>OW026521.1:55872599-56606767 GCA_932274085.1 Protocalliphora azurea | reverse complement strand
GTACTATACTATACTATACTATACTATACTATACTATACTATACTATACTATACTATACTATACTATACTATACAATACTATACTATACAATACTATACAATACTATACAATACTATACTATACTATAATATACTATACTATACTATACTATACTATACTATACTATACTATACTATACTATACTATACTATACCATACTATACTATACTATACTATACTATACTATACTATACTATACTATACTATACTATACTATACTATACTATACTATACTATACTATACTATACTATACTATACTATACTATACTATACTATACTATACTATACTATACTATACTATACTATACTATACTATACTATACTATACTATACTATACTATACTATACTATACTATACTATACTATACTATACTATACTATACTATACTATACTATACTATACTATACTATACTATACTATACTATACTATACTATACTATACAATACTATACTATACAATACTATACAATACTATACAATACTATACTATACTATAATATACTATACTATACTATACTATACTATACTATACTATACTATACTATACTATACTATACTATACTATACTATACTATACTATACAATACTATACTATACAATACTATACAATACTATACAATACTATACTATACTATAATATACTATACTATACTATACTATACTATACTATACTATACTATACTATACTATACTATACTATACTATACTATACTATACTATACTATACTATACTATACTATACTATACTTTACTATACTATACTATACAATACTATACTATACAATACTATACAATACTATACTATACTATAATATACTATACTATACTATACTATACTATACTATACCATACTATACTTTACTATACTATACTATACAATACTATACAATACTATACAATACTATACTTTACTATACTATACTATACTATACTATACTATACTATACTATACTATACTATACTATACTATACTATACTATACTATACTATACTATACTATACTATACTATACTATACTATACAATACTATGCTATACAATACTATACAATACTATACAATACTATACTATACTATAATATACTATACTATACTATACTTTACTATACTATACTATACAATACTATACTATACAATACTATACAATACTATACAATACTATACTTTACTATACTATACTATACTATACTATACTATACTATACTATACTATACTATACTATACTATACTATACTATACTATACTATACTATACTATACTATACTATACTATACTATACTATACTATACTATACTATACTATACTATATTATACTATACCATACTATACTTTACTATACTATACTATACCATACTATACAATACTATACTATACAATACTATACAATACTATACTATAATATACTATACTATACTATACTATACTATACTATACTATACTATACTATACTATACTATACTATACTATACTATACTATACTATACTATACTATACTATACTATACTATACTATACTATACAATACTATACTATACAATACTATACAATACTATACAATACTATACTATACTATACTATAATATACTATACTATACTATACTATACTATACTATACTATACTATACTATACTATACCATACTATACTTTACTATACTATACTATACAATACTATACTATACTATACTATACCATACTATACTTTACTATACTATACTATACTATACTATACTTTACTATACTATACTATATTATACTATACCATACTATACTTTACTATACTATACTATACTATACTATACTATACTATACTATACTATACTATACTATACTATACTATACTATACTATACTATACTTTACTATACTATACTATACAATACTATACTATACAATACTATACAATACTATACTATACTATAATATACTATACTATACTATACTATACTATACTATACTATACCATACTATACTTTACTATACTATACTATACTATACAATACTATACTATACTATACTATACTATACCATACTATACTTTACTATGCTATACTATACTATACTATACTATACTATACTATACTATACTATACTATACTATACTATACTATACTATACTATACTATATTATACTATACCATACTATACTTTACTATACTATACTATACCATACTATACTTTACTATACTATACTGTACTATACTATACTATACTATACTATACTATACTATACTATACTATACTATACTATACTATACTATACTATACTATACTATACTATACTATACTATACTATACTATACTATACTATACTATACTATATTTTACTATACTATACTATACAATACTATACTATACAATACTATACAATACTATACAATACTATACTATACAATACTATACAATACTATACTATACTATACTATACTATAATATACTATACTATACTATACTATACTATACTATACTATACTATACTATACTATACTATACTATACTATACTATACTATACCATACTATACTTTACTATACTATACTATACAATACTATACTATACTATAATATACTATACTATACCATACTATACTTTACTATACTATACTATACTATACTATACTATACTATACTATACAATACTATACTATACTATACTATACTATACTATACTATACTATACTATACCATACTATACTTTACTATACTATACTATACTATACAATACTATACTATACTATACCATACTATACTTTACTATACTATACTATACTATACAATACTATACTATACTTTACTATACTATACTATACAATACTATACTATACTATACTATACTATACTATACTATACTATACTATACTATACTATACTATACTATACTATACTATACTATACTATACAATACAATACTATACTATACTATACTATACTATACTATACTATACTATACTATACTATACTATACTATACTATACTATACTATACTATACTATACTATACTATACTATACTATACTATACTATACTATACTATACTATACTATACTATACTATACTATACTATACTATACTATACTATACTATACTATACTATACTATACTATACTATACTATACAATACTATACTATACAATACTATACAATACTATAATATACAATACTATACTATAATATACTATACTATACAATACTATACAATACTACACTATACTATAATATACTATACTATACTGTACTATACTATACTATACTATACTATACTATACTATACTATACTATACTATACTATGTATAATTGATTAAAAAGACATGGGTAGAGGGAGCTTTTACACGTTATGTATCTATATACATATCTAAAAGATAACAAAGGTCCTTCAAGCCTTCAGTATTTTGAGTTGATAGAGGCTCATAATAAATCCAAAGTTTTCTCATTACAGGGTCTGATGATAACAATAGGCTATTAAAAATGGCGTTCTGGAGCATTTCCTGGAGCTGAATAATTGAACGTGCTTAAAATCTCTGTTTCTTACTTCTTGAGCCTCTTCTGTAAGCTCTCCAAGTGGAAGAATATTTCGTTCAATTATAATTTCGCCATGGCACAATACTTTATGTACTGTTGGTGTCATTTCTTTCCATAGATATAGAGAAACAAGTAGTTTAGAAATATCTATATTTCTGTTGCATATTCTCCAAATCGAGTAGAGTTAATTATGTGCTTACTATTAATTGATGGCAATAGAATGCTAGTCCTTTCAATTAACTCTTTATTTATACTAGATATTTTTAATGTAGCTTCGATGTCTCCGAAAAACTTTCCTGCTGTGTATTCATTATTTGTGGTTTGTCCCGTCTCTACTTTGAATTTCTCGTTATTGCTGGTAGATTTAGTCAAATTTTAATAATACTTTAAATCATATGCTATGTGCAGAAATTTCTCCATGAACCATATTCTGGCGTCAAGTGTTGAAAAGATATGTCGAATCTGTACTGGTTTATGGTATTGAAAGAGATTATAAATCATTTATTATTTATTATATTTATTTATTATTTCATCTTTAATATATTTCACTAAATCCCTTGTTGTTGTCTTCGACTCTTTTTTGAATACGAACCAAATAGTTCCGCAAAAATGTTTTGATTCTTGAGTTGTGTTAAACCATATATCTTCAAATGAAATGAAATTAATACAACATCGCTGTTATTTTATTTTTGCAACTAATCTGCAGAAAATCAACAACAACCCTGAAAGCTGTATTCTCAATCAAAGATATAGCTCTTTACAAGCTTCCTTTTCGTTAATCGATATAGATGGCAAAATACTTTTTTTCTTGAATATCCTTGTATAATAGTAGAATTGGGTGCCCCTTTTCAAACAGAGATTTTCTTAAAATTTGATATTTGTTTCGGCCGAGGTCCAGTTCCAGCATTAAAGCAATGGCTTCTTCCTCTGTAAAATTTGATGATGATGTTGGAGTAAATACACTTTCGGCAATTCGTTTAAGATGTTTTGCTGATGCAATGGGCAGAATTTCAGTAAAATTAACTGCACTCTTAAGTCGCTTCTTCTTTTTTAACATTTTATTGAATGTATCAGAAACTTCACCATTCGAATCTATAGAAAGCTTATGGGCCAGTCTTTTCTTCTTAGATCTTGTACCTAAATCGTCATACGACGTGCTTCTAAACGATTAAGATCATTTTTATATAAACTCCACAGAACGGAACACAATTGTTCATGTTTTAATGTAATCGCCATGGTAATATACCATAACGAATTTGTTCACACGGATTAGGTGCACATTTATATATTAATATCTATCAGATATGTCATATAGCTGATATCATAGAATAGCTATAACAAGAGCTATTCTATGAATTCTCATTAGGTAAAATATCTGAAAGGGTCAATTTGGAAGAGTACCTTTACCGAATTCATTTATATTTTATACAACTGTTAGGTATCACCGGAATATTACTTATACATTGGCACTAGATCATAAAAATATAGATTTTGAACCATCATTAAAAGACAAATTCAAAATTTGTAAAATTTGAGTAAAAATAGCATTAAAAAACCTTAAATATGAAACTAATAATAAAATGTTTATTGCTTAAATTAAAATAGACATTGATAGGTCCCGAAATTTCTAAAAAATCAAAAATCCCAAAAATTACACTTTTTAAAGTTTCCGTCATTAAAAAAAGAAAATAAATAAAAAATAAAAGAAAACTACTGTATTAAACGTAAAATAGAGCATCTGTTATCGGTTTTAGATTTAAATATTTAGATTTTGAAATTTAGAAAAAAGTAATTATTATTATTATAATTTTTTTTTAATTTTTCTGTACAAATTTATTAAAAAAAAATATATTTATTAATCTTTTTTGTAAAAATATTTTCTCTATAGATATATTTTGAAAATTTTAAAAGCATACAGAAATATCTACAATTTTCTAATAAATTATTCACGCAAAGTTAGAGGCTAAAGTGGCGCTTTTGTAAAAATGTAGTCATATATACAATAAATTGGAAATATAAAAGTTTAAAAGCGCGTATTTTCGTAGCTAAACATGTTATTGACTTAATCTTTTTGTAAAAGGTCGAAAATTGTATGCGCTGAAGAACAAAATAAAATTAAATAAAACAAATTAAAATTTTAAGCTTGGAAGGAGAACTTCCACGTACATCTCAGGAACGGAGCAATGGGGGCTCAAAGTTGGGTACCTCTGACATAGAAAATGTTTAACCACATGCGAAATTTTTGTTACTTATCCAATTTCAAAGATTTTTTTATCATCTGAAAGCTCTTGATAGGGCCTCTGAAACACGTGCTTGTATGTACTATTTGTATCATGTATTTGAAATTTCAACTATCTCAATTTTGCAAGATCTTGATCAAGTTTTTTCCATAAATAGCTCAACATTTTCGATCAATTTTATTATATTTTTTTGTACTAATTAAAAAAAAAGAACAAAATTATTTATTGAATAGAGAAAATTTGAAAATTTATTAAGTCCAAAAATAAACGATTTTGAATTTGAAAATTGCAAAAATTAACAGAGTTGGTCGGAAGGAGGGACGTCAGAATTCTCTCGAAAATACCTTAAAATTCCAAAGTGTAAACATTAAAACATTGATATCACCTTTCCCTGAATTAGACGCAATTTTTGACACCTTTTACCCCAATGTGCGCTGGTAGGGAGTTGAGGATGAATTTTAAGAAATTTTTATATATTTTTTCCGTATTCACCTCATCAATACGCATCTTTTGAATGGTCTTCCTACATCAGAATCTCGAAAACACAGTTTTCGGGACATTTTAAAACTATACGTATACTTAGTATTGCGTATAGTAAAATTTAAATAATACATATTCGCAACAGTTCACAGTTCACCAATTTTCTTGATATATGGCTTGCTTTAGTACTTAACTTTACGATGAAAGATTAAAACCCCCTTTTTTCTTTGACTGATAAAAAAAAAAAAACGGAAAGCAGATTCGTGTTCAACACATCAAATTCCATTTAGCCCACCTATTCTTGTTTAAAGAAGGATTTTTCTGGCGACCAATATAATCAGAATTGCCATTTTAGCATTTTTTCTTCTAGATTTAGCGGAATGGTTTGACAAATTACATATTTATTTAAAAAAATACTGTTAAATGTCTTTTAGCAGAATATACTTACAGATTTCTTCATAATTTTCACTGGAAAAGATAAACGTTTAAGTTTTTATTAGTCAAGCCCTTATGTGAAGCCGTATATCACATCATCACATAAAAATTCTATAACTGTTGTAATTAAAATGTACATAACAAAATCTATCAGATATACTGAAGCGTTACACAAGCGATTTACGTCTTGGCTTCTTCCTTGTCCTTCCTTAATTTGAAACTCCATGTTTTTTGCCAACTTTGCACAAGTTTACACTTAAAAACTTGTATGTAATATCTTTTACATTACATTCCACAATGCACGGAGGTAAATTCCGGCGAAAAATCATTAACTCTGTTATTTCTCAGTATAATTAATTTAAATTTGGTGTACACATAAAAAAATATAATGATTTATTCATAATTCAATATTTTGCGAATACCAAAAGGTTACGACCGGTTAAATGAGGACAAAGAATATTTATGTTAAATTCATTCTTAATTAATATCAACTTAATTTAACTAAATTAAGTGTAAGATATAGCTATAAACTTTACACTGAAATAAGTTTCATAAAAATCGTTTAAGTAGAAGAAGAAATAAGGCGATTTTCCTTACGTATAAAGCATCCAATCGAAATTATTTGTATTGCTGAGAAATTTTCGAAAATATAATAAGATTTAATATATTTATCAAAATAAATAAATAATTTTGTAGTAAATTGAAAGTTTTGTGTTGTCAAGTATTAATTCTGCGCTATTATTAGATTAGTTACATACATATATGTTTTAACTTAAATAATTTAAAAAATGCGCGAATAGATAAATATTTGGGACGACCAAAATTTGAGGAAAGGTTAATTGTACGTATTTCAAATTTACTAGAAATGCTGTGGTAAGGAGGGTAGCAGGTATTAACAGCTGAATTTTATGTACACTCACTTACGACATCTAGAAATACGACTGAAACCTGTTGCAAACAATGTGATAAAAGTAACCAATTATTATACAGTCCTTAAAAGTACCAAAAACATAATTTTGTGACCAGCATTTTACATAAGAAGACGGACGATAAACTAAATTTCTCCAAGAAGTTGCAAATTTTGTGGAAACCTATACGTGGAAAAACTGCGCAGTATATATTTTATTTATTAGAATTTAAACAGTGTTTATTCAAAACAATGATTGGTTAAAAATATTCAAGTTTGCGCCACAATTGCTACCAAACTAGATATCCAAGTTGCGAAACGAGTTCTTACTCATGTTATCTAAAGTGTTGGCTTTAAAATGTATTAAGCATTTGATTAAAAACCCGATTTTAATTTTTGGCTGGAATTTACCATCGTGCAGCGTGGCAGAATCGAAAATTTTTGGAAATAAATTCTAAATTTTAATCAGCTAGTTGGATTTACATAAAAATTCACATGGAGTATACAATTTTAATTTTAAAAATATGGCTTTTTTACAGTTTTTAGAAAAAAATAACTATAAATACTTTGCTTTGTAACAAAATGTTAAAAAATCGTTATATAGAAATAATTATCTATCAAACAGAATATAAAAATAAAAAATCGGTTAAAAAATGTTAATGTTAGTTATTACGAATTACCTATACCATTAATATGTTTTAGACCACTTGTGTAAGGATTTTTTTAAAAATGTTTAACTAAATTAATATTTTTAATTAAATATGAATCATAATTACTGAAAAATATGTGTTTTTTTTTTCTCTAGGATAATTCAAACCCCTTCTCATGCTTGGTTAAAGAAATTTGCTTTTTTTAAGACTGTTTCAGAACTCCAATTATAAATTATTGCTACAGGCAATAAAACTCAAAAAGAATAAGGTCAATACCTTGTATGGCTAAGCCGTTTGCGGTTTGAATTTTGCGGATTTCGGCAAAAAGACATTTTTGCAGTTTTTTAGTTATAAGGTCATTTTTTTAACTGATATTCCGATTACAAAATTATTACAAAATAAGATAAATCATATCTGAAGGACTATATTGTGAAATTTTTAAAAAAAATTGGACAAGGCTTACCTTTAAAATAAGAAGGCTAAAGATCAAAATTTTAAATATTTCAATTTTTAAGAAAACATCACGAAAAATATTGTTTTTTCTGGATTTGGATGCAATGATTCCTATGAGGAATTTTGATAGTTTATCATGACTTTACTTGTCAGAATGAGGTAATTATCCTTTTCTTTGTCCATGATATTAACTAAACAAATTTACTTTACAAATATCTAAGAAAAGATGCGTCCCAGAGTCCCAGCACGATACTTACAGCGAATATACAGAAAGGCTTCATCGTCTACATATATATTTTTCACGAATTTAAAAATATAACTTTTTGAGATATGTGACCGCGAAATGTCGCAACATATATATTTTGGAAGATATTCGCTTTTTTGTAAGACAATTTGTGTTATACTAGGAGTATTGTAAATCGCACGGTATTCGCGTTACCAGTGTTAAAGTTAATTTCATTAAATTTGGATAATTTGTTGAACCAACTGGTGATTTTTCTGTTTGATTATAAATGAAACAATACAAATTGAAATAAATATTTTGTATTTATTATCACACTTTTTGTAATAATTCATAAACAATTACGAGAATGCCAATTTCCATTTTCGCCATTAACATAAATTTCTTTAAAACTTGTAAAAATACCATTTTTTGAGATATTTACACACGAACTATAAATCGTGAGATAAATGCTGAGAAAAAAAAGTAATGTTGTACGTCATATTAATGGTAATTTTGACACCTTTAATATGACATCGCTTGTATTATAAATACTTTGAAAGATATTTCTAATTTTGTGTATACAACTTTGTGCCTTTTTTTATCTATTTATTTATTTAGCAAAATAAGTTATGTGGAGTTTTTTTGAAAGATTTTATTATTGCTCTCTTGTATCCAACAATCCCGTAATATCTGTATTAATTGTATTAAGGTTCCAATAAAATTACAAAACAGGAAAGTTTTTTCGCTTAACTGAAAACTTAATAAGAATAGCCATTTTTGTCGGAGCAGCTACGATATATTATACAAAAATATATTTTATTAGAGTTTATTACAAAGAAATGCTATTTAATAATGTGATACTTTTCTAACACAATAAATTTTTTTTGTCCATAAAATTTTTATCTTTTAAAGTTTTTTGATGCACTCACTACATTTTTATTAAACATTACAGACACCACCTAACTATACCAATTATGGTCAATTTTGTGCTGTCCATGCGATGTGTCTTACCAAAATTTGTTTTGACAAAAGTGTCCCGTTTTTAACTACCAACGACATTTGACTTAAATTTATGATCTCGATCAATTATATTATGGCCGTTCTTATATATATCCAAGATTTCTGAAAATTGCTATTTGCTATATAAACACAATAACAAAAACAATTTGAATTGTTTTTGTTATCTTACGTAATTTTCAAAAAGTCCATAAAATATTTTATTAAATTTGTTTTTAATGCTCCTTCGATTTTATTGTGTAGAATAACAAAAAACTAAGTTCACGCAATAATACATGCTATCCTATTATAAAATGTGTATGTGCCTCGCGGAAAACTGACTTTTTAAAAATTTCGATCTTGTTTTCTAAATTTTGAGACTACCTACTGCGTTGACTATTTCGGGCATATCAAGGAGATATAGCGGAAAATACGCATATTTGCAACAAGTATCAATCCCAGTTTAAAAATTTGTATTGTGTCCAAAAAACCAAAAAAATCAAAAAAAAAAAAAAAATAATAAAAAAAAATTCTCATCAAAATTCGGCTGCCCCATATTTAACTGTTGAAAATCTCCACATAACAAGGGAGGTGTCCTCAAAGTTCTATTAGTTTATTTAAGATCGTATGAGATCAAAAAGTATAAACGCGCGAACCAAAAAGTATAGAATGGGGAAAAGTTAAGTAATTTTAAGCATTTTTTCTATGTTTTTGAACAACAATCATGATTATAAAAAGAAACATATGGATCTAATATTTTGCACTTTATTAGTTTCAATGTTCAGTTCTGTAAACCGTTTGTTTAAAATGGTACAATGTGTTTGTTTAAATTTTGTCATTTAATATTTACACTCAATAAAAATTTTAATATGGTTGTCTGCAAAAATTATATGTTTTGAAATATTTTTACCAGAAAGAAATTTTATTAATATGAAAAATATCATGACTTCTAAAACCTTCAAATATTTGCAGTCTTTTTCCTTGTTCTTAAACCATATTCTGTTTTTAAACCACATTAATATCATTATTCTCATGTTAGTAATTTCATTTTAATTCTCGTTTAGTTTATATATGAATAAATATAAATGGACAACGTTTGGTTATACTCGGTGTGATTCAAGCAATATAAGATATTGTTTTACTACCATTCAAAAACGCATCTTACATTTGATCCACATATGGTGGTAAAAAGAATATAATTAATTAACAAATAATATGCAAATATTTTTTTTTTTTTTGGCTAATGAACACCTTTCTCTATTACTTTCAATAAAAAAAATAATAATTTTTTATTAATACATATTATTTTAATAAGATGGAATAAAAATATGACAAAATGGAATAGTAATATGATAAGATTGGATAACTATATGATAACATGGGATAGTAATATGATAAAATGGAGTAATAATATGAGGAAGGGTAGAATATTATAATTCTGAAAAACAAAAAAAGTGTTCGCAAATGGTCTAAGGTTAAAGAAGTGAAAATGAGTATCTAAATAAAATAAAAGATTGTGACATTATAAGGCAATTTCGTATAAAATAGCAATCTTTTTCGTCAATAATATGATTTTTTTTTGTTTTGGCCAAGCAGCATTCCTTGAGGTCTTTTCTACCTAAGTTTTTGCAACCGTTCACAAACTCGTAGGCTATAGCCCTTTAACTAAAAATTTATTATTATTTATTTATTTTTATTTTATTTATTAATTATTATTATTATTATTTTTCTTTTAATAAAAATTAAGAAAATAAAAAAATAGATGATTATGTTAATTTTTGATTTGAATTTGAAAGGAAAAAAACTGTCGAATCCAATATGACTGAGTATTTACTGAGTAAATTTAAGATTTTACTCTCAAAAACACTTGTAAACAAAAAAAATACGCGAACGGAAAATTCGTCAATTTGAAATAAGATTATTAGCTTTGTCAATGTTCTAAATAACAATACATATATGATAAAGATAAAGCTTTCAATAAACTCTAAAAAATAATTGCTAACAGTGTTTGCTTGTTTGTAATGGTGGGTGGCGTCGTTGGTTTTTTTTTAATGCTGCGGATAAAGTCACTCAGGACATCGTCAAGCTACAAACCCAGGATTAAGGAATTTTAGTTAGTTAATAATTAGGTTCAGCAGGAAAGCGCCGCTACATGGCTCCACAAATTTGAGATCTTACCACTACGAACAGATAAAAAGATCCTATTTGTTTTATCGCTTTCCTTCCGGTCCTACAAATATTTTTGATTTTGAAGATTCTAGCATATTACTTTTAAAAATTTAACATGAGAGTTCAAAAGTTTCCTGGCAACACTGTATATAATCAGGGACTATAAATATTTATTTATTATTATTATAATTTTTCTTTTTTTTTTTTTTTTTTTTGAGCAAAAATAAAAGTTATTTTTCTGAGCAAAAACAAAAGTACTTTTTTTTATTTTTTTCGAGCAGAAATAAAAGATTTTTATTATTTTTATTACTTCGAGCAAGAATAACAGTTATTTTTTAAATTATTATTTTTTATTTTTTTGAGCAGAAATAAAAGTTATATTCTGATTTTTATTTTTTTCTGGAAATTATAAGTTGTTTATATTATTTATAATATTTTTGTGTATATTTGTAAATTTATAAAATCATTAATTCATTAATTCATAAATTCATTAGTTCATGTGTTAATAAATTCATAGGTTCATAAATTCACATATTAATGAAATCATGAATTCATATACATTTAAAAATTCATAAAATCATAAATTCATTAATTCATAATATAAATTTATGAACTTATACATTACTGAATTTAAAAATATATACATTTATGAACTTAAAAAATAATGAATTGCTGAATTTATGATTTTATGATAAAAATTACAAAATAACTTATATTTTCCAGAAAAGAACAAAAACCAGAAAACAGCTTTTATTTCCGTTCGAAAAAAATACTAATCGCAAAATAGGTGTTATCCTCTGACTTTTATGGTAAAAGTCATAATTGTTACGATCTTTGTATATATAATATAATATAATATAATATAATATAATATAATATAATATAATATAATATAATATAATATAATATAATATAATATAATATAATATATTATAATATAATATAATATAATATAATATAATATAATATAATATAATATAATATAATATAATATAATATAATATAATATAATATAATATAATATAATATGATATGATATAAGTTGCTCACTTACACATAAGCAAGTTAAAAAAAGCTTTCTGTATCATTATAGTAAGTAGAACTATCTTAGAGAATTAAGATAACTTACAACTAAAAAACTTCATTTAAGTTTATAAACTAGAGACTTCTCAAATTGTTATTTTAAACCTTTAAAACTAATTTTTGTAACATTATAATTTCATTTTTTTGCCTTATGTACTTAAAGTTAAATTTACTTGAAATAAAATAAAAAAGTTATTCACTTAAGACAAAAAATAAACTCTTTTATTAGGCACTATTAAAACATCATGAAACACAATAGCGGACGTTTAAATAAAGCTTGTTGAGCTGAGCACCTGATAATAAAAAATAATTTAAATATTCCATTTTTCTAAAAGCTTTTAGATGTGCGGTCTGCTAAGTGGATACTATGGGTTTGCAGCATATCGAATTGCATTATTCGCTAATTAGGTGTAGGAAAAAACAGCAAGATTCCCGTTGTTATAAATAACTTACAGCAAATTAGTTGTTGTTCGATTTTAAATTCAATCACTATTTTACGGCATCTGTAATTAGTAGTAAATTTATTCATTTGAGTGGGAAATACTAATACTCATGATATTAAATGTTTATGTATTACGAGTAAAACTTTCTGTAGCATTTCCTTTAAAACTCGTTAAATTTAATGCTGTGCAACAAATTCAGGGTCATCGTTTGAGGGGTGAAACTTCCATATGGAAATTAACATCATTTGCTATAGTTAGTCTAGTAAAATATCCAAAGGATTGAAGATTTTTATGTTTATGGGCTTTTTAAAAATTATGCAAAAATTGCACAATTTTTTTGTATTTTTACATAGAAAATTCTGAATTGAACAAATCTTGAATATATGAGCGATAAGTATAATTGATAATTGAACAATAAATTTAATTTAAATGTCGTTGATAGTTAAAAATAGAACACTTTTGTCAAAAGACATATTGCTAAGGCACATCACATGGACAGCAGAAAATTGACCATCATTGGCATAATTAGAAGGTGTTTGTAATGCTTCAACGGAATTGTAGAGGCGTACCAAAAAGTTTCGAATGTTTATATTTTTATGGATTGGGTTAAAAAATCATCACAGCATTAAATAACATTTCTTTTTAATAAACCTGAATAGAAAATATTTTAAAAATTTTGATCGGAAACCTTAAACCATAAATTTTATTTGAATAACTCAGTAGGTTCAGATATTGCGTGTAACTTTTAATAGAATTATACATAAACTTCAAGTTAGTAAAGTTGTGAATATGCTCAACTTAAAACTAATAAAATGCGTTAAAATGCGCGAAATGATTAACGCGAACAGATTCTACATGTATTCACTTTATATTTATACAAATGGATTTTAATATGCTATCAAAAAAATCGAAATTTATTATTATTATTTTTTTTTTTTTTTTTTTTTGAGGGACTGTAGCGTCTTAAAACGGCAGTTTTATCACTCAGCGGTATTTTGTTGTCCCTAGCGGCTACTTTCTATAAAGAACCGGTAGGTGGATTTTCTGGATGCAAAATTTTTTAAGTTTCTAGCGACTTTTCCCTTTATTGTGAAAACATTGAATTGAAAGAAAATTCAGACATTTTAACTTCTGCAACTAACTAATTTATCTAAAAGATAAACATAAACTGTATTTCTATTGAAATTAAAATTTTTTCCCAGGAAATAACATTTGTAAAGAAATACAATCAATATAGTAAAATCTAAACAAAAATAGATCACTAGCTTTCAAATTTGATTTGCAACGTCTGAAGTGCATTTAAGTTCTCAAAATAAGGATTTTAAAGGAATGTATATTAGTTTTTAACATGTTTAAAACTGAAAAAATAATAATTTATAGTTTCTTTAATAAGAAATATTTTTGCGGTAAAAAGTCGATTGTATTTAATGTGTTGGTGGGACATGGCCTTAAAGTTTTGGAGATACGTTACGTGCCGTTAAAAAAAATAAAATAACTGACTAACATCTATACTAGCTTTTTGCATTCATATGTATTATTTGATCGAGCAATTACCGATATGGTTTGTGCTGTAATTTTAACTAAAACCTGAAACTTAATACCGTAGTTCGTATTTTAGCATAGCCGAATAGAGGAACTCCCGAATCCGATATCATCAGAATGAAAATCGTTTTAACTTTAACCTGGGTAGGATTCTGGTCTAGATTAAAAAGAAAATCATTGGCAAGGCAAATCTCTAGACAAGGTGAGTAATATCTCAACTGGAAAATAAAACTGTGTCAAACGATAAAACGCCCCTACAAAAATTTCTCTAAAACGTTTTAACCTATTAAATTTATGCTTTTTTCAACTTCTATGTTATTTTATATAAAAAAAAGACAGATTAGAATGCCGCCTATAGTAAAGATAAACTATTCAGAAGTTGTAATGATATAAGTATTTCCTATATAATGCTGTAAATACATTTGCAATTTAACACAACGAAAATTAAGAAAGAGTCTTAATCTTAGCCATTTAAAGGGAACTAGCACTAATTAGCCATACAATAGCCTTATATCCTTAACGAATAAGTAATGTTATCTACTATTTTCGGAATATTTTTCAAAACTCAAGGTTTATTCAAATTAATTTTAATATTTTAAAAATTTTTGTATATGTACATATCGTCATCTACAATGCAAAAGGCCGTCACCATTGAAAAATTTAATAATGGCTTTTATAATGTACATCCACACAAAAAATTTCAGATTCATATCTTCAAAAATGACATCAATATTAACAAAATAGTTGAAAAAAAGTAACATTAATTTCATAAACGAAACAGCCGTAAAATCAGTTCCATTTAAGAAAAAATTGGTTTGAAGAGTGTTTTATGCTTTATCTTTTTTTGTTTTTACTCAACGATTAATTTTAAAGTTTACGGAATTTTGCATTTTAGGTAACGATATGTTATTTTTTTTTTCTTGTTATTTATGTAAGAAAAACAAACCTGCTATCCATAATTGTCCATTGTCAGATAATTATACTATTAGTACATTTTTGTATGTTTTCATGGACGTGGACAAAAACAAATAGAGTAGAAATATGTACGAGTAACTATAGTCATTAGTAAAACGAAACTTTTGACAACACAACGCATTCACTCATACATACATACAGAAGAAGAAAAAAAAATTGTGTTTGTAGTCTACCGCAGGAAGTTATAACAAAATACCAACTGCTACAACTATGGCCACAGCAATCGTCATTGCTATTAACATGGTCATCTGTAAATTTATGACATTTGAGATGTTTCTGTGGTGCACCTGAGGCAAAACATTCAAA
Source organism: Protocalliphora azurea (assembly GCA_932274085.1). Classification (NCBI taxonomy): domain Eukaryota; kingdom Metazoa; phylum Arthropoda; class Insecta; order Diptera; family Calliphoridae; genus Protocalliphora; species Protocalliphora azurea. The sequence continues at coordinate 56,590,312 of OW026521.1, read as the reverse complement.
TCCAGCAGCAATAACAGTAATGCCATTTGTGTAAGTGGACGTGTGTATACATATACATTTGACTGAGCAGCATTTGTTAAAACCTATCTCCAAATTTACATAATCAAGAAGCAACATCAACTTCTGAATAAAACTTTTAAGTAAAACCAACTACTGGCGTAGATGTAGATATTAATAATGCTAACTCAGTACGATTTAAAAAGCAATAATATTTCCTAAATATATAAAATATGTATTACATTTAATACCCAAATTGTTTACACCCCCTTATGGTACGTGTATAATTATGTAAGTACATGTATACAGAAAATATTAATTGTTATCTAACAAGCATTCAAATCATTTACTCTATATTTGTTATAAGTAGTTTGTAAATAATGTTCGACATATATATATATATAAACATATTTAGCTTTGTATTGTTTTTCTTTTTCCAGTCCATGACCAAGTCGTTTAAGTAATCTATTTCATTGTGATAATAAAAACACAGTTAACAGTCATAAAACAACAATGTCTTATGAAAACTTTTTATATGCGTTATTTCTTCTCAACAAAAAATATAAAAGCTTTAATAAACTGAACGACACAATGCGATCAATTAAAAGTATACTCATGTAAACACATATATGTATACATTTATATGCGTACTTACATACAAGTCTAATATATACCTCAAAGTATCTGTGTAACTAAATAGTCAACTTAGAATGGCGTCACTCCCAGCTATTTCAATAAAAATCTGTATTATTTCATATTTAAAATGTATTAATTAAAGTTAACTCAGGATATAATTGAATTAATATTAATTGAATACAAACATATTATTAAATACCCAGCCGGAAAAAGAAGGACTAATGAGGCATTTTAAAATACTTTATTTAGGATCCTCAATGCATGTCACTCACTTTCCAACACTATTTCCTATTTACACGGCGTGTTATTGAAAATATTTCTGTCTGTAATGAGAAAGTTAATAAGTGAGTAATGCACCTTCTATTTTGCATCTAATGAAATGAAACATGAGTTTTTACCGGATTTTTTTTTTTAAGGAAGGCTTTCTTTGAGGAATTTTCACAGAAGGCAAAGTGGAATGTGTTTAAACTTTTTCTAATTCTGCAGTTGCAGGTTACCATTTAAATGTCGTATTAAGAGGTCGACCACCACCCGTTACAGACACAGAGAAGAATCTGCCGCGAAAAATAAGAGTAGTATTGGATTATACTTTGAATTAAAGTTATATTCATAAACTAAAAGAATTGTACATATTATAATTGTTTAATGTGTAATATGTTGAATTAATAGATTTATCGAATATTATTTTTTTTTTAAATACTTTTTAATTGCATAAAATTTTCGAGTGCTCAAAAATAAAACAATTTGTCAGATATTCAATTATTTTTCTAATTGTATTGATTAAATGGATACTCAAGAACAAAAGATTCTAAAGTTTTGTAAGTGACAATTTGAGTAATTGAATATATAATTTTTTTTTAATAGGTTGAACTTCAATTAATAAATAAATTTTTCGTAATTGAAATATAATTTTAGGTCTTTCTGTGTAGAATTGTTTTAACTATTATTGAAAATAATTTAAACCATTACTTAATCTATTATTAATCGTTTTATTGAACTTTAAAGAAGTGTTGCACCTATAAATGTTAATAGTTAACAATTTTTCTTCAAAATATTTAATAAAAAAATTTCAATACCAAAAGAATTATTTTGTTAATGCATTTTAAAACCATAAAATACAAAAATAAACCGTAAAATATTCTCTTTTGCAAACACAATATTTGTACATTCCTAATTTTGATTTAATAGGGTATAATAAGAGTCGTTTGACTTCTTATAAGATAAATTCGAAAAAAATTGCTTGGCAAAATAGAAAACACCGAATAATTTTAAATAAAATAAGTCTTATTCTGACTTCTGATGAAAAAGAAAATAATTATTTTACATGGGTTTTCATACAAAAATTATATAAATTATGTTTGAATTAATGTAATTTTTACTAATGAAACCAGTTTTGAAATTTTTGGTACGAAAAGGCCCGTAAAAATTTGGAAGAGTAAAAATACAGAATTTGCTGAGCAAAATCTCAGAAGCACTGTAAAGCATGGTGATAATTTTATATTGGCATTGGGAACTATGATAACAAGATGTGTTGGATGATACTCTACACCATCACAAAATATTCGAACCCACATCTTGAAGTATATATATCGTTCGATCCAGAATAACTTACTGAGACAATTTATCAATATCCGTCCGTCTGGTTATTCATATAAATCTTGTGCGCAAAGTAAAGATTGCTACTTTTAAGATAATTCCATGAAATTTAAAACGAATATGTAATTATTTTGCTACAAGGCCTATTGATCATAAATGCCTATTGAGCATAAAGTTCGATCCATAATTGACCAGAGCTCCCAGATGCTTTGTCGGACAAAATAAAGTTCGGTTTCCTACTCTTGCTATTTAATTCATAGTAATTATCTTCTATGTGCATTATGGGCTATTTTTTTGATGTTCAGGTATTTGTCGTTTTATATTGTTTAGTTTAATAAACAAAAGAAGTATTTTGAATTATTTGCATTTCGTGTTTGGGGTAAAAGTGTTCTGTTAGACGTGGATCTTGTGCAACAAAATAAAGTGACACTTTACTTAATTTTTTTCCTTGACTTCATTTTGATGACGGTGATCAAGTTTGGTAGATGCGATAGTAAAAAACCTGCAATACGGTCTATTATATACATATGTATACTGATCCATGTTCTAACAGAGCAGCTAAAAGATATTAAAGCGGCAACATAAGATATTAATTTTTCACATTTTTCCCAGTATTATCTAAATTATCTTACCCATTGGCTGATATTTATTGTTATCTCTTAAACAGTATTATTTAAATTTTATGCTCCATATTGTCTTCCAGCTTTTAAATATCCACAAATTATTTTGAGGAAACAAATTTTATTAAAAAGAAAAAAAATACAAATGTCAAGAAAAAATGGATAATATATCGCTTTTAACAACCGTCATTTGTAATACGGAATTAACTAAACAAAAATACTAAACGAATAAATCAGTTGAATTACCTAATTTTTTATAATCAAAACCTAAATATGATTATAATTATGATATTACTATTCAACACATGGAAAATAGTATGGTTTTCATTTTCAGCTGGAGCGTACTCATTCTGTACAGTTTATTCAATGGTTTGCTTCCTTTGACTGTTACCACAGAGCTTTCTTGTTCCTTCGTGACATGAATGGCAACAAAGAGATACCTAACTATTATAGACAATAACAGTGTTGGTAAAGTTAATTCTCAGTTAAAATGTATTAGCTACTTAACCAAAATCCGACAAGACAAATTCTTCTGCTCTCGACCTGGTGTCTACGATTATGTGACTAACTGGGATAACTAGGATCGTATGTTCTACGTTAATACTAAATACAATCCAACGAGATAAATACTTCGGTTAGCCATAGGTTTCGTTCCCAAAATACAAACCGATGAAATAAATACTTCGGCTCTCAATTGGCTAACTACTATTATTACTACAATCCGATACCGCCATATAATCTTCTGGAAGATGTAATAAATATATAGAAAAATTGTCACTAAAAATATCGTGAAATAATATGCACATAAATCTTAACATTATAAAGCACGAAAACTAAAACATTCACATAAAATATCCATTTTTTTCTAAAAGACAAAAGAATTTCTTCAATATTTTTTCATTTTTGAAAAATTTTTCGATAATTTAGAAAATTGTGACTGAAAAATAGAAGTATTTCATTAATTTCTTACAGATGATCTCAATATGATATCATCAATTTATTGCGGAAGTGATAATAACCTTACTGAAAAAGCGCGATATTTTGAGAGCAAAAACAATAAAAAAATTAAAATTTATATATTTTTCGTTGGTTATTGCCAAATTTTCTTTAAACGAATAAAAGTACAATATTAGAAAAATATTGCTTTCATAATTTTCGTCCAAATAATAAAAAGAAGATATTGCATACATTTCTTCTAGGAAGATATCTTCCAAATGTTTGTAGGGAACTGTAATGCTTTTAAAAATTTTAACACTATGTATAATACTTTACAAATCAAATAAAAACATGGAGAAGATAACATTTTATTAGAAAAAAGTATATTTTGTAGATACTTCAAAATTACTAATGCGAAAACAGTAGGTTTGAATATATTTTTGTTTTCCAAATTGATACCACTGATAGAGCACAAAACTGAAGAGTTTGACGTTAAAAAAAATATTTTTGAAAATGTATAGATAGCTCGTATTAAATATAAGTCCTCGATAAAAACATTTTTTTTTCAATTAATATTCGCATAAATTATTGTAATTAATTTCATAAGGATCGTTCCACAATTGAGCATAGATCTCATATAAGGCCCTCTCCCGATAATCATATTAGTACCTATATACAAGCATGTAGAGAATTATATGGTCGATCTTGACCAACAGTGCATGTTTTTATCCTTTTCTATTTGTTTTGATACTAAATTGAAAATAAAAGTATCAGAACACTTAAAAATATATTAATTTGTTAGTAAAATAGTACTAACTGCTATAGACAAACTGTTATAACTTCTGATCCCATTGAGATCCCACTTTTAAATATTTACACTATAACAACAAATTGATTTTAAACATCATGACAAAAAATAATGAAAATTAAAGGATATTTCAAGATTTTCTTTTATGGTTTTATGATAAAGAGGAATATCATTCCGGATAATGCTTATAAAAATTATTGAACCTTAAACGTTTTTCATTTTTGATAAAAATGCCTGAGGTCCTACTTTAGAGGTCCATAAAACATAAACCGTAAACGATATGAAACGCGACCAAATGAACGATGACTATTGCAATGAGCACGCCAAATTAGAAAAAAATCAAAGATATAAAATTTTCAAAACTGTAATTTTGGTCGATATTTTTTAGAATTAGCAATGATTTACATTAATATGCTCCTGAATTTTGCAAATTAGATTTTTAATGCGAGACGCTGCGAAGTCCAAATAATTTCCCTGCTTTCCCGGGAAATTACATATCTTAATATACATACGTACGGTTTTTTATATATGAAATTGAATGGAATGTAAAAATATTTTCCCTATGTTATCCTTTTAATGAGTTTAATGTTAAAAGTAATAGAACATAAAAACATTCATTTTTAAGTTATAAATATGCATGTATATCCATACTATATACTCGTACATACATAATTTGGTATGTTCAGTTGATATGTACATTAGGGTCATAACTATTTTTGCATATATCATAGCAGTTAATATTGTCCTGATAAAAAAATCAGTTTTTTTAAATCACTTCGGACAAAAATGTTCATGTACCGGTCGCGATTTCTAAAATGCTTTTAAATAAAATACGATACCTCTAAGCACAACTTAGGGATATCGTATGAATTAAAATTAAAAAAAATAATTAAAAAATTCAATTGTTTATAAATTTTGTATTAATATCGTAGGTTAAAAGAGATTGCACAAACAAATAGTGACTATCGAAATTGCACGTGTTGAAAGGAATTTATTGAAAAAATTAACTATTTGAGGAAATAATTTTTCATAAAAAAATTTTTTTATAGATTGAAAAAGGAGAAAAGGCGAAAAACAAGATTTTAAAATTGTATTGAAAATACAATAATAATAATAATAATAATAATAATAATAATAATGCAAAAAAATATGTGCTACTAATTCTGCAAAACGCGTATTCGAAATCCGAAATAATTTAATAGAGAAAAATTTTGAATGCACCTATAAATTATATATAAACAAAATAATAATATTATTGAATAAAAAGATTGTAATTGCATGGAGCAACTTGAACATGAATACTGCAAAAAAATAAAAAAAAATATTTTCATATTATTTTAATTTAAATCAGTTACCATAAAGGATGACGCACCATATGATTTATTTTTTAATCAGCAAGAAATTTATTATATAAAAAATATATAACTTTTTAACGCGATTTTTAGGTGCCAAACTATAATTTTTCATTTAATTAGTGCTTCAATTGATTCGATTTATGAAAATGCTGGTCCCCAAAATGTAATTTTCTACCTATTCTTAACTTATTTTGCTCGTACTTTCAGCGGCCCCAATGAACCGCGTAAATTTAGGGTTACCTGTATACTCAAAAGTGACCAAAACGTGTATGATTTGGTGGAAATTATACAATTTTTGGCCACAAAACAATAATCTCAATATAAAAAATTCACCGCGATTTGGGTGTGATTTTTTTAAGGAACGCGAAGAATCAATAGCACATTCCTTTATAACTTTCAATGCTCCATAAAACCTTGCTATGGTGTTAAAGATATTTGCAAAAAGTTTTACCCTAATGTACATACATGCGAGTAGGAACCGTATCAATAAAAATCAAAAAAAAAAAAAAAAAAAAAGAAAACAGAATTCAAGTATGTCAAACTGTTACTACTACTGGGAGATTTATGCTATACATTTGTTAAGCACAAAAATGACTTTTGCTCAAATCCAATAATTGTACACATGAACGCATATGTTGTGATTAAAAAGAAACAAATGCCGCAAACCAAATAAAACTTAAAATACACATATACATTGGAACATAAACCCCACTGTGAGTGCCGCATGAATTCCCCATAACCAATTGTGGTATAATAATAGTTGGTCCGAATCGAAGGTGTCAAGGTGTTATACATTGATGTTTATACCCACGTATGTATGAATATATATGTAATAACATACACATGTATGTAAGTACAAAAATAGTTGAGAGTAGAAATCTTACAAAAAAAATCTTACAAAAAAATAATGACGAACATCGATCACAAATCGTACAATTCTCCATGAACACTTTAAACTTATTCATATATATATGAAGTACGTGAGCATCCCGAAAAGTGCTTCACATATATATATATATATATATATATATATATATATATATATATATATATATATATATATATATAGAAATTAATAAATATTTGATTGTTATTATAGAAATTTTATTAATATTTTGTACTTATAGACACAAGACTTTTATTAAAGCATTTATTAGTGACGAAATCGTACCTAAGTTCTAATAATTCTTTTTTGATTGAAAACTTAAGGATTCTTATATATATTTTCAAAAATGTTTGGTTTTTATTTATTTTTGATGCCACATTACAAACTGTTTTACCCAAAAATGTAAGTTAGATATTTTGAATATTTTTTTACATTACCATAAGCAAAAAGTAATCTAAATTAAAATATATTCAATAAAAATTAATATAACTAGTATAAAATATTTTAAGATAAATAAAATATATCTCTGATTTTTAGTTGAAAAAAAATGTTTGGAAAATTGGGACAAGCCTATTTTAAATACATAAAGGCTTAAAGCTTTTTATTTATTTTCTTGTCAACTTCAGTTTTAAGCTAGAATTAGTTTCAAAATATAGTAATTTTTTCTGTTGGGTGTAATTTTTTAATTTAAGAAAAAAATATAAAAATTATTTGTTTTTCTGTAAGATATCGTTGCGTTTCCATTTTCTGTAGAAAATATAGTTTTTGACGTTTTTATGTAACAATCAAAAATATAAGAACATTAAAAAAACAAATAAAAATATAAAAATCCAATTGAAAATGAACTAAAAACAGATGTACAAAATGGAAACAAAATTTTCTCGTGCGGTCATAAGAGATGAGTGAATTAATGTATACATATTTACGTTTTACATAACTATGAAATATTTACAGGGAACTTTACATTATAACTATAATACCTTATATAAAGACCATTAAGGCCTTTAAACTGTAAAACAAAATACTACTTAAGTATAAGCTTTTACTTAAATGCTCTTTAACTAAGTTTGCACTTGAGTATACACTAAGGGAACAGTATAAAAATGAACATTAGTGTCCTCACAATTATATATATGGTCTTTTTAACCAATTTGTACTCACTTAAAAAATTTTAATATAATTTTTAGAGATAATCACTCAAATTTATCGTCTTAGTACTAAATCAATTACTGACTGTAATCGAATGCTTGAAGAAACAATTATTTTATAAACAAGTTTATTATAATAATATATAGTTACATTAATCAATACTTGGTGGTAAAACATCTGTAAATTTTTTAACATTCACGTATGTGATGAAAAAGTATATCGAGTTCTTAAATCGATCATGTTGTGATGATTTTAGATCGATTTCATTTTCCCATTTTGTTTCTGCTCTATGTGTTTATTCTCAAATAAAAACAACCTAATTTTGAAATTTGTTTTACATAAATAAATTTTAATTAGCTTTATTATATTATGATTCACTTAATGTTTATTTTTTAATACAAAAAATATAAGAAAAAAAAAAGTTTTATTATTTCTGTATGAAACTGCTTCTGTTTTTTTTTCAGGAATCAAAAAGTCTGATAATTATGTTTTTACTTTTTAAACTCGTTGGACTCAAAATAATTACAATTTCTTAATATTATTAGAATATTCTTAAATTGGGATATTTACTTCAGGGTGTTTGAATCAGTACATTTTAGTAAAAGATTTTTAATATTCTAAAAATAAATAATGCTTGTACTTTTGTAACTTAACATTTAATATTTTCATAAGTTGCACTGAAAATATTGTATTGGAAAATTCCAAAAACAATTTATTATATAAAATTTATTCAAAAATAAAAAAAAAAAAAACATATTTGTGTAAGTTACTTTTTTAAGAAATATTTATATTTCATTTTCACTCAGAAAACGATATAATGTGGGCTGCAGTCATTCTTGAGGGAATAACAAAACAATTTAAAAAAATTCCGAAACACCCCCTAAATTTCGAGATATTACGTTTTAGGAAAGCTCCTGAACTACACACCTCGTAGCTTCATAAATTTTAAATCAATTTAAGATTTTTATGTTCACAACAAAAATGCCCTTAAAAATGATTGTATATATCTTAGTTGAACTCGAAAAATTGTGGAAAAATTTTATTTTTTCTACAAGTTGTTTGAAAAATTTGCTTTTAATATTTGATCAAAACAAACCGAATGCATACGGTTGAAAAGCCTGTTTCTTCTACTTTCCAAGGCAGTTTAAAAAGGAAAAATAAACAAAATAATAACAGAATTAGGAACACATTTCTACAAGAACCTACCCAAAAACAGTTTTTTGCGAATAACTTGAAATTTTGAGGGTGTGTTGCAAACTTTTAAAATTGATTTATGATGTCCTCAAGAACAGCTTGTTATTAGATAAGCAAAACATAAATTGCTTGTAGAAATAAATCCAAATACAGCCTTAATTGAGAGCTAATTTCCGGAAACTATAATAGATTAAAAATATGACTTTTAAGATTGCCGCCGTTGTTTCACGGAGATAAATAGTTTATATCTAAAAAATAAAACATTCAACAGATATACATGTTTATGTAAATGTGTATATGTAAGAAAACAAAACGAAAAAACCACGCATATTTTATGTCAGGAGACAGATGTTAAAAAAATATCTGGTGCACACTAATTTGTTGCAAGATTGAAGTGACTTTCAAGGTGCTAACGATGTACCATATTGTTTCCATCTATTTCCCATTATGGTAAAAAGATCTGAACACAATAGCCAGATTAGCATAAATACAAATGAAATGTACATATACACACTCACTGATACATAATGTGTGGACCGTGAGGAATACATGCTACATGCAGTAAAGTACGTCATAAATCATAAAATTTATACAAAAATACTATTTGTAAACAGGTACTTTATGGTTTGGTACTAAGTTATACGTATTCTACCAAACCAAAATTATTCCTAGTAGAGTCAACTGACACGTAGAACTGGGTAAATATCATAGTTGGTGTCAATCGTTACATCTTTGAACAGTAACTCTTTAAAGTGATTATTCATATTACATATGTACATGTCCTAAAGTTTGATATGTTGATCTGTCCCAGAGCAACACAAATGTACTTGATTAAATATGTTTTTCCATTATTTGAAATAAAATTCATAAATGTAAAATTTAAAACAAATATTGCAATATAATTGCGAAGAGGCTATATATATATATATGTACATAAACAAAGAAGTGTGAGTCTCTTTGCAATTATATTGCAATATTTGTTTTAAATTTTACATTTATGAATTTTATTTCAAATAATGGAAAAACATATTTAATCAAGTACATTTGTGTTGCTCTGGGACAGATTGCAATAATTTATTTTTAATGTGTGTTAGAAAATGTTCAGATAGCTCTTTTTGTTTATCGAAAATTAAAGGTGTAAAGATAAAATTTTTGGTAAAAATTTTATAATATATTAAATTTATGATATATTACCAATCAAGAGGCAAAAAAAAGTGAAATTTTGTGCTCAGCAAATCATCTTTAAACATTACAACTGTAAAATAACAAGTGTTTGTACTCAAAAAAAAAAAAAAAAAACGGAAATGTGTTCATAATTGAAATTGTAAATTGATATTGGAATAAAAATTGCATGCGAAAAAAATTTCAAATCATTTTTTAGAAAAAAATTTTAAACTGATTAAAATTATATTAAATTTCATACCAACAACTCAATTATCAGTCATTTGACAAGTGCCAAATTATAGATATTTTTTAAATTGTTTTCTTTTATTATCGCGGTTTTTTAGATCTTTACTACTTGAGGAATAGCGATTTTCTAATATTTAGTTTGTAATCCTCTTATAATTTTAGTTTAATTTTTAGCTATTTTCCATAAATGTGTATGCGTTATGTTAAAACGGTCAGCAAATATAAATATAAAATTCCCTTTTCATTTGTCCGATACTTTAAATTAAAATTAACGAAAAATTCTCCGTCTCTTTAATAATTTAAATTGAAATAAATAAAAGTTATGTCTGTTAGTTTTTACATTTTCGAAACATTTTGAAATATCCAATTTTATTTACCTAAAACTATTTATAGGAGTTCGTTATAAACGTAGATTTGTGTATGAAATGTTCTTCTTGAGATCATAAAAATATTTTTGTTCGTTACAACAGCGTTCGTTATAAACGTAGTAATTTATATGGAAAATATAGACAAAATAAATGGGACCGAAGTAAAGTGTTCGCTATAGCCATAGTTCGTTATAATCGGTATTCGTTATAACAGTATTTTATAAGGGTGTATCTTTATTTAAATTTAAGGCATATTGCTCTCATTAAGCCTCATAAAACGTTAATAGGTATATGCGCGTGTGGTCTATAAATTTCCCAAAAAGGTTAAAATCCATCTTTAATGACTTTTTTCTTCAGACTCTATTAAGATAACATAATTTTGATGAAAAATTTTAAGAGTTCAATGCGTAATGTGAAAAAAATTTAATCTCAAGGAAAGTTCTCGTTATTTAACATTTAAAATTTTTTTTCCTTAAAAAATATATTGTTTGTAGATAGCCCAGAAATAAAAAATGAAAAACATAGTGTTAGAATAAACTATTGGATTTAAAATTAATACCATAGATTAAAAATACAAAACTAAAGAGGCTGACGGGAATTTTTTGAATGTAAGCCCTGGTTATGTTTTTTAGATTCTCTGTTAATATTTTTTTATTTTTATGTTAACATTTTTGTAATTTTCGTAAATATTTTAATTCAAACGGTTAGTTTTTATCAAAACAAAAATACGGGTATCAAAATTTTTTACTATGTTTATGAAAAAATTTATATCAGATTGACTGATAAAACTTATAAGAAAGTAGAAATTTTAAAATTTGAATTTTCATTAAAAAAACAAACAATATTTTGAAAAAATCTTGGAAAATAGGATATGTTGCGGAATATGAACATATTGAGATCACTCTTCGACATTCTTTATTTGCCAGTTTACGCGGCCTTTCAAATAATACTACATTTTCTATGCGTTGCTTTGGAAGAAAATACAAAAATGTTAAAAAAAAAAAACTAACTGTCATCAGTAAAACCGTAATATTTTGGGAAACATTATAAAACATACCAGGGTTAATTTTTAGGGTGGTAACAGAAACATTTTTTTGAGTGAGTCGCCTTAATATTTATATATAAATATGTAGATATTAGAATGGCCCTCTTTTATATGGAGGAAAATAAAGGTTCCATCCCCTAGAAATTTTCGAATAATCCAAAAGCTATGAACTTGCATCAATTAAAAAATAATTCGTCTTAAAATATGTGAAGAACTTTTTAATTTTTTTGAGTTTTTAAACGACTTCATATAACGATACCTCCTTTTATTCTAAACAAAACAGCATTTAAAACCTTGTATACAAATATGTTCAGTATGAAAGAATAAAATCCGAAAATTTTTCATCAAAGTCAAAATTTCGAAAAAGATAAGGGAAATTAATTTGAAAAATGTTGAATAAAGCATCAATTAATTAGAGTGTATAGTTAAAAAAGCTGCGTCCTTCTGCTTTCTAAATCAATTTAAAAATCTTAAATTGACTTAAAATTTTTAGAGCTACGAAATCTAAATTACCCTAAAAGCGGATTTTTTTGCAATATCTCAAAGTTATGGAGCGTTTCAAAATTTTTGAAAATTGTCTTGTGATGTCCTCAAGACGGTTTACAGCCTACACTAGATCGTTTTCCGAGTGAAAGTAAAAAGTGCCATTTTGTAGCAGCGTGTAATTAACTACAACTTAAATTTACTTGGTTTTCATCTTTTTGAATTCCACAGTTTATTACCGTTCTAAAATGGCCAAAATCAGGAAAATTTAACAACCAATATTATCATAGTTATTAACATAAAATTACATAAAACATGTAATTTTCAACGAAATAAATCCCACTAAAATAAGATTTCAACCAAAGTTTGAAGGAAAGAAACGAAAATCCGCCTATAGTTTCGTCTAAGTGTCTTATACATCAGGATAAGTAAATCTGTTATTTTATATAAAACTCATATATGTATTTTGGATCATAAAATTATTTATAGGATCTATAAAATGGCAAGACGAAATTAGATGCCAAGTTTCATTTCTCTTCCTCTTGTTGAGGCTTGCCGAAAAAAGCTTAGGAAAGGAACTAAAATTTTACCAATCTAAAAAATATATCACTGGAAATATTCTTGAAGACTTTGTATGTTTCATATACAATTGAATTTAACCGTTTATATCATGATTGTAAGCTTTTAACTTATTCTTTCCAATAATGTATAACTCTTTTCTAAAAATCCTTAGGGAAGATCTAAGAAATATGTCACTGGAAACATTCTTGACGATTTTGGTACATGTTCAATATCCCTAGACTACTAACGATATTTCTTATACGTTAATACTAACGCACAGTGGTCCCAAAACTAATTTTTTGGAAATAATTCTGTAACTTTAGAACTACTGGATGTATTTAAATGAAATTTCCCATGGGCAATTCTGAATTGTATTCTAATCGATTTGAAGGAGCATAGGTTTTTAGCGAGTCTAGGGGACAAATTTGGTCACATCGAGTATAAAAATGTTTAATACAAAAAATACCCTTACAAATGTGGGATATCTCTTTTACTTTAAGAGATATTTAGACCGAAGTAAAATTTTGACTCATTTTTGGAAATGTTTGATTCTGTACAAAATTCTAAATAATTCTTGTGCAAGAATCGTGTATCTATGTGGTTCCGATAAAAAGTTATATTATTTTGAAATAGAAAATTTAAAAAAAATTGTGATTTTTCTCAAAAAGGTGGTGATATTTTTTCATTTTAATATCCATTATTTTCCTTTGGACCATACATTTTTTATGTTTTTAAAAGAATAATTAACATAAATGCATGTAAAGTAAATCCGAGGGCATTTGGGTTAACATTCTCCCGCTAGCCCTATCAGAATTTCGTTAATTTTAATTTTGTTTTATTTGTTTTGTTTTTTTTTTTTGTGGAACTCAAAAATGTCAAAGCTGAAATTAAAAAAAAGAAACACCTAGATTATATACCTACATATGTTTGCTAAACAAACAAAAAATATTTAATAAGCCAATAACGACAGGGTGACCATTTTACTGAAAACCGCAAATTTTTAAAACAAATTTTCTCCGAACTGGGTATTTCGGAATAAAAAGGTGTTCTTGTTTTAAAGACGACTTTTTTATATTATACAAAAATTTCATAATTTATATAGATTGTATTTAAGTTCAAATATTAATTTTTTTTACAAAATAACACTTAACATCAAAATTTTACGTTTCTTGATAAATTTAATGAAGAAATTTAGTTCTAAGTAATACCTTGCTATTTATATATTATTATTTTTCAAGTTATAACCTTTCCAAGGACATCAAATACTTGCATAAATAGCTTACACATTCTTTTAAAAACTAACTGAAACTTGACTCCCTTCAGCAAAATTTGCACATTTTCCTTCATTTCAATGGTAAGTTTGTGCAACTATCTATATACATACACACATACACAGCTGCTTCAATATGTTTTTTTTTTATAATTTTATATAACTTTTGAACCGTTAAATAAATTTCAATGAAATTTTACATAGTTATTGCTAAGGTATTTTCCAACTGTTTTGGAGGAGCACAAGTTTCTAGCTGTTTCTCGGGGCAGGGGAGCACCACCGAAAATGGTCACTTTAAATTATTTCTTATTTGACTTTATTTATTACCACAAATATATGTTAATTTATTACTGTTTACTAAAAACTGATTGATGTTCTGTGCGATTATTTGGATTTCTTTAATGAAATTTTTATCCGTTATTAAAAGAACAACTGAGTTACACTTTTAAAAAATTTTTTTAAATAAAATTTAGTGTATTGAAGTCATTATATTCAGCACATTAAAGAATAAAACAATCAGGTGTATAATACAAATTTCGGTAATAGAATAAAACAATCAGGTATATCCTGCCATTTGATTTCCTTAGAACAGGTAAATTATGTAGGTCAATTAATTCTTTTACAACATGTTATATACCTGCGGAATTTTATAAAAATATTGCGTAGTTTTATAGTACCTAGAAAACTTTCTTCAGTATATAAAAAAAAAAACTCTTTTGTTTTATTTTTACATTGTTAACATTTTTACCACAATAACGATAACGTTGACATATAAAGCTTTATGCTGCGTTTTTTGGAAATGCCTTAAAGGAATAGAGCTGAATATATAACTATATAAACACATTTTACAGTAAATAATTCCGAATGGAGGTTTCAATTGAAGTATGGCACCTGGTTGGAAAACATCATGGAAATTAAAATCACTAATGCAAGACTACGACCTAAGCAGTATGATTATCTGAGGCAGAAATAAAAAAGTAGACTACCGGAAATGCTGTCCACCTAATCCGTACAAATATTAATAAAGATGCCCTAAAATGTCCCTGGAAACCAACAAAAAAGTGTTAGGGACAACAAGAAAATTATGGAAATAAGAGCAAATGGAAAAAGGCCAATTCAAATTGAATTTAAAGAAATGACTGATCTTAATGTAGATCATTAGCCAATCATCGGCTATGGGAGTTCAAATGATGGCAACACGGCAAGGAAATTCTTTGAAAGCTATGAAATTACTGGAATTGATTGGAACTTCCTGGAAGATATCATGTGATATTGAGAGCAGTTAACAGTAAACATCATATAAATGCAGAAAAATTGAGTAATTCACCACAGATAACTTAAAGCTTTTGCGATTATTATATGCATGGAAGGAAGTAATACCCATTGTTCACAAGGTACTTCAACATGGTCTTCAGATTTTGGAATCAAACATGCTACCACTAGGTGAATTAACAGAAGAGGCACAGGAGGCCGGAAACTCTGACTTCAAGCACATTGAACTATTTAATACAAGAAAAAGTTCGAGAATATGTCAAAACCAGTACCTTTTGCATTAACTTTTAATGTTTCCTGATTCTGCTCTAACATCGATAAGAAATAAGTGGAATTCTAACAATAATATAATATAATGAAAACGATGATATTCAGGAGGATTTTGATACTAATTGAACTTAATTAAAATCTATATAAATAAAGCTATCATTATGAAATTTTAGTATAATATAAAAAAAGTTGACCTTAAAACAAAAACATATATATTTTTCCACTTTTTTATTCCTAAGTACCCAAAATCCCAGTTCGGGCAAACTTGTTTAAAAATTTATCACAAAAAATCAAAATTTTTTTTAATTTTCTACTTCAAAATAATATAACTTTTTATCGGAACCACATAGGTATATGATTCTTGCACGAAAATTATTTAGAATTTTGTACAGAATTCAGAAAATATTTGAGAAAAGTTTTGTCCAAAAATGGGCCAATATTTTATTTCGGTCTAAATATCGTAAGCGTATTTTTTGTAGAAAATTATGAGGAATATCTATGTGTAAATTCTTTTTCAATCAAACCATAAATGAAATTCTGGCGATTTAAAAAAATTCATACCCTAGGTGACCAATTTTGGAGGTCCACCGCCTGTCCGTTAAGACCCTGTGCTCCTCCAAATCAATTGGTATGCAACAAAATTTACATAATTATTTATAAAACCACTGTTTATATAATTGGCTGGAAATTACATGTTTTACTGTAATTTTTCTTCAATAACTATTATATTATTGCTTATAAAATCTTCTTGATTGTGGGAATTTCGGAAAGATCACAAACTGAAGAATTCAACAAACTATCAAATCAAAAAATTTCTGTTAAAATAAATTATTTATGATCAAGGAAAGGAAACAATTTTTAAAAATATCTGCAGTTGTTTGTACTAGATGTTATTGACACCCATATATCGGGTAATACTAATTAGATTGTATCAAATGAACACGTATTTGAAAGGTTACATGTCAGGTTAAATTTTTGAGGAAGACAGATGTTTAATTCGTCGTAAAAAGTTATATTGATTTGAAAATGAGTAAAAAATCTCACCCAAAAAATTCTCTATGTGATGTTTTTTTACTATAAAAAGGAAAAACCGCTACAAACATGTTGAAAAAAATTAAAAATGTACTATGAGAATGCTGTGAGTGTATTCGATTTCTTTCCGGAAATTTCGATGTCAAAGTTGCACCTCGCTCTGTTCTGCCAGTCACTGAATCGGGAGATAGCGGAGACACTATACGTCAACCACATGGCAGTTTGGAATCATTTAAAAAAGGCTGGCTACTCAAAGTATCTCGATCTTTGGGTGCCACATAAATTAACGCAAAGAAATTTGATTGACCGAATTACCATCAGTTAAACCCTGCAGAAATGCAACGAAATCGAACTACTTTTGAAGCGGGTTAAATATGAGAGCATTAAACGAAAGAAATCATGGTCCCCAGCAAAAACTTAACTTAGTACTTACTTAAATAAGTCGTTTTTAGTAAATATGAAAATAATTTAGTTTTTACGTAGACGAATTATCTTGACTGCACAGTGGGGCAGTATCGAAATTTTTTGGAAATAAATCAGTAACTTCTGATCGGACGGTTGGATTTTCATGAAATTTGGTATAGGCGTAGCAGAGGAGTGTACAATGTTATGTTTGGAAGGGGCGCACAACAATCCCCCCAGGGGCGGAGCTAATGGGGGCTCAAAGTTAAGTACCTCTGACATAAAAAATTTTTAATCGCTTGCAAAATTTTTGTTTCTCCTCCGATTTCCTATTTATCTCTTATAGTTTTCGAGTTATTTGCGTTTGAATTTTTAAGCACCATAATTTTGCATGTTCTTGGTCCAGTTTTTTTCATATATATCCTAGTATTTCCGTATCTATTGAATAAAAAAATTTGAAGTCGATATCTTTACCGAGTCCAAAAATAAACGATTTTGAATTTGAAAATTGCAAAAAGGACGACTTTTTGTGTTTTTTTAGCCCAAAAACTATCTACACACTTCTTTATCTAAAATACAATTTTCCTTAGCAACATATAATAATTTTGCACCTTTCTGAAAGGTAACTTCACAGAGCTGACTACAAGATAAAAACAATCGACAAGCGGAATATATTTTAAAAATCTTCAATATGTTGTTAAAAGTATTAAATCAAAATCTACCGGACTTCGGAAAAATGTGGATTCTATAACCAAAAATGTAAAAAATCCCATTTTTGGGAATTTTGATTAGTTTATTTGGGAATTCAGGAAAACCCTACACCTGATTGAAATTTCGGAATATCTCCACTTCACGCCAGAATACGGTTCATGGAGTATTTTCTGCACATAGCATATGATTTAAAGTATAGAAATGTGCCAGAAAATTTAACAAAACCTACCAGAAACAACGAGGATTTAAAAACAGTTAGAATATCCTAGAAAAGTAGAATCCAGGATGAATTCAGAGAAGAGTCGGGATTAAACATCGACAAACCTCTGGTGGTAGAACAAATGATGGAAACACAGCAAGAAGGCTTTTTCGAAAATTTCGTAGCTACATCTAAAATAACTAGTATTAATAAAGAGTTACTTGAAAGGACTAACATAGTATTAATGGCATTTAATAGTAAGCACAAAATTAACTATGATCGATTTAGAGAATATGCAACAGAAATATCTAAACAACTTGCTTCTCTATATCCATGGAAAGAAATAACACCAACAGTACATAAAGTATTGTGCCATGCCGAAATTATAATTGAACGAAATATTCTTCCACTGGGAAGAGGCTCAAGAAGCACGAAACAGAGATTTTAAGCACGTTCAATTATTCAGCTTCAGGAAATGCTCCAGAACGTCACAAAATGAGGATATTTTTAATAGCCTATTGTTATCATCAGACCCAGTACTTTCATCAATGAGAAAACGTTGGATTTATTATGAGCCTTTATCAACTGAAAATACTGAAGACTTGAAGGACATTTATTATCTTTTAGATATGTATACAGATACAACAGATTATTTTATAGAAAATAAGTAGTATAAGTTTAAAATATTACAAAAATTGTTTACATAAATTTAATATAAATAAGTAATAAAAAAATCGTATTAGAAATAGAATATTTATTAAGGAAGATGATAAATACCAAAAATAATAATATTGATTATGTTAAAATAGACATTTTTTTGTTTGCTTTGTTATTTTAAATTCATTAATATGAATGCTTAGAAAAGGATAAAGATTTACTTAAATTTGGGAAATGTGGCAACCCTATTGAAAATAAAAAATATTTTTTAATTATTTTTGTAAAAATATAGATATTAGTAAAAGTATAGATATTAGTAAAAGTATACAGAAATATAGTAATTATATAGTAATTATTCACGCAAAACTAAAGGCAAAAGTTGCAAAATATAGTCATATATACAATAAATTGGAAATATAAAAGTTTACAACAATATATAAAAATATTTAAAATCGACTCTTTTGTGTTTATTTGGGCACCAAATAAAAAATGGTGATTTTTTGTTTTTGGTTGTAGCACCAAAAGAGGAAGCTGTTTTTCATATTGTTTTCACTTACAAAATACGTTATTTAGTAGACGAAGTTTTTACTGGGGTCAAATGCCGGTGACCCTCTACAAATGACTTCAAGGCCTGGATTGACACTTAATATTTCACTATTTTCATATCAGTATAACTTTTTACATGAGTAACAAACTAAAAAAATGTAATCTGAAATGTCACTTTTCAAACACGTGTTGGTTTGACACAATCTAATTACTGTTACCCGATATATGGGCATCAACACCATCTAATGATAAAAAACGCAAATACTTTTTATATCACCTATTATTATATAATATGTCAAGCTTTATCTTATCTAAATATATTGTTGTTGTATATTGTTACGAAAATTAGTTTCATAAATTTAAAATAACGATTTTAGAATTTTGTTGTTTGCAATGTATTAGAATTTCTAGTTTATAACGTCTGTTTATTTAAATTTGGTTAAAGTCCCTTAATTTCTATGAGAGAGTTCTGGTCTAAGAGAGTTCTGCTCGCCACATGTAGTAATAAGGAAAGCTTTTTGTTAATTTGCTTATGTATTACTGAGAAACTTTTATTATAAAAGCTGTATAAATTATCGTTTAAGTAGTAGTGAGAAACTTCTATTATATGAACTGTTATATGGTTCTTAGCGTGGCGATTTTTAGTCGCTTTTGGCGACTAAATTTGCAGTTTGGCGACATGACGAATTTATTGGCCATATATAACATGGTGGCGATATGTGTGACCTAAAAAAGTGTGTTTTAAGTTGTATTTTTTTTGTTCAATTACACTGTGCTCGGAAATGAGACTAGTTTTTTAACAATCACTGGGTTAAACTAATTCGACGACTCACTAAATTGATGTTAACCATTTTCAGATATTTAATTTTGACGGGTTAAAGAAAAGTTTATGAAAATTAAGTTTTTTAGCTTAAATTTAATAATTTACTCGATATTCACAAACAACTTTTAAATTTAAAATGCATTTTATATCAAATTTTTCATAATAATTTTGTCTCTAAAATGTATTTTAAATTCAAAATTGGTTGTGAATACGGGGGTAAATTTTTTAATTTAAACAATATAAACAATTAAGATTCCATTAAAGTATATAATAATGAATTCTTATTAGCAGATATATTTTAAACGCTAATAAACAAAAATTTAAACTGGCAAAAAATATTAATATAATACTGTAAGCAAGCTAACTAGTGTTACCAATGAGCAACTTTTCAAACAAAAACATAAAAACATTTAAAATTAGTAAGTAATGTTCCTTTTATTTCTAATTTTAAATTAATTCGCTACTTCCTAAATAACGCGAATACGATCGCTAATTTCGGAAAACGGCTGTAACCATTAAACTCAGCTTACTCGAATTAGTTAAAGTTTGTAACTAGCACAGTGTTATTATTAGCACAGCGTTGGCTTTGTTAAAGCTGAATTTACATTTGCAAATTATATGAAATTTTAAGTACTAAAAATTGTATGACACTTAACATTTTAGTAAATTTTTTAGCATTTCTTAACAAAAACCAAATAAAATTTTAATTTGGTGATTTCTGATTAACAATTTGGCAACAGAAGCTCAAAAAATCTGACAACCCTGGTTCTTAGTGTTACTAGAACATTGTATAGTACTTAATCACTAGTTTATAAGCAAGTATAGTTTGTAAATTTAGTCAATCGTTCACAGTCAGACGCTGAGTAGTTAATAGCAAATTGATAGTTGAGTATTTAATTTTCTTAGAAATTAGTAATCTTTTTACCGCTAAAAGTACATTTATTTTAATTTCTTTTATAGTAATTATTAATAACATCCAAAGATGTCCAAAATTTGCACTTAGTTCTACTTTTGAAAGATTTGGTGAAAACGTTCTTTTTTGGATGCACTTGCTCGTTTTTTTTTTTTTTTTTGCTGGGTATATTTTACCTCTTTTGTTTTCGCATCAAAGCTTGGTTACTACAAGATACCCTCTTCACTACATAGTTAAGCAACACTTATTTCTAACCTGTAGTGCGATTCAGTAACTTATTTTAATCATTATCGAATCGTATATAAAATTGAACAACAAAATTATCGATTTTGCTTTTCCATAGCATTTTTAAACGATATTTGTTATCGTTACATTTGCTTCTGTCGTTAACTAAACCGAAACAGTCTTTGTGTTGTTTATTTTATCAACTAAAACGCGTGTTGAGATGAGTTATATAAAAGTGAAATACTTTATATTGGATGTAATTTATATTTATAAATCCTTATATCCCTGTATATATTATAAAAATGAGGTGTAAGTTTGTTTGTTTGTGCATCAATCACGTCTAAACGACTGAACCAATTTTCAAAAACTATGACACACAGATAGTTCCAGTGCCAGAGGTGGTTACGCCCACTTTTGAAAATTTATTTTTTCAATTTTACACGTAATTTATGAAGCTATTTACACAAAATATGACGCACAGATAGTGCTTGTACTGTAGAATGTTATAGGTCATGTTGAACCATGATCGGATGCCATGCCCATATTTTAAGTTAAATTTTTTAAAACTTTCAAACGGATGAACCAATTAGCTTAAAATCGTAGCAAATTAGCTTAAAATAAAGCTAATATTCATTATGGAATATCTCATGAACTATTACAGTTAGAGCCCTCAAATTTCGCGGGAACATTCATCTTATCATATCGCATTGATAAAATGAAAATAGGATGGATAGGTCCAGGGGAGACGTAGCCCCTATACAAGGAAATTATAAATTTTCTCATCTAAAGGACTATTACAGTAAAAGATTTAAAAAATTTAAAAGTAATTTTCATACCAAATTTCGAATAGGGTGAATAGGTCCAGGGAGAGAAGTGCAGAGCTGATATTTTATAAATGTAAGACAACGTTAAATTAAAAACCGTATGGTGGATTTAACTGATTTAAAAAACCGAAATTCGAAAAAAATATTTGTGATATATTTATGCGAGAATGAGGCACAAAGCTTATAGCTTCCGTGTAGACCACCTACAGCGTAGTCGCCGCCAACATATGAATTAATTAATTTTAACAAGTTATAGCGCTATATTCGGCTGTGCCGAATCTTCTATACCCTTGACCATCTTACCGACAAATAATAAAATTTATCCTTTAAAGAATGCTTTCATATTTTCATATTTATACTTAAAAAATAATATACATTTCTTCCAGACTACAAAAGTTTAAACATAAAATTAAACTTTCATTGCAAGCGTTGCTTCCTTATAAAAACAACAACACTGATAGCTTCTGATGACTACTAAATTTATATGCATATGTTTGTATGTAGATACATGCTTATACAAAAAAAAAAAGAAACATTGCAATGCTTTTATTTCCAACTAAGAAAACATCCAAACATACATAAAAAATAATTGTGCGTTACACAAACAACAACTACTGCTTGCTTATACAAAAAACCACAACAACACTGAAATTCATTGCAATGCTTTTTATATATTGCACTGATTCCTCTTAAGCAGGGGTTCTCATAAGCAGCAGCTTCACGACCCCCTTTTGTGTAATAAATAATGTTTGATGTAAAATATATTTGGCAGTGTTGCAACATATAGGCTCATTTAAGAGAAATAAATATTTTTTATTTTGATATCAAATATTAATCTTAAATCATTCTAAAATCCAAAAATAAATGCATACATTTTTATGAAAGGAGGAGAATATTCGCAATATGCATCATTCTTAAATTTAAAAATAAATTAATTTTAAAGGGAAAATTATAAAGTTAGTATTTGATGTCTCATACTATTCTCATACATTCCTAAAAACAAAACTTAATGTAGAAAAATATACAACTTACACTGACAAAAAATGTGTAAACGTAGAACTTAGTAATATAAGTTCTGCTCCAGTATTAACCACATTAAAATTTTTTAGTCAAAAAGTGTTCTCAAAATTGCTTTGTATTTGGTGGTTTTTCTGGCAATTTCTGACTAAAACTTATAAATCTAACTAATACTGGAACAGACCAAAAATCTATATTTTTGAGTTTGAGGGCTACATCTGATATTTTTAGGAATTATGTTTGAAAAAGTTTTGATAATGAATACATTTCTCAATTTATGAAAAAACTTTTCTTCTTGTTTTTGTTTTTATTTATTCTCAAACTTTTGACATTTGAGAAGAAGCTTAATTTTATGTTATTGTCAATTTGAGATCAAGCTTTCGTTGTAAAAAAAAAAAAAAAAACATAAAATATAAAAATCTTCTAGGTAACTTATCAAAAACGGAACGTTTCCACCAAAGTGTGAAGATTGATCCAGAAGATTAATCTCTGTAACGGATATAATTGCAATTTTATTTACTTTCGATTTTTACTATTTTATGAGAACATAAAAATAAGTGAATGTTTATTATTGACCTTTAAATAAAAAAATGCTTTAAATTTTGTGGAAGTAAATGGCCCCCGAAGAATGTTTGTACGGACCATTTGTGGGTCGCGAACCCCCATTTGGGAACCGTTGCTCTAAAGGGAGTCAACTCAAAATTTACAACTCAAAATATTTCTCTTTTGTTGACTGTAAAGAAGCTACTCTTATATTACAAAGAGGGATGCAAGTGTATTTGTTATTATTATTATTTTTTTTTTTTTTGCAAAAGTGTAGAGAAAATGATGTAAGATATTTAAGTGGGTAGATATGACAACCCACTTGCAAAAAGCGAAAATTGAAAAATTTTGAGTTGACTCCCTTTAGAGGAAACAGTGCGATATGTTTATGTACATTTTTAATATTTTTTCGGATATCTGTCTATAACTCGATATGTTTAATTCAAAAACCCTACATTTTAGAAAAATGTTTACAACAAATTTGTACAAAAACGAATTCTGAAACTTTTATAGAAGCTTCACAAAGTTTAAAAATGCATTTTGACCGATATCTCAGTTACTAATGAACCGATTTTGATCATTTCTTATATGAAAACATTCCAAAAAAAGATTCCGAATTTGCGTTATTCTAAGGAATGTTCCCTATAATTTGATTCAAAAGTATATATCTTTATATATATATCTGATAACTGGGGCTTTCAAAAAACTGATTTTACAGACAGCCGGACATCATTATATCGACTTCTTCCCAATCAACAAGGATCCAGAAGATATATACTTTTGAATATTGTAGAAATTAAAAACTTTACACCTGTGATGATTCCGACATCCAATTCTATTTTAAGTGATTTATTTCAAATTAAAAAAGAGGTCTAAATAGATCACCGTATATGTATTAAAATACATTATCTTACATATTATTTTAGTTATTTGAATTAATTGACAGTTATTTCTCATTTTAGCTAATTTCTATAACCTAATCATAACAATTTCTTGATATGTCTTTCGATTATTTTATTATATTTTAATAATACATAGTACTTTCCAAGCACTGTGCAACCAAATGTTTAGGAACTAAGACACATGTGAAAACAAATGAGCGTTTTATTATGCAAATCCTATCAACACAAAGCAGCAAAAACATTTAACAAAACCAACAAACAGACAGAAAATCGACGGTGGTCATATAGGCATATGAACAAGTGCTGATTGACAATCACACAAGCGGATGGTTAAATGGTAAGACACGTTCCTGTGTGGGATAAACTTGCACAAATCAACAATAATGGTTTGGCAAAGATAAAAAAAGACATACATACATACATACATACATATATACATACATGCATACATACATACATACATACATACTACATATCATATCTCTTCAAATATTTGGAAGATGAATTTATTTACCAATCGTCCAGACGTCACTTCTTAGGGACTTCTGGATAATTGTCAGAAGATTGTTGAAAATTTACAAAAACAAAATACAGTAGAATCTCAGAAATTTTAACCACTTTGTTCCTCGGGTAATTCTCATTTCCGAAATTTTCTAATTTCTTAACGTTTTTGTTTTTAATAAATAGGGATAAGAAAATAATTAAATTAGTTGTATATACATCATTATTCCAATCTTCGATTCCATTTACGCTAAATTTGTGACAATAAATCAACATTTATTTGGTAAAGTTCATTATAATCACGATTTCTTGAGGCAATTCTACAAGTAACAAATCGTTATTGTTGCTATATTGGCTGCAGTCACAATTTGGACCAAGAATTTTTTAAACCTGTTTATGCTACCTCATCTTTACCTAGTTTGTTCAACATTATTGTATCGCGTCCAAAATAGAATTCAAAGGCTTTAAGAATTTTTAAACATTTTTTTCAACTGGTTTCACTTTTGATCATTCATTCTCAATTGACGTGCATATTCTTCTCTCTTATGTAAATGCTAAATAATTGTATATACCACGTTTAGTTCAGCAACTTCCCTTATTATTTTTATTTCAATCACCAAATAAAACCAAGGACCGTAATGATTATGAGTTTTTTTTAATAAAAAAGAAAAATAATGATTATTTTTGATTTTTATTTTTTTGCTCAAATAACAATGATCTTTTTTTTGAGTTTTATTTTTTTGCTCAAAATAATAATGATTTTTTTTTTATTTTTACTTTCTTAAATGATTATTTTGTGAGTTTTATTTTTTTGCTCAAAAGATAAAACTAATAAGTTCAGAATTTAAACTATTACGCAATTTTTAGTAAAAAAAAAAAATATTTTTTATCATAAACAAATGGAACATAAAAGTGAATACAGATAAATCAGTTCATATAACCTTTACATTGAGGCGAAACACTTTGTGTAGATAGAAGATTAACGTGAAGAGAGCACATCAAAATGAAACGGAAACAACTAAACGTTAAGACAAAAATGTTGTACTGGCAAAATCTTCACTTACATTAGAAAATATAGTTATATTATATAAAACTATAATTAAACCAGTTTGGACTTATGGTATACAGCTTTGGGGAACAGTTAGTAACTCAAATATTGAAATTTTGCAAAGATACCAGTCCAAAACTTTGAGATTAGTTACTAATACCCCCTGGTTTATAAACAATGAAAATATACTCCGCGATCTTGGTATACCTACAATTAAGGCCGAAATAAATAAATTCAGTGACAGATATCTCCATAGACTAAGCAATCACTCAAATGTTTTAGCTATTAATAAATTGCCTGAATTAGTAAGACAATCAAATTGTTTGAAAATAAAATTTGTATGAAAATTACTCATTTTTTCAAATGTTTTTTGAGTAGTTTTCATACAAATTTTATTTTCAAACAATTTGATTGTCATACTGAATCAAGGCCTAACCTTCTGAATGATAGCGATGAAATAAAAAAAAAACTAAAAAGATATCATGTACTTGACCTTCCTTTCAGAAAATAAAATAGAAATTATATTTATTGTGATTCATATACAAATTAATTTAAGTTAATATATTTCAATTTTAATTTTTTAGTTCATTGGAACTCATAATTTTTTAACAAAATTTGCTTAATGTTTCTCTGGGAAATTGATCGCAAATAAAAATATTAAATAAAAAAAATAATTTAGATTTATTCACTAAAAGGCGTGTTTTACAAAATAAGTCAAACTATTTACCAAAAATGTATTTTCTTCATCAAATTTTTTGCCAAAATTCTAATTTTTTTTACTAAGTCGAATATTTTTACTAAAAATCTATTTTTTTTCACTAAAAATGATTTTTTTTTACTAAAATTCACATTTTTTACTAAAAATCGAATTTTTTTTACTAAAAGTCGAATTTTTCAATAAAAATCAAATTTTTTACTAAAAATCCAATTTTTTACTAAAATTTTCATTTAATTTATATTGATTGCGAGCACATTTTTGTGTCAGATTTTTGTGAGCTTCTGTCGCCAAATTGTTATTCAGAAATCGCCAAATTAAAATTTTATTTTGTTTTTTAAAGAAATGCTAAAAAATTAAATAAAATGTTAAGTGTCGTACTTAAAATTTCGTATAATTGGCAAATGTAAATTCAACTTTAACAAAGACAATGATAATGGCAATAGCTAATAAAAACACTGTGCTAGTTACAAATTTTAACAAACTTCTGCTGAAGGTTACGCTACCGATAAAGCTAATTCGAGTACTCTGAATTCAATGGCTACAGCCGGAATTAAACTTAATTATGGAAGTAGCATTATTAAATTTAAGCTAAAAAACTTAATTTTCCTAAACTCTTATTTAGCCTTTCAAAATGATATATATCAGAAACGAGCGTTTTTAATAATGGTTAGCACCACTAAATTCAGCGTCGTCGATTTAGTGTAACCCAATGGGCGCCCACATTGTTAAAAAAAAATAGTCTCATTTTCGAGCACAGTATAATTGAAAAAAAAAAATACAACTTAAAAAAACTTATCTGACATATAGCTTCTTTTTAGGCCATTAACTTTTAAAATTTATTATATTTTTAAAACGAATGATTAATTCCAACATTATACATTGGTCCTACTAAATTTATAAATTGTTTCAAAGAATTAATTTATTCATAAACGTTTATTTCATTGTAACCGAAATCATTAATATCCTTAATATATTTGAAAAATAATCGAAAACAAATTATCAAACATTCAATACATAAGTATTGCAAAATATATTTTTTGGGGATAAAATTTCGTAAACTAAGTTGAAGCTATTTACAAATTAAGGCTCTTCATTTTGCTAGATAGGCAAATACTAAAAATAGTCGATTTCTAGTAAGAAAATTAAATAGTTTTTCTCCACAAATTTTAAAAATTTGCCAAACAAATCGCCAAAAGTTGTGAGATGTGTTCTTTTTAGAGAGCAATTGTTGAAATTTTTTGTTGTAGCTGTTTCGCCAAAAAGCTTTATATTTGTTTGTATATATGTACATACTTTACGTATATGTATTACATTAAATATCAAACGTTTTACTGTGTACTGTTGTACCTTGTTAAAAGTAAAATGTAGTAATATATTAAAAAAATGAATACGTTCGTAATTTTTCAAATAAGAATTAATGAGTAAACAACACTATTTCATAGTTAAGAGAAGCTCAAACAGTTCAATATGCTTCAATGTACGAGTACGTTCATCAAAAAGCTGCCCAGTAAACACAAATGATTAATATAAAGTTGAGACTGATTTAATATCAAAAAAAATTTAATTTAAAAAATTTTATTTTTTGTAAAAAATTCGACTTTAAGTAAGAAAATTAGATTTTTAGTAAAAAATAGATTTTTATTAAAAATTAAATTTTTAGAAAAAAATTATTTTTAATAAATAATTTGGTTTTTAAAAAATTACATTTTTAGTAAAAAATTTTATTTTTAGTATAAAATTTGATTTTTAGTAAAAAAAAATTATTTCTAGTAAGAAATTTGATTTTTATTAAAAAAAAAAAAAAAATAGATTTTTAGTAAATATTTGATTTTTAGTAAAAAATTTTATTTTTAGTAAAAAAATTGATTTTTAGTAAAAAATTTGATTTTTAATAAAAAAAAATATTTTTTATAAAAAATCTTATTTCTAGTAAAAAAAAAATGATTTCTAAACAAAAATGTTTGGTAAATAATCTGACTTATTTTGTAAAACGCTTGCCTTTTAGTGAATAAATATAATTTATAATGAAAAAGCTTTGTTTTACTAAAAATTCATTTCTCAACATATTAAATTATATCTTGTGAGTAAAAAATAAAACTCACAAAATAATCATTATAAGTTGAGCAAAAACATAAAAATCAAAAAAAAAATAATAATAATTATTATTTGAGAAAAATAAAAAGATAAAATCATTGAGGATTTCGATAGAGCCTGTTCTGAGGATTACATTTCTGTTTTTAACACTCTGCGGTCCTTCCTTTTATTTGATTTTTTTTTTTGTTTAAAATTTCAAGAATAATGATCATTTTCTGTCCTTGAAGGTAAACTATTTAAAAAAAACGCACTAAATTGAGAACATATTCTAAATTTAGAATGTTTAATATAATTAAATCGTGCATACTAAGTTAAATTCGGTAAATATCCTCTTTTTATTTCTACTTTAATCAGAAAAAAGAAAAGAACGTATGATCAGAAATTACTTATGTTCGGTTTTATACTTTTCCTTTGAATAAACCGAATAAAGAATAAACCGAATAATTTGTTTTGAATAATCGAAATATGGTTTTATGGAGTTAAAAATTTAATTTTTTTATTATTTTTTTTTTTTTATTTTAACTTTATCTTTTTATAAAATATCTTTTTTTAAAATATCAAAAACCTAATTCAGTTGTCAAAAACTTAAATCATTCAACAAAGAAATACATGTAGTAACATTCACTCTGTTTTTGTGTTTTGAAAAAAAAATAATAATTTTTTTTGAAAATTTAGTTTCAAGTGCCTCTCACATAAACTTCTAGTTGTATTCTATGACTTAAGTTTTCAATCAAAAAACAATTTTAAGGTTTTGCCACTAAGTACAATTTTGGAACTAAGTTAGCAGTATAAATAATACCGGGCCTTAAACTTAAAAAAAAAATGGGAAACGCTCAGAAATTAGAACTAAAGGTTTTTATTTTAGAGTAACCAATACATTAAAATCCTTGGTTCTAATTTCTGGAAGATTCGAATTTGTGAAAGTTCCAACTTTAATGCGCAAGAGTAATGTACAGCAGTACAAACGTCACTTTTTAGTGACCTCTAGATAATTTTCAGAAGTGTGTGCGAAATTTACAAAAACAAAATACATTACTCTCGTTCTTCTATCTTTCAAAAGTATACTTTGTAGACACATTTCGAATTTAACAAAAACAAAATACATTACTATTGCGCATTAATCTTCGTGGGGTGTGTTAGGAAGATTGTCAGTTTTTTATAAAAAGAAAACAACACAATAGATAAGCAAGCAAAATAAAATAAAAATAATGATGAAATATTACAAAAAAAAAAAAAAAAAAATGAGAAAGAAAGATATAGTCGGTCAAGACCAACTATATGATACCCTACACCATTGTGTACATGCATAAAAATTTGGGAAGGGGACTTACATTACACCTGTGCCCAATTTTACTAATGCGTTGATGCTAACATCTAGATGATTTTATGCATTTTAGGGCGATTCCTGGAAGTGGGTTTATATGGGAGCTATGGTAAATTATGGGCCGATTCTCATAAAATTGGCAATGTTGTTTCTACTTATATAAAATTTATTTGTGTCGAATATTAACTTGATACTAACATTCGTATGGGATTTATGCACATTAAAGTGATTTTCGGAAGAGGGGTTTATATGGGAGCCGTGGTCAATTGTGGACCGATCTTCATAAAATTTGGTACTTATACAGTACTTCTTTGCACCGAATTTCATAAAAATATTCTAATTTTTAAGGCATTTTTGAGTGTTTAAACTCTATTCCGAGAGAACATTTGTAAGGGGGCTAGGTAAAATAATGGACCGATCACAACAAATTTCAGTAGGCTTCGTCCTTGTATCGTAAAAGTGCCACGTGCCAAATTTCACTGAATTATCTTTAAAATTGCGACCCGTAGTTTGTGCACAAGATTTACATGGACAGCCAGCCAACTGTCTAGCCAGCCAGACGGACGGACAGACATCGTTAGATTGATATAAAAAATGAGTCTGAGTCGGATGGTGGGTGTTGGATAACTTTTTTTATGCATTGCAAACTTCAGCACAAATGCATAAAGCTCAACCACTTATGGTGATGTAGGGTGTAAAAACCTTAATTTTAATTATAAATACAGAAATAGTAGAAATGCGAAGTCATTTTCTAGAAGAGACTAACACTGCTATTCTCGAATTCATGACAATTATCAGTCATTAGTTCTTGTCAAGTGCTTCTGTAAATGTTACAACTATCACCAAAATTTTATACAAAACAAATTTTTTGAAGCTTAGAATATAAAAATTTTTGTTATTGTCACAAATTTTTTTACTATCATAATAAATTTGTCTGTCACTTGTCTACGTGGAACAGTGCTTCCTGATGGAAGATGATTTTAAAGAGTTTTGGCGATGAATTTTATGGAAAACTCTTCTTAGTGACTTCCGCAATAGAAAATGTTTGTAGGGATGTACGTTCTTTTTTTACCCCTATACCATTTAGTTCGAGTGTTGCAAATACGTTTATAATAGTGTTTGTAGCATTCGTAAATTGTTGTTCCATATCCATATTTCATTATATACATAAACTGATTCGAAATGAATTAGGAATGCTTATACAAACAAATACATAAATTGCAGTGATCATAATATTTTCGAATAATTTTTAAACATGCTAAATACTTTGTTGTGAACATACCCAACACTGCTGTTTTATTTTTGCGTGTATAGGTCAATGATCTGAAATAATCACTACTCGAAATAATGTAATGTATATACATTAGAATACACCAAAATTTACCGACTTTTGAATTTTTACTGTAACTTCCCCAAAAATCGTGCATTGGGTTGTAAAAAGATATTGTATGAAATCGTTAACCCGTGCCTCATTTCTTTAACACAATTTTTAAAAGTTTAAAATTTGAGTTTTGAAACAACATAAAAAATATCAACTTTTTCAAAATTTAAATATTAAAAATCATCGAAAAAATTACTTTAATGACACGATTTTATGGAATTTTTACTTTTTCATACAATTTTTTTTTATTTTTATTTGTTTTTGAATAAATAGAGTGCAAACCAATATTAGACTGATACATACATTTAAGAATTTTAAAATTTCAAATTTATGCCATATTTACTCATGTTACAATATAAATAAATAGAAAAATAGAAAAGATAATATCTTGGGAGTTTTAATGCATCAAAATAAGAACAAGTAAAAGGGGCGTATATCCATAATTTAAATAATATAATAAGATGATCTTCTGATAAGATTTTTTTTTAATAATTTTTGCAAATTTATTCGAAAAAAAAACGGATAAAAAACATGTTATCGTTTAAATCTGATCATTTGATACCTTATACCATGCGTTTTTAATATTTATGGAGGGGATCTTTCATGCGACCAATGGTCAATTGTAGACCGGTCATTATAAATTTTTATGGTATAAATTATATTTCTGTAAAACATATGTATGTAGATTTTATATGAGAGCTATGGTCAATTATGGGCCGACTCATAGTGATCCCAAAACGTGTTTTTGGAAGTAATTCTGTATCTTTAGAACTACTGGATGTATTTGAATGAAATTCCACATGGCCAATCCTGAGTATTATTCCTGAATTCCTGAGAATATATCCTGAATTATTTTATTTATGATTTGATTGAAAAGAAATTTAACACATAGATAGTACTGATAATTTTCTACATATGTGGGATATCTCTTTTCCTTTTTGAACATGTTTTCTAAGTTTTGAGCCCTACGATTTTTATAAAATATTCTCTGTATTCTGCATATACACCTATTTGGTTCCGATAACAAGTTATATTATTTTAAAGTAGAAAATAAAAAAAATTGTAATTTTAGTGACATTTCTCAAAAAGGTGGTGACCATATATTTTTTTGTTTCTAAAATAATGCTGAACGTAAATGCATGTAAAGCAAATCCGAGTGCATTTGGGGTAACAGTCTTACCGCTACCCTTATCACAATTTCGTTAATTTTAATTTTTTTTAAAATTTATTTGTCAAACTCAAAAATGCCAAAAATTAAATTAAAAAACAAAAAAAAAAAAAAAAACACCTTGTTACATACCTACATATGTTCGCTAAAAACACAAAAAAAATTTAACAAGCCATCCCTCCGATAACGACATTTTACTGAAAAAAGTCAATTTCTAAAACAAGTTTTCCCCGAACGGGGAGTTAGAGTATTTCGGAATTTGTTTTAAGGACAACTTTTTTATATTATACTATAATTTCATAATAGCAGCTTTATTTACATAGATTTTATTTTAATTCAAATATTAATTGTTTTACAAAATAACACTAAACATCAAGATTTTAAGATTTTTGATAAATTTAATAAGAAATTTAAATCTAATACTTTTTTTAAAGCTATAAACTTTCCAATGATATCAAATACTTGCATAAATAGTTTACACATTCGTTTAGAAACTAAATGAAAAGTGACCGCCATCAGAAAAATGTTCACATTTTCCTTCATTTCTATGGTAAAAGTGTGCTGAAGCTAGTGTTTGGGATTCGGGAATTCCCGGGCAGAAAATCCCGGGATTTCCCGTCAAAATACTTTCGGGAATTCCCGGGAATTTTTTTTAATTTTCTCGGGTAAATAGAAATAAAAAAAATTCTATAGCATACGTTGTGCTATTTTTAACACGTTATATCAATGAAAGATTGACGTTACTCTAGTACTTGTAAGAGTTTAAAGAGTATAATACAACTAGAACGTTCTCTGAGAGGAACGTTAATGTTGCATGAATTACGTTTTTGACTATTGAATTATGGTTTCTTTTTTTCATTAGATATCTATTTTGTTCATCTATGGTTTATCGAATTTACTTATAGTGTTTCACATGAAATTTTAAATCAACTTTATTTTTGTCATGTTAAAATTTTAGATACTTTAGTTTTATTATAGATTTGTTGAAATCAATATTAAGTGAATTGAAATTCGAAAATACTCACTATATATATTATAAAAAAATTACTTGGTTGGAAGATTTTTTATACTAACACAACATTTTCTTTTGAAATAGCATCTATTACACTGTGCGACAAATGGTAGGGGTCAGTGATCGGGAAGGGTTCAAACTACCGGGGAAAGTTATATCGGTAAAAAAGAAGTTATACGTGTCCCGGCGTTTCGCTGGGTCAAGTCTAGGAATCGAGATATATCGATTTGAAGTTAGTAACTATCATATAGGGGAAATTGTGACCTTTGGTGGTCTTTTTTTTTTGACATAACTCGAGAACCACCATAGATCATGAAAATCGATGGACGCGTTTCGCTTTTATTCACAATTAAGTGAAGGTATCTCATTTTGACAAGAATATTGATTTTATGTTTCAATGAATTTGGATAATATTTATTATATATTATTTATTATAATTATTAATACGTAAAATTAATTTACAGGTAATTAATTAATTAATTATTACAGGTAATTATTAGGTTATTACATAGATATATAGGTTATAAAAATCGATGAACGCAAAACTTATTTTCGTTTGTTTGCGCCCTTTATTTTCTTGCGTGGTGGTTCGCCCACTTGTTCAGACTCTGTATCAGATGAGGATCTGTCTTCATCTGGAAAAAATCAATTGTTTTTAATCAGTCAGTTAACTTCATTTTTGTGACTTACCCTCGGAGGAAACTCCCATTGTATATTCTTCTTCTTCATCTTCATTGTCGGGATTGTACGTCTTTTGCGACATTTGTCCACGCACATTTATGACCGTTTTTTAGTTTGTTACCGCTACCATAAAAATCAAATAACCTTTTGTTTATTACTTTTTTTTTAATTCTGACAATCATAAAAAAAGTCATCAATGTCTTTCCAAGGAATTTTGAGCATATCTCGAGCAAATTTTTGAAATTCATACCTTCACTTAATTGTGAACAAAAGCGAAACGCGTCCATCGATTTTCATGATCTATGTCTCATTTTGTTTAAAGGTTATGTGACTTTACGTGAAAGTAATAGGTCTTGACACTTTTTTACCGTTTTGGATTTTTTATGAATTAAAAATAAAAAAATTCAATTTTTTAGGCAAAAAATAGTTTTTTTTCTTCATACATTTATTTATAACTGCGAAACTGTTGCTTATGCAAATTTCAGCCACCAGCGAATCGAGCCTTTTGCCTTTATGTCACGTTTCCATTGGCATTGCCACTTGATGGAAGCGCTCGCCATGTTCATCCGACTCTGAGGCTAGCTGCTTGCTGAAGTATTCGAGATGGTGATGCAAGAAGTGAATTTTGAGGGACATATTCACTCCAATTTTCTGGAAGTAGTGCAACATCTTGGTCACAAGAGCGGGGTAATTGTGTGCTCGCGTACTTCCCAAAAAATATCGTATGACTTTCTTTACTGCCCTCCACGCAAAGTAATCATTACCGTCTAAAGCACCTTTAAATTCCTTTGATTTCATGAGCTTTCGTATATCCGGCCCATTCAGAACACCTTCCTTCAATTTTGCTTCGCTGATTCGTGGGAAAATATTTTCCACACAATCAAGAATTTTCGGTTGCTTCACAATGGCTTTAATGAAATTTTTTACGATTCCCAGTTTGATATGGAGAGGGGGCATGAGGACGTTCTCCATTGGCACCAGTGGATCATTTACGCAGTTGTGTTCTTTCTCCGTTGATCTCGAGCAAGCCACTCATGCGTTTCGTATTGGTTTCCTTTAAATCGGGTATCCCAAAGACACAAGAAACAAGACTTTGACATTAGGCACCAAATTGTTGCCTTCTTTCAAAAGATGGGCAAGTTTTTCTGCTTCACGTTGAGAAAGGTTTAATTCTGCAACAATCTTGTCCATTCTTGCTTGTGATATTGGAATTATTTTGTTCGATGGGCCGGCTTCTGGTGTTGGTTTATAGGTGAAATCCGATTGATCCATTGTTTCAATAGAAAAAGAAGTTTCTCTGTCAGGACTTGGAAGCGGTGGAATTGGTATTTCATCGGAATGCGGTAGAGGTATTTGTGCACTTTTAACAGATATGTAAACTCTTTGTTTAAGGCCTTTACGATTTACTCCACATATTTTGTTTGCGCAAGCGTAACAGTTGTCGGAATTGTGCTCTCCTGGATCAGTCCAAATCATTGGTACACCAAAACGAAGTGAACTGCGTTTCCCTTGGATCCACATGTTAAGACCATTGTAGCACGTTTTACAAATTTTGTCTGGGACCCACGAAACGCCGCGAATTATTTCGCAATCAAAATAAAGTTTAAAAGCGCGCTCCACTTGCTCAGTGAGTAATGCAGCATTTGTTGAAAAAGCTCTTTTGCCACAAACGTAACAAAATAAATTGATATTTTCTGAACAATTTTATACCTTTATTACTTTTTCGTCACTTTAAAAAAACCGTACTTTACGCGTTCGGAGACACTTGTTGAATGACAAAAATCGATCAGTGAACACCTATAAATACTTCGTAAGTTTCAATATTTTACTGAGAGGAACTCATGAATTCACGCATCTTTTAAGGGTGGCTATAAACCTGATTCGTGTGCGTTTTAAATTTTTCGAAACGTTCTAAAACATAACCACTCATAAATGTGGGTGCAATTTGTGTAAATAAACCATGTAGCCAACGGAAAAAACCCAAATAATTAAAAAAGTGCACTTTCCTTTTTTCCTTTTAATTGTCCACGCACATTTATGACCGTTTTTTAGTTTGTTACCGCTACCATAAAAATCAAATAACCTTTTGTTTATTACTTTTTTTTTAATTCTGACAATCATAAAAAAAGTCATCAATGTCTTTCCAAGGAATTTTGAGCATATCTCGAGCAAATTTTTGAAATTCATACCTTCACTTAATTGTGAACAAAAGCGAAACGCGTCCATCGATTTTCATGATCTATGTCTCATTTTGTTTAAAGGTTATGTGACTTTACGTGAAAGTAATAGGTCTTGACACTTTTTTACCGTTTTGGATTTTTTATGAATTAAAAATAAAAAAATTCAATTTTTTAGGCAAAAAATAGTTTTTTTTCTTCATACATTTATTTATAACTGCGAAACTGTTGCTTATGTAGCGAAACGTTGTATGAACAGATTAAAGGAATTGTAATTCCTAATTTTTAAATTTGTTTCAGCAAAATCGGACTGGTGGTTCTCGAGTTATGTCAAAAAAAGACCACCAAAGGTCACAATCGATATATCTCGATTCCTAGACGTGACCCATCGAAACGCCGGGACACGTATTACTTCTTTTTTACCGATATAACATTTCCCGTTGGTTTCATCCCATCCCGATTTTGACTGTCGCATAGTGTTATTGAAGCAATGGATATGTAAATGTTATAACTTCAAAATACTTATAAAAAACTAATCTCATGTTGTATTCATACGTATATGAGATTATTTTCATCAGATTTCTGAACATTATGATTGATTCGAAAAACATTGTTGCGAAACAATTTTTAGTATTTTGCAGATATATGTTTAATTTAGTAAGAATTATTAAAAAAAAATGTAAATTAGAGAAATAAAGTGCAAATAAACTGCAAGCTACTTATAATGAAATTTATCCAATAGATTACTGTATATTTTTAAAAGGTTTTAGTTTAATATATACGTTTTATCACCAACTATTAGTGACTGCTATCGACATATACGAGTAGTATGCATCAAAATGTTATGAATAAATAAATACATTTATAATCGCATTAACCAACTGCGATTATAATAACTATAATAATTGATTAAGTAAATCCATAATATGTGTTGTTATTTTTGATTTCGAGAATTTTTTGTAGATATAAATAATCTATAATAAAATATTTAAATTAAATTTATTAAAAATCGGTTATAACAGTAGTAAAAGTAAATCGGTGGTCACAATCAGTATGCAGTCTCGAACATGTGATATTCGTATAAAAATAAGGAAATTGTTTTTAAAAATCGAATATTTTCTGCAGGTTTTCTTAAGGGAAATAGTGATTGTGTAAATTCAATAATACTGTGGAAATTCATATCCGAAGTTTCACCATATATCCAACATAATCAAATACAAAAGGTGATGAAAAGTTCGTACATGCCTATAATGAAATTGGCGGTCACACCGTTTCCGTATATGTGTATTATTTATCAAGTGAGTTATCTTAAGTTACAAGATATAAAACATATGTAAAACATATATGTGTAACGCTTATTGAATTAAATATATTTAAATGTAGAAGAAATAAAAATAAAATAAAATGTTAAAAAATCAAAATAAGCTATCATAATTTTTTTTTGTTGGAATGAATTAGTTTAGGGAACCGAATTTAATATTGTATATTTAGTTTGCTTGCACTGATAATATCTGTTTCAAGTACCGAATTAAAATTTCAATCATTAGTTTCTACCATATTATTTATTAAAGGAACGAATAAATCGGCATTTACAATTAAATTTTTAGATAGTTCTTGCAACCTACAAAATTCGATTGCCGCAACGAATCTGTTTTCTCTGTGCATCTGTGATAAATAACTATATTTTTATTTCCGGCAGTCGTAGTCCTGCATTAGTGATTTTAATTTCCATGACGTTTTCAATCCAGGAACCATACTTCAATTGAAACCCCCGTATTTACTGTCTTCATTTTTTTTCCAATAATTTGTAACAATGTTCAACTTTACCCAATTCTCCAGTAACAATTGTTGAATCCATTTGTGCTTCAATAAAATGTGTTAATGTAGTTATTCAGCTCTATTCCTTTAAGGCATTTTCAAAAAACGCAGCGCAAAGCTTTCTATGTCAATATTATCGTTATTGTGGTAAAAATGTTAATAATGTAAAAATAAAACCAAAGAGTTTTTTATATACTGAAGAACGTTTTCTAGGTACTATTAAACTACGTAATATTTTTATAAAATTCCGCAGGTATATAACATGTTCTAAAAAATATATCAAATTAATTGACCTACTTAATTTACCGGTTCTAAGGAAATCAAATGGCTGGATATACCAGATTGTTTTATTATATTACCAAAACTTATAGGATATTGTTTCATTCTTTAATGTGCTGAATATATGTAATGACTTGAATACACAAAATTTTATAAAAAAAAAAATAGAAAAAAATACATGTAACTCAGGTGTTCTTTTAATAACGGATAAAATTTCATTAAAGAAATCCAAATATTCGCACAGAAATTCATTCAGTTTTTAGTAAACAGTAATTATGTTAATTTATTTTTGGTAATAAGTAAAGTCAAATAAAAAATAACTAAAAGAGGTGAACAATTTCGGAGGTCCTCCGCCTGTCCCGAGACCAGCTAGAAACTTGTGCTCCTTTAAAACAGTTAGAAAAAACCTGAGCAATTTCATTGAAATATATTTAACGGTTCAAAAGTTACACAGATGTGCCCTTATGTATATAGAACCATAGAAATGAAGGAAAACATGCAAAATATGCTGATTTTTATTTTAACACTTATTTTTAATTTTGTGTTCACATTAATTTTGATATTTTTTTTAAAGATACTGTAAATTTAAAAATAAAAAAAAATGTCAGCAAAACGATCCAATTAGAAATCGCCCACAGAATTCTCATACAAATTTGGGTTATATTTCATATGAAAAATTCTCCATCCAATGTTATTAAATAATTTTTGTCGTCTATGAATTATACTTGATAATAAATTTTTGGACGATTTTTGCTTTTTATAAGAATTTTTAAAATATATGTAGTCATAAATAGTTTCCATGGTCAATGGACTTTATTAAAAAATAACTATAATAATTGATTAAGTAAATCCATAATATGTGTTAAGTTATTTTTGATTTCGAGAATTTTTTGTAGATATAAATAATCTATAATAAAATATTAGAACTAAATTTTTTAATTAAAATTATCCAAAAACATAATATTTAGATCTTTGGTGTTATCAATGAAGTTTTAGTAAATTATAAAAAAGTTTTTATTAAAACAAGAACATAAATAGATTCCCACTTTTTTTATTCCGAAATACCCAGAACTTGTTTTAAAAATTTTCTTTTTTCAGTAAAATGGTCACCTTGTCGTTATCAGAGGCGTGGTTATTAAATATTTTTTGTGTATTTAGGAACATTTGTAGATATGTAATCAAGGTATATTTAATTTCAGCTTTGACATTTGTGAGCTCTACAAAAATAATAATAATAATAATTATAATAATAATAATAAAATTAACGAAATTCTGATAAGGCTAGCGGGGAGATTGTTACCCCAAATACCCTCGTTTTTACTTTACATGGATTTACGTTAAGCATTCTCTTAGAAGCATACAAAATTTATGGTTCAGAGGAAAATAATAGATTTTAAAGTGAAATGTCACCAAATTTTTGAGAAAAATCACAAAAAATCAAAATTTTTTTAATTTTCTACTTTAAAATAATTTTTTATCGGAACCACACAGGTATACGATTCTTGCATGAACGTTATTTAGAATTTTGCACAGAATCCACGGAATATTTTAGAAAAATTTTAGGACTCAAATTGAGCTCGCAAATTTAAAAAAAACTAAAATAAACATGCTCAAAAATGGATCAAAACTTTACTTCGGTCTGTAATAACTGAATTTAAATCAGTCGGCAAAATATTTTATTAAAATAAATTTATTATACTACAATCTACAATTTCGTATGTCATAACATAAAAATCCACATCAATAACAGTGAATCAATATGTCCGTAGGCCCATCTCTGACTTTTAATTAGTATTTTTGGCAATCATTTATTAATTGCTTTAGTCAAAGTTACATCATGCATTTTATAGAGAGATCAATAGTTTAACGTTTCGATACTCGAATTATATACAAGTATATAAAAAAAAAAGAAAGAAAGAGGTAGTAAGCGGTAACCAGTTATAAAAATTTCTGAATTGCGTTCTTTATTAAATTTGGGTGATAATGATACGCATTAAAAATCGGAGAAAAATTTAATTAGCAAAAAAAAGTGATAAGAATGTGATATACCTATACGTGAATTTAAAATATCATAAAGTTTCTTTTTCTTTAATCCATTTGATTAAATATATAGAACAATTTTACTTGTAATAAAATCGGTGATAAAAAGATTTCATTTTATCTGAAATTAAGAAACCCCAGGAGAAACCCTTTTCCTTTCTACCAGACTATTCGCTCACGAAGTTATATAAGAGGCAATAGCCTATTGCCAGTTTTTAATCATATAAGGCTACACGGCACGTAAGGCTCCTTCAACCTTCAAATCAGAATAAAGCACGAGTTACACGTGTGCCTTACCGCTTGAACCTATGTATTTTAAATCATTAAAATCTACATCAGCTACAATAACAGGGTGTCCAAAATATAAGCCAAACAAACAGAAATCATTACCTTATAACTACATTCATCATTTTTCCAATTATCAGAATGTGACCAGTAAAAGTGCTAAACTAAAAATTATATCTCACTCAACTAATAATGATATAATACATTATTCTAACGCTTATCTAAGAATATATAAAACTTATTAAAATAATCAACAGCTTTTAGGAAAATTTTCTAAAACCTTAAATAACTATTTTTTTTATAAAAAAAAATATTCATTAACTTTTTGCAAATTTATTATAAACTATATTTTTTTCATTAAAACCATATTTTTAATAAACTATAAAATAGTTATAAAGAAAACCTAAGAACTATATTTCTAATTAAACTAAATAATTTATTTTTATTTCTTTTAAATTATACCTACGTTTATGCCATTAAATACATATTTAATTTCCTACTACTAAATTTAATTTCCGCATAAAAATGTCTCCATAAAAAAATCCTTAATATAACTTACTTACTATACTTTAGTTTCATAAATATCTTTAATTATTAAAATCACCATAACAAATTTAAGAGAAAACAAGTATAACATTTTAAAATGTTTCTAGCTATAAAAACTAATACCTATACTAAATAATTGATCACTGCTGTACTGCTCATCAACATGCTGAAGGCCTTCAAGAAGCGTTGGAGTTCTTAAAGAAATCGTAAGTTCGATATTTTATTTATTATTTTGCTGTATTTTGTTATACTTCTTCTTTTAATATTATTTTCTCTTAAAGTTGTATCGTATGAATTGATCACAAAGAAATCTTATCGCATGATATATATTTTCTTTTGTCTTTGAATTATCACCGTAAATGAGAATAATTAAGAGTAACAATGCATAAGATCTCTTTGTAATTACAATGTACATACAGACATACATATATAATTATTATTTGATATTTTTTTAATTTTTTTTGCGTTTGATTTTACACATTACTTTTGTTTTCTTTATAAAGTTT
Organism: Protocalliphora azurea; assembly: GCA_932274085.1. Classification (NCBI taxonomy): domain Eukaryota; kingdom Metazoa; phylum Arthropoda; class Insecta; order Diptera; family Calliphoridae; genus Protocalliphora; species Protocalliphora azurea. Next base: position 56,548,084 of record OW026521.1, on the reverse strand, counting down.
TTTTTTGTTTTTGATTCTTAAGATAAATAGTCTTTATTGTTTTTATTATTAATTATTCTCTGATTATAATTAACCCTAGAATGTTAATGTGAATATAGGGGGTTTCTATTAAATTTTCTTCTGACCCTGAAGGAAAACCATATGTGGGAGGGTAGAGAGGCCTAGAACCTTAACATCGTTGGTTCCATAAGGTCAAATAGGAGACAAGATCCCCGCCCATACCCCGAAATAGCTAGCTCAGCAAGCATACAGACATACATATATAATTATTATTTGATATTTTTTTAATTTTTTTTGCGTTTGATTTTACACATTACTTTTGTTTTCTTTATAAAGTTTTTTTTTGTTTTTGATTCTTAAGATAAATAGTCTTTATTGTTTTTATTATTAATTATTCTCTGATTATAATTAACCCTAGAATGTTAATGTGAATATAGGGGGTTTCTATTAAATTTTCTTCTGACCCTGAAGGAAAACCATATGTGGGAGGGTAGAGAGGCCTAGAACCTTAACATCGTTGGTTCCATAAGGTCAAAGCATGGAAAAATACCTTTTTGTGTGTCTTACACATGCATTTTTTTTGTAAATTTGTAAGACATTAGGTCAAATAGGAGACAAGATCCCCGCCCATACCCCGAAATAGCTAGCTCAGCAAGCATGTGTGCAACGTTTCATATTTTGACCAATGGGGTATTCAAAAAGGTAAAGGAATATAGTATATAGATATATATGAATTTAATACCAAACTTAGACGATTAGCGTTTCTTTCGGTTTCGGTTTTTTTTTAACACCACTACCCACTTAAAAGTCAGAAGGACATCCGACTACAAACAAATCTGCATATTACAGGTCAAAATATATCAAAGAGATATCCCACACATGTAAGCATATTTTTTTATAAAGAATTATAAGGATTATGTATGTGTTCATTTTTTTTAAATCTAATCATAAATGAAATTTTGGCAATTTTTTTATAATTTTCATACCTGAGGCGATCAACTTTGGAGGTCCACCCCCTGTCCCCCAGACCCGCTCTTTTAAAATTCACTTCAGTCAGGATAGGCCATGTGAAATTATATTCAAATACATCTAGTAGTGCTAAAGTTACAGAATTATTTCCAAAAAATTCGTTTTGGGTCCAATGTGCGACTGTGATAAAATTGAAATCACAATTAATATAAAGCATTTAAGCTGCAAAATTTTGCATGTTCCAATCCAAATTTTTTAGCAACACTTTGCACAAAGATAGATGCTTAATAAATCTTGCCAAATATTGAAAAAAGGGAAGAAAACGATAAAGTTTTGTCACTTTAAAATTTTCCTTATGGTTTATAAATATTATTATAATAAATAAGCCTTGTTAAAGAAGGGAGAGCCGAAATAAGCCTAGTTGAAGAAGAAACGATTGAAGGCGACTATTATTAAGTCGATGGTATCCGAACTGAAGTCATCAAAATTATTCTCTCGTACTGTCTATATATTTTGTATTTGAAATATTCTTGACGTATTCAGTAAAGAAAATATTATTCTAAACCCCAGAAAGGGTAAATCAAACGTTTTATTACTTAAGGTTTGTAGATCCGTAAGTAGACCCTAGAGGCGACTAAGTTACCTCAGCCGACGACAAAATCCACGTTATAATACGAATAATAATATTGATATGGTTTAAAAACAGAATATGGTTTAAGAACAAGGAAAAATACTGCAAATATTTAGCGTTTATAAAAATAAGGATATATTTCATATTAAAAAAAAAAACTTGTGTCTGGTAAAAATATTTAAAACATATAATTTTTGCAGTTAAATTAAATGAGAAAACTGAATCAAAGTCATTGTTATCATGAACACAAAGTTATTAAAATTTCAGTAAAATTAACCATGAGAACATAATATTGTTGTAGTGATAATGCTGAAACCATATTTTTTCTATGCGTGTACGTATAGATTACCATTTTCAACATTTAGTTACAAAGCAAAGTATTTAATAGATAAATTTTTCTAAGTACTGTTTTTGAAGTAATATTTTTACCAAATTTCAGTAAGTAAAGATTTTCGTAAAAAAACTAGAACTAATTACTATCAGTTAGGAAATAACTTTTTTTTCGAAGTTCTGCTGGTAAGATGTTCATTTATTTGTTTAAATTGCGATTCATCAACTGGCATAGAGTTCAAAGCTGTTTTTTTTTTTTTTTAGCAAGAAAGTAAAAACAAAAAAAATTGTAAAAAATTTAACTAATATGTAAATTAATATGCATTGTTATAAAAAAATATGACAAAATATGAATTTTCCAATATGTATGCAAAAATGTTCTGCATGAAAATCCGCTCCCTAGAAATTAAAGTAATAAAATTTTTAAACAATTGTTATTGATTTCAATCGTTTTCCCGAAAATCACCCGAAATGATAATCTTGAATTGAAAACTGTTAGAAAACGAAATACCTTTTGATGTAGGGTAACACAGGTGTGGTCGTGATACAACCACTATAACTAAATTACTTGTTTGTACATATTTTATAAAATTGACAATGTTAGAAAAAAAAAAAATAATAATAATAAATGTACTACTTTCTATGAATAACGCAACCAATTTGATAAGATATTTCGATATTTGTAAGAAACATCTAATTTTTGGTAGCAGTTTCTCCCGCCATATATTATGGTACTAGGGTTGCCGACGGCGTTGAATGAACTTAGTTTCAAGTTCAAATGTAATTTGTTAAGGTGAAAACAATTTATAGTTGAGTATAGTATAGTATAGTATAGTATAGTATAGTATAGTATAGTATAGTATAGTATAGTATAGTATAGTATAGTATAGTATAGTATAGTATAGTATAGTATAGTATAGTATAATATAGTATAGTATAGTATAATATAGTATAGTATAGTATAGTATAGTATAGTATAGTATAGTATAGTATAGTATAGTATAGTATAGTATAGTATAGTATAGTATAGTATAGTATAGTATAGTATAGTATAGTATAGTATAGTATAGTATAGTATAGTATAGTATAGTATAGTATAGTATAGTATAGTATAATATAGTATAGTATAGTATAGTATAGTATAGTATAGTATAGTATATATATATGTATATATCGTCGGTCCCATGTGTAATTTTTTGATTTTTTTTTATTGTAGCATCTTGTATCATTATTAAAGAAAAATCTTTAAAAAATTTTAAAAGTTTCTTGTACAAAAAAATCCTGTGTAGATTTTTCAAATTTTTCTCGCCATTCCACAGTGGGGCAGAATCGAAATTTTTTGGAAATAAATCTGTAACTTCTGATCTACAGGTTGGATTTCCATGACATTTGGTATAGGCGTAGCAGAGGAGTGTACAATGTTACGTTTGGAAGGGGGCACAACAATCCCCCCAGAGGGGGGAGCTAAGGGGGCTCAAAGTTAGGTACCTCTGAAATAAAAAATTTTTAATCGCTTGCAAAATTTTTGTTTCTCCTCCGATTTCAAATATTTTTATATATTATTATTGGCCCTATAAAAAACATGCGTACATGTCCCATTTATCTCTTATAGTTTTCGAGTTATTTGCGTTTGAATTTTTAAGCACCATAATTTTGCATGTTCTTGATCCAGTTTTTTAAATATATATCCTAGTATTTCCGACCGATTTTATTAGTTTTTTTCTTAACTAGTTAAAGAACAAAATTATCTATTGAATAAAAAAATTGAACTCGATATCTTTACCGAGTCCAAAAATAAACGATTTTGAATTTGATAATTGCAAAAAAGACGACTTTTTGTGTTTTTTTAGCCGAAAAAGTATCTACAATCTTTTTTATCTAAAATAAAATTTTCTTTAGCAACATATAACAATTTTGACCTTTTCTGAAAATTAACTCCATAGAGATGACTTTAAGATAAAAAACAAGCCAAATAACTCAATTGGTCATGGTACATGCCCTCCCGAATTCGACCCATTTTATATAAGAGTTTTTGATTTTAGACCATATTTTCTCAAATCTCAAAGCACGAATCGACAAGCGGAATATATTTTAAGAATCTACAATATGTTGTTAAAAGTTTTAAATCAAAATCTACGGGACTTCGGAAAAATGTGGATTCTATAGCCAAAAATGTAAAAAATCCCATTTTTGAGAATTTTGATTAGTTTATTTGGGAATTCAGGAAAACACTAAACCTGATTGAAATTTGGTTAACGCGCTTTTATGTATATATTAATAAGATCCACATTTCCTGCAAACTTCATTAAGATACCTTTATAACAAATATGTTACAATTAAAAAATTTGTATTTTCTCCAAAAACCCCAAATTGGGCCTTTTGTTTGGTTTATTTCTAAATAGCGAAAATTTTAAAAATATGTGTTCCAAATTAAGCTTGTCCTTTAGCATATATAATTTCCGATCTTTTGCAAAAAGATTCAAGTCAATATCATGCCTCATTTCAGGAATATGCGACTTTAAACTTTTATATTTCCAATTTATTGTATATATGACTATATTTTTACAAACTTGCAACTTTTGCCTTTAGCTTTGCGTGAATAAGTACTTAGAAAATTATGAATATTTCTGTATACTATTAATAACATCTATACACAAAATATTTTTATAAAAATAATTAATAAATATTTTTTATTTTTAATATGGTTGCCACATTTCCCAAATTTAAGTAAATCTTTATCCTTTTCTAAGCATTCATATTAATGAATTTAAAATAACAAAGCAAACAAAAAAATTTCTATTTTAACATAATCAATATTATTATTTTTGGTATTTATCATCTTCCTTAATAAATATTCTATTTCTAATTCGATTTTTAAGTACTTATTTACATTAAATTTATTTTTCTAATATTTTAAACTTATACTACTTATTTTCTATAAAATGATCTGTTGTATCTGTATACATATCTAAAGATAATAAAGGTCTTTCAAGTCTTCAGTATTTTGAGTTGATAAAGGCTCATAATAAATCCAACGTTTTCTCATTGATGAAAGTACTGGGTCTGATGATAACAATAGGCTATTAAAAATATCCTCATTTTGTGACGTTCTGGAGCATTTCCTGAAGCTGAATAATTGAACGTGCTTAAAATCTCTGTTTCGTGCTTCTTGAGCCTCTTCCCAGTGGAAGAATATTTCGTTCAATTATAATTTCGGCATGGCACAATACTTTATGTACTGTTGGTGTCATTTCTTTCCATTGATATAGAAAAACAAGTAGTTTAGATATTTCTGTTGCATATTCTCCAAATCGAGCAGAGTTAATTTTGTGCTTACAATTAATTGCCATTAATAGTATGTTAGTCCTTTGAAAGAGGTTGTAAATCATTTATTTCATCTTTAATATATTCCACTAAATCCTTTGTTGTTGTCTTCGACTCCCTTTGTATTCGAACCAAATAGGTCTGCAAAATGTTTTGATCCTGGAGTGGTGTTAAGCCATATATTTTCAAATGAGTTTTTACAGTTTGATGAAGATTGCTTTAAGGAAAAAGATCTTATTCTTAATGGCAACAAAGATGCCATAAATACGCTTTTATAATCCGCCATTTTCTTACTTCCACTAGCATGCTTGTATTCACGAAGGGCTGATAGTCCGACACATCCCCACTTACAGATTAATACAACGTCGCTCTTATTTACTTTTTCAAACTGATCTGCAGAAAAATCTGCAACTATCCTGGTAGCTGTATTCTCAAGCAAAGAAGATAGCACTACACATGCTTCCTTTTCGGTAACCGAAATTGATGGTAAAATAGTTTGTTTTTTTTCTTGAATATCCTTGTATGATAGTAGAATTGTGTGCCCCTTTTCAAGCAGAGCTTTTCTTAAAATTTGATATTTGTTTCGGCTGAGGTCCAGTTCAAGCATTAAAGCAATTGCTTCTTCTTCTTTAAAATTGGATTGTGATGTTGGAGTAAGTACACTTTCGGCAATCCGTTTAAGATGTTTTGGTGATGCAGTTGGCAGTATTTCGGCAATATTAATTACTTATGGGCCAGCCTTTTCTTCTTAGGTCTTGCAGGGTGCTCCAGTTGATATTTTGCATGCCGGTATTTCTATATCAGTATCAATCCAATCGGAATGTTTAATTTTTAATCTGTTAGTACGCTGATTCAAGGACTTCATTTTTACGTCATACATCTTTAAAAACTCTCTGAGATTTATCAATGACGTCTACTTTTGCATGATATGTAGTTTTTATGAATTCTACTATAGCTTCCAAACGATTAAGATATATCGCACAGGTATATATATTTACAGGTATTCTGTGAATTTTCATTAGGTAAAATATCTGAAAGAGTCAATTTGGGAGAGTACCTATACCGAATTCATTGATATTATATGTTGCTGTTAGGTATCACCGGAAAGGATATTACCTGTGTATTGTCACTAGCTCATAAAAATACAGATTTGGAACCATCAGTAATAGATAAATGCTGCAGCTAGGTATCACTGGAAAGGATACCTGTACATTGCACTAGATAATAAATATATAAATTTTTAACCATCAACAATAAATAAATACATTTATTAAATTTAGGTAAACACCATAAATGTAAACTAATAAAATATTTATTGGTTAAGTTAAAATAGACATTTTTTGTTTGTTTTGTTATTTTAAATTAATTAATAGAAATATATGAATGCTTAGAAAATATTTACTTAAATTTGGGAAATGTGGCAACCCTATTAAAAATAAAAAATATTTATTAATTATTTTTATAAACATATTTTGTGTATAGATGTTATTAAAAGTATACAGAAATATTCATAATTTTCTAAGTAATTATTCACGCAAAGCTAAAGGCAAAAATTGCAAGTTTGTAAAAATAAAGTCATATATACAATAAATTGGAAATATAAAAGTTTAAAGGCGCATATTCCTGAAATGAGGCATGATATGGACTTGAATCTTTTTGCAAAAGATAGAAAATTATATATGCTAAAGGACAAGCTTAATTTGGCCCAATTTGGGGTTTTTGGAGAAAATACAAATTTTTTAATTGTAATAACATATTTGTTTATAAAGGTATCTTAATGAAGTTTGCAGGAAATGTGGATCTTATTAATATAAATAAAAGCGCGTTAACCAAATTTCAATCAGGTTTAGTGTTTTCCTGAATTCCCAAATAAACTAATCAAAATTCTCAAAACTGGGATTTTTTACTTTTTTGGCTATAGAATCCACATTTTTCCGAAGTCCCGTAGATTTTGATTTAAAACTTTTAACAACATATTGTAGATTCTTAAAATATATTCCGCTTGTCGATTCGTGCTTTGAGATTTGAGAAAATATGGTCTAAAATCAAAAACTCTTATATAAAATGGGTCGAATTCGGGAGGGCATGTACCATGACCAATTGAGTTATTGGGCTTGTTTTTTATCTTAAAATCATCGCTGTGAAGTTACCTTTCAGAGAAGTGTAAAATTATTATATGTTGCTAAAGAAAATTTTATTTTAGATAAAAAAAGAATGTAGATACTTTTTCGGCTAAAAAAACACAAAAAGTCATCTTTTTGGCAATTTTCAAATTCAAAATCGTTTATTTTTGGACTCGATAATAATATCGACTTCAATTTTTTTTATTCAATAGATAATTTTGTTCTTTAATTAGTTAAGGAAAAAACTAATAAAATCGGTCGGAAATACTAGGATATATATGAAAAAAACTGGACCAAGAACATGCAAAATTATGGTGCTTAAAAATTCAAACGCAAATAAGTCAAAAACTATAAGAGATTAAATAGGACATTTAAGCATGTTTTTTTATAGGTCTTATGAGGGTCTACAATAATATATACAAATATTTGAAATTAAAATTAAATTGAAAATTTTTTATTTCAGAGGTACCTAACTTTGAGCCCCCGTTAGCTCCGCCCCTAGGGGGATTGTTATGTCCCCCTTCTAACCATAAAATTGTACGCTCCTCTGCTACGCCTGTACCAAATTTCATGAAAATCCAACTCGCCGATCAAAAGTTACAGATTTATTTCCAAAAAAATTCGATTCTGCCCCACTGTGCATTCGCGAACGCTAAAAGATATAGATTTTTTCAAAGCATAAAATTTTCAAACATCTTAGCGGAAAATACAAATATCAAAAGTGAAAAAATTGTGAATTGAAACGGTATTTTTTTTCTCTTGAAAAGTAGTAAAAAAACACATAACACTTTTCGTCAGCGCACCTACGAACTGTAGGGTAGGTGTATAGCGATTTGTTTATAATTTTTTTAGCAATAATTAGCTCATTAGTTAATATAAAAAAATACTTTTTGAATTTTTAAAAATTTTTTTAGCGTAAACTTCCGTCCGTCCGGCTGTCATGGACATCAAAAACCATAATTTCTTCTGATCTGTAGATCGCAGTTTTAAAGGTAACTTAAATATCTTAAATATATCCGTATTTAAATAAAATTCACGGAGAGTAAAAAAAAATCAATAATTTTTTTAACAGATAATGATGCTTCATTTTATCTATTTTTACTTAGATTCGATTACTTTTTCAAAATATTATTTTTCAATTAAATGGCATATTTCCCAATTTTACCCCTCTGTGCGACGATATGCTATGTAAACTTTTATTTTCGCAAAAAATTTAAAAGCTACTTCTATATTGTATCGACATATAATGAAATGTTCCCCGTTAAATATCTTAAGTATTTATGCGAAAATAATTGAGCTTCGAACTATATTTATATTATTTCTTCGACTTATACTAACACTAACACTTATATGGGGTTTATTTTATCTCAGAACGATTTTTAGTTGCGGGCTTTTCATGGAAGCCATGGTCCATTACAGACCGATATGTATGAAATTTGACATAAGGAATTTTTAAAAAATTGTGTCATATATGTATAAGGCATTTATTAGCAACAAAATCATATTCCGGGTAGACATTTGTAAGGGGGACAGGTGAAATAATGGACCGATCATAACAAGGTTTTTTTCTTGTGACCAACAAATTATATGTATCCAATTTCATTAAATTTCTTATCTTCCAAATAACACGAGTTCAATATGGAAAGCATGGACATCGCTAAATTGATTCTGAAAGTGATTTTTTGTCGAACGAAAACAACAACACATTTTTAAATTTAATGTATTAATGTACTGAATGTATAATCAAAGTTATATCGAAATCGGAGATACTGATGTTTAAAATTTAATTGTTCGAAATTTTTTCTCAATATTAATAAATCTAGCACATTAAAAATTTTAACTTTGAAAATTAGTATGTTATTTATTTATTTTTTATTTATTATTTCAAATGCTAGTTAGAGCCATTTGCATTTAAGTTAACGATCTACACATTTACATTTATCCATATTACCCAGTACGCATGGAGTAGCATTCAAATTAAGTTCGAAATGACTGTGTGTGGTTCTTATATAACAGAAACACTCTAAAAATACCACTTGAGATAAGCAAATAATTTAAAACAAAAACTAAAAACGAAATGAAAAGATCGTGGTCATATTGTGTTTCCACTTTAATGTTACACCCACATAGAGATGAAGATGAACAGCCATTTAATAACTGGCAAAAACAAATGTACAGGAAACCGTAAACACATAAAATTGGTTTTTACTCCTCCGGCCTAGAGATAAAAACTACATTTAAATGATTAAAACACTTTCATGAAACTTCACTTCAAATGTCTCAGTTGTTTTCTTTTTAATAAATTTACTGTAATCCTGCAAATCAAATTTCAAGAAAGATTTAATATACATAGTTATACTAAAAAATAAGAATAACAAGTAATAGTTCTAACATACCAAGTATATGTACTGTTAAAGTGGTAAAATTTGGGTTTCATAAAAAATACTTTTCCTACTTTTTATACATACGCTCTGTGTGAAACGATAGAAAAGAATGCTCGTTAGTAAATTTTTGACAATTGTGAGGTGAATAAAATTTTACTAGCTCATGGTGCTAGTAGAAATTTTGACAAATGAATATATATTTTTAAACTATTACGGTCTTATTTATAACACCGTGTGACAGTCATTTTCACACATGAAAAAATCGATATACGCTGCAAACTAGAGATCATACGTAGTAAAACTACGTACTCAGTTTTTATCCAGGACTTAAAATTTCCTTTTAAAAGGATTTGAAAGTTTAAAAAAAAGGTTATAAAATAGTTATAAAATGAAAGCTGAGAATCCCTTCAATATAATATTCCTTTTTTTAAATATAAATAATAATATCTTTTAATTAAATTTTGCAGTACAAAAAGTTAAGAAAATATCTTATTGAAAATTTGACCTTTTAATATTATATTTATTAGTTAATTATATACTTTATATAAAGGGCATTTTCTTAATATTTTGTGTAGCAATATTACATTTGTTTCATAGCAAAGACTCTTAGCTTTCAGTTCGCATCCATATTGGGTTGATATAATTTTTATAAATATTTTATAATTTTTTATATGTGCCGTCTTGGAGAAAAAATGAGTACGTAGTTTTATTATGTATGTGCTCAGGAAATTGTTGCACTTAATTGTTGGCTTAATTTACAAAATAGATATTAAACAGTTTTATCCTTATTAACTTCTTTAAAAAAATTTTCAACCATTTTCTAATATTTTCGTATTACACATTATTCTGTCGTTCAAAATGTGTAATACGAAATATAAACATGTTGTAAGGATTTGCTCAGTTTTCTGAGACACGTTTAATATATAATTATTTGGGAAGTACGAATTTTAAATAAATAATGAGATTTTTTAATCGTTTCGATGCTTTTGTAGATGTTCCCATCGTTGGTACCGGGGGTTATATTTAATTTCAAGATCCAAGCTTGTATCAAAGCTGTTTTATGAAAGATTGTTTATACGTAAAAGGTCAGTTCATATTGATTGTTTTTGACGATTTATATTGACATCTGTCACATTCTTTAATGTTTGTCTCATCCTAGGTCATAAAGGCGCTCTTATATTATTATATGAAAATCTTTATTGGAACGAGTTCGAAGTTTTCAAAAATCTTATTTATACGAAAATATTGGTTATTTTAACGAGATGTATAGGATACCAAGATGAAACTACGTAGTTTAATTTCCCCCATTCAAATTTGAAGTTTTATTATTTCTTTCGTTTAGTTTTACTTGCGCTATGTAAATATTTGCAATAATTTAATAAATGTCTATAATAAATTAACTGTAAAATTAATTTCATAAAATTTTTAGTTGATTGTTTTTATCAATGTTTCACAACGGGACCAAATTGGACCCAAGTGAGCTGTCTCTTATTGACTGGACAGCTACCATCAGAAAATAACCTAACCTAGTTGATTTTTGACAAATATTCAATCATAATTCTAATAATTATAATTAATCTGATTAAAAAAATTAATTGAAATTTAAACAAAAATTAATTATTCTCAGTTAAATAATATTATCATTTTGGTGATTGGAGCAAAATCAATTAAAAATTTTATTAATATAAACGATTTCGTAATTGAAGTTCATTTTTATTTTTTTTCGGTGTACAAAACAGGTTTTTCTACAGGCAATGCTTTGCTTATTTCAGAGACCAAAATAATTACATTGTGCTAGTCGCAAATTGAAACAAGCTAGGCACCATAATGGTGGCAGTCGTTTTTCGAAGTTAACGCTCCTATTCGTGATATTGGAGTTTAAAATTTATTATAAAAGTAACACAATATTTCTAATATTGTTAGTTTAAAGTTTATCAATTTGGAAATAGAATACTAATTATTTATTTTGTTTAAATTTAACAACTAAAGTATTAAATTTAAGCAAAAATAACTTAATTCTCCTAACCCCTCTTTAAGCCTTTCAAAATGAAATACCTCAAAAAACGAGCGCTTACTTTTAAAGATAAGAAAAACTAAGTCTAATTTGTGTAATTTTAGATCAAAACAATCAATACGAAGTAAATGAATTAAAAATAACCTGTGTAATAAACTTTTATTTTTGTTTTTTATTTTATTTCTCAGAAATAAAAATTATTTCTGATTTTTATTTTATGAATTTCAAATTATTAATAATTTTTCAAATAAAATCAAGTTGTGACTTTTATTCTTTAAAAAAGAAATAAAAATCATAAATGTTTTTTTAAGTTTTTGTGGCATAAAATAAAAGTCTTTTGACATTTATCTGTATTATTATAATTGATAAATATACAATGTTTACGTTTTATTTATCAGGTTTATGTGCTAATTAATCACTTGTTTGTTAACGATGAATAAAAGGCCTAAACTTTGGAAACGCATAAATGTTCCATTTGACTATGTTCTCATACACAATTGTATTGATGTTTGTATTGCTGCAAGTAACATAAAGTCGTAGCTAAAGAATTCAGTCAGAAAGAGATTTTTAGGGAATATCTGAAGATTTATTGGAACTAAGTAAAATAAGTCTAAAATAATAGTTTAAAAAGCAAAATATCAAGGACAGACAGTTAATGTAAACAAATATTTTGTATTTGCAAGAATTAGAATTATTAACTCATAATTAAATCTTTCGCTTCAAATTAACTTCAATGTCATATATACACAAATATTTTAAAATAGATGTATGTAAATCAGGGACCATATAATAAAAATCGCAATTTAATTTTTATTTGTGATTTTTATTTTTTTTTCCCAAATGATAATAAATAACGATTATTTTTTTATTTATGATTTTTATTTTTCGATTATAAAATAACGATTAATTTTTTTTCCTATTTTTTTTTTGTTTTAATTTGCTCTAAAATTATCATAATTTTTTAAACTAAATAAAAAATAATCGCTATTGTATTAAAATGGTACGTACCGGTATTTCTGCTTCGGTACCAAAAGTACTAAGATGGTTTATTAAAACTCCCAAATCATTTGGTGCTATCTAGCAAATACTTTGGTTTCCATGAAATGATTTAAGAAGCTAATATAATGGCTTTTCACTACTTACACATTAGCTGAATAACAAATTATTTTAACACGGCCAGGCAACTACTTACCTCGTGTTATTACAAGTAAGCATTTCATAATGTCATTTCTTAGATGTCATTACAAGAAATAATTACTTTCAAGCTCATTAATTTTAATCCTTTCCCACTTTATCTACAAATAATAAAAATAATGCCTTAAAGTAAGTATTATTATTTTCACATTTATACTTAAAAAAATATATATCTAAATTTTTTCCAAACACAAAATAAAGCTATACACCTAATTCTGTTTTTACACGGTTTTGATTTAACACGATTTGAAAATAAACAAATTTTAAATTTTTTTACACGATTTTATTTCATTTAGCACGATTCAAAATCTTTTGAGTTTAAATTTTTTTGGTTAAATTTAATTTTTGCGAAATATGTTCATATCACAAATTTAGGGGAATTCCCTTTTAGTGCATACAATCAAAAAAAAAAAAAAAAAAAAAAAATGCCGAGAAGAACATATGTGGCCAAATCGAAACGAGTGCTGGTGGTTTTAAAGCTTAAAAAGATCGAGTCACATTTTTATTTTGCAGTAACGCTTCCTGAGATCGGAATTTAAAGCTCCTGCTTATCAATTGGACACTTAAGCCTCGAGCAATGAAAGGAGTCAATTTTGATACATTGCCGGTCAATTGGATGGCCAATAAAAAAGCATGGGTGACAACTACAGTTTTCACAGAATGCTGATGCTATACAAAGTAGCGATAGTGAAGAACCTGTTAAACTTACAGCAAATTTAATCCAAGAAGGATTTCAACTTGCAAACAAATTAGGATACCATTTCATCACAAACGATCCCAATGTCGAAAGAGCTGCATAATTCCAACATGAGCTGAACTATACAAAGAGGTAGCAACAATTGGCGAACAACGTCTCATAACAGAGTTCACTGTTAAAAATGTATATTCCAAACGAGCAAAAGAAAGTCCAGTTCAAAATTATTCCAGCGATGATAGTGATTTTATACGCATTCGATGCAAGCGAATGCGAGTAACTGATGATGACAGCAATTAAATTTATGTTCCTGTACTTATGATTATCATTTAAATTTTTTTTTTAATTTTTTAATTTTTTACATTACTTTTAAGCTTAGAGTGTATATCTTTTTTCTTTAATAACTATGCTTGTGTAAAAACACATTACATGTACATGTGATTTAATAAAGTAAACCTGAATAGTTAATCTTAAAAAAACCCTTGTTTTTCACTAATTTCAATAGGTTTTAGATATAAGGAACCAATCACCTATTTTGCATACGATCAATGTCTTTTTTTACACAGTTTCTTTTTACACGGGGTTTCCCGGAACCAATTACCATGTAAAAACAGAATTATGTATATTATAGCATGAAATTAAATTTATGTGGTTTTTTAATTATATTATGAGAAAAAAAAATTCATCTTTAAATTAGCTATATTATAAAAGTTTGGCCTATCAGCCCCAATTTTGATGGTTTGTATATACTGACCTAGTACTTTTATTTGACATGGCCCCCAGGATATGACCTTCAATTTGCGTTATAGTGTTACTTAAATAGTATTTCCTAGCAGATGTGTGAAGTTCAGAATGCAATTTGTAAAAAAACATTCCTAAATAAATTTATAAAAAACAGCACTCAGGAACTCCACTTTGCAGGTGCAAATCATTTTGTTAATAGCAAGTAAAAACACCTTAAAAATCGAACGAAGCTTATTGAGTACTTCATTAACGAATATGGTCCATTATGCACCATCACTATAAATATGTTTATTTCATAGCATATGCATTTCTATTGGAATCAATACACATATTTTTGGATTTTTTCACTTTAACGCAAATTACAAGTAAGTTTGTTTTAAAAGAACTAAAAGGTTTTATTTCGCAAAAATACTTAAGGATTATTCAATTCATGTCTTTCGGAAAAGTGGAATTTTATTGTATTTCATATATATATATATATATATATATATATATATATATATGTAGTAAGAAATAAAAATATACCACTGAAAAAAGTACTTTATTAATTAAGCATTATTCTTTTATCGCTTTTAAATAATTTGTAGCATATTTAAACTTAATTTTAAATGCTAGTAGTACATCTTTTACTTTAAGTCGGCTTTAAAAAAAGTTTGCGTTGATTATGATAGGAACATTCCAATCAAAACAAAAAAATCATTTTCCGTTTCCTAAATTTGACTAAAAATAAAACTTTAGATTTTTCAAAATAGCTCTCAGAAATGCCGGAATTTTGATAACATATTTTTCTCTAGCGATCTTGGTCCACGTGAGCACTTTTAAATGCATTCTAATGAAACAATTCCAAAATATCTTAATTTTTCCCATGATGTACAAAAATCTTTTTTATGAACCAACATTTTGACGAAAAAAATTTAATCTTTTATAACGAAAAATAACTAAAATTTTTTTAAACACATTTTGAGATAAAAGCTAGATACCTCTGACATAAAAATTTTTTAATCACTTGCCAAATTTTTGTTTCTCGTCCGATTTCAAATATTTTTATATATTGTTGTAGGCCCTGATAAGACTTATAAAAGACATGCTTACATGTCCTATTTATCTCTTATAGTGTTTGAGTTATTTGCGTTTGAATTTTTAAGCACTATAATTTTGCATGTTCTTGGTCCAGTTTTTTTCATATATATCCTAGTATTTCCGACCGATTTTATTACTTTTTTTCTTAACTAGTTAAAAAACAAAATTATCTATTGAATAAAAAAAAATTGAAGTCGATATCTTTACCGAGTGCAAAAATAAACGATTTTGAATTTGAAAATTGCAAAAAAGACGACTTTTTGTGTTTTTGTTTTAGCCGAAAAAGTATCTACACTCTTTTTTATCTAAAATAAAATTTTCTTTAGCAACATATAATAATTTTGCACTTCTCTGAAAGGTAACTTTACAGAGATGACTTTGAGATAAAAAAAAACAAGCCCAATAACTCAATTAGTCATGGTACCTCCCGAATGCGACCCATTTTTTTATGAAAGTTTTGATTTAGACCATGTTTTTTTTTAAATCCCAAAGCACGAATCGACAAGCGGAATATATTTTAAAAATCTTCAATACGTTGTTAAAAGTTTTAAATCAAAATCTACGGGTCTTCGGAAAATGTGGATTCTATAGTCATAAATGAAAAAAATCTCAATTTCGGGAATTTTGAATAGATTTTTTTTTTTGGAATTCAGGAAAATCCTACCTCTGGTTGAAATTTGGTTAACGCGCTTTTATTTATATTAATAAGATCCACATTTCTTGCAAATTCCACTAAGATATCTTTATAAACAAATATGTTATTACAATTAAAAATTTTGTTTTTTCTCCAAAAATCCCAAATTGGGCCTTTTGTTTGGTTTATTTCTAAATAGCGAAAGAAATTTTAAAAATATGTTTTCAAAATTAAGCTTATCCTTTAGCATATATAATTTCCGATCTTTTGCAAAAAGATTCAAGTCAATATCATGCCTCATTTTAGAAATATGCGCGTTTAAACTTTTATATTTCCAATTTATTGTATATATGACTATATTTTTACAAACTTGCAACTTTTGTGAATAATTACTTAGAAAATTATGAATATTTCTGCATATTTTTACTAATATCTATACACAAAATATTTTTATAAAAATAATTAATAAATATTTTTTATTTTTAATAGGGTGGCCTATTTAAGTAAATTTAAGTAAATCTTTATCCTTTTCTAAGCATTAATATATTTCTATTAGTGAATTTAAAATAACAAAACAAACAAAAAATGTCTATTTTAACTTAATCAATAAGTATTTTATTAGTTTACATTTATGGTGTTTACCTAAATTTAACAAATGTATTTATTTTTTGTTGATGGTTAAAAATTTATATATTTATTATCTAGTGGCAATGTACTGGTATACTTTACAGGTATACTTACCTAGCTGCAGCATTTATCTATTACTGATGGTTCAAAATCTATATTTTGATGAGCCAGTGATAATGCACAGGTAATATTCATTCCGGTGATACCTAACAGCAACATATAATATCAATGAATTCGGTATAGGTACTCTCCCAAATTGCGATATATCTAATAGATATATATATATAAATGCGCAGCTAATCCTTATCAACATAATAATGAAGTTGATTACCATGGTGATTACATTGAAACATGAACAATTGTGTTGTGTTCTGTGGAGTTTATCTAAAAATGATCTCAATCGTTCAGAAGCTATAGTGGAATTCATAAAAACTACACATCATGCAAAAGTCATTGGTATATCTCAGATAGTGAGCATTTTAAAGTTGTATGACGTAAAAATGAAGTCCTTGAATCAGCGTACTAACAGATTAAAAATTAAACATTCCTATTGGATGGATACTGATATAGAAATATCGGCGTGCAAAATATCAACTGGAGCACACTGCAAGACATATGATGATTTAAGTACAAGATCTAAGAAGAAAAAACTGGCCCATAAGCTTTCTATAATTTCGAATGAAGAAGTTTCTGATAAATTCAAAGAAATGTTAAAAAAGGATAAGCAACCTAAGAGTGCAATTAAACGGATTGCCGAAAGTGTACCTACTCCAGCATCACAATACGAATTCGGACCTCAGCCGAAACAAATATCAAATTTTAAGAAAAGCTCTGCTTGAAGAGGGACATTCAATTCTTCCGTCATACAAGGATATTCAAGAAAAAAAAGCAAACTATTTTACAATCAATTTCGGATACCGAAAAGGAAGCATGTGTAGTGCTATCTTCTTTGCTTGAGAATACAGCTACCAGGATAGTTGCAGTCGACGTTGTATTAATCTGTAAGTGGGGATGTGATGGACTATCAGCCCTTCCTAAATACAAGCATGCTAGTGGAAGTAAGAAAATGACGGATTATAAAAGCCCATTTATAGCATCTTTATTGCCATTAAGAATGCGATCTTATTCCTTAAAGCAATCTTCATCAAAGTGTAAAATCTCATTTGAAGATATATGGCTTAACACCACTCCAGAATCAAAAAATTTGTGCAGGCCTATTTGGTTCGAATACACAAGGGAGTCGAAGACAACAACAAAAGATTTAGTGGAATATATTAAAGATGAAATAAATGATTTACAACCTCTTTCAATAACCATAAACCAATACACATTCGACAAATCCTTTCAACTTAGTCTAACAATGATTGATGGAAAGGTTAGTAATGCTATTACGGAAAGATCTTCTTTTTGGAAATGCTCACTATGTGGTGCATAGCATATGATTTAAAGTATAGAAGTGTGCCAGAAAATTTAACAAATCCTACCAGAAACAACGAGGATTTAAAAACACTTAGAATATTTGAAAAAGTAGAATTCAGGATGAATTCAGTGAAGAGACGGGACTAAACATCGACAAACCTCTGCCAACTGGTGATAGTACAAATGATGGAAACACAGCAAGAAGGTTTTTCGGAAATTTCGAAGCTACATCAAAAATAACTCGTATTAATAAAGAGTTACTTGAAAGGACTAACATACTATTAATGGCAATTAATAGTAAGCACAAAATTAACTCTGGTCGATTTGGAGAATATGCAACAGAAATACCTAAACTACTTGTTTCTCTATATCCATTGAAAGAAATGACACCAACAGTACATAAAGTATTGTGTCATGGCGAACGAAATATTCTTCCACTTGGAGAGCTTACAAAAGAGGCTCAAGAAGCAAGAAACAGAGATTTTAAGCACGTTCAATTATTCAGCTCCAGGAAATGCTCCAGCACGTCACAAAACGAGGATATTTTTAATAGCCTATTGTTATCATCAGACCCTGTACTATCCTCAATGAGAAAACGTTGGATTTATTATGAGCCTTTATCAACTCAAAATACTGAAGACTTGAAGGACCTTTATTATTTTTTAGACATGTATACATATACAACAGATCATTTTATAGAAAATAAGTAGTATAAGTTTAAAATATTAGAAAAAATCTACATAAATTTAATATAAATAAGTAATAAAAAATCGTATTAGAAATAGAATATTTATTAAGGAAGATGATAAATACCAAAAATAATAATATTGATTAAGTTAAAATAGACATTTTTGTTTGTTTTATTATTTTAAATTCATTGATAGAAATATATGAATGCTTAGAGAAGGATAAAGATATACTTAAATTTGGGAAATGTGGCAACCCTATAAATAAAATAAAAAATATTTATTAATTATTTTTATAAAAGTATTTTTTGTATAGATATTATTAAAAGTATAAATAAATATTCATAATTTTCTAAGTAATTATTCACGCAAAACTAAAGGCAAGAGTTGTAAGTTTGAAAAATTTAGTCATATATACAATAAATTGGAGATATAAAAGTTATTCCAATTATTATATTCCTGAAATGAGGCATGATATTGACTTTTTGCAAAAGATCGGAAATTATATATGCTAAAGGATAAGCTTAATTTGGAATACATATTTTTAAAATTTCTTTCGCTATTTAGAAATAAACCAAACAAAAGGCCCAATTTTGGATTTTTGGAGAAAATACAAATTTTTTAATTGTAATAACATATTTGTTTATAAAGATATCTTAATGAAATTTTCAGAAAATATGGATCTTATTAATATAAATAAAAGCGCGTTAACCAAATTTAAATCAGATGTAGGGTTTTCCTGAATTCGCAAAAAAACTAATGAAAATTCCCAAAATGGGATTTTTTACATTTTTGGCTATAGAATCCACATTTTTCCGAAGTCCCGTAGATTTTGATTTAAAACATATTGAAGATTTTTAAAATATATTCCGCTTGTCGATTCGTGCTTTGGGATTTGAGAAAACATGGTCTAAATCAAAACTTTCATGTAAAATGGGTCGAATTCGGGAGGGTGTGTACCATGACCAGTTGAGTTATTGGACTTGTTTTTTTATCTTAAAGTCATCTCTGTAAAGTTATTTTTGATAAAAAAGAGTGTAGATAATTTTTCGGCTAAAAAAAAGACAAAAAGTTAAAAATTCAAACGCAAATAACTCAAAAACTCTAAGAGATAAATAGGACACATACGCGTGTTTTTTATAGGTCTTATCAGGGCCTACAACAATATAAAAAATATTTGAAATCGGACACTGAATAAAGCCATCGATAAAATTTGTATACATTTCAGAACAAATAAGGCATTTCGGCATTGATTTTTAAATGCATATTTTTGCATGTTTTACTCTTAATGGCATAGTTTTTCATTTAGCGATTTTTACAGCATATTTGTAAGATATTTTGTTATTTTTAAAGCATAGCTAACCCTTTAGGGCATACTTTGATATTTTGAGGATAATTTTTTTCAAATTTGATTTTATAAAAAAATAAGAAATCCAAAAATATTTAGCTTTTAAATATAACTTTAATAGTTACCATCTAAATTTACATAATATAATTTGGATAATTTCTGAATTAATAATAATGTCTAAAATTAGATTGGTGAGCAAATGGAAGATCAATAACGTTTTAAATATAATAAAAAAATGGGGAACTAAATTAGAAATAATTGATAAATTTCAGTTTTGCCTTATTTTATAACATTAAAATATTAATAAAACACTTTGTTGAACAAAAAGAAAAAAAATATTACTGTATATTTAATGCGCATAAACCATTTTCTTAGAGTATATTTGATTTCCCTAGTTACTAGTAATATCTGTACCAAATATCATTAAATTTAGAAATTTTTCCATTTGGATAGTTTTAAATGAAATATATAAAATTATACATGGAAATTTTATATAAAATGGAAATTTTTTAATTGTTTCTAGAGTTATTTGCTATATAAACTTTCATACTTCCATGTTTGCTTTAAAAGAAGTACGAAAAATGTCGAATTTCTAAAACTTCACGAAACTTAAAACAGAATCGGGTTTGTGAAGTTGTGAAGAATCTGTTGTTGTGAAGTTTTAAATATGTATTCACCTGTAAGTGTATATCAAGGGCCGGCAAATAAAAAAAATGTTTCTTTCACTCATTTATCAACGTTTAGCAATTCAGTCTTCTGCAGTTATTTAAAATAGCTACGGTAAAGACAAATGTAAATCATTTAAACCTTTTATTAGTGAAGCTATGATAGATAGCCTTTTTTCCTTCGTATATTACAATGCCATTTCGTGTTATAAAATGTTCAGATAAAAAATACATATAAAAATAATTAAACGTAAAAAGATACTTTTTTGGTAAAAATAAAGAAAAAGTCACACGAGATTTTCCAAATCTAAAAATGGTTTTGATAACTAGAAAATATCAAAACCAATAATGTACATAGGAAATATATATTTTAAGTTGATATATACGGTAAAATTTCTTCAGGCCATGACCTGAAAAACTTTACATTTAAATTTTAAGTATATTTTTTAGAAATAATGTTAATACTTGGACCTAAATAAAATTTAAACTAGTAGAGGTATTCCAATTAAATTTCGGAAAAATAGAGATAAACTTATTCCAAAATCGAGGAATTAAAAATGACAAGAGGTGACGAACTTTGGAGGTCTACCCATTCCCCCTCTACCCGCTAGAATCTGGGCTTTTCCAAATCAACTCAAAGGGACCTCGAAATTTTATTGAGATATATTCAACAGTTCACAAGTTACATAAGTATTTCCAAAAAAAAGCGTTTAGGAACCACTGTGCAACGTAGTTTTTTTTGGTAGTTTTACCTTTTTATAGATTATGTAATTAGGACAAAATGCTTCTATCGCGATCCTACGTGAAATATAAAAAAACTTTGTCAGTTAATAAGACTCCAAGTTTGCTTTTTGACTTATGACTTATGTTGCAACAAATGAGCGATATGTAGAATGCCCACTTTTTATTCGAAAAAAATACGTACGTTTCGCAGATAGCCTAAAAATAAAAGTGAAAAAACAATGTGTTAGAATTAATTTTTATTTCAATATTGATACTACTGTTAAAGGACACAAAAGTAAAGAGTTTGACGTGAAATATTTTTTGGAAATCTTCAGATAGTCTTTACTGATTATAAGCCCTCGATACCTGTGTCAACAAGCAATTGAATCGATTAACCAATCAACAACTTTTTAAAATAAAATAAAGAAATAGAAATCGAAGGGGGAAAACGCATTCAAAAATACACTTATATAAGAAAATATTTTTATACCCTTCACCACAGGTGTAAAGGATGTATATAAGTTTGTTATTCCGTTTATCCAAATAAGAACAAAAGAAGAAAGAACAAACAAATTAATAAAGTTGAAATGCTGCTTATAAAGCCCACCGATAACTGCCATATATATATATATATCAAACGATCGGATATCCTTTCGGGAAACGGTTCATAAATGACAGAGATATTTAAAAAAACAGATAGGGACTTTGTTTTTGCAAAATAAAATCGGACAATTGTTTCTGAATTTTCCTGTTGAAGAAATGAATTCGGTCAAAATGCATTTTTCATCGATGTCCAAGTCTTGTATAAGCTATGGACTTGGTTTTTATATAAGTCGGTTACAAATATTTTCTTGACAAATTTTTCTTTTATTTATTCAATGTTTGCTTCTCTTATAGTTGTTGTTTTCAAACCTTAAATTGAAAAACAACAACAACAATAAACTAAGGCATAACGTATTTTTTAATTTTTTTTTAAAGCATTTATGTAAGCTAGAGACTTCGTTCTTTCACAGAAAAATCGGAAATTTTTTAAAGAATTTTTATGAAAAATTAACTAGCATAGCTAATATAATAACCGAGTTATTATATTAGCTATGGGCCTCATTCTTGTATCTTTTTATCACAAATATTTTCCACTATAACCTTTTTAATTTAATATTGTCTTGCATTTATAAAATATTTGTTCTGCACCGAAGTGATTATATCTTCCTCAAATATGTGCGAACTTTGGTAAAATTCCAAAGTAATAAATTTGTTATTTACTAGTTCTATTCCGGTGCGCTTCGTACCTTATTCGATGCAATAACTAATATTTACCTTATATGGGAGCTACTACTACCCGTGGACCTATTCACCCTTTTCGAAATTTGACATGAAAACTACTTTAAAATTTTTCTAGATATGAAAATTTATATTTTCTTTGTATGGATGCTACCTCTCCCCCTGGACCTATCTGTCTTTCATCTCTTCGATATGATAGGATTCCCATGAAATTTGAAGGCTCTCACTATAATAGTTACCTAGATATGCCATAATGAAAATTTGCTTTATATATGGGTACTACACCCCCTACCCCAATCTATTTTAAGCTAATCGGTGGCATCCAATCTAGATCCAACATAACCTATAACATTCTACAGTGGAAGCATCTGTCAAATTTCATATAAATAGCTTCATTAATAACATGTAAAATTAAAAAGCAGGCGTAAAATGTGGGTATGTGTCAAATTTCGTGAAAATTGGTTCAGCCGTTTAGATGTTATTGAAACAAAAAAAAAAAAAAAAAACCAATAAACAAACAAACTTATACCTTATTTTTATAATATATATATATATATATATATATATATATATGTATAAGGGTGTAAGGATTTATAAAATCTTGATTCTATTTCAACCTTATATGAAAATGCGAATTATTTAAAGTTTTTAGTGTTTCCATAGATATAGTATAGGTAAATATATTTGTAATTACGTTGCAATATAATGTACGAGTATTTCACTTTCTTATAACTCATCTCAACACGGGTGAAGGGTATATAAGATTCGGTACAGCCGAATATGGGTAAAGAGGATATCATCGCCTTCTCTATGAAACCTAAAAAGTTATAAATACTTATATATAGATAACATAGATAGATACATTCTTCATATATTTTTGACAATTTTCCATAAACAAATATGCGAGTCTTTTGATATTTATAAAAATAAATACGTATATGTTTATCTTACTCCGTACCGTAAGAGTAAAGGCGTGCGAGTAACACAGAGAAAGAAAACACAAAATTGCCAACAAGTTCTTATTGTCAATATAAAAATTATTTTATTAAAAATATACATAGCTTAGTTGATGAATTCACTTGAGAAAGGATTAATCAGTTCAAAATTAATTTAAGAAAAAAAAAATTGTTGATTAGGTTAAAAAATTTGTGATTGAAAATTAAAAAATATTAAATAAAAAATGTAATTGAATTGACAAAAGAAATGTAAATATCATATTGAGGGAAAAAATCAACCAAAAATTAATAAATGATAAAAACATTGTAAATTTTAAATTAGTGTTGACTAACAAAATTAGTTAATTGGATTAAATAAAAGCGTGTTTATATATATATATATATATATATATATATTCATATATATATATATATATATATATATATATATATATATATATATATATATATATATATATATATATATATATATTTTAAAGCGTTTTTTTACTATTCTATTTATGTATATGTAAAAAGACGATACAAATGTATGTATCAACGATCATGGTACGAGTAAAACAAGACAAAATTAAAATGATAAATTTCTGGTTTATTTTTAGTGTTCTTTTGCACTTAAAAGTAGGCCGATATATTTTGCAGAAATCTAAATTTCAAAAATATTAACTTTTTCATCAATCTTTCATGGAATACATAATATATTATTGCGAAACACAATCAAGAAATTCCCATTGATTATTATATAATTTTTTACCCAACTAAAAGATTTTTAACTGTCAGTTCAAAAAGACTGAAGTTAATATTTTTTTTTATTGTACCAACACTGCGCTACTTTAAAGTTTAATAAGTTATGAAAACGCACCTTCGAACAAATTATTTATTTACTTATGGCTTTTTACCATCCAGAACAGAACAATATTATTGGTAATTTTCGTTTTTGTTCTATAAAAGCTTTTTTTTCTCATTCTTTTTGTATGTAATTTAGAATTACGTTTACTAGAGAAGCGAATTTATTTGAAAAAGTCCATAATCTTTTCAACTTTTGGAATTAAAGTGAAATTTTTGTAAAACTTTGGCTTCGAAAAAGCTAAAAAAATTGTGTCTGTAAAAAAATCTTTGTTTAGATATTCTAACAAAATTTTCGATGATTGTTGACTTTATCATTTGAAATGATGGAGTGTAAAAATTTAAGATTTTGGTAAAATATGGAAAAATTCTAAAAATGGGATTTTTTTTTAAATTTTCCCCATAAAGTTCACATTTGTTGCAGGTCTTTTAAAAGCCGTCGGGAAACTCTTTAAATAAATCAAATTCGGCACGATCTGTACTTAGCTCCGTGTTTCGGCTCGTTTTTAATTTTGAAAATATCTTTCAAAAAAGTACATTATATGTTCTTAAGAAAATTTTGTTTTAAAGGAAAAAGAGAGTAAGGACTTTTTCGGCCAAAAACACAAAAATATTAATTTTTGAAAGTTTCAAATTCAATATCGTTTATTTTTCGACCCCGAAAAGATATTGACTTCAATGTTTTTTTTTATTCGATAGATAATCTTGTTCCTTAAACTAATTACAGAAAAATTAAGCTAAATCGGTTGGAAGTGTTGGGCTATGTAGAGAACAAACAGCGCCGAAAACATACAAGACTGAGACAGTTGAAATTTTAAAAAGAAAAAAACGCTTTTCATATGTCTTATAAAAACTTTAAGAGGATGTAAAAATCTTTGAAAATTTGGCAAGCTATTAAAAGTTTCCTGTGTCGAAAGTATCCTACTTTGAGCCCCCTTAGCTCCACTCCTGAGGGTACTGTTGGATCCGCTTTCCAAACCTACAATTGTACATTCCTCTGCTATGCTTATGTGAATCCACCCAGCCGATTATAAGTTACAGATATATTTTCAAAGATTTTCGATTCTGCCCCACTGTGCAATGTTGGACCACCATAATATACACATTTCCAAATGATTCCTAGTACTTACGATATTGTTTATTGCTTAAGGCGAAAGAAAAATACATTACAATAAAAAATGTTACATTAAGTAAAATACTAGTGTTATAGATGTCATAACTTACTATAACAGGTAATCGTAACTGGACGTATTTAATGAAAAATAAAAGTGAACCATTCACACAAATCACTCTGTGCAACATAAAAGTGACAGAAAGCTTATCTTTTGGCTGACGTTACAAGACATAATTGTAAAGTACAATACTTACATCTTATTCGGCGCCAAAACTATTTATTTGCAAGCCAGCTATAAAATTGCCAAGTGTTGGTGCAATCAACTCCTTAACTTAAATCATTATAAATACTCCTATATTTTAAACATAATCACACAATACAAAATAATACAAGCGCACACTAACATTAACATTCACTAATGCATAACTAAGTATAAATAATTGTAATGACTTCAGAGTTTATATTAAAATAAATCCTAGTGAGTGAATAAACGTGCAAAAATGGAAATAAAGCTATGAATGTGTACAATAAGTAAGGGGCAACAGGTAGTCTGCCCCACATATTAGATGGTTAATGGATAGTCAAGCTCATACACATACTAACAAGTGAGAAATATTAATTAAATTTACTGCCTGTAGGTAATGAGTATTTAATAATTGATCCTTTGTATGAACTTGTATTCGTAAATGTGTGTAAATGTTAAAATTCCGTTAGTTATATTATGAGTGAAACTTTTTCTTTTGTATGCATATTCTCATATATATATATATATATATATATATATATATATATATATATATATATATACATATATGTATTATGTGAAACTTTTACAATTCGTGCAGAGGGCGCGAAAATTATAGCGGGTTTAAATACAAAAAACAAACAGTGCAATTTTTGCGTAATTTTTAAATTTTTAACTTGAGTGCATCTCCGATTTTATTGTGTAAAATAACAAAAGCTAAGTTCACGCAGTAATCCATGCTATTCTATATGAAACTGTGAATGTGCTTCGGGAAAAGCTGACGTTTTGAAAAATGTTCTCTCTTACTTACCAAACTTTGCGACTATCTATTGCGTTGACTATTTCAAGCACATCAACGAGAGATATCGCAAAATACGCATCATTACAACAAGTATCAATACCTATTTCAATATTTGTATTCCGTTGAGGGGCGTTGAAGGGGGAGACCCCGCCCAAAAAAACCAAAAAAAAATTAAAAATTAAAAATTTTGTCATCAAAACTCAACAAACAAAAATTAAAATCAGTTTTAGCCAGCTTAAACAGTTTTGAGAATGACCCATATATTGTCCTCCAACTCCATAGTAACTTTTTAAAACTCTCACTTCCATAAAGTTTTCATTTAAGATATGTGTCTATATTTATGTGAAAAAGGTAAATTATTTGAGTATATTTTTTCAATAAAAAATAGTTAATATAAAATTAAAATTAACTAATATTAATTTTAAGTAAAGTAAGTGCTCATCTGAATCAAAATGAATAAAGCATAGCACCGTTATCACATACATATATCTGATTTCAGTTAATAATAGCTTTGCTCCATTACTTTTCGTTACTTGTAAAAACTAAGCAATTGTAGGAAAAACAACAAAATTGTCAAACGCGAAAAACTAACAAACAAACCTTCAGAAATTCGAAATACCCTGTAAATTTTGAGATATTTCAAAAAACGGTCATTTTCTTTCTTTTTTGATAATAATTGGTGCACTAAAAATCTCATAGCTACCTAAATTTTAAGTCAATTTTAAATTTATTTGAGTGAAGAAAGCAAAATAAGCAAAAAACTTAAATATTTTACATTTATTGTAAAAAGAAATAATTTATTAATTTTCTTTAATTAAATTTGCTTTTTTATTTCAAAATAATATTAAATATACCTAGTTTTAAAAGCTATTTCATTTACAATAAAATGCGACGTCAATCTTTCAAATCGTTTAAATACTCAAGCAATTATTTAAGAATTTGAAAACATTATTAAATTATTTTCAATATATTTTTAAGCAAATTACTTAATGCTTTATTGGGAAATACTTGGGGCAAAAATAAAATCGTATAAATGGTTTAATTAATTCATTCCATATAAAATCGAATAAGTTCTAAAATTTTTGTTCAATTTAAAAGAAAATAAAGCTCGTTATGCTTACAAAAAAGTCTTTAAAAAATATTACATCGTTTCACAGCCTTTTGCACAGAAAAAAGTCACCAATCACTTTATACGAGTATTAGTAAATAATTCATTCAATTAAAAACTTTTTTAAATTTGCACTTCTCACCAAAATTATTACCAATTCCTAAAAACTGTAAAAAATTAAAAACAAAAAAATCTTTCCAATTAAAAAATTTATCAGAACAAACAAGTAGCTGATTGAATGAATTAAAAATTTAAGTGAGAAATAAAATTTTATTTACATTTTATTTTTATTTTATATTTACTTGAATATATTTATTAAATATATATGCAAAAGGAAACAACTATGTCAATTGAAAAATATACGGTAATAATTTTTCTGTGTGTAGAAAAATTTATTATAAATTGCATTAGAACTTGAAAAATTTCTCAAAAAAACCAACTAAAAAACAATAACAGAATTTATCCATTAAAATTATTTTCAATAACCTTTTTAGAACTTGAAAAATTTCTTAAAAAAGCAACTAAAAAACAACAGAATTTATCCACTAAAATTATTTTCAATTAACATTTTTAAGATTTAACTTGAAAAATTACAATATTTAAACAGTTATCACTGACAATTTATGTTTAAATATTTTTACTTAGCTTCCAAAATAAAATTGGCTCAAAATACGCAAAATTTTCTTTTTAAGTAATATCTAGGATATATATGTTATATTTTGTATGAGAAAATTTGGGGAAAACTTTTTCTGTGTTATTACTGAAGCGCTTTTTGTAAAAAGTTTTGGATAGATTTTGACTTATAAAATAAAAAATATTTTTCATTAATTGATAAAACTAGTACTTAGAAAAATTATTTTTTATCGAAAGATGCATTTTTAATTGTATAGTCCGTAAAATTGAAACTCAAATTTAACGAAATTTTAAAATTTATAAAAAATTATTTACTATTAGAAGAATTTAATATTTTATAAAAATTCATAAATATGTTATGTAGTTATTTCGAAAAAAGTGAAATAGAAATATTTAAAGCTATGCATTCCCTACATTTTTTATTAAACAAGTGCTAATTTTTAAAACCTATTGATTTACTTGAAAATTTTTGAAAGAAGATACAAACTTTTAGATAGACAATGTTTAAGATAAATTCATGATTAATTTTTCTATTTAGGACAAACTAATTTTTTCCAAAAGAACTTTTATTTTTTCCTTTTCCTATTGTAAATTTTTCTTCGTGTTTAATTTTGAAAAATTCATTTTAGGGGGTGTGGAATTTCCTTTTAGCCCCCCCCCCCCGTGGATCCGCGCCCGTATAAGACAACAAAACGAAGTTATGTGCAAAAATTCGCTTTCCTGCATCAAATTCTGAGACATTTTTTCGTCTAATTGTCTCGGACTTTAAAGTTTATTCTATTTTAGGTAGCGACATACACTGAATTTTAAAAATATCAAGATTTAAATCGATTTTTTATATAGTAAAATCAAATAATATAAAAACATATCTTATGTGCTTAAATATAAGGTACACAAAAATTCTTTGAATGTGTGTATTCAAAATTATTGAAATATATACTTATTATTTTATTATTATTATTATTATTATTATTTATACGACAAATATTTGCAAATATTTATTTATACGACAAATTGCATAAAGAAATATATCTCCTCATTTGTAGTGGGAAAAATACAACTATTATCATCGAAAATTCTATGAACGCAATAAGTTGCACTAATCGTGCTTTGTTTTCGTGAGTTACTTTTTTGCAAATAAAATATAAATATTTGTAATTGTAAGTAAGAGGTGTGTATAAACATAGCAATTGTTTACATAGATCAACGGTTTTCAAATGGGGGTCCGCAACCCACAAGGTGTCCGTACAAACATTTTAGGGGAATCGCGAAGACCATTTACTTAAAGTTACAATTTGAAGATTTTTTTTATTTAAAAGCCGATAATACAAATTTACTTCTTTATATGTTTTTATATGCTTTACAATATTTTGATCGTTGATATAAAAAAATTTACATTTTTAGTAATTTTTGCAATTTTTGCTTTATTTTTCAATAGATTTTCCAGTATAAGCCTGTAACGGGTGTTATTGGGCAATACATACTATATTTGATTATATGATTTTTATTTACATAAGATTTACTTATGCCAAAGGAAACTTTCCTGTACGCAGCTGCTTACATGTACAAGTAAGTACAGGAAATTTAGAAGTTTAAAAGTAATTTTAGAATAGGGTAAGAATGAGAGACTTTTTCAAAATATAATAGGACTTTTTGTCAACGCACTAGTCAGAATACTAGTTTTTTTTTAGTATATATTTATAAATATACATATGTATTTGGTCTTACGAGTTCTACATATATACATATATTAGAGTGTCCCGTTAAAAAAAGTAGGAAAACCACTCAAACGATGCTGAAAAATACAGGAAAAATACTAAAAAGTGTTAAAAATAAATCTACATTTCCCTACCAGTGATTGAAATTCTCGGTTCTAGTATATTTTGTCCAAAAAAAGTTTCGAGTTTTATCTGGAAATGGATATCAAAAAATTCATAATTTTGAACATATTAGGAATTTTTAAATTTATTTTTCGCAAAAATGTCAGTTTATAATCGGTCAGTTTAATACATCATGGGTAAAAGAGTTTGAAATTTATTTTTTGTTTCTTCTGCAAAATAGATAAAAATTTCACACTTTTGATCCTTTTATGAGTAAAGTACTGAAAAGTTGTTGTGTAGTAATTATGGTCCATCATAAAAAAAGTGTTTTCAAAAAAAAAAAAAAAAAAAAAAATAATCCATGACGAAAAATTTAAAAATATTTTTGTGAATAATTTTGAAAAAATAATTCACAAAGTAGAGGAAAGTCAATTGTTGGGCCAGCTATTAGAGACGGATGGGATTCTGGGTATCTCGAGGGATTCCTTTGCGGTGACAAGCGTCACAGTGAAGCTCGGGGATCTTTCTCTTGAATCTGAAGATGAGCATGGTCTCAACTCACGCTTAGAGTCAAGAGAGGAACCGGAGCGTCGAGGCTGGTTCGGAGCGGGCGGATGGCTCGACTGTCTCAGAGAGTCATACGTATGGCAGCGCTTTAGTTCGGCAAGACGCAGTAATGCGTGATGCGACAACCGATGTTATGTGCCGAACTAAAGAGGAGAAATATCGGAATGGTGCAAGAGCATTGCTTATCTATCTGCATAATATAGCTAAGAGAGGGTCCATGCTATTTTCAGGTAAGGATAAGTATCTTGTCAGAAAGCACAAGAGGAATGTTAAAAGATTCGAACGGATCTACGAACTTGCTTGTGACTTTCTGGGAATGTCTGAAGGATTGTGTGAGGAAGCGTACAGCACAACGGAAGTGTTTCATTAGAGCACAGGAAAAAAGTCAACATTTTCAACGATCAGTACCGGAGCGATAACCAGCAGCCCTTTTGGAACAGCAGGTAAAGATTGGCAAGCCAAAAACTGCCATTGGTGGTGCTGATCATGTACCATCCAGCAAATCTGGCAATTTGTAATAGGTTGTCAGGGGTGCTAGGCCTGGAGATAATCAGCCATCTATGAGTAAAAAGGCAGCACGTAAGAAGCGGAACAGCTCTATTGGTGGAACCCGCAAGGACACCACTAGTGGGGTTATAAAATCCATAAAACGTGCGGACAACTCGTGAACAGAGTCTGGTTCGAAATCCTTGAGCTTACTGATGGAGGCTCACTTCCCAGGCTATAAGGATATAGGATCTGATGGGAGAGCAGGTTGTTTCAGCGATAACCTACAGTCCAGATCAGGCGAGGGTGATATTGATACGATAGAGGAGACAAGGTAAGATGGGCGGTAAACTCATTTAGGCCATACAAGTCACCAGGCCCGGATGGCATTTTTTTCCGACCATGTTACAGAACGTCAATGAGAAGGCCATCTCACTACTCGTGGAGGTATTCAGGGAATGTCTCAAGGTAAGATATATTTTTAGGAGGTGGAGAGAGGTTAACGGGGTCTATTGCATAAGGGATACACCTTGACAACTTTTCTCAATATAGAAAGAGCCTTTAACAGCATTATTATAGAGGCGATCAGTGAATCACTCGCTTCGTTAGGTATTAATAAATTCCTAATTGAGTGATGCGAAGCAGTAGGGTTATCAATTCGAACATGGGAGGAAGGAAGCTCGAGACAAGGGGCCATTATTGTGGCTCTTGGCTGTGAATGTCATATTAACACAGTTCTATACCATGGGACGGAAGATCAAAGCCTATGCTGAGGACTTAGTAATACTGGTCTCGGGAAAATTTTTACCTACTATCATACAATCAAGTCTGCAAGAACTGTCTCTATGGGCCAACATTAATGAATTGGGAGTAAACCAAGAAAAGACTGAACTAGTTCTGTTTACCAGGAGATATAAGGTTGAGGCATTTAGTCTACCAGTATTGAATGGGATAGAACTCAGATTGTCAAAGGATGTTTACTTGGATAGTAAATTGTCTTGGAGGAGAAATACTCAGGAATGGGCCAGAAAGGGACTTAATGCCTACTACACATGCAGGAACTTTATAGGGAAAAATTGTGGCCTCAAGCCGATAGTTGTATGTTGGATATACACATCGGTTGTAAAGCCTATCCTCAATTATGGATGTTCGGTATGGTGGGAGGTATTAAGGAAAGGATCTTATATGAACCTTAAGTTCAAAGATGTGCTTCAATTAGCATTACAGGTGTCGTGAGAAGTACACCTAAGGCGGCACTGAACACCATTCTCCACCTTCTTCTAATTGAGGAGGTTATGAGAGGAATGGCTGTACGGAGCTTATTTAGGCTGAAGGAATTAGGATTAATAGGGAATTTCACAGCGGGGCATGCTAGCATACTTGACGAAGTCTAATTTGATGGTCGAACCAAAGATGGTCGGATTATGTCGGGACTATAATTGCCTTCGGAGCAACTCCCGTTATTGAAATCCATAGTAGGAACCTCTAAGCTGGAACGGAAAAGCTCCATGGAGGTTGTGCTGTATTCAAATGTGGCTTGAAGGTGGAAATAGGCACAGCGGCGGGTGTCTGCTTTATGGGAACGGATATCGGCTGGTCTTTTAGACTGTCTGATAGCGTTTTTCACGCAGAAATTCTAGGCATTTAAAGGGCCTTGGGATTATTGGAAGGGACTCTGAGGTAACTATCTATGTGGATAGTCAGGAAATACTATTGGCAATGACAAGTCATTGTGGTAGGTCCATATTAGTGCTTGAGTGCTGAAAAAAATTGAGAATCCTAACGGAAGCCTACAGAATAAGACTCTGTTGGTTTCCTGGTCACTTCGACATTATTGGTAATGAGATAGCCGATGAGCTAGCTTGCAGAGGCTCAGAGCTGGACGGGTCTTTTTTCGGTTAGGATTCCATGGTCATAAGGGAATGGGCTTTAGGAAGAACGAATCATACATGAAGGAATAGAACGGACTGCAAGGTATCTAGAGTGCTATGGCTTAGTCTTAATGTAGCAGATTCGAAACATCTTCTGGTCAGGGATCGTGGGAATCTAAGGCTCATTGTGGGTATGATTACTGGTTACTCCACAATAGAGAATATGACTAGTAAATGGGACATTGGTACACTAGACTTCTGTAAGACGTGCGATGATGTGGAGGAGCTAGAGACAGTACAGTATATATTCTGACCTTGTGTAGGGCTGAAGTGAAGTGGTTTGGAACTCGAGAAGGTTACGGGCAAAGGACTTAGTAACATGATTGGGTTCGTAATAGGGATAAACCGAAATCCCTAGTAGAGATAATCGTTTTTGATTGCTAGATTGTAGGTTCCACATTCTTTCATTACTTTATCTAGCATTTCATTACTTTATCTTTTTCCTCCTTGGCCTTCCGTTGGCTTATTTATTAAAGGATCACAATGGCCCGACTGGTCTCTGGGTGGAAGTCTAAGGTGATCTGTGATTTTCAATGCTGGTTTGAAACTGAAGACCAATCTTAAATACTTTTTAGACATTTTGCTGTATTCAGCGCATAATACACTCCTACATTAGAATCGCAAAAAAGGCGTTTATCGGGACGCTCTAATGTACATTTGTAACCAATTCATAATAAAATAAGTGTAATGTTTCAGAATTAAACAGTTAAGTGAACATCTTAAAAGTAAAGATTGTAAACTGACCAACATTATCTCAGTTATTTTTAAATACTAGCGACTTAAATTAGAAGTATGAGAAACATTTGTTAAATATAAAATTACATTGTTAAATTTTTGAAGTCAAAAATGTCAAGACTACCATGTCCTGATGAAAAATTAAACTCATGTATAGTGCGCTCTAAAAATATATATAGAATTACTACTATAGAGTAAGTTTTCATGTTAAATTACTGAAAATGTGTAAATTTAGGCACAATATGTTTAATAAAATTAATTATATATATATGTATAAAGTGTAGTGTATTGAATTTTAGTAAACATCCCAGCATAGTCTTTGGTTGCCATGTAACAAATTTTTTTATTATCAGTTTTCTATAATGGATAAGTAGTCGAATAGCGAGCTTAGTTTAGTTGTTTTGATTTTATATACATCACTAAAACACTTGTTAAATTTTTTACATCTTTTAAAATTTACGCCTTAAAGTATGCTTTTATATTTTCACAGTTATATTTACAAAAACCATCTACATTATTTTCCAAACTACAAAATGTAAATACAAAATTAAACTATCATAGCAGGCGTTGCTTCTAAAAAAATAACAACAACACTGATAGCTTCTGATAACTACTACATTTATATACACAAGTTTGTATGTTGAAATTGGTTGGAAATTGAAGCATTGCATCGTCCAAACATACGTAAAAGATTGTTGTGTGTATGTATATATAATAAACAGCTGCAGCTTGCTTATACAAAAACAACAATACTGAAAGTTATTGCAATGCTTTTTATATATTTTTCAGATTTTTGCTATATTATTTATGAATCGATGTGGTTAATTCAAAAAACCAAAATTTTAGAAAAACATTTACAACAGGTTTGTACAAATACGAATTCCGAAGCTTGTATAGAGGCTTCACAAAGTCCAAAAATGCATTTTGACCGATACTTCAGTTACTAATGAACAGATTTTTTCATTTATTACGCAGAAAGACTACGAATTTTCCGTGTAAAAACGAAGTCGCTGGCTTATATAGATACTTAGAAAAGTGGAAAACAAATACGTTTTTAGAGGTCTTTCCTGTTTTTTGTCGATATTTCGGCCATTAATGGGCC
Organism: Protocalliphora azurea; assembly: GCA_932274085.1. Lineage (NCBI taxonomy): Eukaryota > Metazoa > Arthropoda > Insecta > Diptera > Calliphoridae > Protocalliphora > Protocalliphora azurea. Next base: position 56,512,873 of record OW026521.1, on the reverse strand, counting down.
GATTTTGTTTATTTTTACTAGTCTCATTCTAAGTAATATTCCCTATAATTTAATGTATAAAATATATATATCCGATAACTGGGGCTTTCTAAAAAGTGACGGACATCGTTATATTAACTTTCCTATCAATAAGGATCCAGAAAATATACAGTTTTTGGGGTTTAGATGAATATTGTAGAAATTACAAACGGAATGACAAATTTATATATATCCTTTACACCTGTAGTGGGTATAAAAAGGGATGATGTGTGAGCGTACGTATTAAAGTATGTGCACACATGTGCATGATAAAGAAAAAAAAAAAAAAAAAATTAGCGGTATTATCAGACCAAATACAAAAAAACTTAAAAAATAGTATTTGTTAATTTAGTTTGCTATGTACATACATACTTATATATAAACGTATGAAACAATTATGAAAGTATTGATTTGATTTTACATAATAGAGAGTAAAAAACGATTTTAAAATTAGAATAAAATTATTACCATTGAAACATGTACCAAACAAAAATGTTCAATTAATGAGTTTAAATTAAAAATACAATTTTGACGACTTTTAATTAGTTAACATAAAATGCATAAATAGTACATATTGTCACCTAAAATGCAAAAGGCCGTAACCAAACTTTTCAATTTTTTGATTAAAATTAAGCAATTAAGTAAAATTTTTTAGTCGTTCACTTAAAGCAAAAACCAAACAAATGGAACAAATTTTACGGCTGTTTCGTTTATGAAGCTGGTGTTATGGTCTTTTAGCTTTTGTTAATATTCATGTTATTTTTAAAATTAGGAATATGAAATTTTTTTGTAGATGTAGTTTAGGTCAATACATTAATATACAGAAAAAATTTTGATTTTCAGGTGACAATATATTAATAAGTTTGGATTTTTATGAATAAATCACAATAAAAAAATTAAAACTTTATATATGTATATAATATACAAAAACAATATATGAAAGTTATAATTTCCCACTTCTCTATTTCATTAATTACAAACATAATTTAGCTTAAGAAACACCCAAATAAATTACTTAGTGCTATAAACATTGCTGTTAACAATCGTTAACAATAGCATAAAAACACCTTATACCAACACACAAACGCATGTAAATATGTCCATACAAATGTTATAAACAGTCACACATTTTTCGACTTCAATTCGATTAATTCATTTCGAGTTAATTCCTGAATAATATTTTTATTTTCATACATATTTAAATTTTTTGTTCTACGCACATTTTTAAAAGTTAAAGTTGCAAACAAAATAATAAAAGTCGTTTTAAAAAATAAAGTTAAATTGGTTGAAAAAAAATTTTGTTTCGAAAGAGTTAAAAATTAGCGTTCTTCCTATCGTGGTAGTAACCGTTCTTGCATACAAATTTAAGAAATTTGGCCTAACAATGCTTTATAAAGCTGTATTACATTTTTTTTTACATACGGCTGTTAATTTTGTAAATACATATATATTGCATAAAGTATATGTTTGGAAACAAAATAAGTGACCGTACTTACTTTTAATCAGTAATATTGAAATTTTCCAAAATATTTGTTTTTAAATAACAAAAAATTAAAATATTTTAAGAATACAAATTTCTTACGAAATTCAAGAGCAACCCAGCAAAAACTTTACTTTCCTGGTAAGCTAGCAGGTATAATTGGAAACAAAAATAAACTACTTATTTTTTGTCTGAATAACTAGTTATTGTTGTTCGAGTTGTCCACAAATTCATGTAGTTATTTTTTGACTCTAGGGGTACTAAAAAATATGTACCCAAACAAAAACAAAAATAAAAAAAAAAAAAAATTTTGCCGTCTCGCACATAGCAGCCTAAGCGACAAAAACTCTATTTAGTTTAAAATATCTTTTTAGACATTTTGTTATAAAAAACTAACAGCTTCAGAATGGAGTTGAACCAACAACCTCCTGGTTGTTAATCCGGCGCTCCACAGTGGGGTCAAACGCAAATTTTTTGGTAATAAATCTGAATCTCCTAAACTACTGGTCGGATCAAATTGAAATGTATGTAAGAGTTGTAGAGGAGGACCTAAGCTTTCAGAAAAATCATCTTGTAGTCACCCTGTGATAACACGAGATAAGCTACACGGTGTCAAAGTTGACTACCTCGAGAATGTAAAAGTTAAAAAATCGTAACTTGTAGAAATGAAGTCCGATTTTAAAGATTTTTGTACTTCTGGAAAGTGCTTGGCAAGATGAAGAAAAAATAAGCTTACTCATCTAAGTTATCTCTTACAGTTAAAAAGATATTTGCGCTTGAATTTTGAATTTTTGATTTTTTGGCTCGACTTTCTTTCGTTTTTCGGGAATAAGTCCGGAGATATATAAGGTAAAAATTTTTTAAAAATATTCTGTAATTTGCTACATATTTCAAAATAATATGCTGAAAGAATTTTTGGATTATCTCAATTCGTCTAGACGTGAAAAATATTCAGTCAGCACTCTGAAATTGCCATGAAAAATGCCAATATAGTACAATTCATTCACTTTTTTCTCAAAGTTCCGTTAATAAAAATATTTTTTCCTTATTAATTTCAAAAGATAAGGCTTCATAAATGGTTAATAAAGAAATTTTGATTTGATTTAATTTTGCACCCTACATCCAGCATTGGCCGAAAATTGTCAATTTTAAAAAATAGTTTTATTTTTATCGATTAATAAAAAAAATTTCACACGAGATTTTTTAAATTTGGTACCCATATTTTTTATAGAAATAGATTTAGAATGATTTAACACTAAACTGCTTCCCGCCTGGCCAAAAACGAATACAGGAGTGGAGATTTTATGTTAAAAGTCAGTTTTTTAACGACTATTTTTAAAAGCATATTAACATAATATTTTTAATATTATTTCTTATGTAGTGTATAAAACACAAATCAAGCTTTCATTCCTAAAAAAAATCAATAAAATAGCTCCAATAACCTATTTTTGGTAATTTTTCAAAAATATTTTTTTTTTTTAAATAGCTGTAAATCCAAAAAAATTTAATTTTTTTAATACAACTCCACTAATTTTGCAAATACTTTAAAAATGTTAAAAGAATATAAAAATAGACTTATTTACCAATTCAACGATATATAAAATGTTGATATAGGTCATTTAATAATAGTAATATAATGGCCTCAAAACTACCAAGTCACGTCAAAAGTTGCAAAATTCACTATTTTGTTCCGTATTTCCATATGGTGTATACGTAACATTTTAGTTTTCTAATGTGTTATGTAGGTATTCATGTCTATTCGGGAAGTCATCTTCACTACAAATAAGCGCCTCGTTCACTTTTTTCTATTCTATAATACGTTAGAGAAGTATTTGTAAAACAAATATATGTATTAGAGATGTGCAAACAGAAAACATATGTTTTCATTCACTTCTTATGTATTCTAAAATACTTTTTCACTACGTTTACATGTCATTTTTGTTCGGCGCCAATTTTGCCGCGTTAATAATAAATTTATATTGAATTAAAGAATAAACATAAAAAATAAATAATTTTGTAATGTAAGTATTAATTAAATAAAACCTATGAATATAATAAAACATAATTTTATATTGAAGGTCTAGAAAACAAACAACGCCACAACAATTCAGGGTTATGACTGATTTCATGATGGCACATCCTGACATTGGAAGAGGAGACAGCCAACAAAGGCCAGAAGAGCAGAGTAAGCTATGGGAGGAATTAAACCAAAAGCTAAATTGTATAAGTATTCCCATAAGAGACGTTCCAGCATGGAAAAAGGTAAATAATTAGAATGACACACTTTATTAAGAAATTTTAAAAATTTTAAACAAAATTTCAGGTGTGGAGAGATTTTAAAGCCAACACAAAAAAGAAAATGGTGACAAATGGACAACAAATGGAGGCTACAGGTGGAGGTCCTAATAAAACTGTGCCATTAAACGATTTGGAGGAGGCTGCATCTCAATTTTTAAATTATAAAACTTCAGTCTATGGCATTCAAAATGTAAAAACATTTAATATTGATGAGCCAATGGAAACCATAGTGGGTGCATCGAATGATGAAAATGTGGTTGAAATTGGCAGCAAATATGACAATGATGCTAGTTTCGAATTGAAACCTTGTTCCTCCACAAAAAAAAAAAAGAAAACTTGAAGAGCCAAGTCTTTTGATGCAACAAATAGACTTGCAAAAATCATTTTATGAAAATTACATCGCCCTAAAAAAAGAAGAAATTGGTTATTTAAAAGAAATTGCAGATGGGATTAAGTTGCTAAAAAAGGACTGAATAAAACTGAATCTGCGGATACATGTTATGAAGTATTAATCCTATAAATCACTTTTTTTAATTGACTGTGGCAATCGCGATAAATCGCAATTTGTAAAATCAACAAGGTTGCACCATATTTTGATGCAAATCTTGAAAACGACTTGTCTGATTTTGTTCAATGAAATATCGAAAACTTCAAAAAAAGAACAAAATCAGACCAATCGTTTTCGAGATTTCCTTGAAAATAAAGTGCAACATCCTTAATTTTACAAATAGCGATTTATCACGAGAGCCAGAGTCAATTAAAAAATTGATTTATAGGATTAGTACTTCATAAAAACATGTATATGAATTGACTTAGAAATTCCATGCCACAGAAAAAAATAATTTTAACCTGTGTTATTAATTCTAATAATACTTTTTAAAATAAATATGTACCTTTAATTTTATTTTGACCTCAAGTTCATAAATAAATAAATAGTTTTATTTTAATAAAAATGAATTCTTTGTGTTATTTAAATTAAATTAAATTAATTTGATTTTAAATTGTTATACATTTTTTTTTCACATTAAACGGTGCTATAAAATTAGACAAATCTAATACACTTGGAGTGTAACATATTACAATTAATTTTTTTTTAAATATGTTTAAAATATCATTTCTTAATAAAATTGCTTCATTAGAAAGAGTTTGATAGTCCTCATCAGCATTGATCGTTTGTTCGTTAACTGAAAATACTCCAAGATCATCTAAATGTTCATGAGGTCGAGAAAAGTGGATTCTTATGTTGTATAAAGCACAGCATACATTTATTACGCGTGCTGCCTTTTCAGGGGTGTAATGAAGGCCTCTTTCACATGTAAGGCATCTGAAACTGTTTTTTAAAATTCCTATTGTCCTCTCTACTATATTTCTACCTTTGGAATGCGCTATATTAAATTTTGATTCTCGACTTCCGACAATTGGTGACCTATATGGCGTTAAAAGCCACGGCTCTAGGGGATAGCCAGCGTCTCCCAAAATGCGTAAATTGTCACCATGATGATATTTGTTTTCAAAATATCTTTTTACGTTCGAAAGTTTCCAAATATGTGAATCATGACAACTACCGGGAAAAGTCGCATTTACGAAGCATATTCTATTCAAATGATCACACCCCTTAAAGAGAAAATTAAAATTTTAGTGCACAATTTAAAAAAACAAGAAATATTTACCAGCATCACGTTTAAGCTGTGATAACCTTTTCTATTATAATATAAATGTCGATCATTTGTTGGAGTAAAAATTTTAACATGCGTTCCATCAACCGCCATTGTTACACCTGGTATCGAAGATTTTCGAAAAAAGTACTCTCGTGCATCTTGCTTTGTCTGTTCGTCCATTATAAGACATATCCATTTGGGACATAATTTAGATTCGAATGCGACCAATAATTCATACAGAATTTTTGAAAATGTTGATTGGGAAATATTAAGATGCCAGTCCTTGCCAACTCCATGCTGGTAATTTCCTTCTGCAAAAAAACGCAAGGTTGCTGCCAGCTTGTCTATAGGGCGCAAACATCCTAATCTTGTTTGTGGTTGGATTTCGTCTTCTATTTCTGACAAAATATATTTAAATGCCTCTTTGTTTATCCTAAAATTTTTTTCTAAAACTTATTTTGGGATTAGAATAACAGTATATAAATATTTTATAAACATACCTATTATCACTCATTGAAAATATGTCCATTGTGTTATATCTTAAGCTTTTAATAACGCTTCTTAGATTTCCATGGTCTTCATTAAGAAAAAACGCAATTGAATCCATTTTAAAATGTTTATTATAAAATTATTTTTAACTTATTGAATTTTAAAATTTTGTTTACATTCATAAATGAAAAATAAATTTACCAGTCAGCTGTTTTTGTTTACAAAAATATTTTGTGACGACAATAAGTTTACAGTGTTTATCGATAAATCATCACGAGTATTTTAGAATGTATCGAATACTGAAAGGCGAAAGTCAAGGTTCACCTTCGTTGAGGTGAAGCGCGTATTCCCGAATAGACATAATTATAAAGTAGTAAATTCTTTATTTGAGTAATGTTTATTTAATTTGTTCTACATATTTACATACTTATTATGCATATATCCCGTAGATTTATTTTATTAAGAATATATTATCGAAGATATTATTAGAGATTTTCTTGAAAATAATCAGAAACATCAAACGTTAGTAAATTTTTAACTTCCTTAGCTTCGGAATCCTCTTTTTCTATTTCAAGAGTGATTTTTGGTAGCCATCGTGTTCTTATAGAATATATAACTGGATCTGATGATATTAATAAATATTCCATTAAGTCCATATTTTGCGATATTTTCGAACATTTTCGGGTATTGAAGAGTCGGAAATGTTTAACATCTTTATTTCGGGCTTCCTGTGCTTCCTCTGTTAGCTCTCCAAATGGCAAAATACTAATTTCTATTATTTCTTTACCATGAGCCAATACTTTGTGAATTGTTGGAGTCATTGATTTCCAGGGGTATGTAATGTTAAGTAGTTCTTTAGTTTCGTAAGCAAAAATTTTAAATTTGTCCGCATTAATTTGTTTTTTGCAATTAATGGCTGCCAATATAGCCTTAAAACGCTTCAAAATATTTAAGTCAATGCCTGTGATTGAAGATGTGAGTTCCGGATTATTAATCCGAGTTGTTCTTTGAATTCTAATTGAATTATTTTCTTCTCCTCTTTTAGTAATTCGTGAAGTTCCAAATTGTTTTTTACTGTAGCATTTTCCTGCCCGGGAATATTTCTGTACTTCATATCATATGCAAGATGTAAGCAGAACTCCAAAAATCTTATCCTTGCGTGGAGTTGTGATATTCCAAATTTTAAAGAATTTTTATTAACAAGGACTTCAGAATTATCCTGAAATTGTGAACTTATTTTTCCACATATATTACATTTCCATGTAGATGTTGTATCTGTTATAGCGTTTGCAACTTTTCCATCAATCATCGTTAATTGTTGTTGAAATGTAACTTTAATAGTTCTGTATGATACTTTTACATACATTGGGGGCAATGCTTTAATTTCTTCTTCCAATTGGTTGACAATGCTGTTTATTGTAACCATGGTTTCTTTTGTGTAATCAAAAAGGATTGGACGGTACAAAAATTTTGAAGCTGGAGTTAAATTTATCCATATATCATCAAAAAGCGAGTCATTTCTTGTCGATGAGGAAGGCTTATTTAAGCGCATTCGAAGTGGTACCAGAGACACTATAAACAGCGAGGAATAATTATTTCCAGAATTACTTCCATCCAGTTGTTTGTATTCCGAAAATCCTGATGTTCCATCGCAGCCCCATTTGAATATTAAAATAAGTTCAGAGTCTTTGCATTTTTCAATGTTATCATTGCTGAAGGTAGATATAATTCTAGAGGCAGTATTTTCAAGTAATTGCAATATATTAACTTTAGCACTTTTAACAGAAGCATTAACCGGGTGCTCCATAGGCTGTAAAATATTACTTTTCGCTTCTCTCACTGATTTGCTACTGGGAAAGACATCATATCCTTTTTCGCTAACAGATTTCCTCAAAATCTCGTATTGGTTTCTTGATAATCATAAATTTAATATTAGAGCTAAAGCATCTGCAGAGGTAAAGGTGTCACTATGCTTTGGATTATCCGATGTAATCGATTGGGAGAAGCTGTTGGTAACACATCTATAACTTTTTCTACTTCCTTTGGTTGCGTACGTGTTACTAAAGCTTTAAATGTATCTTTTATTTCGGCATTTGTATGTGAATTTAGAATAGATTCCTGTTTGGTCCTCTTTGTTCTTAGCTGAACTTCATCGTAACTTTTTTTTGGTCGACCCTTTTTCTACTTTCCGATGAAAATTGGTATTTCACCCTCCAACCTCTCTTCATTTTTCTTCTCGAACTTTGGTATTGATCAATCTGAAGCTTGCATCCTTTTTTCGTATGATTTATAAAAATTTTCGAGCTTTAAACTGTCTTCTGCAGTAAGAGTTAAACCAAAAGATACTACTGTATCAATGAGTTTTCTTATTTTTTCTGGACGATTTATAATATCAGATAGATTATCCCAGATTACTTTGCAAATAGAAAAGTGTTTTAATGTAATCTCCATAATGGCACATTCACTAATAAATCTGCATATTTATAAGGATACTTATATATAGAAAAAGAATATTTATGTCAGGTAAATGGTGACAGGCAAAAATGAATTAAAAAATTTAAATTTTTGCTCAAAACCCCCAATTTCATTCAGTTTATATGACCTGTAGTGTTAAACAGGTACGTCAAAAAATTTACCTATGCGATTGTAAAAAAATCATTTTTGTTATAATACATTAATTAAGTAGCTAAGTAAATTATTTAAAAACTTAAAAAAATGTAATAAAAAACGAAGGAAAATATACTTATTTATGTACTTAGGTAATTTTAAAAACCTTTTCAGTAGAAAAAAATTATGAACACTTTAAATAAATTCATTAATAAATATTATTATCTCGTAACAAAAATAAGCAATGCAGTTGAGTGTTACGTATACACACATATGGAAATACGGAACAAAATAGTGAATTTTGCAACTTTTGACGTGACTTGGTAGTTTTGAGGCCATTATATTACTATTATTAAATGACCTATATCAACATTTTATATATCGTTGAATTGGTAAATAAGTCTATTTTTATATTCTTTTAACATTTTTAAAGTATTTGCAAAATTAGTGGAGTTGTATTAAAAAAATTAAATTTTTTTGGATTTTCAGCTATTTTTTAAAAAAAATTTATTTTTGAAAAATTACCAAAAATAGGTTATTTGAGCTATTTTATTGATTTTTTAAGGAATGAAAGCTTGATTTGTGTTTAATACACTACATAAGAAATAATATCAAAAATATTATGTTAATATGCTTTTAAAAATAGTCGTTAAAAAACTGACTTTTAACATAAAATCTCCACTCCTGCATTCGTTTTTGGCCGGGCGGGAAGCAGTTTAGTGTTAAATCATTCTAAATCTATTTCTATAAAAAATATGGGTACAAAATTTAAAAAAGCTCGCGTGACATTTTTTTATTAATCGATAAAATGAAACTATTTTTTAAAATTGACAATTTTCGGCCAATGCTGGATGTAGGGTGCAAAATTAAATCAAATCAAAATTTCTTTATTAACCATTTATGAAGCCTTATCTTTTGAAATTAATAAGGAAAAAATATTTTTATTAACGGAACTTTGAGAAAAAAGTGAATGAATTGTACTATATTGGCATTTTTCATGGCAATTTCAGAGTGCTGACTGAATATTTTTCACGTCTAGACGAATTGAGATAATCCAAAAATTCTTTCAGCATATTATTTTGAAATATGTAGCAAATTACAGAATATTTTTAAAAAATTTTTACCTTATATATCTCCGGACTTATTCCCGAAAAACGAAAGAAAGTCGAGCCAAAAAATCAAAAATTCAAAATTCAAGCGCAAATATCTTTTTAACTGTAAGAGATAACTTAGATGAGTAAGCTTATTTTTTCTTCATCTTGCCAAGCACTTTCCAGAAGTACAAAAATCTTTAAAATCGGACTTCATTTCTACAAGTTACGATTTTTTAACTTTTACATTCTCGAGGTAGTCAACTTTGACACCGTGTAGCTTATCTCGTGTTATCACAGGGTGACTACAAGATGATTTTTCTGAAAGCTTAGGTCCTCCTCTACAGCTCTTCCATACATTTCAATTTGATCCGACCAGTAGTTTAGGAGATTCAGATTTATTACCAAAAAATTTGCGTTTGACCCCACTGTGCGCTCTAGCCAACTCATCCACGTGATTGCAATATTACTGTGCTATTATACTATTGAGTACTTATTAATGTAATACAGAGTAGGCAAATAATAATGACGCCTCATTACCAAGAAACTACTTTAATAAGTAGTTGTTATTACCAAAAACCAAGAAGTTTTTGCTGGGAAGAAACAAATAGAAATTGGTAAAATACAAGTTCAATAGTGGTAGTAAATAACTGTGTGCGGAATAAGTGAAATAGTGATATATGAGCTGCTTACTTTGAAAGTGGCCTAAGTCTATCCAGAAAAACAGCGAAATTAGATAACCAAATATTTAAAATTTTACGTAATCATTATTATTTATTTATTTCTTATTTTGTTTTTTTTTTTTTTTTAATGCAATATTTATTTTTACCCTTAGTTATAGTAGGAGTCAAGTTACCTACTGTGAATATAGTAAATTTAAATAAAAATTTATTGCAGTGTGTTTTTTAACTCCTTTTCATATTCTAATCATTTGGTTCAATTGTTGACATAATAAACTAAATATCTTGACCTTAAATCTTCCAAAAATTTTACATTCAAGAACACACTCCACTACATATATTTACTAAATTGTTGAGAAGCTGTATAGTGACATAGATAGAATGATCTTGGATGCAAAATGCTTGTAACTCTACAGCGTATCAGACATTTAAATTTACGTAAATATTTGAGAGAAGCAAAACAAAAAACAATATAATCCAAAATAGACGTGAAATAATTTTTTCCAATTATTGAATGTTTACTGTATATTTAGAAATAAAATAAAGTTTAACAAAATACTATCACTTGAAAATATCTTATATACATGTGTATAATGGCAAATCAATTAAATCTTAGTTTTAGAAAGTTTATGAAAAATACAAAATTATAATTTAAAAGTTTATATTTTTAATCATGATGGTTGTACATCTAAACAACTCTAAGGGAATTAGACGAAACAAAAATAAGAGTTAAGGGTTTTTTTTATTTACAATCAGGAAGATCATATAAACCAAAAAATAAAATAAAAAAGGAATGAAAAACTGAACTCGTAAACTGGTTGAATAATGTTCAGTTGCATTTTATTTTTCGTACGGAATATACATAGTTGTTGTAGGTACTATTTGTTTTATTTTTGTTATAATTTTACTAAATATGTGTCACCATATGGTTGAAGTTTTTATATGGAACTTTTTTTAGACTTACCATGAAAACCATTAAATTGTAAAACAGCTTACAAAATAATGATTGCTGCCGCCTGTTGCCGATTTGAAACTGTTGCACCGATTTTATTTTGTGTTTTTCTTTTTTGTTTTTGATGAAGACAATTGAAGATTACTATTAAGTATTGTTTTCTTTTTTTTTCGTTTTTTATTAGCAGTGGCAGTTGTTATTGCAGTTATTTTGTTTTGTATTTGTTAAAGCGACACTAGTGCGGCTGCTCTTATTATTGTTGCAAATGTTGGTAGGTAATTCTTCAATGAGTGCTATTTGGTAAACTGCAACAAAATCAACAGAATAACGAAGAAAAAAAAAATTCACAAAACTGATGTAATGCATGCAACAGTATTAGCAGAATGGAGTCAATGACAACAACGGCGATAATAAGAAATAAATGTTGCTTTTAATGCAGTGACAACTGTTGAACACTTTCCTTATTGTCAAGATGTTGTTAGTTAAAATAGTTTACGTTTTTTTTTTTTTTTTAATTTCTTTAGTGGATTTAACTATTGTTTGTAAGTTTATTTATTCAGCAATCACATGAACATGTTTATATATATATATATATATATATATATATATATATGTTTGGAAATATGTATGTTTGTATCACTATATTTATATGTTTCCAACATCGAAGGCACACACTCAATTAAACAACAATTATGAGTTTTGTTAAACTTTTCTTCATGATTATTTTAGAAACACACATACAATATTTTTAAATTTTGTTGCATCAACTATTATTATTATTTTTTTTTAATATAGTTCACCACCGTATATTTATGTATATACATATATATTCACATGTTTATTTTCTTAGCCGCAAAGTCTACATATGTATGTACGTGTAAAATTGCGCGCAATAGAAAATTTATAAAAATAATTTATCAAAAATTATGCAAGTACAAATCAAAATAAAATTTTATATCGTAACCCAACAGTTTTCAAAGTAACAATATATCGCTTTTAGAAAATATGTGCATGCGTCGTGTTATACCTAGAATATGCAACTTAAATATCTTTTGTAATGCATAGAAATTTTTGTTGAGTCATTTGCACTATTTATTGTCCCCATATTAGTATGTTTGTATTAAATTATTTTTATTTTTTCCATAAGTAATATATTACTTATGTTCCTTAATACTGTTTTTACTATTGAGTCCATAAAGTGTCTAGTGTGTTATCTACAGTAAGTGGGTGACAACAAAATTAAACGCAAATAATATAAATCATTAAAAGAATAATCTGTTGCAGAGTTGTTATCGCATTTGACTGGATAACATAAGATGAATCGATGAACGCGAGTGTCACCATCAATATTAATCGAAAAAAAAAACAAGGATAATGAAATCAGTTAACCGACTAACTATAATCAGCAAATGAAGTGGCTATTTCTATATCATTACTTAAGGGTTAAATAATGACATGATTTTAATTTAATAACTAATTACATTATAATTGTTAGTATGCAGTTTGGTAACTAGTTATTTGCTTGGTGTTTGTAAGCATGCAACTTACTAGATATTTACCTATTTTTTATTAGGACCTTAGTAATGGTACATATGAACTATTGGACATTGCGAAAGGTTTTCAAAAGTTTTTTACCCAAATTATAAGATGTTATTTTCATTTGCAGGCTTACCAGGTAAGTAAAGTCATCGCTGGGAAGCTTATAAATAAGTTAATTTGTAACCAGTAAAGACTTAAAATTGATAGTAAAAATCACTTGTTCGTGGACAGTCCCCCGAACAGCTGGGAACACATAAATTTATATATGTGCGTTTGTATGCCGGAGTACAACGAGTAATACGTACTTGAATGTAAGTACGTTAGTGGGATACGGTGGCGTTTACAATGCGTGACAGAACGGTGCAATGGAAATAGTTATTAAAATGTTTTATGTTGGTGTACATGTATCAGTAGTTGATTTTGTTATTGTGTTGCGTTTTTACAGGGCTTAGCGCAAGCGCGTCGTCTTTAAATCCATAAAGAGAAAATTTATGAAGCAGAAAGCTTACGCGCTACTTCTTGTATGCAACACTTTTTATTGTTTTTACAATTTATTATTGTTACAATTACATACTTACATTAGAATGCTCAAACTAAGATAAGTTTTAATTCTAAACTTCACTTTCCTTTATTTTTTAAGTAAACACAAAAATAGGAAAAACCTAAAGGAAATTTGAATATTACAAATGGGACAGAATACGCAATTCTTTCAAATAAGAAATTAATCAATTCAGATTATCCTAATTAAAAAGAAAATAATTAAAGGGATTATATTTGATTTCAATATTTATTTTTCTTTTTGAGCAGTCTAGTGTGCATATTTTTTTTACTAGCTAGTGAGCACTCACTATATATTACGATTTTTATTTTGCGCGGTACAAATTTTGTTTGGAAGTGTGTATGTACGTATATATATGTACATTAGGGTGGTTCAAAAATTTAAAAATATTTTTTTAAACAAGCTCTAAATTGAGAAGTTGTTGAGACTCATTTCGGCAAAAAATCTATACTTTTTTGTCCTAAATAGATGGGATCTATGATTTTATTCGCTGGTAGAGAGCTAAGTTTTAATTTTAGACGACTAGTTTCTTAAAGTATTTTTCTTGGAATTTTGCGTAGATTGCATTACTGCTATATGCCTTTCGTTCATTTTTTTCATTTTTTTTTTTTTTTTTTTTTTTTGTATTTCCGATAGAGAAGTGGTTAGGTCATTCTAAGCACATTAAAATCGCACCATATACTGATTTAATGCGAAAAATGAATTGAAAAAATATTAACGAAATCTGCATATTTATTCCAAATCAGATTTACAATTGTCTCTAATTGACACCACCCGCGGTAAAGTTAAGCACAACACATCCGGCTGGATGATCGGGTTCAAACGCTCTGGGTGAATAATACACAAATGTGTGCGAGTGCAATGCAAAGTATTGTGCAATTTCTAAATCACAGTGGAAATATGTTTTCGTATTTTTTACTGTGTCACTTTATCTCTATGTAGGTGCCATACCCAAAAGTTACAAAATAATGTTTGTAGGTACGAATATAATAAATGAGTAAAATAAACAAAACTGTTCACATCCGAAAGTGCCAAGTTACAATGTGTGTTATTTATAGCAATTTAATTGGGCGACACCACCGCACTCGAGCATTTACAATTGTCAGCACACACCCTAGCGCGCAAAATCACTTGTTCTATGTTGGCTTATCCGCAAATGTTGTGCTGTAAGATATGTCAATTGTCAGAATGTACGACATTTGATGCCACGGTGACGGCGTGCAAATATTCATCAACAGCGGGTAACACCTTAGAAAAGTTTTTGCACCTCTACATCGTTTTCTTTTTTTGTTTGTTTGTTTGTTTGTTTTTATTTGTTGTTGTGGCTCTTCTTAAATACTGCTGCAGTGTGGGCAAAAAAGTCTTAAGAAAAGAACGTAAAATGATTTGATTGGAGCTCAAGAAAAGCTCTGTCGATAATGGATAGAAATTCCGTCGTGCAACAATTTATTTTCCCGCACAAGTTACAGCTAATATTCTGGTCTCTTTATATTATTTTTGCTTTACTTATTACAATTGTTATTACTATTATAGCAACAATTATTATAGTCATTTATTGCACTTACTCATTGATCTTACCTACGTACATACTATATACACATACGATGAATGTATGTTCATCACTTTTCTACTATGACAGATAATCACCAATTAATGTGAATGCACATGAATTTACTGTGATTATTTATGTAAACTTTTTTTGTTTCTTTGTTTCTATACAATTTGTGTGTGGAGCACTTTCAAACGAATTCACACAATTATACACGCAACACATTTTTTAATTCAACACTCTACCGTTTGTTGCACGAGCACTACGAATAACAGTTAAAATCGGACGGGCGGGATAGTAAATATTAATAGTTGTACGAACAACACTTTACACACAATCTTCTGTAATAAAAAATAATTTCATTTCTACTGATCACATCACTGTGTACAAATCAATGTTATAATCGCTATTTGTTTATTATCTTTCTACGCTGCGGCATGTACCAACACGATCTCTTGAAACTTGCAACTTTCAAATACATGCGTCTTGCATACTTCTTTGTTGTGTTATTGCAGTGTAAGCTCTCGAATACAACACCATCACGATTAAAAAGTAAACACTTAATGTCACTCACTGTTGAGCATGCGCATAGCCGGCAAAATTTTCGTTTTTCGCACAAAATTTATTTTGTAAACAAACACAACTAAAGTTATTGTTATTCCGAATATAAAAAAGAAAAAAAGACGTTAAAAAAAACAAAAATTAACAAAGAAATTTAAATAAATCCAACCGCTCACACGTTTTGCCGCATTTCGCGACTACTTAATACTGAACTCGTGCAAGTGTTGCAGAGTTTCGTTTAGCCAGCCGCATAAACTGAAACAACATCCAACATCGTTTAATCGACTAACGAGGCTCCAACTCCCCACAACTAAAAATCAACTGATGGTGAGAGTAAAACGACTTAGTTTGTATTAGTGAGTTTAAGCTCTTTCATACTGTTATGAGCTCTGTTAACGGCTATCTAATGTTGCCAGAATTTTATATATAATTCATTTATTTGTGAATATCCATTCATTGTTTTAGCAATATCAATTCTACGTCACACATTGGCGCTTTTGCTAAAAGCCGTCTCCAATATCATAAATTTGACAGAATCATTTGATAAAAGATTAAAACTGCAAAAAAAAAAAAAAAAATTAATATGTTAAAAAATGTAGATGGTAGAACTTCTCAAAGTTAACTTTTTTAATCTGCAAGAAACGGCAAAAATTTTAAGAAATTAATAATGTTTACACACGGCTCGTATTGGCAGGATTCAAATAATCACTTATTTGGTATCATTTGAAAAGTTTGAAAAGTTTAAAAGTTTAATTTAAATAAATCAGAATAAAAAATGTAATTTGGCATTTCATTTGTGAGCAGTATCGGTTTTTAAAGGCATTGTATTTAGGTAATTTCTTTAACTTTGGTGGAATAGAAATAAAACAGGGGAAAGGTCTGATACGGGAGATTTTAGCTGTAAATGTTTAATTAGATAATACTTTACTTAATTATATAAAATTTGCCTGGTCCTACCTTACTGGTACTACCTGCAAAACCAAAAAAAAAAAAAAACCGAAATACATACATATTAAAGAGCACTTTAAGAAATTTTTCGTAAGAAAGGTCATATCTTTGAAACTAATGAAGTAATTTTCAAACCGAAAAGACAAGTAACGTATGCGGAATAAAATTGCAACAAAATTAAAAATGTAAAAATTTCTCCAAAAATTAACTTAAATCTTATATTATTTATTCAAAAGATAGCTTATGTTTCTTTTATATGCCCAATATTTGGATCTCTTTTGTCACAGTTCTGAAGGACATTTTTATCAGGAGTTTAAAAACTCCATGTTGACACTCTCTAAATCTGTTATTCAGTTATTATATCCCCACGTCCCATGTCCTGTTCACCCTGTGGCTTTTAAAAAGAAAGTAGTTGGCAAAGAAAAGGAAAGATATACAAAAGTAGACAAGGAAGAATTTAACGAAGATAGAAAGAAGAATAATAATACAATAACATAGAAATGACTGAAAAGTTTTTACTGAAAAATGGCTATGGGAGACATATTGCCTGGTACAAAGTTCAGTGGGAGGTTTGGAAGGAAAGAAATTTTTCTTTTCGATTTTGACGATGATGAGACGAGTGACCTGCCAAGTATCCAGAGGAAACACAGCAACATAATTTTAGTGGCAACATTTTTGAAGATAACAAAATCCATTTTTTTTAACAAAAAGAAAGTACAGTATATACATATATATATATACATATACATATACATATACATATACATATACATATACATATACATATACATATACATATACATATACATATACATATACATATACATATACATATACATATACATATACATATACATATACATATACATATACATATACATATACATATACATATACATATACATATACATATACATATACATATACATATACATATACATATACATATACATATACATATACATATACATATACATATACATATACATATACATATACATATACATATACATATACATATACATATACATATACATATACATATACATATACATATACATATACATATACATATACATATACATATACATATACATATACATATACATATACATATACATATACATATACATATACATATACATATACATATACATATACATATACATATACATATACATATACATATACATATACATATACATATACATATACATATACATATACATATACATATACATATACATATACATATACATATACATATACATATACATATACATATACATATACATATACATATACATATACATATACATATACATATACATATACATATACATATACATATACATATACATATACATATACATATACATATACATATACATATACATATACATATACATATACATATACATATACATATACATATACATATACATATACATATACATATACATATACATATACATATACATATACATATACATATACATATACATATACATATACATATACATATACATATACATATACATATACATATACATATACATATACATATACATATACATATACATATACATATACATATACATATACATATACATATACATATACATATACATATACATATACATATACATATACATATACATATACATATACATATACATATACATATACATATACATATACATATACATATACATATACATATACATATACATATACATATACATATACATATACATATACATATACATATACATATACATATACATATACATATACATATACATATACATATACATATACATATACATATACATATACATATACATATACATATACATATACATATACATATACATATACATATACATATACATATACATATACATATACATATACATATACATATACATATACATATACATATACATATACATGTACATATACATATACATATACATATACATGTACATATACATATACATATACATATACATATACATATACATATACATATACATATACATATACATATACATATACATATACATATACATATACATATACATATACATATACATATACATATACATATACATATACATATACATATACATATACATATACATATACATATACATATACATATACATATACATATACATATACATATACATATACATATACATATACATATACATATACATATACATATACATATACATATACATATACATATACATATACATATACATATACATATACATATACATATACATATACATATACATATACATATACATATACATATACATATACATATACATATAACATATACATATATACAAAATAAGAAAGGTTCCCTGAAAAGAAATAAATACCCATGACCTAGGACACAAGACTGACGACCGGAAACCTGTAAAAATTTTACGCTTCCTCCAACTCCGAAGAGAATCAGGTGAGATAGAAAGCAACAGATACTTGCCTTAATTTTTATCCCTGGTTTTTTTATACACATATTTGTTTGAAAAATGAAAATATAAAAAGAAGAAAATATTAAAAAAAATTATATTAACGTAAATTTTACTTTATACATTTTGATTTTTTTCTTTTGAATTTTATAACATTTAATTTTAAATATTAAAATTTTAAATCATAATATTTGAAAAGGTTTTGTTGTTGAAATTGTAATAACTATCGTAAATTTAAATGAAATTTTTAGAATTTTAAATTCCAATAAAATATTAAACTTTATAATGTTTAAATGAAATCTAAAGATAGTTCTCATGAAGAATTTGTTAATAAAGTTTAGAAAGCGCTTAATAACTTTTTGAGTTTTTATTTTAAACAAAAAAGCATTGCAAACTTTGATAAAAAAAATGTTAAAGCGATTATTAATCGATGCAATATTTATGTAGATGTTTCGGAAATTGGAATGAGGGTGTTAAATTAAATTTCAAATTCCATTCTTATTTCAAAGCTGTTCTATGGAAGATTATTTGTATATAAAAGTTCAGTTCAGACATCCATTATATTTTTTAATGTTTTTATTGGTATATCATCCTAGGTCATGAAGGCGAAAATCTTTAGTGAGACGTCCCGCAGGAATGAAGGCTTCTATGATATCTTAAATAAATATAAGTATACTATATATATAGTAAAATTTATTTAGAAGGGACTCTTATAGAAACATTACATACATTCAATACATAAATTGCATACATAAACTACATGCATGAGTATATTATTGTAATTTCTAGTTAAATAAATGTACAACACCAAAATTTGATAGAGGGAAACGAAACTTGTCATATGTTTTCGTCTTGGATTCTTATGTATCCTAGATAATCACAAGTGAGCTACATGAAAAATTCGAAGTTAAAGGTTACACAATTGGATTTATAGGCGATTATCGGTTATTTAATAGGAAATATATAACGCTAAGCTGAAACTATATCGTTTCTCCTAAACAATTTTTTTTTCACCTAATTTTACTAATATTGTATTATTTAAATATTTTTTTTAATTAGATAAATAACTATATTAAAATCCGTGCGTTTTTATTGAAGGAATTATTTAATTAATTGTAGAATTGAATTAATACAAGTCTTAGTTGATTTTAGGCAAACATTCAATCATATTTCAAATTTATTTGATCAACAAATTTAATTGGAATTTAAGCTAAAATCAATTTTCTAATTAATTAATATTATTATCTGGTAATTGTGACGAAATCAAACAAAAGCTTAATTAATATAAACAATTTCGTAATTGAAGTACATTTTTATTTTATTGTTTTTTTTTTTTTCTGTGAAATTTTTATACTTTTTCTAGAACAAGACGTCCAATTTTTATGCAAATTTGCGCACTATAAACCTGTGGCCATCAAAAATAAATGATAAAATATCTTAATCATAAGAACACTGTTATTTAAAATAGATAGAGATAGATTATAGGTTGGAGCTGTAAAAAAAAATATTCGCCACAAATTTACTCTGACCCATATACATCTTTTTCTCGAAAACCCTTTGGCCATAATTTTGGTATTTTTTCTATCAGTGTATATCCGTCGAAAAAAATTGTCTGACTCTCATTGACATCTGAGTTAAAATATAAATCATTTTGTGGTGGTGGATAGGTACATATATAGAAATTATCCGAAATTTACAAATATTTTTTCAAGGTACTTCATTTTTATTAACATTTTGAAAAAAAACTGAATGTTTGATTTTCACAAAATTTTCACAGTATTAAGAGAGAACATGTGGTCATCCAAAAGTGATGATAAAAAGTCTTTATAATAAGTACACATGAGCCATAATACATTGGGATAGTACCATAGGGCACTTAAAGTTTTTTCCTCAAAATATAACTAACTTGAAAATGGTTTGATGCATCAGATTGTACCTAGAAACAGTTTACTATTCAATACTATATATCATGCATTCCATGAAAGATCGATGAAAAAATTAAGTTTGTTAACCTTAGGTCTTCAGATATTATTCATATTAAGGTTACATTATGGAGTATGATGGACATCTGGTTTTTAATTTTTCGAAAAACCTGCGATTTTGTTATATACAAAATTGTCAAAAATATACGAAGTAGTATATAATTTTAAATATTCGTAACTTTTTTTAGTTGTAATTTCGCTGAAATAAAAAGCATTGGGAAGGTGATTATGGTCTCTTTAAAACTCAGAATTAAACAATAACATTTTTTATAAAGATGCATTTATAATCTAACCTTAAAAAGTGGTTTATTGTTTAAACAATTAAATTTAGATTTTTTATGGTGGAAATATTTACTATTTTTAATAATTTTTAGACAAAAATATTAACTCTTTTTTTCAAATATTTTAGTGTTTTGTATATATAAAACTACATACGTAAATACTAGATTTAATTGATTTTAAAAATACTTATATTGTGTTTATATTCGCTTTAAGTTAAGTAACTCAAAAATAAAATTTTAATTATAAATTGCATTAGATGCAGAGATGCATTTGCAATTTTTCAAGTGCATTTTTTTTTTGTTTTTTTGAAATTTCTTCAAAAAAAAAAAAAAAAAATAAAAAAGATATTCTATTAAAATTTGACAATTTTACGTTTATTTGGATATATTTTCAAAAATTTTTCAAAATAGATGTATATACACAACAAATTTGGCCCGCATTGTTATAGTAAACAAAATATACAAAAATTTTATTTATTTTCTTTTCATTTCATTTCTTCTTTTACTTTAAACGTTTTCCAATTTTGTTTACAAAATTGATATAAATTTTTAAAAATATGGTAATATTTTTTTAGGAGAAAATGAAAACAACAAAAAATCCGGAGAGAATTTAAAATGAAATGTATTTTTAAACCAATCCGCATTGCAAATTTTCTATCCAAATTTGTGTGGAAATTACCGCACTTGGCTTTTTTACGTTAAATAAAAAATTAATTAATCTTATGATTTGGTCACATTCGTGATGTCTCGTAAAATGAATGATATGGTTTATTATGTACCGATGTCCATAAAACTCAGTGCCGTGGTTTTTACTCATATAAAACCTATTTGTGTTATCCTGATACTAACAATTTTATGATATTTACCCATGTTTGAGTGATTTTCGGAAGTGGCCCCAATATGAGAGGTGTGTAAAATTTATTAGAGTTTTTTCTACTTATATAAAGCTTATTTCTGTAAAATATTTATATTTTATATTAACATTTATATGGAATTTATGCCCGTTAAAGTGATTTCCGAAAGTGGGCATTATATGTGATATATAATCAATTGTGGATCGATTTTAATTTAGTAATCATTTTTATATAAAACTTACCAATGCTAAATTTCATTAAAATATTGTAATATTTAAGATATTTATAAGTTTAAACCCCTATTTTAAGAGAGTATTTGTATAGGCCATCTGAAATAATGGGTCGATCATAACCAATTTCGTACTTATACAAAAGAATTACTCGTGCCAAATTTCACTAAGATATCTTCAAAATAGAGTACATTTTTTTCATTTTTACATGGACCAGACTGCTCCACAAAATTACTTAACAAAGGCAAATTAGTGATTATATTCCTTAATATTTACATGTAAGCGTAAAAGTTATTTCGAAAGTGGGTATTTTATATACAAGTATACAATTAAATGTAAATAAAACTGGTAAAACTCATAAAATAAATAAATAAATGTTGATATTTGGTGTAATTTGGTCATAATTACTGACAAATATGTTTTTGTTTCTCCAGGATAATTCCAACCCCTTTCCATGTTTGGTTTTTTGAGAAAAAAAGGCTGATGTCTATTTCATATAATAATAAGAGATAATTGTAAAATATAATGCTAATCGATCTAAATATATTTTGTAGTTGAACAGCATTAATAAATTTAAAAAAACTGCCATTTTTTAATTAATCGATAAACATGAAATTTTTTGTTTTCAATTTCACCATTTTCGACCAATGTTATATTCATCATGGTGAAATTAATCAATTTAATATTTATTTATTAACCTTTTATGAAGCATTGCCTTTTGAAATATGCAAAGAAAAATTTTCATTAACAAAACTCCGAGAGAAAAATAAAGAAATTGTACTATATTTTCATTATAATTTCAGAATGCTGAATTTGACAATTTTTCATGGGTAAACGAATTGAGATAATCAAAAAATTATTTCAGCATATTATTTTGGAATGTATTAGAAACTACAGAATATTTTTCAAAAAATGTCCGAATGAACGAAATAAAGTCGAGTTAAAAAATAAAAAATTCAAGCGCAAATATCTTTTTAACTGTAAGAGATAGATTAGAGATTAGATAGAGATTTTTAAAACTTTTATATACTCGATATGGTTAACTTCGACTGGAAAGCTTAGGTTCTTCTCTACAGCTTTATAATACATTTCATTTCGATCCGACAAGTACTTTAGAAGATACAGACATATTACCAAAAATTTTGCGATTGGCAGAATGTAATGTTGTCTTATTCGGAAAAGAATTATTTTTCTAAAAAAAAAAAAAAAAAAAAACAAACAAAATAGAAAATATTGCCTGAATAACAATATATATGTTTCAATTGATTTTTTGATTACCAATTTTCACTGAAAATTTTCAGGCCAATTAAAAGTTAAAGTGTCTTACAAACACAATTTTTTTTCCTGGGTTGCATACACATTTTTCCCCATGATGCCAACTATTTCTTATTATTTCCATAATAAATTATGAATGTGCTTATTATCAGATCTATTTTGTATAATAAACATAAATAAAAAAATTGTTGTATTCAATTAAAAATTAATGAAAAGTGTTTTCTAGATTTGCTTCACAAATTCAACTTTGATCTGTTGTATTATGACGGTAAATGAGTAATAATAAAAACAAAATTGATTTTCTGGAATTTTAAAGTGGTTGCTATTAAATTACGATAACAAAAGTACAAAAAGAAAATGTGACGAAAATTGAATTTTGGCGTATAAAAGTGGTCGGTGAAATCATAGTGGACTGCTCTAAAAAAACTCAACTCATTCCAGAATGTTATTTTTGATGTTAAAACATAAATGTGAAATATTAGAATGATCGAGTGTCACTAACACTTGCCGCATTGATCCTGAAGTTTGTAAGGTTTCTTTTTAATTTTGCTATTAGAAATTGACTTATCGGCAGAAACATAACACTTACTTTAAATTTTAAACTACTTTTGTATAACTCAATTTTAAGGCCAATATGAAGTTATGGAATCAGTTATGGGATACGGTCTTAACGTCAAATATAGAGAAAATACAAAGACTACAAAACAAATTGTTACGAGTGAAAACAGCTGGTGTGTTAAAAAGTGTACTTACATTAGGATCTAAACGTTCCCATGGTGAAAAGTATAATAATAGAACACACAGTGAAATATCTAAGAAAGTTAGAAATTCACTCAAATCCACTACCTTACAATATCCTAAGAAGCAATGGTCATACCCGATAGAGAAGAAGAAGAAATATATGAAATTGGGTAGGTACTCATTTTTAGATTTGATTACTTATTGTAAATTCATATAAAGTTACTGAAGATTCTATAAATAAAATAGGAGAAAAAATATAATTTTGTTAAAAGGTTTCTACTTAATAATTGCTTATCTATCCTCTTTAGCACCACTGGTATTATATCATAAAACTTAGAAAATCTTGTAATAACATAGATATGAAGCTCTGTTTCCAAAAACCTTAGTTGGTTGTCAAATTAACAAAAAAGTCTAAGTAAAAATTCCATTGAAAGCAAAAACAATTCTAGTATGTGTGTATTTTTAGAGCTTCGTATAC
Organism: Protocalliphora azurea; assembly: GCA_932274085.1. Taxonomy (NCBI): domain Eukaryota; kingdom Metazoa; phylum Arthropoda; class Insecta; order Diptera; family Calliphoridae; genus Protocalliphora; species Protocalliphora azurea. The sequence continues at coordinate 56,488,114 of OW026521.1, read as the reverse complement.
AGAAAATAATAAAAGTTTTATTTGATTACAAAATACAATGATCCAAACAAAAAATTTCTAAATTTCTTAAATTTTTTGTCATATTGAATATAATATATTTAAAATTTTTTCGTCAACAAACTAATCATCGTTTTTGTTATGTAAATATTATATATTATGATAATTTTTACTAAATTTTATTAAATCAACAAATTTTTTGTTTATATTTTTCAACTAAAGAATACATTTATTTGTATAAAAGTTTCATAAATGTTGATAAACAAAATTATAAATCAACAACTTTTTCGTTGGATTTTAATTTATTTTTAATTAAAAGTTGTATCAAATTATTTCACTCAACAACAGAAGCGAGAAAAATTTTATTATTTTTTTTTTTATTTCTTAAAAAGTTTTAAGTTTAAAACATAATATAGTAATAATGATAATAATAATATTAATAATAATAATAATTATTATTATTATTGAATATTTGAATATTTTTTGTCTGAATTGAGAGCATAAAAAAAGTTTTACGAAGTTGTAAAATGAATCGGACTCTTTGGAGAACGAACAAAAAATTTTCTCCAATACAAATTCACTTCTTCATTTCAAATATTTCCACTTCGAAGCATGCAACTGATTTCAGTATCCTTTTCTGGATCTGTAAAATAAAAGAAATTTATGTATTTGTATATTTAGTATTCCTGATGTTATATGATTGCAAATTAATACTGAAAATATTTCTCAGTTAAAAATTTTTACTCACCAATTTTTCTGAAGGGGAAAAAAATTTAGCATATTTCTTTTTCCTTGTCCAAATATTGTAAAATAGATACCTTTAATTATAAATTTGTAAATTCTATCATTCAGAAAATTACGATGCTCTGTAATTATTGTTAACAATATCAATGAATTATTATTTTGTAAAACACTTTTCAATTTCACGTTCGTTCACTTTCAAATACCAAACGACACTAAACATAAACCAGAAATTCATTATTTCATGATCATCATGTTTTGACACGATCTTTGACACATACACATGTTTTTATAACATATTTTTAGTGTATAATAAACTTATACTAGCTAACCCGTCAAACGTTGTTTTGGAATATAACTTATTTCTTGTGAATATTTTGATTTTTAATTAAAAAATAACGAATGTATTGTAAGTGTATGGGGGTGGGTGGGCATGCTTTTACTCTTTTTGCTTTATTTTATGCCCTAAATGTTAAATTTTATAGCCTTTAGTTCCTTCAAGACTTGAAGCTATCATTGGATAATTAATTGAGAAGGCATGGGTAGGTGAAGCTTTTACCCTTTTTGCCCCATTTTACACCCTAAATGTTGGAATTTCCCAAAAATGTATATCTTTAAGTTCCTCTCACATGTTACAGTGTTTGCATGCCAAATTTTAAGAGGGAGAGGGAGCTTTTACCCTTCTTGCCCTATTTCCCGTCCTAATTAATAAAAATTATAAGCTATAGTTCCTTCCAAATTTTACACTATTTGCCTGCCAAATTTCAAGAAAATCGGTTCATTAGCTAAGAAGATATATATATATATATATATATATATATATATATATATATATATATATATCGGTGTATTAGGAGGGGAGCTTTTACCCCTTTTGGCCTATTTTACGTCCTCTAGCGAAATGAAATATACTTTACGACCTATTCTCATACCTAACAAATACACATACAAAATTTCATAAAAATCGGTCTCTTGAGCAGTTCAATTACAAACACCGTGACACGAGAATTTTATATACGAGTATATAGAGAAGATAGATAGAAAAATGTAAAAAATGATATAGTGGCAAAAAAGGATGAACTTCTATAACTAAACGTAATGATATTTAATTAAGTAATTTTTTAGTTAAAACTATTATAAATTGAAAATTTGTTTATCAAAATTATTTTTGGTTGCTTTTTTCCTCAAGATGATATTTTAAGTTTTTTTTTACCAATTCAATTAAATTTACCTTTCAATTTTCGATAACAAATTTTTTAATCCAAGTAAAAAATTTTTTTGGTTAAAATTAATTTTAAACTGATTAATTTTTTTAGCACAACACGTTTTTTGACTAATTTTTTTATCAATTAAACTATATTTTTAATCAAATACATACAAAGTTGGTGGCAATTTTGGATTTTCTTTCTTGTCGCCTTCAAAAATTTTTGCACCTTAATTTTATAAATCGAAGACTTAATAATTATTATTTTTATTATTCTTTATCGATATCGTTTCCTAATAGCACTTATGTTTTAAAGAAATCGCACTCCATCTGCATTGTTAATTATTGTCATATTTTCGATGTCCATGTAGGAGTTCAAAAAAAAAAAAAAATAATAATAATAATTCTAATAGATATATTGCACATTTATGGTTTCTGTGACTGTGATAAATGTTAACCAGAATTCTTTCTTTTTATATTATTTGATATTTAAGTTATTATATATCAAGTTATTGTTTTTACAATGAACAAACAATGATTATTTCAAATTTATCTTAAAAAATTCGCAAATGTTTTATAACATTGCAAATTTTTGTTTTATGTATATTTCTACCAAAAAAAAAAATTATTATGATTGTAATAACGAAAGTACAACAGCAAACACTACACATACCCTTTATCTTATCCGTTATTAAGGCAAATATTTAATTGCGTATTAAATCGCTCCAACTTTAGAGCTTTAAATCTATTGGTAGCCGTATCATAAAATATTCGGCTGAGTAGAACGTATAGAAGTTAAGGCTCTTGTTAAAGGACTCCAGGAAGAATATGGCATCATTTTTATCTTTCAATAACAACTCGCAATGATTCGTAATGATATGCTTAAAAATTAATGGCACGAATTTATATGTTGTGAAATGCTAAAATTATGCTGTAGTATAATTGAATCCGGGCTGAGTACGGCGGAAACCTTTAATTTAAAATTTAGAATTATTTTTTTTTTATTTTTATTAATATTATATAATACAATAAATGACACTATATAATATAGGAAGGGAGTACTAGCTACTATGGCCTTCGACTCCACTGGTTATATTATATATGTATATTGTAGATACTTATCTACATTATTTACATTACAGTATTTACATTATTTACAATTTATATTTTACATTTTTTATTTACTTATTTACATTCAGATGTTGTTTAATAAGTTACATTTTTTAATAAAATTAAAAATTTTTGAGATGTTATTTTGGCTTGGATTATTTAGGTATGAGCTGGGAAGTATCGTGTCAAAAATTTGTACTCTTTCTATGGAATATGCTTGGCATTGATCAAGAATGTGGTTTATGGACTGTTGTAAGTTATATCTACGGCAGATGGGGCTAACTTCATGTTTCAGCAGGTGTTGATGAGTAATTTTGGTATGACCCAATCTTAATCTTGTAAAAACCCGTAGTTCTAGTCTCGAGTTGGATTTGGGGTAGGTGGGAGTGACTCCATTTGGATTAATAAGTTTGTAACGATGGTTTTAGTTTGTCCATAGATTTAATTTGTGTTCTTAAAATTGTTTCGATATAAGTCTATTTAGATCTTTTACAACATGGGTGGTGAAGGGGATTTTGCGGCAAGGTTCATTACCTGAAATGCCGGCGTGACCTAGTACCCACATTATGCGCAATTTATTTGGGTATTTAATTAAAAGGTTGCGTATAAAAGTTACAGATGGTTCGGTATATTTCATATTTAAGATAGAAGAAATTGTGAAATTGCTGTATGTGCATATAATGTAACGACCTTTATGATTAGAGGCATATTCCGTAGCAAGTTTAATTGCTAGCGCTTCTGCCGTTTAGAATTAAAAAAGAGTTATTACTACCTTCATATTTAAAATATATTGTTGAATACAGACAATACAAACATATTTATTTCGTTCAAAGTAGTTGAAAATTAGATAAATTTTATAAAATTTCATAGATGTGCAACAATATTTAAAAGCTTTGAAAGCTCGTTTAATAAAATGTGATAAATCTGATAAGAAGACATAATTTAAGTAATTTCGATTTAATAACTCCAAGCACTTAGGGACTAAGTGTGTTGAATATAATAGCACAGAGTCAACACTTGAATCCCACATAAAACTTATGCGCATCTGTGAAGAAGTGTGTGGCTAAGAGTTATTGCAAGACCATAATGAACTAAAACATCGCAATATTGGTGGTATATAAAGAAAATTCTTTGACATTCATTACTTAATTTATTAAAAAAAAAAAAGGTTCCCCAGGCAGTTATACCTACCAACTGTTGCCATATTAAATTTTAAATCCCGAAATTTCGTGATTTTCTTTAACCGTTTTATAAATTTAAAAAGAATTTTTTGACACGAAAATTCTTGTGTTTATTTTGTTTTTAATAATTTAAATCTTTATATACTATTTTTCTTTGTGTTATATATTAATAAGTATATTAATTAATATATTCCTATTACAAGTATTACATCAGCTGAAAATTATATACTTTTTGAGAGCCAAAATATGAAGATATCTTGTTTTCTTTCAATGTAAGAACAATTTCTTGACATACTATATTTAGTTTTTAAAAAATAGATGTTGCACAGTAGGTCAATCCCAAAATTTTTGGTAATAAATCTGTATCTTCCAAAATACTGGTCGGATCGAATTGAAATATATGGGAAAGTTGTAGAGGAGGTCCCAAGCACGGTGTCAAAGTTGACCACCTAGAAAATGAAAAAGTTTTAGAAAATCGTAACTTCTACAACTTAAGTCTGACTTCAAAGATTTTTATACTTTTATAAAGTATTTGAAAAGATAATGAAAACCATGCTTACTCACCTAAGGTATCTCTTACAGCTAAAAAGATATTTTCGCTTGAATTTTGAATTTTTTATTTTTTGACTCGACTTTACTTCGTTTTATTATATTCTGCAATTTCTAATACTTTCGGAAATAATATGCTGAAAAATGGTTTAATTATCTCAATTCGTTAGCTGTGAAAAATTTTCACCAATCTCAATATTATTTATTCTTTTTAATATTGTTTTTATGTAAATATTTTTTATGTAAATATTTTAATTCGAACGGTTAGTTTTCAAAAGAAGAATTTTAATAACCATATGGACTAAGTTTATAAAAAAAATTAATATCTGATAAACCAAAATATACAAAAATTGTCTTTATGCTAAAAATCGAGATTTGTAAAAATGTGTTCGAATCTAAGTTATTTCGCAAAAAAATGTCTTCGCATCTAAGTTATTTCTTCATATATTATATATATATTATATGTAATTATTCAAATTAATTACAACGAAATACTGTTTCTTAACCCAAGTAAATATTTTTGGCCCTTTCGAAATTTTTTGATGCACCTCTACATTCCACTGAGCACTACAAACACGCCGTTCTTATATCTTTATATCCAATATTTGTAGAAATTCCAATTTTATATATATATATATATATATATATATATATATATATATATAAATTAATATATATTAAAAAATGAAATAAATTTATTTTTAATGCTTCTTCGATTTTACTGTGTAACATAATAAAAACCTAAGTTCACGCAGTAATCCTTGCTATTCTATTAGAAACTGTGAATGTGACTCTTGAAAAACTGTTTTTTTTTTTTTAATTTATAGTGCAAAATACGAATAATTATAACAATTATCAATCGTCCAAAACTTATATTCCGTCGGGGGGCGCACAGACCCCGCCAAAAAAAATTTTGTCATCAAAATTCGACTAACATGTATGCAACTGTTGAAAGTCTGCTTAATAACAAAGACGGTGCAGAATTTCAAATGAGATAAAAAAGTATAAACACGCGAACAAAAAGTGTAGAAAAGTGGGAAAAAATTAAGTAATTTTAAGCCCTTTTTAAGTTTCTGAACTTTGATCGACAATTATGATTATAATGGTGCTAAAATTGTGCACTTTACTAGTTTCAAGTCTGGTGACTTCTAACCTCTAACCCGTTTGTTTAAAATTGTATTGTCACAAAACTTGTTAAAGATTAAAGTCAGTTTCAGCCAGGTTGAACATTTTTGATAATTGCCTTTTTTATTTTAATTTTTTATTTTAAAAATAGATAGATATATTTGCGTGCAAATTGTAAGTAAAATATAGTTTTTTTAGTTTTGATTAGGGTTTGGGGGCAGGGAAATCCTGGGATTTAACACCTTATATCAGTGAAAGATTGACGTTACTCTAAACATGCTACTTGAAAGAGTTTAACTCATAGAACGTTAATGTTGCATGAATTAGGTTTTTAAAAATTGAATAAGGTTTTTTTCTTTCAGGCATTTATCTACTTCTTAATCTCAGGTTTAACGAATATAATTATAAGTTCACATGAAATTTTATATCAACTTTATTATTATTATTTTTAAATTTTAATTTTTAAATTGTAGTAGAGATTTGTGGAAATGAATATTAAATAATTTGAACGAAAATATTCACTATTATCAAAAAAAAAAAAACAGTTACTCAGTTGGATACATATTTAATTTAGTAAGTTAAAAAAATACATTAAACAATAAAAAAAAATCTTTTTACAGTGAAGTTTATGTCATAGATTAGAGTTTATTTTTAATAAAAGTTTAACATCAAACCACATAAACGTGAAAATCCGAGCACAGTTTTTAATATTGATTACGAAAAGTGCTTATTTTATTTGTGTAAAATATTTAAAATTTTTGAAATCTTAGAAATAACATTATACTCTTATATTATTTATTTTTTGTTCATTCAATACGATCTATAATATTTCGTTTTATTTTATTTAATAAAACAAATAATTTTCTTTATAAGAAATAATAGCATTTTTCTTATAATTAAAGCTTTAAAAAATTCTTGCTAACCCCGGGAATTCCCGAGGAATTGATTTTTTCCTTCCCATTTTCCCGGAAAAGAAATATTACGATAAACCCTAAACCCTAGTTTTGATGCTTTTTAAATAACATTGCATTTTCCCGAACACTCAGGAATTCTCAGGAATGTCTCAAATATAATGCCAATTCCCGGGAGTTGAAAATGATCATGAAATTAAAAAAACTTAGCCATAACTCTCAATTCAAAATGCTTTTATTTATTTCTTTTCCGCTTGCCAAATTTTTGTTACTTATTTCTTATAGTTGTCGAGTTATTTGTATTTGAAATTTCAACTATATCAATTTCACAAGATCTTGGTTTTGTTTTTCCCATATATAGCCCAACATTTCCCAACGATTTTGCTACATTTTAAAATTTGATATCGATATCTTTACCGAGTTAAAAAATAAACGATTTTGAATTTGAAACTTATGATTTTATTTTTTAATTTTTAGCTGAAAAGTTTCTTTACTCTTTTTTGTCTAAAACAAAACCTAAGCACAAAGCACAAAAAATCCCATTTTTGCGATTTTCGACGGGTTTTTTGGGAAGTGTTAGATTTCTTTTATCAAAATTTAAAATTTTGTACACTTCATCATTCCAAATGATACCGTTGAAAATCACCAGAAATATAGTTATTTATTTATTTTCAAAAAAAAAAAAGAATAATAAATATGAAGAGGACAAAATTTTACCAAATTTTTAAATCCAAAACTATGGACTATGCATTTTTTCAAATAATTTCTCTTGTCTAGTCACTTTCGAGTTGACGACATTATAAAAGATTTAAGGATTTCTCCTAATATTGGATTTCACGTTATCAGAATTACTTCCGTCATTTTTAAAGGATAAAACTTCATACCAGTTGATATTTGATAACAATTCATTCAGTTTATCAAAATTCGTTTTCTTGTAGAAGTATAGAAGTAAATTTTGACTCTTTATCAACTTGAGGAAATGACGTTATTATACCAATTCTTGGATCGTGACGATCCTCACCATATGATTCTATTAATATCAAACAAAAAGTGATCAAGTGTTCGGTTATTTATATTTTGGATGAGATTTAATTGGTATAGATTTATTTCAAAAAATGACTGAAAAATATTGGACGACCAGTTATTTTTGCAAATAGGAGTTAGGAAGTCTGTTTCAGGTAACAAAAACCATGATACAGATGGTAAATTGAAGTCACCAAGGGAAATTGTAGCATATAACAAAAAGATACTTATTTTCATTTAAATGTGAAGTTCTTGCATGCTTCAGTTTTCCGGCACTGGTTAGTAGGCAATCGAGTTGGGTCAGTAAACTTAATAAAAGATGTAGAAAAACTACATAGTAATAACTATTTTATTTCATGCAAAAATGATAAAAAAACATTATACAAAAACTAATAGAGATAGAATATAAGCTTGTTAAGGAGTGAAAACTATTGGTGTTTATTGTATCTAAAATTTCTTTGCTGCTGGAAATTTGCAACATAATGCCCATCCCTACCTTGATCACTTAAATACCTATAAACCAAACAAAATTTCTCTAAATAATCCCTAAAAGCAATAAAACGCAACGTAGCTCTATACTTGTCCACAAGAATCAAACGCAAGCAGATTTAGCAATTCATGATTTTATATTTATTCAATAATTTCAACATTAAAATTTTTGTTTAAACCAAAAGAAATTTTCTTAGAAATGATAATAATTCATTTAATAATTCTAAATTTATAATAAATTTTATGTAGTAAATTTAATTTATATTTCATTTTAGAACTAAATACCAAATTTAATTTTAAATATACATATATATATATTTATATATATATATATATATATATATATATATATATATATATATTATATTAGGTTTTTGAATAACTAGGACATAAATAAATTATTAAATAATAAAAGAAGTAACAGTATCAAATTTGTCTTTGGACCTTGTTTTAGGATGACGAATAGGTACAAAGCAAAGTCAAAATTAGGTAAAGTTGAGGTAGTTTAATTATTCATAAAGAATAAAAAAACAGACAGTCAGAGACGTAGATATTTTAGGGGGCTCGAAAACAAAAAATGTTAATAATAATTTAAAGAGTAAAATATATGAAACATACGAAGCCATAATAGGGAAATAATAATCAATAAGTATTTTAGCACTATTCCTTTTAAATATTTATAATTTTAAAAATTTTTCTATATTTTAGATTTTTGTTGCATGTAATTTTTTTCTTTAATATATTTTATTTTATTTTATTTTATTTTTTTTAAATTATTTTATTCTGTTTTTCTCATATAATTTTTTTTAACACTAATTTTTTATATTTTATTACTTTAATTTCATCACTTTAGCAGAAATGTATAATTTATCACTATAATTTAAATATACATGTATGTATTTATTATATTTAGTTATTTTCTCCACTTTTTTTTTTTTTTTTTTTTTGTTTAACATATTTTTTATATTTCACCAAAATTGCTGTCTTTTAATGCATAAAGTAGGAAAGTAAATAATAAATAATCGTTGACTGGCCATTCAGAAATGCCTATATAGCAGGAGAAAATTATAAATTTGTATGGTGATATAGTCGAAATAAAAATTTTTATAATTCTTCTTTTACTTATCATTCTTTATTTTCTATAATAAAAAAAATTAGCAATATGTTTCGAAAAGATGCCAGCAACATACTGAAGTTAATAGAAAATTATATTTATATTAAAAAATTAAATTATGGCTTACGAATTTGATACAATTTGATGCCGTATGTTGTTATTATATGATTTAGGCAAAGCAATAGTAGTTTCCTTATAAATATTATAACATTTCGATGCTTTGGTGTATTTCAAAATTTGCCGGAAGTTTTAATATTTATCTGATTATGGTGATGTTATCAAAAAATGTGTTGCTGGGACATTATTACATAATCTAAAGAGTTTAAAATATATGCATTTGATGTATTTTTATTCCTTTTAAGCTTGAGGATTTCATTGAACGAGAAGTTAAGTTAGGTTGTTAGGTTGCAAATCAGTTGAAAGAAATACTTTGACGTTATTTGAGAAAGATATAAAGTGGAGTATTACTGCCAGGATAGGATTTTTAAGGCGGTTGTAGTGAGTGATCTATCAATAGTTTAGCAATTTACATTTGGTGCCAAATCTTCAGAAAAATTTTTTGACTTATGATATTTCATTTAATATGGAAAAAACATGTTAAATTTACCGATAGGATGTGGCACCAAAATTTAGATGTAAAAAATATAAAGTTAATTGTCGCAGTTTGAATTATACCCACCGCAGTTCAGTAATTTATCACTGAAGATTTTTATTAGAAAATGCAAAATATGTTCATGAAATTTTGTAATCACTTTAGAATTTTACTTTTTGTGTATACTCTTGACTTTTAGATAAAATTACTCTTTTCACTCTGGAAAAAGTGAAACGTGTTTGTGTAAACTGCTATTTATAATATTAGCAAAAGTATCGCTCTAATTGCTTAATGAAAATTGTCGCGATAGAGAGTTAACTAAAAAGTAACTAATAAATAATCATATGTTTTATAAAGCTTGCTCTAGTGGGTGGTGAGTATCTGTTGGTTTACAGCAAAACATAGATAAATAATCTTAACTATGTATTGTAAACCTAGAGATGGTTAGTTAATGGTATTTATGGGTAATTGCTAAACTTGTATGCGTTTTTCGTAATAACAGTTATCAAAAGCTCAATAACATATTGGTTAAAATAGAAAAATTGTGGATGAAATGAAAATGTATTTTTTTTTTTTAATATTTTTTCAAGATTTTATTCCTATTACGTCAGCATTTTACAAAATAAAAACATCAGTAGGTGTAATATTTCCCATAGCAGATTTTATTGCTACCAGATGATCATTATATATATATATGTTAGGACCAGAATTAGGAGGAATATATGAGGAACTTATGTAATCAGTATACATAAGTCCAATCTTAATGACAACTATAATTAATTCAATGCCCGAAATGTACAAGGAGTAAACCATGTTTCTGTGAGTGTTGCAATTTGGAATTCGAAATTAAAGCTATTAAGATACATCTTAGAAAGCTTTGTATTCTATCCATTAAAATTTTAATATAATTATATATTAAAATTGGAAGGCATGATCAGTTTTTAGATTGGATAGGAGCTTTAGGAATACGGACGTTTTCATTCTCCCGATGAAGAAATTCAATAATTATTTAATTATAGCATACTTTGGCCAAATATCAGGATTTGTAATAACTTGAAAAAGGTATTCAAGGACCTGGAGTTAATTTTATAAATTGAAATATTATCTAAAATTGAAATATTAAGCTTGGATTTTAAAAATGATGAAATGTATTCGGTTGTAGTATCGCAAAAATTGTTTTACGTGGTAGAAGAGTTTTAAGTACCGTGAGCTCTTTTTGGCCAGTAATAATGGACCAGCAATAATAGCTGGAATAGTAGATGTTGCAAATTGTTGATTTACAAGTGGTAATGCTAATGATTAGATAGGAGTTCCAGGAGTATGTTCTATTTGGGGAGTATTATTATCATTTGAAGTTAAAGATGGAGCTACATCCATCAAATCGTTTGAACCCAAATTTTTGAAATTGTAAGGAAGTTGGTAAAGAAAGAGTTTCTATTGTTTTCTTTCTCTTAAGTGATGAAGATTCCGAAATAACCAAATTTTTCCAATGAAGAAAATTTTGAAAACAATTCACCATTCTTTAAGAGCTTCTAATTTAAAACAGAAAATCTTTACAGATAGTGTCAAACTCATTGCGTGAACTTTAGCATAAACTATAGAATTATACTCTTATTCTGCTACAATTACGACAAGTCTACTGCAAAAATTTACCTTTTTCTGAAAGCACATCGGCATCACGAGCTTTTAAATCACCAGAACATTACAAATGACAATATCCACTGCACAGTCAACACGAAACCATATGTTCGGTTCCAGTGGTGGTATAATTATTGTTAATGCAATCCTTAATTATCATTATTAATCGGATGTGTATGAAATTACTATTTTTAACTCATTTTTTGCAAACTAAAAACACATGGATTAAAATGTACGGTTTATAGTAAAGGAAGCTGTTTTATCAGTTACAGAGGATAATGTTCAATGTAACACATAGTTTAAAATTCGCATCTGATGAATAATAAACAAAATAAAATATGTATGGTTTGCTGTTATTACAAAAATCAAATAAGATTTTAGTGAAACAAAAAAAGTAACTTTGCAATAAATATATGATAATAACAATAAAAAAAAAACAATAGAAAAAAGGTAACTAGAAATAAATACTGCGTTGAATAGCACAAAAACTTTAATAACTTACAGAAAATAGAGAACCGATAAAAAATTCGCGCTTGCACAAAACGGTGTTGCCGACTATGTACACAAAAACAGTCACCAATCACCAAAATAAATCATTCAATTAAAAATTCTTTAAATTTGCACCTCTCACCAAAATGATTATATCAATTACAAACAACTGTGAAATGAAAAACAGACAATTTTTTCCAGTTAAAACATTTATTAAATCAATCAATTAGATGATTAAATGAGTTAAAAATTTAAATGAGAAAAAATCTTACATGAATTTTATTTTTACTATTTCTTTTATTTTTGCTTTTTATTAAATTTTTATGATTCTGATCGATTGCTATATTTAAAGATAATCTATTACCAATATATTCGGACGTTACAAATATAATGCTGCAACTACCTATTTTGTTGTAGGGTACAATATTTGAAAGATTTATTTACATAGATATCTATTTTCTATAGCAGCGGTTCTTGAATGAGTTTCACGACCCAAAAGCTGTCCAAACAAACATTTGAAGGGGTACTATTCTCTTAAACACATCAATTTGAAGTATTTCTTTATTTATATACAGAAAAAATTATTACACTTATATATATATATATATATATTTTAATATTGACAAAAAATCCTGATGTATGCCATATTAAAGGCAATTTTAAATCCTTTAAAATAAGATCTCAATAAATCCTGTAACACAAATACTTTGAAAGATAATTTTTATTTTATGTGGACCACTCTGCAATTGTTTTGAATATTTTACACTTTCAAATTGCTATATTTCACGTACCACTTGATAAAATTAATTGAAATCTTAAATCTAAGTTAAATAAATACGTATCAAATTAGCACGTACATATATTAAGGCGACTCATTTCCTACGGAAGGAAAAAAAGTGTACTTATTACCCCACTAAAAATAAACCTTGGTTTGTTTTATAATGTTCACCGTTCGTGAGCTGACCGTATTTATAAAAGGTTTCTTTTTTTGGTGTTTTGACCATTTTTGTATTTTCTTCAAAAGCGACGCATAAAAAATGTGATATCATTTGAAAGGTATTTAGAAGGTATGTCCATTGGTATATAAAATATATTTTTATATTCCACAAAATATCCTATTTTAAAATTTTTTTTTTCAATGATGTTTGTTATTTTTAATGAAAATTCGAATTTTAAAATTCTCACTTGCTTATAAATATAAGCTATTGGTGTTTGATTAATTTTTGTTTTAATTTTCTTCAAAAATACAAAAATGATTTAAAAATGTAACAAATTAAAGTATTGAAAATGTTCATTAATTGTAAAACGTTAAATAATGAGATAACTTGCAGTTTTATTTCCACCAGCGCTGGTAAAAGGATATTTATGAATTTTTAGAGGACTCAATTTTTTGTATTACCACTTGGTAGACTTGGTCTTATAAAACTTCCAACTCTAATAAGATGCCGTTTAGTATTGAATATTTCTTTTATATTCGACCTAATATATGGTGAAGTCGAGTCAGAATATCTGCTAATTAAAATTACCTTTAACGTTCCATTAAGACCTTCTCGAAACTTCCAACTAATCATTTAAATTATTTCCGCTATAATTTTGCTACTCGTAATAATGACCCTTTTCGTGAAAACTTCAACAAACGCACAAAGCACATACTGCGCTCAAAACAATGGTTTAATTAGGAATTTCGTACTCCCGATTTGTCAACTTGCCGCCTAGATCGTGTAATATCACGATAGCAATGCTGGAAAGTGTGATCGGTAATTGGATCTTCCATTTAAACGACCTACAGCATAGACGCGACCAACATTTGAATTAATTAACTTTACAAAGTAAATGTCAGAGAATGTTCTTTCGAGTCATAATGAAGATTCCGAAATCCAATTATATTTTAAGTGCTTTATTTAAAATTAAAAAGGATCTAAATGGATCACCCCATACATAAAAATTTAATAAAATTCGGCACAAACAAGTTTTATCTAAGCTTAAATCTGAGTAACAAATTACACGAAGATCGGTCAATTAACTATATATGTAGTTCCCATATACTGCCCACTTCCGAAAACCTCTATAAAAATTGTAGTATCAAGTTATTTATTACAAATAAAATTTGTAGGTGAATAACATACTTCCAAATTTCTCATTAATAGGTCCATTATTAATCACAGACCCCATATTAGACCCACATAATTTACATACTTTTTTAAATAATTATTTTATCTTAGTTTTCTTCCAAAATGTATTTTTTCCAATTTTTTTAATTAACGATTATTAAGTTTTTGTTTGTTGTGTCCTCTTCCCACAGACCTATTAGTGTACTTTATTATTTAACGGAAAAGTATTCCAAAAGAAAATGATGCCATTGTTGAATTAAAGAAGTATGTGTAGCTATCTTTTTACATGTCGAAAAAATATAACACAAAATGTTTAGTAAATCTTCATGTAAATTTACTATATTCACACAAGCTGAAGAACCATAGTTATATATGGCAATTGAAATAGTTTATAACATTGTCGCAATCATATTATGATTATGTTTATACAACAATTTATATTAGTTTTATTTTATATTTTGCTGCTATATTTTATTCTAAATATGGTAGAAAAGCAACATATTATGGTAGCTACAAACATAATTTGGTTTCTCATATAAGTTTAACATTTGGAATTATGCCAACGATTTAATGGGATTATATAAATTCAAACAGATTTGGCATCACCGAAATGTGTAAATTTGCTGGATGTAAGTTAACAGAGTTTGATGACTGGTAGCTACTCTCTGAATTCACCACTTGATTTATAAAACTTACCTCCGTAGACGTTGTATTGCTCATGTTCGTTAAATTAACTGTAAATGAATGTCGTGTTTGTCGTATGTATCAAGCTGCCTGCGTTTACCGTTTCTTTTAAAGGTGGAGCTATGTCAGTATTATTACGAACGTGCTGACGTTCTTTTTTGTATTCATTCGTTAGCGCCAGTATTATCTAAAAGTATAGTTGGTTGACGCTTTTATTTCGGTACTATGACTTCGATGTTAACACTCTCGATTAACACATATTCGATTTGTGTGTGTAAATAAATACACACATATACAAATATGCATTCTTTTATATAGTAGATCGTAAGAAAGCTCATACAGGTATGTACATTCATAGATACAAATGTAATACATAAGACCGTATTGTGTAAATAAAACACTACAAAAGTGTAACGTATCTTTAACTCGAATTATAGTGTGAAGGTGGAGCAATTCAAAATTGCTGTTAACTGGTCAAATAATAAAATGAAACACAATGGTGGCTTTAGGTACTTTCTGTTAATATCAAATTTAATGACATCAGCATAGCAATTTCAAATTGTGGCGTTTTATTTGTTTAAAAAGGAAATTAAATACATGCAGTGTATTTATTAAATATTTGGCCTAAGCAAAATTACAAAAAAAATTTGCAAAAACTCGTATTTATTTATATTTTAATAAATATATAAAAGAGTATATATAGGTTTTAAATATATTATGTTAAAAAAATACATTATTAATTAGTTCAGAAGATTTTTAACATTTTACAAATACATATATTTTAGATCACAAAAGCATTTAGCTCTTTTCATTTTTCACTATTTTTATTTTTAGTTGTGTTTTTTTTTTCAAACATAAACAATTTTCATCATTTCCCCTCATACTTAGCATACATACATACATACAACATACATATAACATAAAAAATACAGGTAACCCTCGATTTACGCGGTTCTTTGGGACCAGAGAAGGTACGTGTAAATTAAAAACGAGAAAACCAGGGTTAAGAATAGGCACAAAATTATATTTCGGGACTAGTGCTTTTATATATCGCGTAAATTGGCACTAATTAGATAAAAACTATTAGTTTGGGACCTAGAAATCGCGTTACATTAAAACACATATAATTATTTAACTTTCATTCAATATTTTTTGCTGATTTGATTTGAATTAAAATTCTACGAAAATTACATTTTGGCGTTTGCAGGATTCGTCCTCAAGTTGCTCCATGCAATAACAATTCTTTATGTCTTTTTTTTCAATAAAAATATTATTGTTGTTATTATCATTATTTTGATTATATACAGATGATCTAGGTGTATTCAATTTATAAGTGCATTTTAAATTCTGCTTTATTATATTACCTCGTACTAAAACTCACGTTTTACTTAATTACGAGTAGTAGCACAATTTTTTGGGCTGTTCTTATTGTACCTTCATTAAAATTTTATAATCTTGATATATTTTTTGCAGTTTGTCCTTTTTTTAATCTATCAAAACAAAAAAAAAAAAAAATAAAATAATAATAATAATAAATAATAAATAAATAAGTAAATAAATAAATAAAATAAAAAAACTTGTTTTTTTCTGGCAATTATGCAGTATTTCGCTTATAAATTATGTTTTTTGTTTTTATCATTTATTTCTTTAAATAATTCATTTTTTTCAATAAATCCTTTTCAATACAGTACTGTATTTCGCGCAATTGAAAGTTTGTCAGTATTGCGCAGTAGAGTTATTTGCAAAATATGAATTTGGATGAAACTAGGAACATTTATAGAGGAGGAGTTAAGCTTTCAATATATTGTTGGCTGGTGCACGGACGGTGGTGGTGGGCCAAATTTGACCCCTCGAGAGTGCAAAACATATCGGAGCATATTACCCGATTTTAAATATTTTTACATTTTTTAATTCTTCTAAACAACACAAAAAACATGCTGACTGTACTAAATTATATCTTATGGTTTAAAAGTTATTTGACTTAAAAAATTAAATTTCTCATTTTTGGCCCTGATTTTTTGCGATTTTTCTCTATAAAATAAAATTTCTAAATTTTTTCAAAAATATGTTGAAATTTTCTATAATTTTTTGAAAGAATTTCCTCAAATCGATAACTAGAAAAAATGTTCAAAGTAAACATTTTGAAACGGGTCTCAAAAATTTTTTACCAAAAAAGTAACTTAATATATTTTTTTTTTTTAATTTTGTTAAAGACATTCAATAATTTCTGGCAGTTTCTGAAATTATGCGGTCTAAGAAAGTGTGTAAGTATAATCTTGCTTTTCTCAACTTGACATTTATCAATCCTCCATTAACCATTTTATAATATGTGCAAAAATTATTATAATACCTATAATCATTTCGAAAATATTCAGGCTCAATTTTATGAAATATTTCCTTGTTAACATAATTTGCGTTTAATTTTAATTTTGAGTCTTTTATAAATTATAAAATAGTAAAATTTGTTATACATAATTTTAAAGAAGATATCCTTCAAAATGATATATAATAGGATTATCTAGTGTTTTTAACGTTTATAGGAAATAAATTAAAAAAAAGCAAAACGTTGAAAATCCTAAACTTTCTGTATTATTGTGCAAACTTTCAAAAGTGAAATACAGGGTAGTCGAGTTTTGATGAAAAATTTTTTCCTGAACGGATAACAAATGTTGAAACTCATTAATGTGATTTTACAAAAAAATTTAAAGATCTTTTATATTTGAATGTTTGTAAGACACAAAAATTTTATTTTAAAACTAAAAATATTTTATTGCATTTTATTCACAACATTTGAAGTGTTTATGAATATATATAAATAACACACACAATTGTTTAGTAAGAATGCATTGTGATAAGAAATGCACACATTACGTAAGTTTATAGTTCTTTCCACATAATCTGAATATTACATTTGAACCAATTTTTATGTTCGACTATTTTGATCATGCTGTATTTAATATATATAATGATTATAATAATGATACTTATTACAATTATAATAAAAGATGCTTGACCAGAAGCGGTATGAAAGTTCAATTTTCTTAGCGCAATATTTTTCATTATTCATTATTTCATTATTTTGACATTCCTCTGTATTTTCTCAGTATATTTTATGTTATTTATAATTGTTATGTCAAATTGTTACGTCAAGGTTGTGAAAACTACCTTACTTTTTATTTTTTCATAATCTTGTTTCCACGATCATGTGTGAATTGATGACTTCTTTTCCCATTCAAAGTATTGAGAAGTTAATAAAGTTATACCTTCATATATTGCTGTGCAGCCATGCGACAATTTTAGAATCCCTTTTTTTGTTAATATAATCCAGTTTTGATTATCAATACCGCAGTTCACTGTCAGTCAGGTGTTGCGAGATTGTCAGTTAGGTTTGTTTTAATGCAGAAACTTCACGTGATATTTCAATAGCCAGTTTTTCGCATAAATGTATTGTCCTTGAAATTTTTTTCCACATTTATTTAATTTTGTTTGAGACATCAAATAATACATATTAGACGCAAAATTGTAAACTATAAAGTCCTTTTCTACTCTAGGAATAACATCACTACTTCAATTTCAACAGGAAGTTTAACTATTTCATAAATCTCGGAATTGTTAATTTGCGTAAGGGGAATTTCTAATTAGACAACCAAGCGCTCATCCATTATATTACCTCTTGCTTTCATTTCATGATAAACTTGTTTAAGTTCAGTTCCAGTTTCCTCGCCGGAAAAAAACCAAATTATTAGACCACAATTTTTTTATTTCCATTAATTCCTTGTTTAGTTGTGAAGGAGTTAATAAATCTCCTAAATTATAGATGATTGTTTATTGTAGCATTCATTAATAATCAGAATTAAATAGTTTGTCATAATAATAAAAAATAATGTAGAACGTTGTATATCTGCTTCCTCACCTCTTTGGAGAACAGTTTTAGTTGATAGTAGTACATTTGTTTGAAATTTGTGTTAACATCTTCTGTTGTTTTCTTAAAAACATTGATCGTTGAGTCAATAATAGACATATGTTGTTTCATCAGTTTATTTAAGGTTTTCGAAAATGTTTCTCATATTCTTCCCCATTATTTATCGATCTTTTGTGTACATCATTCCAAAGAGAATATTGTAAAGAGATCCCACATCATCAAAACGTTCTCTTTTCTTTCGCGTTTTGTTTATTAGAAGGCATCACCTTTTCGCACGAATGTTTATATACACCTAATTTTGAACAATCATTTTCACTTTTGTCATCACCTTTCCGATTTTGTCTAACTCTTCATAATATTAGATAATTCATGATACACCACCAGATTCCATTTTGAATTTACGGTATTGATTTGACCAAATTATCAAGATAAATTGCAGTGTTGCTTGATAACCCCTTAATAGATAATGGATCATTAGTACTTATCGGTTGACTTTTAACTGGATTTATCAGGCCCATAAGAAGTGATAAAAATCGAATTCAACAAACTTCCTTGTTAGCAGTTCTCTCTATCTTTGTGAAGCAACTTTTTACTGATTCAACATTTTCTTCCTCTTCATTTGTTGATATTAAAGAACATAACTTATTTATTGGAATTTTTAATGTATTGTTCTGTAATTTTAACTACTTTCACTTTTCTGTCTTTATTTTTGGTGATGCCAGTATTGGAATTATTGTTTCATTATTTCGCACTGCTGCTTTAAAATCCTTAACTATTTTTTATAGGTTCCAACGAAATTTGTTCCATTGTTCGAATAAATATCAAACTGATACCACCTCTGGAGTAAAATCGCTTTAGAAATGCTTCATAAGTCAGGCCACTTACTGCTTCTAAGTGTATAACATACGAAGACTGCTATATAACATTTATATGAAATTTGTTCTCTACCTTTGGAAAGTTTCATATGGATAAGTCCAGTGTAATCAACACTCACATATTTAAAAGGTGCTGATATTATCACTCTTGATTCAGGAAGATTCCCCACCAGTTGTTTAGATTTTTACTGACTATATCTAATACATTTTGTATAGCTTCGTATGCATTTTTGCCACTAGTTTTCATATTTAGTATCCAATATTTACTCTTTAGTGTCACTTCAACTAATCTATTACCTCCGTGGAGCGTTTGTAAATGTACTCTTTTAATAATGCATTTTTTAATATAACAGGATGTTACTAGTTATACGGTAAATTTGAAATTTGTAGTCCATCGCATACACGAAGCAAACCATCTTTGTCCAGAAATGGAAATAAATTTGCTATTTTGCTGCCTTTATTTACTGTACTATTTTCCTTCAATTCAGCTACGTCACTACAAAATTGTGCTTCCTGATAACATCTTATAGTATATTTTTCAGCTGCTTCAAATTTGTCTACGGATATTTTTTTACACCTTAGAATGAATATTACCACTCTTTGCAGCCTCATATAATTGGAGTATTTATTAGTTAACTCTAACAGCAATGTAGAACCCTTAAACGTAGTGACTGCAGCAAATATTGTTTCTACAATTTCTTTTTCCTTTGGCCATAGTTCAGAATATTTTTTTCGCCCATTGTGGTCCATTCCATGATTTTTGTAAGAATTTCAATTAAATGTTCTAATCAAATATATTATATTTATGATTGAAATTTTGGGTAAAATTAATTAAAATATTTATTGATGTTTGCACAAAAAAAAACCTTCTCCAATAAAAATACAAAATTTTTATTAAAAAAATTTTTATTAAACCACAAACAATATTTGAATAATATTTAATAATACTCGTAATATACAAATGTATAGTATGTTTAGTAAATTATGAGATGTTTGTATACTATGCCATATAATAGTTATAGATGATGACTTTAAAA
The DNA here is from genome assembly GCA_932274085.1 of Protocalliphora azurea. Lineage (NCBI taxonomy): Eukaryota > Metazoa > Arthropoda > Insecta > Diptera > Calliphoridae > Protocalliphora > Protocalliphora azurea. The sequence goes on along the minus strand of OW026521.1, from coordinate 56,467,322 downwards.
TTAAATATTTTTGTATTTGTGGATTTCATAGGAAAATTTCAGCGGGACGATCCAATATAGGGCAAACGATTCTCTGATGTAACCTGTATTTCCTAAGGGAAGACACGTCAATAAAGATATTAAATACATGTTGTTGGTTGTTTGAAATATTTAAAAAGTAATTAATGACATTTATAGAGAAAAATTATTAAAATGTAAAGATGAATGCAACACATATTTGATATGAATTTGCTCCTTTATTTTTCTGTCAGGAAGATCTAATAAATGCGTAATATTTAGAAGTAACACTAAACTATAAAAAGCGTGCACTTACCGATTAACTAATAAAAGTCCTGAATTTAAGGTCATCTTGGGGTCAAAATATCAAAAATTAATTGTGGATGTTTCCAACACCAATTTCATTTAAATGCTGTATACAGAAATTCTTTTTATGTTTTTCTTTTTCGCTTGAATTTATTTTTTAAGCTGTCAATTTTGGAAAAAAATAAAGTAGATTTATTGTATTAATTAATTAAATAATTAAATAACAAATTAATTGAAAAATAATATCGAATAATTTTTTTCTGTGCATAACAAATATATTTTAAGCTGTGAAGAGAAAATATTCATGATGCTACGTCTGCTGGATTATATTTGCTACTCACATGATTCCAGAATGCCTGTTTTTCTTATCATTTATCCAAGCCAATATTATTGTTCAATCACTTCAGGCGCATGCAGAATATTGTCTTTTTATTTTATGTAGAAATTTCGCCAAAATATGTGCTGCACATAAGTCTAGTTTCGGTAACGTTTTTTGTTTTTTAGAATTTATCTTTGTTTTCGTAGTGAGAAGTATTACAGATTCTTCCATTTCTCTGAATTTGATGTTAGCTGTACCCACCTCTTACTCGAACTTCTTTTAGACTGAGAAGATTATATGTAAATTGTCGTCATACTTCTTTTAGGTCTTCTGGTAATTCTTCGTCCCATATAGTCTGCAGTAATCATAACTTTTGAATGTATAGCATTTCAACAGTTATTATGTTCGATAACCCTATTGGATCAAATATTTCAGCTACATCCGCAAAAGCATGTCTTTTACTCAATTTGCTATTGATTTAAAAGTTGATATTAAACTTAAAATTATCTATTACTGGATCCCATTGCAACCCGAATGTCTTTGCTTACTCATCATCTTTTATTTAAATCAGTGCTTTTTTGTGGAACTGCAAACATCCTCAGTAATTTTCATGCTATTTGATAGCCATTTTCATAAATTAAAATTATATTTTTCCAAATGTTTTTGAACGCCATTGAGAAATTGTTTCACTTCCAGTCGTGAGATCATCCGTATAAAAATCTTCTTTGATAGTTTCTTTAATTTCTCGATTAGGAAAGTTGTTAGCAATAAAGAATAACGCCTTCACTGCAAAATACGGGGCTGCTGCTGTTCCATATGTAACTGTTTTTAATTTGGACTTCTTTATTATTTTGTTTATATTTTTACGTCATAATATATGTTGATATGATTGATCTTCTTCTCCTACTTTCACCTGCCTGTACATCATTTCAACAGCTACTATTATTACATACCTCCATAGCCATCTTAATTTTTGTTGTTAGGCTACTTTCCCTAATAACCACTTGATGAGGAAGATAATATTTACCACTGTTGTTTGCAACTTGCTTCATGTGACCTAGTTGCAAATACTCTTCCATAAATTTTAGTGTGCTCATCTTTTAACATTTTATTAGCTACTAATTTCCTTTCAAGTGATAGAAATATTGCCACAGCTTCCTTATTTGAGTCTCTAAGCTCATTGTCATCTTTTTTATTGGCAGATTTACTACTATATTGTTGTCAGCATCCACCATAGTTTTCTCATTGAATAGATCTACACAAATTTTATCTTCTTCGTAGTCATCGAAATTTAATGGAAGTTCTTCTAGTTCATAGAAAGGTTCCAAATTTATAACGGCTGATATTACTTTAAAGGTTTTGACTTTTTGTTTATGATACCAGACAATATCCAGCCTTCTTCCATTACGTGAGGATTAACGTCACCTCCAATCACGATATCTATTCGATCAGACCTATTAAATGCTAGATTCGCAGGAATTAAATAACTCCAATCATCAGTGCTGAATTTAAAAGACTGGCTAGGATCTGCACCTATTAGATTCGACAATAATAGCGCCTCTGTTTCAACTATATGTTTACTCATAAACCTAAGCATTAAAATTAAGTTTTCTTTAGCGCTGGAAACTCCAACTACTACAACTCCAAGACCTTAAATTTCCGTTTTACATTTAAAACGTGGTAGTGACTTGATACGCTTCTTCAAATAACGTAATCACCTGTGAACCTTAATTAATCAGCGCTCTTAAAACGACCTGTTCACCATTGGCTGCACGTACCTTTACTTGTGCTGTCGCCAAGAGTACAGCTATTGATGGTTCTCTTGAAGTCATTGCTGAACTGGTCGATTTTGTTTCTTTAGGTTTCTCTTCATTTATGTGTAGTACGGTATGACGTCCTCTTCCACAATGACTGCATATTCATTTTGTAACTTAAACATCTAAAGCACCATTTGTTGCTGTATGCAATTTTGCGCCGTTTTTTACTGTTAATGATAGAAATTATCTGCATATATTCGTTGTGTGAGCATTAATATTCCAATGTAGACATGATTGTTACGTTGAATATAACGCGCTTTTAATCTTATTTTTGTCTTTTTAAAATGTTTACCATTCCCTTTCGAAACTGCTTCTAGGGCTCAAATGCTTGGATTACTTTTGTCTTCCTTACATTTTTTCGTAATAGCGAAGGCCCTCAATTCAAGTTTTCTTATCATGATACGAATAATAAACGTTTCGGCATCCTTTAACTTTATGTCCATACCTTTTAGCGCATGAATGCAACTGTTTGTTGTATCCAACAATTGCTACAGGCTTGCTGATGACTCGCTGTTCACTCCAGTTTGATCAAGCAGTATGTCCACTTGAGATGTAAAAATCAACCTTCTGTTACAATTAGATGTAATATAAGTCTTTTTGCTTCACCTTTTAGAGCTGTCACGAGGCTGTACATTTTCTCTACATCAGAGAGGAGTCTGCAGTTATGTACAAAATTCTTAAATATGTTGTGGAATGGAGCCCAATCGTTTATATCTCCAGTAAATTCAGAAATATCTACTTCTCCTAGCCTTGAGGAGCTAGTAAATTCCGCTTCTTTAATTGAAGACTCTTCAATGCTTTCTGCAATTAATTCCATAGCGCTAAAATGCGCTTCCTCTACGTCGAGCATTAGCCTCTTTGCTTTACCCGAACTTTTCAAATATATTTTTCAGATTTTAGTATCTTTCTTCAATAAATTGATTTTTAACTTCCATTTTGAATACCAGTCATTTATATATTGAGTTGAAGTTACCTAGAAAATCGTCAGCTTCCTCTTGGACATTTGCCTTCTTGATTTCCTCTCTTCACTCTTCTGTTTTATTGTTAGAGCTTTTGGTTAGTTATCCTCCTCTTCTTTTTCAATTAGTTTATATGTTTATATATCTCCTTGATAACGTCTTGTATTGCACTATAGAATTTTTTTTCAAAATAGTCATCTGACGTGATGCCATATCTGGTTAATGTCTCATCATTGGCATTGAACTCTTGCTCAATTTGCAACCAGACGTTTCTTTATGTCTGCTATTTTCAATTGACGAATAGATTTTTGAGTTAATTTCATCCTGATGAAAACTAACTCATCGCTCAATTCCTTTTGCTTTTCAAGCAGCTTCATTCTTTTAGCTATTTTGGAGATTTATTGTTTTAAGGTGTTTTTTTTTTCTTTATTTGAATGAATATAGATAATTTGTTATTTTTTGTTTTCACTTTCTCCTTTTTTATAAAAATACGTTCTTTTATTTTATCTTAAAAATGTTTTTTTATACTTTTTTAACATTATACCTTTTTTCCGACCGTAAACTTCCACTGTTTCTTTTTTTTTAACGAAGGACCAAGTACAAAACATTTAAAGATCTTTGTATTTGAATGTTTGGAAGACATTAAAATTTTGTTTCAAAAATCTCAAAAAACTAAAATCTTAAAAGCTATTAAAAACTAGCAATATTTTATTGCATTTTATTGAAAGCACAGTGGTCCAAAAATATTTTTTTTGTGTATCCCAATTGATTTGGAGGAGCACAGATTCTTAGCTGGTCTGGGGGACAAGGGGTGGACCTTCAAAGTTGGTCACCTCGGGTAAGAACATTGTTTAAAAAATCGCCAAAATTTAATTTATGATTTGATTCAAAAAAAAAAAAAAAAGTGTGCACATAAATAGTCCTTATAATTTTCTATAAAAAATACGGTTACATGTGATATTTCTTTTACTTTAAGAGATATTTAGACCGAAGTAAAATTTTGACCTATTTTTGGACATATTTTTTTGGTTTTCTTTTAACGTGGAGGGCTCCATTTGAGTCCTAAAATTTTTTCTAAAATATTCTCTGGATTCTATTTGGGTAACAGTCTCCCCATTAGTCCTATCAGAATTTCGTTATTTTAATTTTTTTTTTTTTTTGTTTTTTATTTATTTTTTTTTTTTTGGAGCTCAAAAATGTCAAAGCTTTTTAGGTACTCGTATTTCCGAATGAAACGGTGGGAATCTATTTATGCTCTTGTTTTTAGGATAACTTTTTTATATTATACCAAAATTTCAGAATGATAGCTTCATTTATATAAGTTCAAATATTATTATTTTTTCTGGAAAATAACACCAAACACCAAACATTTTAAGTTTTTTGATAAATTTATTGTAGAAATTTAGTTCTAACTTTTTACACTATATATTTATATATTATTTTTCAAGTTATAAAATTTCCAATGATGCCAAATACTTACAAAAATAGTTTACACATTCGTTTAAAAGCTATCTGAAACTTGGTCCCCTTCAGCAAAATTTGCAGATTTTCCTTCTTTTCTATGGTAAATGTGTATAATTGCACAGCTGTTTCAACTTGTTTTTTTTTAATAATTTTGTGTAACTTTTAAACCGTTAAATATATTTTTATGAAATTGAAAAAAATCACATAGTTATTGCTGAGGTATTTTCTAACTGTTTTGGAAGAACGCAAGTTTCCTGGTCTCGGGGCAGGAGGAAGACCACCGAAATTATTCACCTCGTATATTAGTAATTTATTAGTTTTAGGTTTACATTGCTTAAAATAACTATTCTTAATAACAAAAATATAAAAAGTATATTTTATTTGTTTCAGTATATTTCATTTTATTTCAACAAAATACTCATTTACATTAAATGTATCAAGAACCTCCTGAATATCATCGTTTTCGTACATCGTTTCCACATATTTCTTATCGATATTATAGCAGGATTGGAAAACAATAAAAAGTAATTCAAAAGGTCGTAGGTTTTCATATATTCTCGAACTTTTTCTTGCATTAAATAGTTGAATGTACATCAAATCTGAGTTTCTGGCCCCCTGTGCCTCTTATGTTAATTCATCTAGTGGTAGCATGTTTGATTCCAAAATCTGACGACCATGTTCAAATACTTTGTGGACAGTGGGTGTTAATTCCTTCCTTTAAAGTATCTAAATAACACAATTTTTTCTGCATTTATATAATTTTTACTATTTGCTGCTCTCAGTATCACATAACATCTTCGAAAAAGTTCCAAATCAATGCCAATAATTTGAGACGTAATTTTATAGTTTTCAAAAAATTTCCTTGTCGTGTTGTTATCACTTGTACTCCCATAGGTGACTAGTGTTTTATCTACATAAAGACCAGTCATCTGTTTATTTATTTACTACGATTTAATTCCAATACAACAAGACTTAAAGTCTTATAATTACAGTATCGTATTATAACGTAAGATTGTACAAAATTAGAATTTTAGTATTACAAATAGAGAATAAATATTCTCAAAATTAAAAATGATACATATATAATATGTATAATGATTCAAACTTTTTTGAATACCCAGAGATATCATAATATTTTCTCAAATTCTTATCGAAATATGTAAACGTACATAAGTATAGGATTAAAAGTTAATTATAGTTTTTTGGTACTTACAGAATCACAACTTCCAAACAATTCACTGCCATATAATAACGTTGAAATAAGATAAGATTTAGCGGGCAGAATTCTTATATTAAGAGGTCTAAAAAATTGTGTATTCCAAGGATTTCTTAGCATTGAGAATGTTTTTACCGTAGCAAAGTTTATATAATTACCAAGTGAGAGTATTATTAAATATGATATCCAGATTTTTTGCACACGTTACAGTTTCGATTACTTGATTATGACTACTGGTTCACAAGGTAATTTGCATTATTTCTTCGATGAGGTAATGCATTTAGATTTATTCGGATTAATACATAATCTATTTATACAGGTCCACTCATGTAGATGTTTTAGATCAGAGTTTATATTTTCAATACGCACATTTCTGTCTCTGACATTTTTACTCTTGTAAAGTTGTGTAAATATGAATCGTCCGCGTAAATATGAATTTTGCAATATGAAACTTTTGTAACAAGATCAGTAACATATAGGGTGAATAGTAGAGGACCAAGTATAGAGCCTTGTGAAACTCCTTTCGAGATGGGTAATACATTGGATATTTGATTATTTGCGAAAACAGACTGCTGACGATCTGACAAATATGATGATGCTAATTTAGTTGATGAATTTGAAAAATAAAACAATTTACTCAATTTGAGACACAGAACTTTATGATCAACCATATCAAATGAAACGACACATCACCATCATCACATCAATATGTTTACGTATTTCTTCAGAAACATCAATTAGGGAAGTTGTGCAGCTGTGTCCAGTACGAAATCCTGATTGTCTGCTTGTCAATAGGTTGTTCTCATTAAGGTATTTACTGATTTACTTGTGTATTAATTTCTCAAATGCTTTGGATAGAAACGGGAGAATTTAAATTGCCTATATTCATTATTCAATTTCGGTACAGGTCTAATTTTGTCATATTTCTAGCATTAAGGATAAATACTTTTGGTAATAATAGTATAAAATATACATATGTTTTATATGTGAGAGAATTTTCGGAATTACAATTTTGAGAAATTTTGAGTGAATGTTATCAAATTCCATTGAATTTGATTTAATTTCATTTATTTTAATTTAATATTCTATCTATAACTTCTTCATGGCTTAAACAATCAAAGTAAAAATTATTATAAGTGGTGTTAAAGTTGATACAGTTTAATATTCATGAAAGATTCATTCATTTTATTAGTATCTGCACATGGTTCAACTTTTTCTGACACTTTTCCTATACCAATTTAACTTGTTGTTTTCTATTTTTTTTCGAACCGGCAGCAAGTAGAAGAAAAACGGTTGGAATAATAAACAGTTTTGGCAGTTTTGATTATTTTGTGCATGACTGTTTTCCAACGCTTATAAGCAAGATCTCCGCGAGCAATTGCTGACTTAATTTCCAAGTTAAACCATGATATATTCTGATTGTTTTGCCTTACAGTGTTGATTGGAACAGTTCTTTTAAAAACAGTAACCAAGTTATGACCCAAGGAATTAAGTTGACTTTCAAATTAGAGCATGTAAATATTGAATCTCAGTTAATATTGGTAAATTCAGAAATCATATTATTTAGATTTATGGTTTCAAAATCGTAGTAATTAATTTTCTTATTTGTATGTGATAAATTCAAGTCATATATCATGAATATTAAATCATGTTTGTGAAGCACGGTACCGATAATTGATCGCATAGCAATTCCTTACGTATATTAGTTACAAAAAATAAGTCGAGTAAGATGCTAGACGAAGACATAAAATGTGTAGGCATCGATGCACTTGTTAGAACCATTCCACAGTGGGGCAAAATCGAAATTTTTTGGAAATAAATCTGTAACTTCTGATCGCCCGGTTGGATTTTCATGAAATTTGGTATAGGCGTAGCAAAGGAGTGTACAATGTTATGTTTGGAAGGGGGGCACAACAATCCCCTCACGGGAATTAAATACAATAAAATGTATTGTTCAAAAAAAAACCAAAACTTTTGTTTTGTTGAACGAGGGTCTGAGATTACTATCTATGTTGATAGTCAGACAGCGTTATTGGCTCTGACTAGTCATTTTGCTAGGTCCAGATTGGTACTTGAGTGCAGAAGGGAATTGAGAAGGTTAATGGATTCCTATATGATGAGACTCTGTTGGGTTCCTGGTCATTGTGACATTCTTGGCAACGAAATAGCCGATGAGCTAGCTCGCAGTGGTTCGGAGCTAGATAGGTCTTTCATAGAGTCATCTGTTAAGATTCCAATTGGGTCCTTCTTTAGGACCATAGGGGAGTGGACTCTGGACAACACGAATCGAGTCTGGAGTGACAGATCGGACTGCAGAGTTTCTAGGGCATTATGGCCTAGTTTAAAACTAGTGGATTCCAAGCATCTTCTAGGTATGAGTCGTGGTAGTCTTAGAGTCATAGTAGGTATGGTAACGGGTCACTTTTCAATAGGGAATATGATGAGTAAGTGGGACATTGGCACATCAGACTTTTGTAGAACGTGCGATGATGTTGAGGAGCTAGAGACAGTGGAGCACATACTCTGTCACTGCGTAGGGCTTCAGCGTAATAGGTTGAAGTGGTTTGGAAGCCATTCACTACATGAGCTAGGTGAGGTTAATGGCAAAGGACTTGTCAACCTCATAGGATTTGTAATGGGAATAAAATGGCTTAGGAACAATCATAACTGATTGATTGGGTATAGGTTCCACTTTTCTTTTTCTTCCTTTCATAAAGGGATCACAATGGGCCGTTCGGCCTCTGGGTGTAGGCGTGAATGCGCCGCCCTTTCCAACCTAACCTAACCTAACCTAAAATTGGTTTTAAAATTAAAAATGCTTAATCTATTTTGTTTTTGTTCATATTGCTTAAAACTAAGGAAGTATTAGGTTACATTATAATTGTGTTATTAACCGACAGTTCAGTGGCTTTTGGTTTATTAATAAAAAGTGTTGAATTTGCAAAGTGTGTCAATTGCACAATTTTGGTTGGGCAATTGACCTCTTTGTTACTTTTGCCAATCAACTTTTACTTTTTGTGGAGTCGGAGTTGTCTCTGACGTAACTCCTTCCCCCCCTTGTATAAAAATTCTCCTGAATTTTTGGTTTAAGTTTTCTTTTAATTTTTATTGTGTACACACTGACCGTTGTTAATAACAAGATTAATAAGAAATTAATACAAATATTGTTATGATTAATGTATTACTATATTTTTTATGATATTTTAGTTCTTTAATTTCTTTTACATTTTCTATTTCGCTTAAAACTATTTCATCAAATGTAGGTTCTGTGATATTAAATTCAATTTGATTTTTTGCGGGAATAACAAAATTATCTCTGTATGTTTTTTCTGAATTTTCAAAAGTTTCTTTATCTATTTTTATTTTGCAATCATGAAATGTAAATAAATAGTTTTTGCTTATTGAAAGATTTCTTTCATCACAACTACTAGTGACAATACTTCCATTTGAATTCTTTAGACGTATTAAGCCAGGTTCTATTTCTGTTATTTCTTTTTTATACTCTCTTATTTTTTTACAATTATTTTTATATATACATAAATTAAATATTTTCATTTCTCTAAGATTAGGGTTTTGTTTATATTCATAAATTTGTCCGCTGTAGTGTAGAACTTCTTGTGGTTTGAAGTTTAACTGTGTGAAATTTGTGTCGGTGATCGGTGTAATAAGGGATCTTTTAACTGTCACTGTGTCTTTTGGAAATTTTATTACAAATATTATGTGGTCGTCTTTGTATTTTGCGGCTCCTAGTTGCATATACTGAAGTTCGTAAAAATCAATCTTAAATCGTTAATTTCTTTGTCCGTTAGAATGTTGCTAGTCATGACGTTGATTTTGCGGATACTATGTTATTTTGAATGTGTTCTAAACTGTCCGATAGAATGTTTAATTTGAGCAAAGTATCTAAATAGTATATCACGTTAATTATTTTATCATCATTTTTTTTATCACGTTGAACTGGTTTGAGATACTTTTCCTGTCCGAGTCTATTGTTGCCTTGAGTTTGTTTAATGTCTGATTGAAATGATTATTTACGTATATATTCTTATTAAGATCGTCTATTGTTTTGTGATTATTTTCATCAATAATTTTTAAATGGTCTTCAATATCTATTCGGTCATCGTCGCTCATTGTCCCTGCTATCCACTTTCAGCCTGAGCCTATTGCGTTAAATAAACCTATTTTATGTCTGTTTTGGCGTAAGGTTTGTGCTTTTATTATATATTATATGAATGATTTTATTATATTCTAAGATTATTTTTACGTCGTCTAATTTAATTTCGGCAAATCCGTCTGAATTATTGATTGGCTGGATTGTCAGGTATGCTATTGCTATTGGTATTAGCATCATCAGCATAACGAGTAAGGTCCAATTTTCCTGAAAATTTGTTTTTTCGTTTAATATTTGAAGGATGTATGTTATCTAGTTTTAATTTACGGTACCTAGGCTCATACTTATGCCCTAGTGTTTTATAATTTTTCACATAGTCCTCATCATCAGTTCTTTCATAATCTTCCCTTTTTTCGTTTCTCTTATTTATAATGCGTTGTTTTGCTTCTTTAATTTTTTGTTCTATTTTAATTTTGTCAACTCTACCTTCTACGATATCTAATGGTTTTTCTTTAACTACAGAGTGAGTGGATTTGTTGTACCATTCCACACACTTAAATATTCGTTCTTTAGTTGAAAGGGGTGAATTTTCAGATTCTAGTGATCTAAACTTTTCTGATATTGTGCTATGCAATCTTTCTATATCCGCATTTCCTGTATGATTGTTTGGTTTATTAAAATGTACCTCAATCCCTTCCTGTCTTAAAAATTCCTTAACATTTGTTGAATTAAATTCGTTATCCGTAATTATTTTGGTTGGCCTGCTTCTAATGGATAGAAATTGTCTTAACTTTTCAACTACTGTGGTACTATTCCTGTCTTCTAGGTATATTGCAACGGCATGTTTAGAGAACTTATCTATAAACGTTAAAAAACTGTGTTTCTTTATGGTATAAACATCCAAGTGTATAATTTGGTTAACATCCGATGGAGTTTCAGTGATATGATATTTTGGTTTTAATGGATTACGGTCATATTTTGATTTGTTACATATTTCACAGTTGTTTATATATTTGTTTATTAAGGTTTTAAGATTTTTAAAATAAATTTTCTTTTTCAATCCCTCATAATTTTCTGTTATACCACCATGTCCAGTTTCCATTTTGTGGTACTTCGCTATTTGTTTATAAGTTTCGTCCTCATTACCCATGTCTTTTGTATGGTGACTACATCTGCAAAACTTTATGCTATTATCAAAAAGTTCAATCAGCTTAAGCTGAACCCGATTATAAACTTCATCACTCAGTTCAGAAAATATTCCTACTCTTCCCTTTTTAAGAAATCTTTTAAAAATGTCAGTCATAAAATTGTATTGAATGTCATCTCTACTAACAAAAATCTTTCTCTTCCCATTGACTATTTCTATTTCTTTCACTTTGTGTTCAGTTAAAACTAATTGAGTTTGAAATCTGTTCACTACCGTATCTAGGACTGAAAAATGGTCATTTTGCTCTTCCTGCTGTGAATGAATCGTACCGGTGGTACTAAAATTGTCATTTACTATATCATTCTCATCATTTATTGTATGAATTTCACCTGTGTTTGCATCAATCCTACTCAGAAAATCTGCTATTTTGTTTTCTTTACCCTTTATATGATTCATTTCTATATTGTATTCGCCTAACTCCATAAGCCATCTCTGGAGCCTTGGGTTGATGTCCTTACCTTTGTGTTTTGTATAAAGCTATACTGATGGTCTGTTGCCAGATCAAAGGGTCTTCCATACAGGTATGGTCTGTAATATTTCACAGCCCAAACAATGGCCAATAATTCCTTTTCAACAGTTGCATATTTCTTTTCGTGGTCATTGAGGGTTCTGCTTGCATAACTGATAGGGTGATCTCCTTGCATGAGCACAGCCCCTATAGCATAATCACTTGCATCAGTAACTAATTTAAATTTCTTATTGTAATCTGGATATTTAAGTACAGGCGGGTTAATTGACTGCCTTTTCAGTTTTTGAAAAGCATCGATATATTGTGGGTCATTTTTATTGACTTTAGTGTTTTTTCTAAGATATTTTGTCATGTTATGTGCAATTTTTGCGTAATCTCGGATAAATTTTCTATAATATCCTGTAGCTCCAAAGAAGGATTTGATTTGTTTCTGTGTTTCAGGAAGCTTAAGCTTCTGTATGCTTTCGATTTTTGCCGGATTTGGTTTAACAACATCCGTTGTCAGGATGTGACCTAGATATTCCGTTTCTTTCGCAAAGAATTTGCATTTATCTACTTGGATTTTCAAATTATGTGCTCTTAGTCTGTCAAATACCTTTTGGATGTTTTGGATGTGTTCTTCTAGACTTGTGCTGAAGATTAAGATATCATCCAAGTATACAACGCAGATTTTATTAATGAGGTTTCTTAATACCGAATTCATTAGCCGTTGAAAGGTTGATGGGGCATTCTTTAGCCCGAATGGCATGCGAACAAATTCGTAGTGGCCTAATGGGGTTGAAAATGCTGTCTTTTTCCTATCTTCGTTTTTTATTTTTATTTGGTGGAAGCCCTTGGCTAAATCAAGGATAGTGAAATACTGTGACCTTCCAAGTTTATCTAATACGCCTTCAATATTTGGCATAGAAAACTTATCATCCACCGTGATTTCATTGAGTTTGCGGTAGTCAATTACTATCCGCCACTTTTTCTTCCCGGAGTAGTCCGTTTTTTTGGGAGAGTTATATGGAGAGTTACTCTCTTTAATAATATTTTGTTGCAGCATTTCTTTCATCTGACGGTTTATTTCCTCCTCATGGATTTGAGGGTATCTGTATATTTTAGAATATACAGAGTTATTTGTCTTGGTGATGATTTCATGCTGTATTTCGTGATTTAGTGCCATGCCCTCGTGAAAAAATAGATCCTTATTTTTATCCAACAAGTTCTTCAGCCTTCCAAACTCATCCTCGTTCATATCATCTCTTAAGAGATTATTAATTTCATAATTGATTTCTGATCCCTCTAGCGTATGAATGCTGTCATATTCGTATGGACAAGCGTTGCAAAATTTTATTTTATTACCATTAACTTCAATGTACTCCTCACCTATATTTATATTAGCCCTTAAAATTTTCAGAATATTCTGACCTATTATTCCGTCAAATCGTTTGTTCTTAAAATCTGTCAGTTTCCAACACATGAGATTGCTGTCCTTGTATTCCTTCGGTATTTTTGTAATGATCTCATAGTTTACCTCCATCTGTCCATTTAATGTCTTGAAAAATAGAGGTTTGTCCAATTTAACTCGTTCGTATTGTGGAAGTATGTCTTTTCTAATTAACGTCGTTGATGAACCTGTGTCTACAAGGCATTTTACTTTAGTATTCCCTATTGTTAATTCTACTAACGGTAAATTAGCTTTTCGGCTGGTAACCGAAAATTTTCTTCGTTGATATGATCGATTTCCATTGGCTCTATATGATTTTGCCTAAAATGATTTCGTACTTGCCCTGATGTCTGTCCACGTTGTTCGTTTCTAGGAAAGTTTGAATTGAGGTGTAGTCCTGAATTGCTGGACTGCCTAACTTGTCCAAAATTGTTTGTCTGCCTAAACTGTCCAGAGTTGTTTGTCTGCCTAAACTGTCCAGAATTGCTTGTCTGCTTAAATTGCCTTTGGTTAAAAATGTTTTTAAAATCATGCATTCATTATTTTTTGGGTTAAGCTCAACAGGTTTATTAGTGTCTTGTTCAAATTTTTCATTTAACTTTTTTAAAATAGAACTTAAATTATAGTACAATGTGATTTTTCAGGGATAGAGTGGTATAACTGGTGATATGTTTCTCGTACCCCAAAATTATAGATGAGCTCCTTCTTGATTTGTTCCCACGAAGCATCTGGTCCTAATGTTCTTATAACGTCTAAAGCTGCACCCTGTATCTTATTAATTACGCACCGTTGGAACACATATCCTTGTAGTCTGGTGTTTTCAAAAACCGGAAGGAAAAGCTCCACTTCCCTTAGAAATGAGGACAGGGCATAATCTCTGCTTCCTCTATACTCCCTTATTTTTGATGCCTCTTTAAGGATCTCGGTTACCGGGATAGGTGATTCTGTAGAAGAATTGGTTGTTGTGGGTGTTTGTTGTTCGGCTTCCATCTTTAATCTGTTTTCACTTCTCACCTTCTTCCTTCTTGATTGTAGCAAAGGCGTTCACTTTTTGTTGAGTTAAAATATATTATGTCCGTCGAATTATTATTTATTTATTGCAATTTAAGTTACTTAAATAGTCCTTTTTTGTTTTATTATTTTTTTTCTTTGTTTTTAAAGGATTTCACGATCACTTATGAGTTAAAAAAAATATTATTATACTTTTTTTAAAGTTCTTTTTCGAAAGGATTTAGCAATTAATTAGTTTAAAAAATATTATTATATTTATTTTTTTTAAGTCCTTTTTCGAAAGGATTTTGTAGTCGATCTAATCCTTCGGGGTTAGATCCTACCGACTGTGCCAATTAAATACAATAAAATGTATTGTCAAAAAAAAAAACCAAAACTTTTGTTTTGAGTTTTCCTTACTTTATTTCTTCAATTCTGATTTACAACTAACTGTTACTTTAAAAAATGTTTTAATTTAAAATTGATTCTTAAAATTAAAAATGCTTAGTCTATATTTTGTTTTTGTAAAATTGGTTTTAAAATTAAAAATGCTTAATCTATTTTTATTATTTTGTTTTTGTTAATATTGCTTAAAACTAAGGAAGCATTAGGTTACATTATAATTGTGTTATTAATTGCACAATTTTGGTTGGGCAATTGACCTCTTTGTTACTTTTGCCAATCAACTTTTATTTTTTGTGGAGTCGGAGTTGTATCTGACGTAACTCGGGCGGAGCTAAGGGGGCTCAAAGTTGAAATAAAAAATTTTTAATCGCTTGCAAAATTTTTGTTTCTCGTCCTATTACAAATATTTTTATATATTGTTATAGGCCCTGATAAGGCCTATAAAAAACATGCTTACATGTCCTATTTATCTCTTATAGTTTTTGAGATGTTTGCGTTTGAATTTTTAAGCACCATAATTTTGCATGTACTTGGTCCAGTTTTTTTCATATATATCCTAGTATTTCTTAACTAGTTAAAGAACAAAATTATGTATTGAATAAAAAAAATTGAAGTCGATATCTTTACCGAGTCCAAAAATAAACGATTTTGAATTTGAAAATTGCAAAAAGACGACTTTTTGTGTTTTTTTTAGCCGAAAATGTATCTACACTCTTTTTTATCTAAAATAAAATTTTCTTTAGCAATATATAATATTTTTGCACTTTTCTGAAAGGCAACTTTACAGAGATGACTTTAAGATAAAAAACAAGCCCAATAACTCAATTGGTCATGGTACATACCCTCCCGAATTCGACCCATTTTATATGAAAGTTTTGATTTTAGACAATATTTTCTCAAATCCCAAAGCACGAATCGACAAGCGGGATATATTTTAAGAATCTTCAATATGTTTTTAAAAGTTTTAAATGAAAACCTACGGGACTTCGGAAAAATGTGCATTCTATAGCCAAGAATGTAAAAAATCCCATTTTTGGGAATTTTGATTAGTTTATTTGGGAATTCAGGAAAACCCTATCCCTGATTGAAATTTGGTTAACGAGCTTTTATTTATATTAATAAGATCCATATTTCCTGCAAATTTCATTAAAATATCTTTATAAACAAATATGTTATTACAATTAAAAAAATTCTATTTTCTCCAAAAACCCCAAATTGTGCCTTTTGTTTGGTTTACTTCTAAATAGCGAAAGAAATTTTAAAAATATTTATTCCAAATTAAGCTTATCCTTTAGCATATATAATTTCCGATCTTTTGCAAAAAGATTCAAATCAATATCATGCCTCAATTCAGAAATATGTGCCTTTAAACTATTATATTTCCAATTTATGTATATATGACTATATTTTTACAAACTTGCAACTTTTGCCTTTAGCTTTGCGTGAATAAGTACTTAGAAAATTATGAATATTTCTGTATACTTTTAATAATATCTATACACGAAATATTTTTATAAAAATAATTAATAAATATTTTTTATTTTTAATAGGGTTGCTACATTTCCCAAATTTAAGTAAATCTTTATCCTTTTCTAAGCATTCATATATTTCTATTAATGAATTTAAAGTAACAAAACAAACAAAAAAGGTCTATTTTAACTTAATCAATAAGTGGAGTTTATCTAAAAATGATCTTAATCGTTTAGAAGCTATAGTGGAATTCATAAAAACTACATATCATGCAAAAATGGACGTCATTGGTAAATCTCAGATAGAGAGCTTTTTAAAGTTGCACGACGTAAAAATGAAGTCCTTGAATCAGCGTACTAACAGATTAGAAATTAAACATTCCGATTGGATGGATGCTGATATAGAAATATCGGCGTGCAAAATATCAACTGAAGCACCCTGCGAGACATATGATGATTTAAGTACAAGATCTAAGACTGGCCCATAAGCTTTCTATAATTTCGAATGAAGAAGTTTCTGATAAATTCAAAGAAATGTTAAAAAAGAATAAGCAACCTAAGAGTGCAATTAATATTGCTGAAATACTGCCAACTGCATCACCAAAACGTCCTAAACAGATTGTCGAAAGTGTATCTACTCCTACATCACAATACAATTTTATAGAGGAAGAAGCAATTGCTTTAATGCTTGAACTGGACCTCAGCCGAAACAAATATCAAATTTTAAGAAAAGCTCTGCTTGAGAAGGGACACTCAATTCTACCATTATACAAGGATATTCAAGAAAAAAAGCAAACTATTACCATCAATTTCGGTTACCGAAAAGGAAGCACGTGTAGTGCTATCTTCTTTGCTTGAGAATGCAGCTACCAGGATAGTTGCAGACTTTTCTGCAGATCAGTTGTAAAAAGTAAATAACAGAGACGTTGTATTAATCTGTAAGTGGGGATGTGACGGACTATCAGCCGTTCCTGAGTACAAGGAAGCACCTTTGGTGCCATTAAGAATGCGATCTTATTCCTTAAAACAATCTTAATCAAAGTATAAAAACTCATTTGAAGATATATGGCTTAACACCACTCCAGGATCAAAACATTTTTGCAGACCTATTTGGTTCGAATACCTACCAGAAACAACGAGGATTTAAAAACAGTTAGAATATCCTAGAAAAGTAGAATCCAGGATGAATTCAGAGAAGAGTCGGGATTAAACATCGACAAACCTCTGCCGACTGGTGGTAGTACAAATGATGGAAACACAGCAAGAAGGTTTTTCGGAAATTTCGAAGCTACATCTAAAATAACTGGTATTAATAAAGAGTTACTTGAAAGGACTAACATACTATTAATGGCAATTAATAGTAAGCACAAAATTAACTCTGGTCGATTTGGAGAATATGCAACAGAAATATCTAAACTACTTGTTTCTCTATATCCATTGAAAGAAATGACACCAACAGTACATAAAGTATTGTGTCATGGCGAACGAAATATTCTTCCACTTGGAGAGCTTACAGAAGAGGCTCAAGAAGCAAGAAACAGAGATTTTAAGCACGTTCAATTATTCAGCTCCAGGAAATGCTCCAGCACGTCACAAAACGAGGATATTTTTAATAGCCTATTGTTATCATCAGACCCTGTACTATCCTCAATGAGAAAACGTTGGATTTATTATGAGCCTTTATCAACTCATAATACTGAAGACTTGAAGGACCTTTATTATCTTTAGATATGTATACAGATACAACAGATTATTTTATAGAAAATAAGTAGTATAAGTTTAAAATATTACAAAAATTGTCTACATAAATTTAATGTAAATAAGTAATAAAAAATCGTATTAGAAATAGAATATTTGTTAAGGAAGATGATAAATACCAAAAAGTAATAATATTGATTAAGTTAAAATAGACACTTTTTGTTTGTTTTGTTACTTTAAATTCATTAATAGAAATATATGAATGCTTAGAAAAGGATAAAGATTTACTTAAATTTGGGAAATGTAGCAACCCTATTAAAAATAAAAAATATTTATTAATTATTTTTATAAAAATATTTCGTGTATAGATATTATTAAAAGTATACAGAAATATTCATAATTTTCTAAGTACTTATTCACGCAAAGCTAAAGGCAAAAGTTGCAAGTTTGTAAAAATATAGTCATATATACATAAATTGGAAATAGAATAGTTTAAAGGCGCATATTTCTGAATTGAGGCATGACATTGATTTGAATCTTTTTGCAAAAGATGGGAAATTATATATGCTAAAGGATAAGCTTAATTTGGAATACATATTTTTAAAATTTCTTTCGCTATTTAGAAATAAACCAAACAAAAGGCCCAATTTGGGGTTTTTGGAGAAAATACAATTTTTTTAATTGTAATAACATATTTGTTTATATAGATATCTTAATGAAATTTGCAGGAAATGTGGATCTTATTAATATAATAAGCGCGGTAACCAAATTTCAATCAGGGATAGGGTTTTCCTGAAATCCCAAATAAACTAATCAAAATTCCCAAAAATGGGATTTTTTACATTTTTGGTTATAGAATGCACATTTTTCTGAAGTGCCGTAGATTTTGATTTAAAACTTTTAACAATATATTGAAGATTCTAAAAATATATTCCGCTTGTCGATTCGTGCTTTGGGATTTGAGAAAATATGATCTAAAATCAAAACTTTCATAAAAAATTGGTCGAATTCGGGAGGGTATGTACCATGACCAATTGAGTTGTTGGGCTTGTTTTTTATCTTAAAGTCATCTCTGTGAAGTTGCCTTTCAGAAAAGTGCAAAATTATTATATATTTTTTTACTCCCCATTATTATGTTTTATATAGACAAGCCCACGTATGGTAAAAGCCGACTTAAGTTGATTTGTCTTCTTCAGCCTTAATTCTGCTTGGATGATTTTAAAGTTGGTTGATGCTAAATTCTCATTTATATAAAATTGCCGATCAGAGTCAATTCCTATATTATTCAACAACAATGACAATTTATTGACTTTTCTGTAGCTTGCAAGGGACTTTAACACAAAATTTTTGTTATATGGTGAAAAAAGTTTTACCATAATAACAGCATCATTTATATCCAGTAAATCAATATTTAGTTCATCAAATCTTTAGCATTCACTATCTTCAGTCAGACATTTCATCGTATCAATAACTTTATCAAATCTTTTATCTATTAGATTAAATATTTTGAAGGCTGAATCATTAGTCGACAACCGTGGTGTTTTCTGAATATTATCAAAGAAAGTATTTTGTAATGCTTCTCTACCTCTCTTTGGTGCTTCAGTTAAAATATCAGTAAAATATCATATTATACATAAAAAAAAATCGTACCAATATCTGCAGTATTTACTGAGATATATACAATTAAAGTTAACATACTTCTTCACAAAAAATTTAAATTAAATTAGAATAATTTTAAAAGTAGCGGCTTTGAAAATTCATAATACTTTCCAGTATTGTAAGTGTTTTTTCGGTAATATATATGATATGTTTACTAGTAAATATGGAAAAAATTACTACAAATACTAGGATTTTATTTTTGTATTTTTGTCGTTCCAATTTGGCTAAATGTGACACCGTGTAGCGCTTATAATTGCTTATACCTTACACCAAATATTATTTTAGAGTGTCTACAAGGAATTTTATTTCATTTCAAATGATAGAGTAATTCGCTAGGAATTAACATGCTAGAACAAAGCTATAAACTGTCAAATTGTCTTTAGGACTGAATACAGATGATAAAGGAATGTTTCTTGCTTTCCAAGGTCTTTGTAGCTTTTATAGTGTCCACTGAAAGGGAGACTAATTTTATTTACACGTTTATTCACCGAGAAAAATTTTGTCCTTGAAGTATAATTCAGTGGTAACTCCTGCCCAACACCACCGTAGGTGGTTGGGGTATTTTGTCTAAAAGTATACCGTAACTATTCCGTCTGATCGGCTGCCCCGCAATCTTAAAGGTATCTTGGTGAAATTTAGCATGAAACTGGTTATGATCCACATATATCCAATTGGAATAGGGTTTAAATGTTTTAAATATAGCAATATTTTAATGAAGTGCTCTTTATAAAAAATTACATTGAATTCGGCTTATAATTGACACCCAAGATTTATTTATTCGCACTTTCAGGTATACGCTTTGTAGATCCGTTTTTATAGCTAAAGTATACATGAATCAGTCATTTGTTCATTCAATAAGAACTATTTAAATTTTAATACCTACATATACTTTATTTTAGATCTATTTGGACACTGGTGTATCGTGAAAGACGTTTCGGTGGAATAACGTTTTTTTTTTAACATTTAATTAACTCTTAAAATATAACATTATTCTCTATGTCCATGAAGGTATATTTTTTCAATATTATTAAAATGTAACCTATTAATTTCAAAAAATATTTTTAAATAAATCTTATTAAATATTTAATTGTTTCAAAAATAAATATTGTTTGAAAATCTTTTTATTATTTTATTTATTTATTTTT
Organism: Protocalliphora azurea; assembly: GCA_932274085.1. NCBI lineage: Eukaryota > Metazoa > Arthropoda > Insecta > Diptera > Calliphoridae > Protocalliphora > Protocalliphora azurea. The sequence continues at coordinate 56,446,662 of OW026521.1, read as the reverse complement.
TATTTTTTGTTTTAGAAAAAAGGTTATAGAAATTTGTGAGAATTTTCAAACATTCAAATTTATAAATAGTAACAATATTTTAATAAGATAAAAAAAATATTTTTTATTCAATATAACATTTACGAATTTGAATGTTTGATTTTACTAATTTAGTGATAGGTCCGATTTCAATTAAAAATATAATTGGTTTTATAAATTTAATATTAGAATACGAAATTAAATTTTTTCTGTGTTTATTTTCTTTCGTTTTGTTAAAGTTGCGTTTATTTGTTGATATTTTATTTATTGTCAATACATTGTTTGGTTCTTTGTTGTTTTAGTTTAGCTTGATAATTAAATACTAAAAGTTATATTTCCTGTAAAACAAGAAGTGTTTCTCTCTTTTTTTATTTAATTTTAAGCACACTATATTTTTCTTTTTCTGTATTATTTTTTTATCTTATTTATTATTTTCCATAAGTTCCTGGTTGTTCCTAACACTTTTTGTAGGTTTCCAGGCATACTTCTAAATTTGATATCATGCGCAATATGAAGCATGTATCCAAAAAGCGTATACGGGCATGTAGGGGAGATATACCAAAGTTCAGGGCATCTTTATTAATATTTGTAGAGCTGTCAGCAAGCGTTTGTGAAAATTGTGATTTTTTCAATGCACATAAAGGGCATGTCCAGGCTGAATCAGTACTCGTAATGGCATTGCATACCCTTTAATCAGTCATTGTCAATTTAAATTCAAAGTGTACGTTGATATAATAGCCATATATTTAAATACCATCCGGACTTAAATTTTTAATTGATTGTTTGATTGTATCAACCCAGTTTTTTGTTGTTTACTTTCTTTTATATATTGAAAACTTATTGGTCTAGAGTTGAGTTTTTCCAAACATATTTAGTAGCATTGTTTGACGTAGATGGTACATTCGAATCCTTTCTTAAGCGTAGTGAAACCAGCGATGCCATAAAAAAAACTTTTGTAGTCTGTATAACTTGCCCTTGATGAAGCATGTTTGTTTTCGGTCAGTATTTCCGAGAGTCTACTTTTTTATTTCTGACCCAGATAATCATACTGCCTAAGTGGTCCTGTATTAGTGGATTTAATTTTCATGATGATTTCCAACCAGGTACCATCCTTTAATTGAAACTTCCTTACGCAATTATTTACTGTCTTCATTTTTTTCGAATAATTTTAAAAAATTTCAACTTTATCCAATTCTCCAGTAGCAATTGTTGAACCCTTTTGTGATTTAATAAAATGTGTTAGTGTAGTTATAAATTCAGATCTATTCCTTTTAAGCATTTCCAAAAGAACGCAGCACAAAGTTTTATATGTCAATGTCATCGCCATTGTGGTAAAATTTTTAACAAAAAAAATAAAACAAAAGATTTGTTATATACTGAAAAACGTTTTCTAGGTATTATAAAACTACGCAATATTTTTATAAAATTCCGCAGGTATATAACACGTTTTAAAAATATATATTTAAGTAATCCATCTACTTAATTTATCTATTCTAAGGAAATCAAATGGTTGGATATACCTGCTTGTTTTATTATATTACCGAAACTTGTAGGATATACCTGTTTGTTTCATTCTTTAATGTGATGAATATAATGATTTGAATACATTAAATTTCATTAAAAAAATTAAACAAAATACCTTTAACTCAGATGTTTTTTAATAACGGATAAAAATTCAATTAAAGAAATTCAAATATAAAAAAAAACATTTTGAAACAGGTGTGCACTTATGTATATAGAATGCTGCAGCAAAAATTGTACATACAAATGAAGGAAAATGTGCAAATTTTGCTTAAGGGGTTCAAGTTTCAGTTATTTAAATTATTTATGCAATAATGTTGAAAAGGTTATGATTTGAAAAATAATAATATATAAATAGTAAGGTACTAACTATATCTAAATTTCTTCATTAAATTTATCGAAAAACATAAAATTTTGATGTTTAGTGTTATTTTGTAAAAAATTAATATTTGAACTTAAATAAAGTCTATATAAATAAAGATATCATTATGAAGTTTTAGTATGATATAAAAAAAGTTTTCCTTAAAGCAAGAACATATATAGATTCCCAATTTTTATATTACAAAATCATAGTTCGGGTATAAATTGTTTTAAAAATTTACTTTTTTCAGTAAAATGGTCACCGTGTCGTTATCAGGGGCTTGGCTTATTAAATATTTTTTGTGTGTTTGGCAAACATATGTAGGTATGTAATCAAGGTGTTTTTTCTTTTGTTAATTTCAGCTTAGACATTTTTGAGCTCCACAAATAAATAAAAAAAATAAATAAAATTTACGAAAATCTGATAGGGCTAGCGGGGAGTCTGTTACCCCAAATGCCCTCAAATTTACTTTATATGCATTTATTTAAAGCATTCTTTTTGAAACATAAAAAAATATATAGGCCAGTGGAAAATAATGGATTTTAAAGTGAAAAAATATCCCCACCTTTTCAAGAAAAATCACAATTTGTTTAAAATGTTCTACTTCAAAATAAAATAACTTTTTATCGGAACCAGATAGGTATATAATTCTCACACGAAAATTATTTAGGATTTTGTACATAAAACAGAGAATATTACAGAAAAATTAGGATTCAAATTGAGTTCACCTAGTTAAAAAAAAAGCTAAAAAAAATCATTTAAAAAAATGGGTCAACTACGGTCAAAATATATCTTAAAATAAAAGAGATATCCCACACATGTAAGGGTATTTTTTTTAGAGAATTATAAGTACTATCTATTCATGTAAAATTTTTTTTCAATGAAATCATAAATGAAATTTTGGCGATTTCTTAAAAAAATTTCATACTCGAGGTGGCAAAATTTGGCGGTACCCCCTGTGCGCCAGACCTGCTAAGAACCTGTGCTCCTCCAAATCAATTGGAATATACCTCTGGATTGGACGTGTCAAATTTCATTCAAATACATCCAGTAGTTCTAAAGTTACGGAATTATTTACAAAAAAATCTCATAGTCTCAATCTCAAAAAATCTCAAAATAGTCTCATAGTATGGAAAACAAAATAAATTTAATAAAAAAATGTTATGGACTTTTTTGAAAATTATGCAAAAATTTTACTTTTTTTTTTTTATTATTATTGACTTTATTGATATCTTTAATAAAATAATTACATTGTTATGAGAATTTACTTAAAAGTATTACAACAACTAAAATCTAAATAATTAAATAAGGAAACTACTAATATCACAGTGTTAAGGAAAAGTTGTCAAAAAAAAACCTTGTACATACTTAAACGTTATAAGAAATTTTAAAAACAACCATCAATTATAACTCTTTAAGTAAAAAAGAGTCTTAGTGATTGTTTAGCAAATTTCTTATTATTTCATATGTAGACGTTCTGCATTTTTCATTAAATGACAGAGTCAGTTCCCTTGCAAATGAATTAAACATTTTATGCTTAAAGTTTCTATGCAGTAGATCAGTAGAATATCTGGGGTGTAGGTTATGAATTATCTTCAGATTTTTATTTTGTATTATCTGTAATTTTCTTGTGTAAGTTTTAGCAGCTTTATTAAACCAGACTTGGCATCCGTAGGTCATAATTGGTCGAATACACATTTTGTAAATAAGGATCTTGTTTTTTAAATTAAGTGTAGATCTTCTGTTAAGTAAGGGATAAAGTGCACGGCCACATTTGATTGCTTTATCACAAATATACTGTATGTGTTGTTTAAATGATAGTTTTTTTATCTAAGATAATACCTAGATATTTGATACCATCCTGCAGAGGAATAAAAACTCCCCTAGAATATAAATGTTTTGTAGGAATACGTTTCTGTGATCTATTATATGGAAATATAATAGCTTGTGTTTTACTAACATTAACTTTTATCTTCCATTTATCAAAGTATTTATTGGTAGATTTTAAACTATCTTCCATTTTTTTTGATTATTGCGTTTGACACCTTACCGCAGCAAATAAAAGCACTGTCGTCAGCGTAAAAAGCTACTTCTTGATTCTTGCGAATAGTAAAATCGGAAATATATATTGAATAAAGAGTAGGTGATAATACCGATCCTTGCGGCAGACCCGCAGGGATTTGTCTATCACTAGATAGCGTGTTATCTATAGATACAGCAAATGACCGCTGATCTAAAAAACTCTTTATTATCTTTTGCAAGTACGTTGGATAATTGAAGGAATTTAGTTTAAAAACCAGGCCTTCATGCCATATTGAATCGAAGGCTTTTTCAATGTCAAGAAAAATAACTCCAGTGCTCTTACGATTTCTTTTGTTTGTTTCAATAAAATTAACGACTCTTTTTGGTTGATGTACTGTGGAGTGCTCCTTGCGGAATCCAAACTGTTGAGGGTTAATAATATTATTTTGGTTGGAAAAATTTAAAATTCTCTTATTAATTATTTTTTCAAATACTTTATCCAATAGGCTTAGGATGCTGATTGGTCTATAGCTAGACGGTAATTTAGGATTCTTTCCTGGCTTAGGAATTGGGATAACTTTTGCTTTCTTAAAAATAGTTGGAAAATAGCCTTCTTTAAACAAGAGTTGAAAAGTTTACATAGAGTTTCAAAAAAGCAATCGGGCATCTTTTTAAGGATAATGCTATTAATGCCATCTAAACCGGGGGCTTTATTATTTTTCAATAAAAGTACAAATGATTTAACTTCATCTAAATTGGTAAGCTCTACGCTAGATCTGTCAAGAATTGTGTCGTTAAGATCATGAATGAATCTTGAGACGGCTGTGTCCATAGGTGAATAATTGTTTAAAGTAATGGTATGTGAATTACCAAATACATCTGCTATTGAATTAGCTTTTTCATTGCCAGATTTTAAAACTTCACCATTTACATGAAGATCAGTAAAAGGCATTTTGTTTCCTTTAAGTGCTTTTTTTACTTTCCAAAACTTTTTAGAGCCCGAGGGCGAATTCGAAATAAATTTTGACCAGGATTCATTGCGGTCTTTATTAAGGTGAAAATCAATAAGTTTATTTAATAGCTTCAAAATGCTTTTCAATTGATTTTTATAATTAAAATCGCTACATCTTTGAAATTTACGATTGTATTTATTTCTCTGACTAATTAACATTTTACTAATTTCAGAGATTTCTCGTTGCCACGAATTTTTCTGACCGACAGGTATTTTATTTAACGCTTCTTTAACTATAAATATTAATTTGTTAAAATAAAAATCTAGATTACCTGAATTAGTAACTTGTTGATCAATGTTTTGATATCTGATTTCATTCTCAACCCAGTTTCTGATTGCTGACCAGTCTGCGCGATAATACAAGGGAACTGAATATGTCATGTTTTGAACCTGGCCATAAATAACACAAGATATAGGTACACGGTCCGACTGTAAAACATTTGGATGTGTCTCAAGGTTTGAAAAACCGAGACACGAGTTAGATTAAAGAATGTCTACTGTGGACGGTTGAACGGGGTTGATATTTTGTCCAAAGCGAGTGTGTCCATTTGGGTAATAAATGAAGTAGCTGGATTGAAGACAATGGTAGTAGAGATCATTACCAGCCGAATTATTTGACATACAATTCCAATGTGTATGTTGGGCATTCAGATCACCGAAAATAAAATAGTCTTTTGAAAACGAAGTTAATTTATCCAAATCAGCTTTAAAATTGGTAGTATGAACTGGATTATACGCTGAAGTGAATATAACTGGCCTTCTATTAATTATAACTTGTACTGAAATACTTTCAGCAGTACTTGTTTTTATTTTTGGTAACAACGTATGCTTAATGTTACCTTTAATTGCAATTAGAACTCCTCCGCCATGAGTAGATCGATCCTCTCTATAAATTTTATAACCACCAAGTTGAAATTTGTGGTACGGTTTCAAAAAAGTCTCATTTAAAAGGAGAATATCGATTTTCCTTTTGTGTAAAAAGTATTCCAGCTGGGCAGCTGCTGTCTCAGTTGTTATGCCTTGGGCATTCCAATGCATAACGTGAACATTGTGTCTACCGGTTGAATTATAAGGCATGTTTAAGCATCATACCCAAAACTCGTAGCTTGTCGTACTTATTTTGACATCTTTGCAAAGCATCGACAGCATCAAAAAATATTTCCAGAAGTCTTTCATTGGAAATGTCATCATTATTATTATTGTCGTAGCTCTTGCCTTTAGCTACCTCAGAATACAAATTACCAAAATCGCGGGAATTACGAGTATTATTATGGGATTATTGCCTTGGCAATTGAGGAAGATCATGATCGTCTTCTTTAAAATATGTTACGTTAGTTCTTCTGCTGGTCGCCCTAGATTTAGATGTTACTCGATGACGGATTTCTAAATATTCTTGACGACTTGGGCACTTTGGATCATCAGCTCTATGGTTAACGCTTTTTAAGTTATTCTTTATGCAGTTGTAGCACTTATAAATTATACTACCATCACTATTACCTTTATTGAGTGAACAAACTGCATACTCATGGTTTCCGGCGCAGGCTGAACACACTACGATACGGTTACAGTTTTTAGCACCATGTCCATACATAGCGCACTTGGAGCATTGTGTGGGACCTTTATTGCCCTTTAGAGGTTTTCTCCAATATACAGATATATTACAAAAATATCTTATTTTCATAACCTCTCTTTTTGAAACATGTTGACGATCAAACTCAATGAGATAGAGGGCGTCATCTACACTAGATCTTTTTGTTGCTAGTTCCTTAATGCTTACAGGGTTTATGTTGAGCGAGCTTACAAATTCTTCGCCAATTATCTTTGTGTCCAGTTGTGGCAGGCCAAATAAAACTAATTTAAAAGTTTTTGCATCCCTCAATTCATGCGTATAATACTGGAATTTTTTGTCTTTGAGAACACGCAAAGCTTCATTGTACAGCGATAAGGAGTTTGATACAATTTTGGTACCAATAGACATCCGTTTGTAGGTATATTTTTCCCCAATTAATCCGATCACAGTTGAAAAACTGTGGGTAGAGTCCACAATTATTGGTGGAATCTTTTCTTTGATAGCAACTGCTTCTTCTTCTTCGTCTTCAGACAGAAGCTGAAACCTGTTGGCACTAGTGCTGGGACCGTCTGTAGTTTTTGGCACCTTGAATTTTGGGCTATTGCCCCAATGGTTTCTTCTTTTCTGAGCAAACATAGCCAAACAAAAGAAAGTTAAAGCAAATTTAAATAGTTTTTTTTACACTTTTTAATTTAAAAAATTCACTTAATTTTTCAAGCAAAAATTAACACGATGTTTTTATCTTGAGGCAGAGATGCCAGATGAAATTTTACTTTTTGTTTTTGTATTATTATATAAAAAATTGCAATATGTACAAATCTTGGATGTATAAATATAATAACGGCGATAAATATAATTGATCGGGATCATAAATTTAAGTCAAATGTCGTCGATAGTTGAAAACAGGATACTTTTGTCAAAACAGATTTGGCTAAGGCAAATCGCATGGACAGCGCGAAATTGACTATAACTAGCATAATTAGGTGGTCTTTGTAATGCTTAACGGAAATGCAGTGGCGCGTTTAAAAAATTTCGAAAGATAGAAATTTTATGGACCAAAAAAAAGTCACTTAAGTTAAAATAAAAAAAAACATGACAATATTAAATATGAAGAAATAAATTAGTTGCGAATTCCATTTTTTGAAAAATTTGTAAAAATCGGGATTTTTAGTATAAAGATTTTTTTTTTTAATTTTAGTAGGAAACCCTAAAATATGCTACACTAACAGAATTGAAAATATTATAAATTGTATTTCAATAACTCAGTAGGTTTTGATATTGCCTGTAATTTTTACCAGAATTATACATAAACTTCTAGTTTGTAAAAATTTTTATATGTTCAACTTAAAACTTTCGCGCTCTATTACAATAAACCGTTCGGAGTAAAAAATATTGTCACTTTTACCTTAAGATATTTTTGTCAAATATATATCAATGGAAAGCGAAGAGTTTGTATATTTTTAATATATATTTTTGTTTTTTTGTTTTTGTTATCTTTTTCATTGCAGCACAAGTAGAACTCAAGAAAAATTCCCCAAAATTACGTTTTTGTTTGTAGGTTTAGTTCATTGATGAAATATTATCTCGCATAGTATGGTGTATGTCCTAATTTAAAATATTTTCGTAAATGAATCAGAAATAACAACTAGAAATTTAGGAATAAAAATAAATTGTTCATAAAAATTTTGTAGAGTTTTTCAGTCTTACAAAAAAAATTTATTATTGAATTTTAATGCTTTTTAAATATGTTATCCGTGAATGTCATCACCATGGAATCCATATCAACTTGCATTGAAAAACTTATTTAATTTTTCATGAAAAAATTTACATTTTTAATGTATAAACACAACAAGTTCGGATTGCCTTACGTGCCCGTATTGTTAAATTAAACAAAAATTTAGACGACAACGGAAAATAAACAACAATTATTTTATTTATTTTCTTTTAGATTCTTTTTTTACTTCAAACTTCTTTCAATTTTGTTTATGAAATCATTATAAATTTTTAAAAAATATGGTAAAATTTTTTGTAAGGAAATAAAAGCAACAAAATCCGGAGATATTTAAAATAAAATTAATTTTTTAACCGAGCCGCATTGCACATTTTTCATATAAATTTGTATGGATGTATATTTTTATTTTTATTTTTTTTTTCAAATTTGTATGAAAAAAAATTATAATTTTACTAAAATCTAGTAGTATTTAGAAAAAATTGAGCAATACGATTTCCGTAATTTTTTTATATGATATGTACTAAAGTCTTAATTTTTGTTCCCATAAAAAATAATCATAAAACGTAACTTTTTCTATGTAAAAATTCATAATTTATTTTTTGTATAAAAAAACAATGTAATTTTGGTCTGAATAAGTTTTTTGCATTCTGATTTTCATTGTAATATAAATTTGTATATATTTAAATAAATTTACACAGTTTTGGTTAAAAAATACAAAAACATCCTAAAATTTTTTTTCATTTAATGCTATTTTTTACAAATTTTAACTTAATTACAATCTGTATGTAATCTGTTGTCGTCAGTCTCTGGAATTGCAAATATCTTATTAAATGATTGGTTTATAATTCATAAAAAAATTACTTAAAGAATACTTGGACATTAAAAGTAAGAATGTTTCAAATGTTATGCCTTGCGCTGAAACTTATTCGAAGAAAATAATAAATACTAAACAAAATTTTAAATTTATTTTCAACAAACTAGTAAAAATAGTAATAATAAAAATTTTATTTATTTCATTTATATAGCAACACTGCAATATGTGATTGCTGTTAGATATTTTAAAACCATTTAGGAATTTATAACTACTAGCATATAACCCGGTACTGCGTTAGCGGGACTCCTACAGAGATCAGATATAAACTTGGTTGCTTTTTTTATTGAGCAAAAACAAAAAAAAAAACAAAATTTAATACCAAAAGTGAACAAACACAGATATATATATATATATATATATATATATAATAAGTAAAAATTGTTGAAGGTGAAAGCTCAGAATAAAAAAAAGCTGTGTCGTGATTCATTCATCTAACAGCGGCGAGATTTACTATGTTTCGTGTTCTAATAGCAAAAATGTTCAATTATTTTAACACTTTTATCATTTCAGTATTTCTTAGTTCGGAAATTTTTTTTCTAGTATTTTAATAATTTCCTTAGTGTTAATTATATCGAACTGGAAGCAAAGCTATGTAATCATCTAACCATGTATCTATTTTATTATGACAATCAACGTTTTTTTATAGAAATTTTTATTTTTAAAAATGGTAAAATTTCACATTTTTTGTAGTTTTTAATTCTTTTAATTCCCGATAAAAAAAAATTATGCCGTACCTATTTTAATGACCATATATGTTTTTAAAAAATTTAAAAATTACCATTAGAAGAATGAAAAAGTCCCACCCTCATGAATTCTTTCCCATATAGGACAATGTATATTTAATTTCATTTTTCATTTTTCAATATTACAAAAATTTCAAAAGTACCATTAGAATAACAAGGAAGTGACATAATGTCTCCTCTTATGGATTCTCATTCATTTAGGATCAAATGTCCTCAATTTAATTTTTTTGGTTCAATATTATATAAAATTTAAAAAGTACCAATAGAAGAACGAACAAGTACCACAAAGCATCCCACTTGTGAATTCTTACCCACATAAGGGTTTGTCCGAAATGCTTTTTGTCATTTTCAAAATGCAATAACTCAGAAACTGATAAATATATTTTCATAAATATTTCACAACCTAACTGATATATGTACAAACTGGTCGGAGTCGTATTTACTAACTTATAACAAAAATAGAAAGAACGGAGAAAACAAATTTAGGTTATTTTGGGAAAAAATTATGGTTTAATTTAAAGTGGTCAATTATAATTCTTACGTGTACATTTGAGAGAAAGAATTATACATTTTGATTTTACAATAAATTTGACCACTAAATGGAAAAAAGCCGTTAGTTCTAACTAATTGTATATTTGACTGATTGTTAGAAAATTAAGAGTAGCAAAATATTTTTGCACAAAATTGAACTAAAATATAATCACTAGATCACTGTAATATAAAGAAAAATAAATTATCTTAAAAACTGTATACATTTGTATTCAGTGAATTCCTTCTAAATATTGAACATAATTGATCAATAAATTATAAAGTATTTTATAAGCTGGTGCACAAAAATTATTCTGAACATGATAGCCCAAGTTTTTCTGTTATTTAGAGCAATTCAAGTCTCAAGATATATTTGGACATAATTTTTTAAATTACTTAAAATGCTAATATCCTTTCGGTTGGTTATTTGCTGATATTTCTAAAAGATGCTATTTAGATTTGTACCAATTAATATGACAAGGAATAACTAAAATTGTATGATGGTAAAGTACTATGTCTATGTCTGGCGATCAGTCACTTCAGTATATACAATAAATTTGGCCACTAAATGGAAAAAGTCAGTTAGTTCTAACTAATTGTATATTTGACTAACTGATTATACAAAATTATAGAATTTATGTAGAATTTCTTATATTTTTTCATCGATATTAATTAAGAGTAGCAATATATATACGTACCCAAATTTCAATTAATGTAGTTTTGACACTAAAGGTATCGAGATTTGTTTTCGCTATAACGAAATCAATTAAAGGCATTTTATACTCCAAATAAATCAGAGTCTAGTAGATCTTCCATACTTAAAAATCATTTTGAATATAACTGGCAACCTCTGTGTAGTATATACATTAGTATGTGTCCAAATTAGAAAGTGAGGTCATGAGACAAAATTGAAAATTATTCCAAAGTGGATAAAAACTCAACATTAATTTTATTTTTTTATTTGGGTTAAAAGTATAGGCAATCCCATTTAATTGGGTGTTATTAGTGTTTTCATAGCGCAAAAACTATTCATTTATAGCGTTTCAAAAATGACAAAAAGCACTTGGACCACCCTTTTGGACTACGTATATTTAATTTCATGCTTATTTGTCAATTATTGCAAAAAAAAATCAAAGAGTATCATTAAAAGAACGGAAACGTACCATAAATTCCCTTTCTGAATTCTCACTCACTTACTACTACATATACTTAAGTTCATGTTTCTAAGTTTAATATAATAGAAAATTCATTATTAGGTTTGAATAAACAGGGCTGGTACACCTTTTTTGGTACTTTTTTTCCAATGGATGTAATAAAAATTATATTCCAGCTAATTTTTAAATAATGGTTAAAATACTACAATTTAGAAATTCATATAAGAAAAATGTTTTATGAAAACGTAAAATTTTTTTACCCCTTAAACGTTCGAATTTCAAAAACCTACCAAATTTGTATTTGTTATTTTTCGATAAGTTACGTATACGATATAAATTTTATTTGTATGTTTACCGGTTTAGAAGATACATATGTATGGTGCCAAAAAGAAGTACCAAAATACAGTTTTTACTCGTTTACTCCCTCAAAGTGTCGATTTTCAAAAAAGTACCAGAATAAAGATATTTATTAAATTTTTTTGTATATATATTAACTTAGAAGATATAAGGTTACCGAGCTTATCTGTTTTTACCCTTTTTTACTCCCTAAACATTCGAATTTCCAAACTGTCCCGTCTTAGTGGATCTATTTGGCGGTAACCCAAACTTTGGTCGAAATTTCATCTCCCTAGCTTTAGGAGTTAGAGCCGTGGGATGATGAATCAATAAGTCAGTCACGTTACTCTTTAATACATATAGACAGATACAAAAATTTAAGAAAAAATTAATTACTTCATTTATATGAACATTTCGGAAATTCGGAATAAATTTTAATAATTTAAGAAATATAACATCAAATTTGAAATTAGCGCACATATATATATATACAATTTTTTTTCAGAGTAGAATGCGAACTTTGTTCTAGTTTTCACTTTATATTTATACAAATAATTTTAATGTCAGTAAAAAAAATTAAGTCCTAATAACAAAACTTGTTGATATAGCCTATATGCTTATGTATATCAACAGTGCATAATAAACAGTTTTTGCGCTCATAGTTAAAATAACATGTAGTATGGTAGAAAAATTATTGTAGTACAGTGATTCTAAAACGTTTCTTTTGGAAATAAATTTGTAACTTGTGAACCGTTGGAGATATCTCAATAAAATTCCACATGGCGAGAGATGAGATGTATTAATTGATTTGGTGGATTACAGATTCCTAGTTGGTCAGGGGGGGTAATGGATGGCCCACCAAAGTTGGCCATCTCGGATATGTCATTTTTGTTAAGAGATATTCAGGTCGAAATAAATTTTTATCTTATTTTTAGTTTTTTTTTTAACTTTGTCCTCAAAATTTTTTTTAAGATATTTGCAAGATTTCTTTAAAATTGTAAATAACATTGATGCAATAATTATATAAATATATGAATATATATATGAAGTTATAGTAATTTGAAGTTGGAACTTTAAACTAAAAAAAATTGCACAAAGGTGGCAATATTTATTAACTTATATAATTTGCTTTTTGTTCTAGGCTATATCATTTTTTTAATGTTTTCAAAAGATTTTTAAATCCGGAAGAGCTCGGGTCAAAGGTCTCTAGACAATCCCTATCCAAACTTTGTCAACTTTGGCATATGCGATTTGAGAATTTTTTTTAAATTTCGAATAATTTTTATTTTCGAATAATTTGACAGGCCGATTTTTTCAGTCAGTTAACCAAATTTTTATGAAACATTTATTGTTTTTAATATTTTTACTAAATCCACACATATTTCCCATTTTTATAATTATTTAGGGAACCATATTTAGGGTCTGATGCATCAAATTGTTTGAAAATAAAATATTTTAAAAAATAATTTTTTTTGGCAGTTTTCATAAAAATTTTATTTTTAAACAATTATTATGTAAAGATATTTCTCATTTACATTATGATCTAATAAAGCTTTAAGTTAAGTTTTTTAAAATTTGCAATTTAAGACTTGAATAATACCAGTTTTCTGAGTATCGAGATTTAAATATTTTTTAATTAATTAAAACAATTTTTTATTTTTGTTAATATACATATATATACATATATAAATATATATATATATATATATATATATATATATATATATATATATATATGTATATATATGTATATATATATATATATATATATATATATGTATATATATGTATATATATATATATATATATATATATATATATATATATAAACTGAAATTCGCCTTATATTGCGTGGGGGAAAGATTTCATTTTGATAAATCTAAGTTTGACTTTTTACCTAGATTTTGTTAATAAAAAATTGTTTTAATTAATTAAAAATTTATATATATATATATATATATATACATTATTTATTTATTATTTTAGTGTATTCAAAAAGCCAAATTTTTCAAAAAATCGATTTACGAGTTATTCGAAAAATAGCTTTATTTAAAAAAACCGGTTAATCGGTTTTATTTTTGCTAAAGAAAGTATACTTATAACAGATGTTCATTCATAATGACAAGTAATATAAAAATAAATTAATTTGTATTTTTAATAAAAACCGATTAACCGGATTTTTTAAATAAAGCTATTTTTCGAATAACTCGTAAAGCGATTTTTTGAAAAATTTGGTTTTTTGAATACACTAAAATGTATGCTGCTTAAGACAATTTATTTATGTATATGTATATTATTTATATATATGTATATTGCTGCATTTTTGTTTAGATATGATGTATAAAAAGTGAAGGAAGTTTTTAATTAATGTTATTTATAACTGAGATATTTAGAAAGGATTTAATTGTAGGAATATGATATCCTTAATAGAGTGTTTTTTATTTGCTACTTAGTTCATGAAAAAAAAAATAGAAGTTATAGGTGCTTTTAACAACTTTTCAATAAATAAAAGCTATGGGTATTTCGAGTTCTATTTGGTTTATTAAAGATCATTGTATTTAGCATATTTTTTATAAAAAGCTTTATATACTGCGATATGAAAATTTTGACTTTTAAACGTTGAGTTAATAATTTATTAGTAAATTAGTAACTCACAAAGACCGTGAGTAGCGAAACTAATTGGAAATAAAGCGTGATACTTTGCCACTTTCTTTTACGTTCGTAGAATTTTCGATGATAATAGTTGCATTTTTCCAATTCGCGTATAAACAGTGAGTTATTTATTTGCAAGTTATTTTTATTTGCAATAATCTTGCTTATAAACGTAATATATATTTGTTTGAGTAATTTTCTAACCCATTGATTGCGATTTCTTTGTAAATGTGTTTATTTTTTATGCATAAATATTCTTCCATACCTGTACAATATCATAAAAAATGGATATAGTTTTGGGGTACCTACGAAAACTTTTCCAATATAAAAACTACTCGTCTGCATTATTTGGAGCATTACCGTTTTGACCACCTGAAGATAAAACTAAAATACAAAGTTCTATGCTGCGTCCTTTGGGAAAGTCCGATGAACACTATACCTGAATCTGTTAAAACATTAAATGAATTCGTAAAAGCGCAATCGGAATAAAAATAGCGACATGGATAAAGTTGACAATTTTATTACGTTATTTAAAATAGAAATGAAAATTGTAAAAAATTGTGTACGAGTCTGGTTGGATAAAACTATGGAATTTAAAACCACAATTATAGGAAAAAGAAATAAACAACCAGTGGAAGCCACACATATAGCGGATATCCTTCCTGATGCGAATAGTAAAAAGAATACCCACACCCAATTCAGCCTCTGAGTTTTCTAAAGAAGCAATTACACTTATGCTGGAATTGAGACTCAACAGAAATTGAGAAAGGCGTTACTCGGTAAAGGGCATCCAATTCTAGCAAGCCTCAAAAATTTATTGGAAAAAATAGGCTATTAAATCACAACCTTGTGAGATAAGCAATGAAATATTTGTCATAATTGTTTGAGTATTAATCTTTCTACATTATCAAAGAAGGAGGCGATGGAACTTTACAAATCAGATTTGAAATTAGTAAGCAAATGGAGATGTGATGGATTACCATCATGGTCAGAATACAAACAAACATCGAAGGAAATATAACTGACTACAAAAGTGAATTTATGGTATCACTAGTTCCTACGCTTAAGAAGGAATTAAAATGTAAGGAAAATCCCAACTCCAGGATCAAAGGCCTTTGCAAATCAACAAACTTTGAACATTTAAAAAAAAGTAAATTATGCACAAAAAACTGGATCGATTCAATCAAGTTCGGTTTTTATTGAAATCTATGGATATTATATTAATATACAGTTTGAATTTCAGTTAACAATGATTGATGGAATCCATAACGGATATGGATTCTGCCTGGACTTTTATCAAACCTTCTAATATAACATTATTAAAGATGTCCTGCAATTCGGTACATCTCCCCTTCACGCTCGAATACGCTTTTTGGAATACATTCTTCATATTGCATATGATCTCAAATATAGAAGCATACTTGGTTATCAACAAAAAGGTGTTGGAAATAACAAAGAACTCGTAGAAATGAGAGCCAATGAATTTAAAGAGATGACTGGCCTAAACAAAGATAAATCTCTCGTCGGATATATCAGTGCAAATGATTACGAAACGACTTCAACAATTACTGGAATTGATGTGGAATTTCTTCGAAGAGTTCATGTTCAAGAACATCGCTGATGTATGAAAACGAAGATACTGAAGAACTTCTTAATATGTTGGATGTAAATGAATACATTTCTGAAATAAAACAAAATACATATACTCAAATAAATAAAGCATTGTTATTTAAATAAATTTTTTAATAATAATAATAGTTATTTAAGTCATATAAAACTAAAGAATCCAGAAAATTAGATGCAAACAAATAAGTACTTAAACATGCTTCTTACATGTATATAAATTTTGTTAAGCAGGATACACAGAAAAAATATGACAAAAAAGTTTTTTTAATCGTAATTTGGCTTTAAATAAAAACTATTTCTCGTATTTTGAGAACCAAAAAAAGAATAAAATAAAATTATAAAAATGTGGATACAAAAAAAAAAATAATATTTGGAGAATTCCAGAGAAAAGTTATCTTAATTTTCATACAGATTTCGTGGTGTAATGGTTAATTTTTGTGTATATGATTTCCAGATGATACAAAAGTATGTGAAATATATATGTATGAAGCAATATATCGCGTAAATCATATAAAAGATGTAAGGAAATAATCTGAAGGTATTCTGCGAAACCACCGCTAGTAATTTTGGGGCCCATAACAAAAGGATACACATTTAACAAGTTTGCAATAATAAATTGCCTTGTTGCATGTGATTGGCGGTACTAAAACAGAGTTTATGGACTATAATTAGACACCAGCATAATGAAATTTTATATTCTGCACCGCTATACACTTCGGCATTCTTTATTTCCTATCCATTAAGGTTTCATACAAACCTAAATATTTAACTCCGTTAAAAAATCTGCCTAAACTTTAAACGGTAAGTAAAATTGATTTAGAAAATTTTTCAATTGATAACGATTGGATTTCTGCTTTAGATCGATTTGGTCGCTAATAGAACTTGTAAGTGGTGTCAAAAAATTTGTATTTCTGAGTTAGCCGAACTCAAAGCTCACAAATTCTTTTGAGTCTGAAGTAGTTTACGTATTGCTTTCGTATTATGCATTCTTAGTTACTATAACTCAAATCTCCCGAATTCTTTGAATGCAAAGTAGTTTACCGATTATTTTCATATTTTGCACCCATAGTTAGCCGAACTCAAAGCTACCTATTTCATCTTCTTACACATCGTATTACCAGAATCTCACCGCCCTGCCAGTAATCTATTCCAGTATTTTCATTGTTTCATCTTCAACCGCTCCACAATGTTTGATTATATAATTATGGAATTTCGAAAGGATAGTTCCTATTTCAATGAAAGTAATAACAGAGGTGTAGGCGAGTTTAACTATTGACCTTTTACTATATAGACCTATGAGGGGCGGGTCCACAGATCCCATTCCTTAAATTTGACCCAATTTGAAAGAACATCGTCGCACACATATGTTATCACTTTTACTTTAAGAGATATTAGGCTTCAAAGATTACTTTCTAGTCTGCCGTGGTGATGTTTTTCGTTTCAAACGATGCAGATATTTGCGATATGTTTGCTGCTTTCTTCTCATCCGCCTATTCTGATAAAGATTCACATGAACTTTCCAATTATCCATATCCAGTTCCAGCTGCAACCCTTATAAATTGTCCAACATTAGATAAATCGATGGTACTGAGAGCTTTAGAGAATCTAAAATATTCTGATAAATGTGGACCTGATGGTGTTCCAAGCTGTGTTCTTATAAAATGTTTACATTCTCTTATATCTCCAATAACATACTTATTCAACATATCAATATTTAGTGGTTACTTTCCTGAAGTTTGGAGGAAATCTTATATTATACCTTTGTTTAAATCCGGTAGCAGATCCAACATTTCCAATTATAGAGGTATTGCTAAATTAAGTGTTATTCCAAAACTTTTCGAAAAGATAGTTACTGAAATCCTTTCGCATCAAGTTGTATGTTATCTTTCGCCATTTCAGCATGGATTTAAAAAAGGATGTTCCATTACCACTAACCTTTTGGAGTTCACAACCTCAGTTATAACCGCATTTGATTCCGGTTTACAGACAGACGTAATATACACAGATTTCAGTAAAGCCTTCGATAAAGTAAATCACGATCTCCTACTGTTCAAATTGGATAAGCTCGGATTTTCTCCTGTTTTCCTTAAATGGATCTCCACATATCTTAAAAGTAGATGCCAATGTGTATTATTCAGAGAATGTACATCAAAAACCATTCCTGTTTTATCTGGTGTTCCACAAGGTAGTCATCTCGGCCCCTTACTATTCCTAATATTTATAAATGATCTACCAGCTTGCATTAGGAATTCTAAAATATTAATGTATGCTGATGATGTAAAGCTGTTCCATAGCTTTAACTATTCCTATCAATGTTCCTTACTCCAATCAGATCTTGACAATCTTTATGATTGATGTATGATGAATCTAATGGATCTGAATTTAAAAAAGTGTAAACACATGATGTTCTATAGAAGAAGTCCAGTACTCTGTAGATACACAATAAATGAATATCAACTTGATCTAGTCGAAGAATTTCTTGATCTGGGTGTGTTGCTTGATTGTAAACTATCCTTTAACTCCCACGTTTCACAAATCGTTAATAAGGCAAAAGGAGTTCTAGGTTTCCTCAAGCGCTGGGGAAGAGAGTTTAATGATCCTTATGTTTCCAAGCAATTATTCATATCTCTTGTAAGACCAATCCTGGAATATGCTTCCGTGGTCTGGGATCCTCAATACGAAGTTCATATAAAGAAAATTGAATCGGTCCAGAAACAATTTCTCTTATTTTGTCTTCGTAATCTTCCATGGAATCCTAATATTAATTTACCATCATATGAAAGTCGATTACAGCTTATTGATCTCCCTACTCTTGAAAGTAGGAGAAAATATATGAATATTTCATTTGTACTTAATTTAGTAAACGGTTCAATTAATTCTGAGTTCCTGCTTTGTAAGATCGAATTCGTAATCCCAAATCGTCCAACTAGAAATTATACTCCTTTAAAAATAAAATATTTTCGAACCAATTATGCCAACTTTGATCCCATGAGACGTATATGCAATCAATTCAACAGTTACTATCCATATATTGATTTCTCATTAAATCCAATCCGCATTAAGAGGAATATTTTTAACTTAGTTAAATAATAAGTTTTTGTTATTGAATAATTATGAAAATATTTTATTGTTAATAGCTTTAAGAATAATATATATGCTAGCCTGTAAGAAATTGTAATTTCATTGGCTATTAAATAAATAAATAAATAAATAAAAATAAATAAATATAGCGGGTCCAAATTTTAGCCGTTTTTTTTTTTTTTTTTTTTTTTTTTTTTTTTTTTAATTTTAAACATACACTGGTGTATAATACTGTAACGCATTTAAAATTTTTGTTTTTCTTTGAGGTATATTCGTTTCTCTTAACCAAAAACAATATTATGTTCTTACAATAATTCGCGATATAACGGTACTTTTTTTATGTGAGAAATATTTGTTTCTTACTTTTGTTATCTTCTTCAATTTAGCAATCAGAACATATTGGTGATCATTTTAGTGGAATATTCCTATAAACACAGTTGAGAAAATTTTGTCTAAAAAGTTATTGAAAAAAAAAATTAACAGTTTTAGTTGTTGGTTTCACTTAAGGTGAGTTTATGATGACAACATATCTATTTACTGAAAATATTATTGTTTTAATTGGGAAAGTTCATTACCTTAAAGGATGTCCAAAGGAACATTTATTAAAAAAGACACCATCCGCAATAAATTAAAGAAACCAAAATGTAAGCCAATGTTAAATCAGCATCATAAGGAAAATCGTTTAAAATTTGTGCGCAAATACATGTAATGGACAAATGAGTGTAATAAAGTAATCCTTTCTGATGAAAAGAAATTCAATTTAAACGGTCCCGATTCATATTCTTGCAGAGTTATGGTTTGGGCAGCTTTTTCTGCTGCAGGAAAATCAAAAATATGTTTTATTCCAACTAAAATGAACAATTATAATGAACTGTTAGAAGATGCTCTTCTCTCATTTATGGAGAAAAAATGGGTGAAGATTGCATATTCCAACAGGATAACGCTGCAATCCATGCCATCAACCAATCCAAATCTTTGTTTAATGAACATAGTATTCCACTATTCGACTGGCCGGCTTGCAGTCTGGGGTACATGGTCCGTAAAGTTTACGCAAGAAATGCACAGAATGAAACCATAATGACAATAACAGAGTTAAAACTAAAAATTAAGCAAGCCTGGGAAGAAATTGGCAGTGATTTGCTTTAAAAATTAGTTTTATCAATGCCAGACCGAATTTTTGAAGTTATCCAAAACAAAGGTTCTTCAACACATTATTAGTAATGTTAAATTTGTTCTTTAGTTTTAGTTCGTATATATAAAAATGCCATAAAAATGGCGTTAAACCACCAAAAGTGCAATGAAAAAAAAAATTATGTATATTTTAAGTTTTTTGTTATTAATTTTTTAAATGAATAATTTAAAAAATTAATTTGTAGCACCTTAATTACTTTTTAGTCCCATTTTTGGTAAGTTGATTAAAAAAATTGATGTGCGTTTATAGTTATATGGACCAGTGTAGTAAAATTGTGTAAAGAATCTTAAAAAAATTTTTATGAAGTCAAAAGTTATTGGCATTCGAACTTTGAAAAAAGTCGATTCTCTTTTTTTTTGTTGTATAAAAATTTTTTTAAGTAACTATATATATATTTATATTTTTCTGAAAGATATTTTCATAGGAAATTGTACGAAGGAAAAAATTGAGAAAACTTGAATCATGCAAGAACCAGTGTCTCCCAAATTCTTTCTTTTTTTAATTATTTTTCAACTTTTACCTTAATTTCTCAAATTGCAAAGCTGGAATTTAAAAAATGTATTTTTTACATAGTTAAATGTGTTTTTCATGTTTTAAGATTTTCTTTTTTTCAGCATATTACTAAATTCATATCCTTTTGTTAGATCCGTCAGAAAGATAATAAATACAAATTATATATCATTGTTTCGTAAATTTTATCTTCGTTTCGAGTATATATAAACATTTTTATAATACGAAAATTTGTTCAAGACATTTTGCAAAAATATATCGAAAAAGGATTGAGTCGAGATTCAGTTTGAATAATGCAATAAAATTTTTATTCATATAATATATTTTTTAATGAAATTTTACAGCTATTTGGACTTTTTGACACTTATTTTGAAACTAAAAAATTTCTAATACCACAAAATTAAAAACACATATCATAGAACATGATTTTTTAATTTCAGCATTGCTATTTAAGACATTAAGGTAAAAATTGGAAAATCATTAAAAAAAAATAAATCGAATTTGGAAGAACCTGGTTCTCGCACGATTAAAGCTTTTACGATCTTTTCCCTTCACACAATTTTCTATAAGGTTATCTTTCAGAAAAATATAAACGTTGTATATGTTACTTAAGAAACTTTGTATATAACGGAAAAAGAATGTGACCATTCTTTTTTTTTTGCAATAGTTTTAGATAGCTTAATTTTCGTAAATAAAAGCTTTGTTTTGAATTTCTATTAGAATCTAAGAAAATACTTGTGTTTTTATTTTCAAAGGAAGCTAAAATTCGAATCAACAGACTGAGTCAGACCAGGGATGGAAAAATAAACTGCATTATAAATTCAATCTGAGTTACTATATTATATGCCATTTACACTAGACAAAAACTAGTAGCTTTTGGCTTTATTTGGTTTTTGAATAAAAAAACTACGTAAATTTGTTTGGTTTTTCCATACAAATCAAAAAACATTTTTAACTAATTTTATTGAAAACCAAATAAAAACCACTAAAATAACTATTTATGATACATCCCGTTTAGCAAATTTTAGAACCGTAGCTTTTATATATAAAGAGAAAAATAAAATTTAGAATTTATAGAAATTATTTATTTTGTTTATGAAATTATTACAATAAATAATTTATTAAAAATTGTTAAAATATGTTTTACTATCGAAACTATGTATTCTGTGATCGAAGAAAAATACAAATAGAGCGGAAATAAAAAATATCCAAGAAATATGAATGTCAACAAAAACTACATTGGGAAGAAATAAGGTATGTAAACGATGTAGTTTTTGAAATTTCGTTTTTTCAAATCCCAATTAGTTTTTGTTTTGGTATAAACGGCATATCAGAGAAAATGTAAAAAATCTTATAAAAACTAAGCATTATTTTAATTGTCTTAAAAAAGCCATGTTATTGAGTTCATGAGAATTTTTAAATATTAAAATTTATAAATAGTCAAAATATTTTAATAAGAAAAAAAAAATTTTTTATTTCTTTCAATAAAATATTTATGAATTTGAATATTTGATTTTACTAATTCAGTAATAGGTCAGATTTCGCTACAAAATATAATTGGTTTTATGAATTTAGTAATGGAATATGAAATTTATTTTTTTTCCGTGTACATTTGCTATACAAATGTCCGATTAATACAACTTTTTATCGGATTCATATGTTTATAAGACTTTTGCAGCAAATATTATTTAGAATTTTGTAAGAAATATGATGAATATAAAAAGAAATTAGGGGCAATACTAAACCCGCAAAGTTGAGAGGCTAAAAATGAGTTAAAAATTTATTTCGACCTGAATATCTCTTAAACTAAAAGAGATAACCTACAACTGTCTATATATAAAATTTCTTTTCCGTCATATCAAAAAAGAATTAAAAAATGATGGCCAACTATCAACCCTCCTGAATCCTAGGAATCTGTACTCCACCACATCAACTCAAAAACACCTTATCTCTGGGCGTATGTAATTTTATTGGGATAACTCCAATCGTTCACAAGTTACGGAACTATTTAAAAAAATCGTCTTGGAACTACTGTGCGATAGTGAGATGAATCCATAAATTGATATACCAAGTGAACATTTTAGCTTTAATCTGAGTAATATAACAAAATATTTCTACAATACTGTAAAATAATAACCATTTATATAAAATGATATTATATAAAATAATAAATATAAATATAAAAAATAATTTTCTCACATATTCATATTTAAAATTTGATCTTATGTACAAAATTACATTAAGAGTAAAATAAACAAATCGCAACAACCCTTAATTTTCGGATCTATTAGACCTATTGTTATTATTTTTTTTGCGAATTTGTAATTGATATAATCTCCTTTACATTTTATTACATAAAAAATATAGAATTTTATTAAATTTACTAAGTTTTTTAGAGCTTTTAAAAGAATTTTAAATCATACCGTTTCCACAGCGTCTTTCTTGTTGTTACGCTTTCATACCGTATACCATTGGCATACACTTTGCGCTCAGTGATTTCCCATAAGTTTTCTACTGCATTTAGAAGAGGACTACGGCCGGCCAACCCAAAATGTTAATGCTTTTATACAAAACCAATTACTTAGTTTGTAGGGAATTATGAATAGCTGCATAGTCCCGCAAACAAATTAAATTAAAACCAATTAAGTTTTCACCATGTTCAATTACCCATATCTTGAGCATTTACGCATAAATTTCGAAAGGCTTTCCTTTGAAGGAATATGCAGTCCATATCATAAGAGCACCTCTAAAAAATTTCTGCTCATTTTAACTTCCTTTTCTTAACGTAAATCTTTCAATAATACTGGATTGACCCAATGCATTAAATTAAACTTGTAAAAATAAGGTGTTTTGAAGTCTACAAAACCGGCTGAATTCTTCTAGTAGTTACTGGAAATCAAAAATGACTCTATTTGCTACCCAAATAAATGTTAATTGATTAATGTCTCAGTTTTGGTGCATAGACAACGTTGGATTTCGGACGGAACTCTTTTAATACCCTTCAACACAGGTGTAAAGGGTATATATAAGTTTGTCACTCCGTTTGTAATTTCTACAATTTTTGTCGCAGAGCAAAAAAAGTTTATATTTTCTGTATTCTTATAAGAAATGATGTCTATAGGACGATTTCCGTCTGTCCGTCCGTTGTAATGGGCTTCATTAATGTCAGACGGAAATCGTCCTATATTATTGAGTTCCATATTCCTTGAATATGGCTTTCAAAATATTTATGTATGCAAATGTTAACAATAAATACCTTAAATAGGTAATTTTCCTAGAAAAATCTGTAAAAAATAATGAATGAAAATTTTCATATTTTTGCAGTCATTATGGAGCACGTACATCATTTTCAGAAAAAGCGCTAAAAATCATTATTTTGTTCCCGTTATGCGGTTAAAAATCATTAAAAACTAGAAATTTTCAATAGAAAATTTCAAACATTTTTGAAAAATTCAAATATAAATGAAAATTGAAAAAAAAATTATGCCTTCTTGATTTCATTTCATTTGAAAAAATATTAAAAAGTATTAACATTTTAAAAAAAATTATTCTTAAATATTATAAACTGAAATCAATGAAAGTATTTTTTTATATTTATATACAAAGTTAGTTCTGTGTATACAAATTTGTAATTGAATCCAATATATCTGATTTATTTATATTTTACGTTCAATATCCAAATACAAAGATGTTTATTAAATACTAAAAACGTTAAAATATATTTTCATATAACACATCTCAACACGAGTGAGGGATATACAATATTTGATACAGCCGAATATAGCACTCTAACTTTATTTTAATTCAAAAAAAAAAAAAAAAAAGTTATGCACTTCACAAAAAGATCTACCCATTATTTTGGTGATTGCGCAGTTAGAAAGTTTTTAATCGTTAAAAGCCAAATTTTTTCCTTGTTCTTATGCAGACAAAAAATGTTAATTTAAATTATTGTAAATAAAAGAACGTGTTAAACGTTGACAGAAAAATAAAATATAATTTTGTAATACTTTTTCTTTTATTTAAATTGAACTTATATTTATTTCTCACTAAAACTGAAAATCGATAATTTTCCTTTGCTTAAATACTAAAATATAAAAAATATATATAACGGTATATTACAGAACTCGACATTATACAGATCTAAAAAAGATGATATATACCCCCTTCTTTACTAAAAGAAAAAAAAAATTAAAGTGAACTATTATTTATTTCGTTTACTGTATATGTATACCGTATATTATACTGTATATTAATATACTTATATAATATGCATAAATATGTAATCCATACATAATATTTTTAGCTGGGATATCAAAAACTTCTTCAAAATGATTAGTCGTTAATGACAAAAATCAAGGAAACATATTTGTCAAGCCTTATATTAGAAAACTAATGACCGACAGAATCTTTAAAAATTGCTAACGACCAATAAACCGCCAGCGCAGTGCGACCCAAAAAATTAAATAGAAATAAATCGGCAGTTTCTGATCGTCTGTTCCGTTTTTTGGAATATCTTTTATTTTATTACCAATAAATAACAAAATCGTTTAAAGAAAAAATTTAAAAAAAAATCTTTATGACATCTTCGAAAGTATGTACACATAAAAAAATAAAATTTTTGACCTCATGTCTTTCAATTTCCTTCATATTCACTAAATATGTTCTATGCGAATCTAATAAAATGTATCCAAATTTTGTTTAAAAAAATCAAAAACCGTGGCTTTTTGCATTTTTCAGATACACTTTTGAAATTGTTTTCCCGCTACGATTTTTAATTTTTTTAGTTCAAAGTAATTTATTTCTTACTATTGTTTTTATTTACTATTTTTAATTTTTAGAAAAAAAAAAAAAAATTAAAAATTTTACTTTTTTAAACATTTTAGTGTTTTGTACGTTTTACGCAAAGTGTACAACTTAAAATATATACGCGTTCAATCGATTTAAAACTTTTTTAAGGGTATTTATATTTGCTTTAAATTAAATAATTCAAAAATAAAATTTTACTTATAAATTGCATTAGATGCAATTAATAACACTGGTCGACAAAAAAATCTACCGCCAAATACGAATAGTTGGACTATAAGGATTTTGGTGTGTTAAACACGAATCTGCTTTCAGTTTTTTCTTTTCCATAATCAGGTCTGGATTTTTTTTATGTCCATTACGCGAGTATATATCAACATACACCAAAAGATGTGGACTAAAAATGCCTTCAAGCCTTTCTAACATATTTTTTTATATGCTCAATAATTTCGGAATTATTTAGAAATTAGTGTCCGAAAAAAATTTTTCTTGCAAAATTGAAAAATTTTTTTTGTTTAAGTTTTTTTTAAGCGAAAACTCCAAAAATGTTTCTGTTTTCTATCTTTACCATAGTGCTAAGAATAAAATAAGTCATGTCTCATCAAAATTGACGCACTAATCTTGATTTTATTCACAGTTAAGTGAAAATAACTATGTATACCTACAATCAAGTGAAGATAGACTGGTGCGCAAATCAATTTTTTTTTTTCGACAAACAAAATAGGTAGTCTAGATAGAATTGCCAAGCTAAACATGAATATGCTTTCACTTTTTTCCTTCCACATACTGATCCCTTTTTATTGCTATGACTACTATATCCACCTTATTCGGCGGTCACACTTGTATAAGTCGAGATCGGTTTATCAAATTTAGATAGATAAAACTCCTATCCGAATAAAATTACCTTCAAGTTATCTTAACATTATTTTTTTATCCAGTCAATATTTTCGGAGTAAAATAGCAAAATTATTCCAATTTTTAATGGTTTATATTTTTTTTCGCCACTAATTTTCGAATACAAAAATAAAATTTTCGTCTGCATCTTTTTTTGTTTCAATTGTCTAAATCAGGCAATCAGTTTTCGGATTATAGTAAGTAGTGTAATTGTTTTATTAATGGGAAATATTAGACATGTCCATAAAAAAAGCCTGATGGAAAAAAACTATAGGCAGATACGTGTTAAACACGTCAAATTACATCTACTTCTGTTTAAAGAAAAATTAATTTTTTTCCCCAACTTGCATCTCTACTTAATTGTGGGTATACATGGGTATTTTTACTTAATTGTGAATGAAATCAAGATTTGTGTATCAATCTTGATGGCTTATTTTGTTCATACCAATTTTATGATAACGGACTAAAAACTGCACGTTTTTGCCAGTTCTATTAATTAAAAGAAATTTTCAAGAAAAAAAATTCTTCAATTTTACGTGAAAAATGGGGTTTTTCGACTTTAATTTCTGAATAAATTCGAAATAGTCTAATATAACTTAAATATAATTTTCGTCTACATCTCTTAGCGTTACAATTGTCAAAATAGGACAACCCGTTCTCGAGTAAAATATACTTGTGTGTTCGCCTTATTAAGGGAGATATTAGAAATGCCCATAAAAAATCACAACCTGATGGAAAAAACTGAAAGCATATTCGTGTTTAGCAGGTCAAATTTTATCTAGTCAACATTTTTTTTTTTTTTTTTTTTTTTTGAAGTAGGACGAATTTTATTTATTTATTTATTTTTTTGCCGACCAGTGTAATTTGACAATTATACATATATATTGGATACATATATTCTTATATTTTTTATAAACTAAAAAATTTGATTAAGAAAATGTTATGGTTTAGTCCAAAACACAAACTTATTTGAGTAAATGAGTTTTTGTGTGAGAAAATTTTTTGGTGTTTTTTAGAAAAAGATATTAAAAATACTATAGCTTCTCTTACTTAAACTTAAACTGAATTGCTAAGTTAATATATCAAGTTTTAAGTTTATTTAAGAAAATTAAGAATCGAAGGGGGAGAAATTTGCAAATATGCATCCAAAATATTTACATGCATTATAAATACATTTTTTAATATCTAATTTTGATATTAAAGGAGGAATTAATTGCCTTTCTAGTCAATGAAATCGAACTTAAAAGATATGTATAATTAAAATTACATACAAAGTGAAATATTTTCCCTTTTTACAAATTTAAAACGTTTTTTGAAATTTCAGAAAATTAAAACAGATACGTCAATGTAATCTTATGTGATGTCTCATAGAATCAATTTTCCCCTTTTTTTTTATCAAAAAAGTAGTCAAATTCTTTTTTTAATTTTAAAAAAATTTTCTTAAGTAATATACAATAGTATTTATTTTTTTCTTCCCAACCGGTATCGGGGAGCAAAAATTTCTATTACCAAAAAATTTAAGAGACATTGGGCTATACAAAAAATATATTTTTTTTTTTTATTCCAGCTTTGCGATTTGAGAAATTAAGGCGAAAATTGGGAATTTATGGAAAAAGTAGGTCCAGTCCTAGCAGGAATAAACTTGTTTAAATAGTTCTTTATTCACACTATTCCATATTTAAAAAAAGTAAATACTATATGTTGTCCCTACACTGACTGAGTTACCTAAGTAATTTTTCAGGAAAACAAAAACAAAAAAAATCTTTCCGTTTATTCATAGGCTTAGTAGCACAATTAATGTGTATCATGAAAAATAAAAAAAAAATAAAAAAAATAGCGTTTTCTGGAGAAAATATACGAAAACTTTGAATAGGTAATTTTGTAAAACAATTTTTATTAAGATATGTTTCTGCTTTCCATTTTTGTAAGTTCTTAAGTTTAATTAAATATAGGTTTGAACTATGGAAGGTGGTATTATGTGTAATATCTTGTAAAATCAAATCTCAATGATTCCAGAAGAAATCTTCAAAAAAAAAAAAAATAGATAAATAAAAAAAATTGTCCAAAATATTAGTGCTACATATATAAAACGTTAGCTAAAGAAAAATTAATTAACCAGTAATTCACGATTTTCAATAAGAAAAAATTTGAGATTTGCTGAAAATTTGTTAACTCAATAAAGTGCATCAATTTGTGTGAAAACAAAGAATGTTGCAAATGTTCCCCCCGAAATCTATAGATTGATGTGTCATAAATAGAGTATCCAAAAAACCGACTTTTTTGAAAACCGGTTATCGGTTTAACCGAAAGATCTCATTTTAGAAAAAACCGATTAACCGGTTTTCTGTCATTTGAGTCTTTTAAAAAAAAGTATTATTTTTTTGTATTTTTTTTTTTAAACAAAAGCCTAAACTTGTACGTGCATGAAAATTTTACTCTGCAAAAATAATAAAGTTTGATGAACATAATTTCAAAATTAAGGTTTTTTATTCACGTTATAACTTTACAGAGATTATTATTATTATTACTCGTATTATTATTATTATTATTATTATTATTATTTTTTTTTTTTTTTTGATTTAGTGTTGTTCTTATTTATTTGATCTTATTTAATAAACTATTTTTAATATTTTATTCCTAATCCTGGTATTTGAAAATATAACGTACGGAAATAACTTATTTATTTCAATTTAAATTATCAGACAAACTGAAATAATTTTCGTTAATTTAAATTTAAATTATTGAACAAATAAAGGGGACATTTTTGTAGTTGTTGACATTTTTACTATATTTATCGAAAATACCTAAAAACTGAAATTATAAGAGGATTAAAAATACAAATATTACAAAATCGCTATCCTTCAAAGTGTAAAGAACTCAAAACAAGCCAATTTCAAAACCTCGGTAATAAAAAAAACATTGAATGACTATAAAACATATAAATAACTTCAATATCTTCTTGTCAAAAATCATAAATACAACTCATTTTAAATGAAAGGAATATACTTTAATTATAAATATTAGTATCGTAGTGAAATACGTATATTTTGTTAACAAATATAACCGTTATAACTGTGTTCGATTGTACTTATAAGTAAACATGAAAAAACTAGTCCACAAAATCCTGGTTACAAAAATTATTAGATTAGAGATTTGTGAAAGCAAATTTTAAATTTTAAATAATTTCTTATTGATTTTAATAAAACTTGTAAGTTTTTCTGTAAAACTTTTGCTGTATCCTTTAGTATCCTTAAAATATTTGTTGAATATATCCCAATACATTTTAACTGACCGAAGTTTGAGAAAATTTGGTTGATGGAGCTCATTTGATACATATACAACGACATGACTAATAATGATAAATATATTTCATTTTTTATAAATACATATACATACAACAAACGTTATAAAGCAAAATTTTTTTATACGTTTTATTTGTATATTGAATCTGTCTTATTTTAAGACCTCACAATAAGTATTAAAATCTTAAAAACTAAAAATTAAACAATATACAATCTTTATTGTGATCATTGGTTCTGCCATGGTCCTACTATTAACGGAGTGGAAATTCGGCTCGCGAAGCCTTGTATCTGTTTGAACTTCAGCATGAAGCCTTGCGAGTGGCTTCGGGTGAGTTTTTAATTATAGAATGTATTTTTCATTGAGCTTCCTAAACTCGTATTTTACAAATGGTACCTTTAAGTCCGTATGGATATTCTCATTTATTATGTACCATAATGCAGCCGTCATGGCCCTAAGAATTTTTGATAGGGTCCTCTGTATAATATCGATACTCGTATTACTGGCTGTTCCCCGTAGTTGAATACCGTATGTCCAAGTTGGCTTTAAAACGGTTTTATACAGGATGACTTTATTGCCAAGGCTTAGTTTTGAATAACTGTTAGTTAACCAGTGAAGACTGGAAAATTTTAACTTCATATGAAGTCTCTTGGCTTCTATATGACGAAGCCAAGGTGATCTAAATGAATACCAAGGTAATATGATCTGACAGTTACCTCTTCTCAGGGCAAATGTAACATGGTTACATTTATACGTCGGAGGTAAAAATCTAGTTGGCTAGATGCTATTTTTGGGTTTTCATGAGAACTGAGTATTGCAGTATCATCAGCAAATGTTGAAATAGTCAGTTCATCATATATAGGCAAATCAGAGGTGTAAATTATATATAGAGCTGGTGAACTGGGACGATATATCCATCATTCAGGAATGGTAGAATTTCCTTTTGAAATACTTTTTCGAACAGCTTCGACAAGCAAGAAAGTAAGGTAATAGGTCTATATGAAGATGTTATAGTAGAATATTTTCCTGGCTTTGGGATCATTTTAATCAGAGAAGTTTTCCAAATTTTTGGAAAAACTCCTAGTTTAAAGATCGCGTTGAAAATTATTGATAGCACAATTATGCCACATTCGGTAGATTTTTAATCATTGATTGGTGTTATTGACTCATATCCAGGTGATTTGCTAACATTTATGTTTTCTTTATTGATTGCGTTAATGTCCTCTGGGCTAACATAAATTATGTAGTCATAATTTAGTGTAGTGTCAGGTGTCTCTCCCAATACAAAATCATTTGTTTGGGGATTGGGTTGAAAGAATGTGCTTAAGTAGCATGCAAATAAATTGCTTTATCTTCTGAACTGAGGGTCCAGATACCATCAGCCTTCCTTAAAGGAGTTTGTGTCTCCACTGGTGGTTTAATGTCCTTCGCTACCTTCCATATTGAAAAGTTTGTGTTTTTGTTATCCGTTAAGCTTTCAATGTATTTTCTACTTTGGCGATCCTCTTCTAATTGTAGGGTACTTTTTAGTTTTTTACCTACTATTGACAGCTTCAGCTTTGCAGCTGGTGATCTGATTTGTTGCCATTCTCTTCTGATTTTTCTTTTTTCAAGGAGAAGTTTTTCAATTTCAGTATTGGAAGTAATGTTATCATCCTTTATAAAAGTTTGGCTAGAATGTCCGCATGCTACATAAACCGTACATAGGGTACAATAATTTTTACTATGACCAAACTCTTGGCAATTGCCGTATTGTATGGGCCCCTTTCTTTTAAGGGGTTCCTCTATAGTAACTCTGCTATTCAATAGGTATCGCAGAAAATATATAAAATGCGTTTCATATTTCATATTAAAAATATTTACCACAACTTTTATTTGATAGGTCAACTTTTCGAGGACCTCCTTGATTTCACTGGATTCTATTTCTTTAATGACAACTGTCAAACCTTTACTACTTTTAAGTTGATATGTATAAAAGTTTGTCTTGCTATCATTAGCTAATGAGAGATTTTTCTATAACAATCCTCAGTGTATACTACTATTTTTGTCTCTTGCACGCCACCTTTTCTTATTGGAACAATATAAAAATTGTTTTTTTCCAATAAGTTCAATAAATGTCTTAACTAAATTATTGGAGTTAGGCTCACGAAGATATACTGGTGGGGGTTTTGATAATTTTTGGATAGAATTACCATCTTTTGTATGATTATTTTTTATATCATCACTCAAGAGAGCAAAAGGATTGCTCATCAGGGGTTTATCAATTACATTTTGTTTTTTTTTTTTAGCAAAAGTCAAACTTTTCTGAGGGCTTAAATTTCTTTTATTAATACTTAAATATCTTAGCATACCTGAAATTGAGTTTTTGTAGTACTTATCTTCTTCCATCTTTTTATCTGTGCTGCATTCAGACTCCCACTAGTTATTGTAGGTAGTGGATTATAAGCTTGTGTTGTGTTCTTTTTAAATCCATGGTTGTTGTTTTATGTTTTGTTCTAAACAATTTTTAGATGGTGATATGGTTTGTGTGTTTCTTCGGGTAATTGAATTATGTGGGAACAAGAGCGAGCTCTCTCAAGTGGTTTGGCTATTAAACAATTTTTATTGTATTGTGGATCACAAATATTTTTATTTTTTTCACTCTCCCCGTTGAAAATTATATACACATTTCGACCGTTTATGCTGAATCTTCTCTCATCATAAGAACTCATAGACTCTTTTAAATGATGTATAACAGATAATTATAACACTTTTTTTTTATCACAAATTTTGTTTTGTTTGTTTATTTGTACTATTTAATTTTGTTTTCTTTAAATGTTTAATGTTTTATATTTAATAAATATTAACACTAGTAATACAATTATTTGTATAGCGTCCAATAGCGTATTATAATATATTTAATTTTCACTAAATCTCGATTAAAATTTAAAAAAATCGTGGTGTGCAAAAAAAATATATGTACGTCTGTTTGTCATAAGAATAACAAACCAAACTATTCAACTATTTAAAGAGAACTGTCCAAGTTAAACAAGATATACATTTAGCAAGTTACAATTTTTACATTTAGCAAGTTTTTATTTTTAGTCAAGTAATTTTTATTTTTATTTATTTATTTTTTTAACTCTTTTTCTGAGTAAAATTACTTAAAAAGTTAAAAAAATTGCTGTTAAAAAACGGCTAACCGCCTTTAAAACACCGGTTTGGAAAAAAAGCCGAAACCGACAGCGTTTGTAAAAAGTCGGAAACCGGTTTTGGATACTCTAGTCATAAACTAATTACCGAAATATTTATGATCAATTATTTTGCTTTCGTGAGCTGCATCAATTTTAAAATACCTTAAAAATATGACTTTCGATCAACACTCTACATAACTTTTAATTTTTAATCAAAACAATTACAACATTTAAAAAGTAACGCTCGCATGTTATTAATAGTATAATCTCCCGGCTTCTTGTCTGGTCTGATTTAATTAAAAAAATTAAAATGCAAGTAATATATTACGTATGGTTTTGATGACCTAGCTCGACTAACACTACTTATATAATCGTTTGGAGAACATATTGGAGACTGAAATATTTTTTGGAATGAACACTATCCACTTCCATCATTGTATACCCCTTTTGTCTACTAATTGTTCAATTTCTTTTATTTTTGTTAGGGTGTGAAGCAATTATTCTAATATTAAATAGTGTTGTTTTTTTAAATTTTTTAGAAAATTATAAATAAACAAATTTATACATATTTCGTCTAATTGCGAGAGTTTAAATTCTTATAATTTTAAATTCATAATAAATATTAAATAATAATCTGAAACTGAAAGACAGGCGGACGGACAGACATTATTAAAGTTTTAGATGACCTAAATCTGTGTCAGTTAATTTCAGTATAACCAGTCTTGGGATATTCATTTTTAGATGTCGTATTATGAACATAATATATAAAATATTTTATATTTACATTTTAATATTACCATTTTATCTAAGAAAATTTATAATATTAACTAATACGAAAAATTATTTTCATAGGTAATTTTGTTGAAGCATTTTATATATTACCTAATTTTGTAAATCCTAAACCAGTTGAGATATCGACAAATGCTTTGGTGGTCTTACTTGTGACTAGTAGAGGATCTAAATGCACTAATAAACAAAAATTCTAAAATATTTACATAGGTAATCAAGTCAGCGCAGGGACGACATATTACTTAAGAACATTTTTATATAACTGAAAAAGATTATGACAACAAAAAAAAGCGGGGAAAAAATCGAATTAAATTAAAAATTCTAATGCATACTCAGTAAAAATTTGGTAGTGGTATGTAGTTACGGATGTAGTTACTATTCAATGAATACAACATATTGTCTGTATTAAATAAAAGTTTTTTAGTAACTACTTATTTATAAAGCGGTATGTAATTACTTATTTATTAGACTAGATTTTTGAAAATACTATTTTTTTATTTTGGTTATTTGTAACCTAAAATGTAACTAGTTCCTATTGTTTTAACTAATAATTAAGTCAGTAATGCGTTAAAATGAATGATTTATTAAACAGCTTTGAAGAAATTAGTTATTAACATCTAAATAATGACTTTCTGAAATGCCTACTTGTAATAATATAAGGTAAGTAGTTGCCTCTAATGTCATCACCGTATTAAAATAATGAGTTATTCAGCTAATGTGTAAGTAGTGAAGAGCCATTATATTAGCTTCTTAATTCATTACATGGCAACAAAGTTTTTGCTGGGTATACATTTTGATTCCTTAAAGATCAAAAATTCTTTCTTTTCACAATTTTGTTATTTGATGTTAATACAATAAAAAATATTAAAAAAAATTGGGTGAAATTACCCGCTAACGAAAAGACTTTAATTTTTGAAGCCCTTAAACTAAAAGATAATGGTTTTTGTAGATCCAGCAAAATACGCCCATATAAAAATCTTTCTATATTATGTTTAGAACATTTCTAGTAAATAAATTTTAAAAACGTTGCAAATTGCCAAATCACTGTTTTTTCATATTGTTTTTGAAACGGTTTTATTATACACAATGGTGCCCTGCATTAAAAAAATTGAAGGATATATAAAGATTTTAAAAATTTTCTACGTATTGCTTAATTTAAATTTCTTTACTAAAAACGTTGCAAACATAAAATAGCTTTATTATATATCGTTTTAAAGCAGGTCCATTTTTTATTTTTATTTTGGAAAATCAGCAATTATGATCACGTTAACATTTTTTCATTAAGAAAACTAGCTACGTTACTTCATTTTTTTAATTTTTCATTAAAACTTCTTTTTTAATTTTTTATTTAAATTTTTGATTATTTTTAGTCTGAAATTTTTAAATTTCAAAGATTTTTTTTATAAATAAAATAAGTGGTATAAAAGGTAGAGCATTCTCCACTTTCTTTGTACAAAGTTCTGTCTACTCACAACAGCAAACGATATCTGTAAACTTTCCGTTTACTAAAGACGTAGATATGTTTGCTTTCATTTAAGACCTTTTGACGTTACGTTAATGTTTTTATGAATTTCTGAAGTGACCAAAAATGGTGAAACTACCCAACCGCATGGGGTAAATTCGCTATGTTATGGAGCCACAATTGCTTGCCTATATATGATGTCTTTTTTTTTTATTTTTATTTATTTATTTCATTTATTATTATTATTATTATTATTATTTTGAACTAATTGAATTAATGAACATATTGAAATGAATTTTATGCAAAATAAATAAAAATTCAATTAATATTGCATATCCAAAATCAGTACATTTCGAAAATCACTAAATCCAGATACAATTTATGAAAATCCCTCTGATTTGTAAAAAAAATTCATTTTTTCCCCATTTTTCTAAAAAAATTTTCCCTCCTCCTTAAAATCGCAATGTTTTGTTTTTGTTGAAATATAAATGTATTTATTGTTTTACTTTAATATACAATATCTTAAGTTTTTAATATTTAATTCAGGTCGCAATTTAGCTTTTAGTTTCATAGAGTTTTAATTAAGTGACTCTTAATGTTTCACATACTACGGTTCAAACTAAAGTGATATTACATGACTTTTTATTTTTTTTATTTATTTATTTTAGATACTTTCTTACGACTATAATACATTAAATTTCTTATCCAATTTTATATTTTTTAAATGCTCTGATAAACACTATTTTTTATTTCTTCTATTTCTTTTAAAAGCATTAATATTTGTTTCGTTTTTAACATAATTTGGGAGTTTGTTAAATAATTGCAGTCCCTTGTACAGCAAACATCTCTTCATTTTGTTAGGTGCTATTCTATGTATTCGGAAATCATTTCCATTCCTCAAGTTATAAGGCTGGCTTTTATTCACATATGCTAGTTCTTGAGTCAAGTATTCTGGCGCATATCCCATCTTCATTTTGAATATAAGGATACATGTGTTATAGTCTTTGTCTGATACTTATCCATTTCAATGTGTCAAGCATATAATGTATCGAAGTATATCTACAACACTTTAAAATCGATCGCATAGCTTTATTTTGTAGTTTTTGTAACCTTTCTAATTGTATATTTGTGCAGCAAGTGTATATTACGGTTGACCCGAATTTAAAATGTGGTTTAATTATTGTATTATATATATTTATTGCGGTAATTATTGATATTTTGCCTCTAATCCTTCTAAAAAGGCCTATCTTTTTTCCGATTTTTTTTTACATATATATTCTATATGATCATTAAAATTCATGTTTTTGTCGATTATAAACCCAAAATAATTTATTTTGTGTACTTTTTCTATTATTTTGTTATTAATTTTAAATTCTATATTGCTATTCATATTTATTTCCATAACTTTTGTCTTATTTTCGTTCAGTTTTAGTTTATTCATTTTTAACCAGTTATTTAAATTTCGCATATCGTATACTAAGTTTTCCAGGCACTGCTCATCTGTATCCGCTATATTAAATATTAGGGTATCGTCCGCATCAAGTACTATTTCATTTCTATCTATTACAGTTGTCATATCATTTATATAAATTATAAATAGTAAAGATCCAAGAATTGATTCTTGTGGTACTCCATATTCATTATTAATTGTCTCTGATTTTTTATAATTCACTTTAGTTATTTGCTTTTTATTTGTTAGATATGATTCAAACCAATTTAATTCTTTATTTTGTATTCCGTAGGAGTACAATTTCTGTAATAATATTTTTCTGTCTATTGTTTCAAACGCTCTTTTATTTTTTTTTATTTTTTTTTTTTTATTTCTGCCGTTACTTTTCCATCTATTTGAAAATTTTTTCCGAAATCCAGATTAATATTTACATAAAATATTGTTTGATTCTAGATAATTTTCAAGTTCTATTTTAACGATTTTTTCAAGAATTTTTTCACAAAATTTTAGTAAGTTTATTGGCCTAAATTCTTCACATTTATTTGTTTTATTAACCTTTTCAACTGGCGCCATTATTGAAGTTTTCCAATTTTCAGGAAATATACCCGTTTTTAATGATTTATATATAATTTTTAGCAACACTTCTTCATTCAAGTTCCAATTATCTAATATCATATTTATATTAACATTATTATAGTCCGGTTTGTTGTTTATGTTATTGCATATATTTTTAAGTTTTATTTTTGTTATTTCTCGGAATTTAAATCTACATTTTATCACATTTATTTGATTTATATATTGAACATATTCTATATTATCTATAATTTCTTTTATACTATTTACAAAATATTTATTAAATTGATTCGCTATTTCATTACTGTCCTTATATTATATACTTGTAAACATCACAGATTTTATCACATTTTTTGTTTTTTAGTACTAAGTCTTTGATGCTATTACACATTTGCCTTTGATATTTGGTATTATTTATTGTTCTATTAATATATGTATTTTTTTTTCATTTTTAAGTATTTTTATATGTAAATTTCTGGCTTTTTTATAATCATTCCGTTTTGCATATTTATTTATTGTTTTCGCTATATTATATTTTAATATTTTGTATCTATTTAGAACTTGCAAGTGCCTGTTAAATCATTTATTTACAATATTTTTTTCATTTATTTTCTTTTTTATTGAGAGATTTACAATTGCTCTTTCTATAGCTATATCAAAACAATTTACGTTATAATTCAAGTCTTGATTTTCATTGAAGGTGATTAATGCACTAATTTCCCTTTGAAAACGGCATTATTTATATTTAAAGATTTTTATTTCATTTTCATTTTTCGTTGCGATTTCATATATATTGTCTATTTTAATTTCTATTACTTCAGGATCCGAAATTTTATTTCTATTACTTATGTTTTCACTAATATTCGTACTATTTGTTATAATAAAGTCTATTATTGATCTTGAATTTTTTTGTAACTCTTGTAAAATTAGTCATCACTTGTTGTAATCCATTATCATTGATTATGGATTCTATTTTCTTCTTATATGTACTTTTTTTTATCCAATCTATATTAAAATAAGCAGCAATAATTATATCTGTATTTCCTTCACTTATTTCTTCTACGATTTCTTCAAATACTTCATAAAATTCTGCTTCTTGACTATTTGGTGATCGGTAATCTGCTGCTATTGTAATTGATGAGTTGTTGTATTTAACATTATATGCACTTATCCAATATTTGAAATCACACATTTTTTCGATTAATATGTTTACATGGCAGTCCTTATTAACATATAATATTACTCCTTCGGTTCTCGTAGAATTCGATGTAGGTGAAAATTGACAATATTCTTCTAATGGTATTTCAGACTCATCAATTCTGTTAGACAAATGTGTCTTCGATAATATTATGAACTTTGGCTTATCAATATTAGCAATTGCTTCAATTTGATTAAATTTGTTTGTAAGTCCTTGTATATTTGTGTATATTCCTTGTATGCTTTCTAATTGTTATTCATTTAATCCCATTCTTCTTCTTTTTAATTTTAATTTACTTTTATAAACTGGACACTCTCTATCTGTCGTCATATGGTTCTCATCAAGGCCCAAATTTAGTTTCTTGTTTGTCCTAATGCAATTAATACATTTATTTATAATATCCTTATTACATTGGTTTGTATAATTTTTTCCATGACATTTCAAACATATTTCCTCACTTTTGCAGTCTACTGATTTATGGTTAAATCCTTCACATTTAAAGCAACGTTATATTTGTGTACCATCAAAAACTCCCAACCGATATTTAATCTCTGAGCCGAAGTTATTCTTGTGTATGATTCATTATTAATTTTTAACATCGCATTAAATATTGATCTTTTATTTCCCTTCGTTTCATATACTTTTATTATTTCTAGTGTACTACCGCCTAGAATCTGATTCTCTTTTTTAAGTTTTTCAATAATCTCGTTATCTCAATATTTAATTGTCGTATCCGTTACAATTATTGACAATTCAATCTTATTTGGAACTTTAATTTCGTACCCTTTACTCTTTTCACTTTCAACATTCTCACTTTGTATGACTAAAGTTCCGTTTTTTTATTTTCAATGTTTAGTATTTTAAAATTTATTGGGTCCACTTTTTTGTTTAACTCTTCACTTTCGGTTTTATTACTAATGGCACTTGATTTTTTAACTCTGGCAATACCATATTCGTTTTCAATGCATTTTAAAATGACATCTTATTCTGATTGTCTTTTGTTTCTTTTATCACTTTTTTATTTCATTACACATCTTCTCATTTTTTTGCTCTATGTTGTTGCACATTTATTTATTTTTGCTTTCATAGTCTTTAACATTTCCAAATAATTTTTTATTTCATTAAAGTTCTTCTCACATGCTTTTTGAGTATCATCTAAAATCCTAAGTCTTTTTTTCGTAACGTTTTTCAATTGCCTCAAGTAATTGTTTTATTTCGTTTTCGTTTTGTTTTAGTGATGTTTCAAATTCCCTTTTATATTCTTTAAAATTTTGCTTGCTAAATCGTACACCATCTTGGATTTCACCTAAAGCTAAATCCACATTTCTTATATATTGCATGCAGTCCTAACATATAAAACGCACAAAATTGTTAGCTTCCAACACTCCGATAGAGTATTGGAATGTTATATTTTATCACATACACCATTGCATCTGATGCCAGTTTCATCCCTAATTACTGATCTGCATGCATTGCATTCAGTCGTCCTCGAGCGAAATTTTCTTTTATTTAATTATTTAATATTATGTGTATTTTTGTATGTTTTTATTTTAATCTATAAATTAAATTCTTCTTTATGTTTAAATAGTCCTTTTTTATTTATAAAATACTTTTAATATTTTATTTTTTCTTCAGAGCTTTTAGTTTTTGCTTGTTATCGCTGTTTCAATTTAATTTTTATTAAGCTAGGCAAAATTATTTTTAGTACAAAGTAAATAAGAAAAAATGGAATAAATGAATACAGAGAGTAAGGTTTTTAAATTAGGATTTCCATCAAATATAAATGTGAACGACAACATTGAATTTTTCTTATTCTATTCCTACTTTTAGTAGTTTTTTGAGAAAAAAATTTTATATTTTAAAAAATTCCCTTTATTTTACCAAAAATTAAAATTCCTTCCCTATTTCGTTAAAAATTCCCTCAAAAAGGGAAAATTCCCTCCATTTGACATCACTGCTGTAAACACTAGAGCCATCAGCCATTATGAAAGTCGAGTAGTATCTATTAAGTCTAATGATATATGCACAGAAAGAAAAACTGCATTCTAAAATCAAGTTTATTTTTCGCAAAAATTGTATTTAAAAATTTAAATAAGATTTGTACTAAGGTATAATTAAAACAAGTACAAAATGGAATCAATTCAAAAATTTAGCGCGTAATTTATACTAAATAGAATGAAATACCTAAAGTAAGTATGCAAATTCTAACACTAAGTACAAATTGTACTTAAATCAAGTAATTGATTCTTGAAATTGGAATTAAGAATAACTTGAGTGTGAGATAATATGAGCGAAATGAAATTTACCCTCTCTGATCTCCCACTCTCTGTTTGTCTATCGGTTTCGTCATTAAATTTGTATTAGTCTTCATTGTGCGACGCTTAAATACTTTCGCATTTGTTTTTAACCTTTTAAGTGGTGTTTTTTTTTTAAATGTATGACCAACAAATGAAATTAATTTTTATTGAAGCACTACCTCCAAATGATGAGCAAGTATCATATTAGACTCTGCTGGGTACCGGGTCATTGCGAGATAACTGGCAATGAGGTAGCTGATGAATTGGCTAGGAACGCCTCATCTTTGGATGGTGCTGTAAGTGAAAGTGGTGTGAGATCACTTCAGGTTGATTAGAGAGTGGATTCGGGATAGAACCAATCATGCATGGAATCGTAGAACGGACTGCAGATTATCAAGGGTCCTATGGCCTAAACTTGATACAGCAGATAAAAATGAACTTTTAGGCATGAAAAGGGGAAACCTGAAAACTATAAAAGGTATTCTAACAGGTCATTGTCCCATAGGGGGAATGACAGGGAATTGGGAGATAGGTTCCTCCGGTCTTTGCAGGATGTGCGAAGATAATGAGGAGACTAAGAGGGTGTCGTTGGCTTAGAGCGAACGAAATAGGGTGGTAGTATTTTTCCTTCTATCCAAGTCTTTTCAATTCTTTTCTGTTCTTTACTTGTTCTCAGCTTTCTAACCTTCTTCCTTTCTTAAATCACTTTAACACCACTACTACTTTTTCTATCCATTTTACGAAGGGACTCACAATGGACTTCTAAGGTTCCGAGTGAATGCACAGGAACTCTTCCGAGTACTGGCGACTTACACCTGATCAAACTCCGTAAAGAGTTAAATTTACAAGCTTATTTTGATTATTTAAAACGTAAGTGCAAATTGCAATGTTTAAGAAATTATATCTTGATTTAAGTACGAATTCTACTTACATATTTATGCATGTATATTTACAAATACATTGTTATTTTTCTTTTTATAGTTACTACCAACTGTGCTGTTTTATTTGCGATTATAAAAAGGCGTAGTTTTTATACCCTACACTACTATAGGTTGTTGGGGTATTATGAGTTTGTGCTGATGTTTGTAACGCATATAAAAAGCTATCCAACACACACCTTAAAGTATACCAATCGACTCAGATTTTTTTTAATCGATCTAATGATGTCCGTCCGTTTGGCTGGCTGACTGTCCATGTAAAGTTAATATTCGACACAAATAAGTGAAAACAACATTGCCAAATTTTATGAGAATTGGTCCATAATTTACCATAGCTCTCATGTAAACTTACTTCCACGAATCGCTCTAAAGCGCATAAAATCATCTAGATATTAATATCAACGCATTATTCTGTATTTGTATATTTTATTTTACATTTAGTAAAATTGGCCACATTTGTAATATAAGTTCCCTTCCTACAATGGTGTAGGGTATTATATTGACCGACTATACCTTTCTTTCTCGTTTTCCTTTTGTTTTAAGATGATATGTATATTTTTTCGGTATATTATTATATTAACCAGGACTGCCAGATCTTTTTTGGCCAACCCAAACATTAAAAAAAATCCAAAAAAAAAAAAAACGTTTACATCCAAATTAATTACTTTTTTTGTTTTTACTTACGTGTTGGAACAATAATTTATATTAAACTTCAGATTCAGATTTTCGATAAAGATA
This sequence comes from Protocalliphora azurea, assembly GCA_932274085.1. Lineage (NCBI taxonomy): Eukaryota > Metazoa > Arthropoda > Insecta > Diptera > Calliphoridae > Protocalliphora > Protocalliphora azurea. The sequence goes on along the minus strand of OW026521.1, from coordinate 56,404,115 downwards.
TCGAAATATATAAAGATTCAAATTTTTTTTATTCAATAGATAATTTTGTTCTAGTTAAGAAAAAAACTAATAAAATCGGTCGGAAATTCTAGGATATATATGAAAAAACTGGACCAAGAACATGCAAAATTATGGTGCTTAAAAATTCAAACGCAAATAACTCGAAAACTATAAGAGATAAACAGGACATGTAAACATGTCTTTTACAGGTCTTATCAGGACCTACAACAATATATAAAAACATTTGAAATCGGACGAGAAACAAAAACAAGTGATTAAAAATTTTTTATGTCAGAGGTACCTAACTTTTATCCCCCATAGTTCCGCCCCTGAAGGGTTTGTTGTGCCCGCCTTCCAAACTTAATATTTTACACTCCTCTGCTACGGCTGTACCAAATTTCATGAAAATCCAACTAGCCGATCAGAAGTTACAGATTTTCGATTCTGCCCCACAGAGCATTGTAGAACACATTGATTAGATCATTATGTCATTCTTATAATTTTCGAACACCCTCAAAATCGAAAGTTGTCGAAAACTATTTTTAAAAATTAATTTTTTATAAATTTTTTAGGTTTTAGATAGAAGAGAAATCAAACTTTCTAAATATTTATTTTTTTTCTATTACACGACGTAAATTGAAAACATAACGACGCAAATCAAAATTGAAATATTGAAATTTAAAACAGCGACGCAAAGCGAAACGAAGCAAATCCAAAGGACTCAAATCGAGGCCTATTTTTTAATTTATCTGGAATTTTCAATAATTAGCGAGTGGTACAACCCTCATTTGTTAAAATCAATTAAGAATTGATGAAGTTATAATATTTTTAACCTGTTCATGCGAAGTATTTACTCGAATAAAATATAAAATAAAAAAAATTGTTAATAATAAATTATTTTAAAATCTATTTTCTTATAAATGCTTCATTTATATATTTTCAAAAAAGTTATATTTCTAGTAATAAGTTCTCGATTTTAACAAAAAAAAATGGCTTAAATTGTTCGTTACATAATGCAAATTTAAAATGAATTTACAAAAAGATATGATTTCATATCATATCAAAGCTACATATATTTAGAAAGCTTAATTGCTCGCCTATCTAAATTCGTTAAAAAATTAAAAAACTTATAAAAGAAATGAATTTCTAAGAATATTTTTATTCCGTCAAGTCATAAAAAATCGTTTTTATTAAAATTTCAGATTTTGACGATGTATCGAAAAGTTTAAAAATTACAAATTTATCTACTCAACTAAGCCTACAGCGCACGCTAGGTAATTTCAAAAGTATATTCAACTTTTTCTATTTTGTCACATAGTGTAATTGAACAGTATTCAATCAGGTACAGTGAATATTAATGTTAAAATTCCGAAACCAAAATTTTCTTCCTTTTCTGTAACAAAAATTCCCCAACCACTAGTGGTGAAATACGTTCCGTGTGTAACACCAAGAAAAAATCATTTAAGACTCCATAAAGCATATACATATACATACAGGTCGCAATTTTAAAGACAATTTAATGAAATTTGACACGTGGGACTTTTATGATAAAAGGACGAAGCCTATTGAAATTGGTTGTGATCGGTCTATTATTTAAACACTCAAAAATGCCTTAAAAATATGTATATTTTAATGAAATTCGGTGCAAAGAAGTTCTATACAAGTTTTTGCACCAAATTTTATGAAGACTGGTCCATAATTGACAATAGCTCCCATATAAAGCCCTCTTCCGAAAATCACTTTAACGTACATAAATTCCATACGAATGTTAGTATCAAGTTAATATTCTATAGAAATAAGTTTTATGTAAACAGAAACAATATTGCAAAATTTTATGAGAATAGGTCCATAATTTACCTTAGCTCCCATATGAACCCACTTCCAGTAACCGCCCTAAAGTGCATAAAATCATGTAGATGTAGGTATCAAAGCATTATTCTGTATTTGTATATTTTATTTTACATTTAGTAATATTGGCCACAGGTGTAATATCATATAGTCGGTCTTGGCGGACTATATATTTCTTTCTCGTTTCATACTAATTTTTTCTGGACTTTTAGGTGTCTTTGAATAATTAGAGTACAATCCAGTATTAGACTGATACATAAACTCCAGAATATGAAGAATTCACTTAAAATTTATGTCATATTTACTCATGTTGCAAAAAAATTATTATCATGTGAGTTTTAATACATCAAAGTAAGAACATGTAAAAGGGCGTATATCCATAATTTAAATAATATAGTAAGATGATCTTTTGATATAATTGTTGATAATTTCAGCAAATTTATTAGAAAATCAAGCAAAAAACAAGTTGTCGGCCAGATCCGATCATTTGATACCCTACACCATGTGTTTTTAGTATTTGTGAAGGTGATCTTTCATGGGAGCTATGGTTTTCTACCCATTTAAAACTTACTCGCGTCAAATATTATTGTTATGCTAACATTTATATGGGCCTTATGCACTTTAAACTGATTCTAAAAAGATGGGCTTATATGAAAACCATGGTTGGTTTTCTAACTATCTTCATAAAATTTGGCACACTGATTTACAGCTCATTTGGTCTGAATTTTAATGAAATCGTGATTAATAAAAAGCATTTATATACTACTATTGTTCTACAAAAGTATATGGATATAAGCCCTTATTCCATTTTAAGCTATTTTCAGCTTAAAATGGAATACTGGCGATGTGACTAGTCTAGGAGGAAGACTGTTGACTCCCCTGGGCGAAAAAGTGGGGGTTAGTGAGTAGTTCCATTAAAACAATTAATTTTTCTTCCAAAGGAGTTAATGAATAAGTAATACTACATATCATTAAAAAGACATTTAAAAGTATATATTTAAAATGTATGTACATTAAAGTGCATTGATTGTATGTTTTAAGCTAATCCCCAAAATGTTTCGTTTTAACTTTTTTTCAAGTGCGCTGTACTATTTTTAAAATACTTCCAGAAATATGATTTCTAGACTAGTCACGTAGACAGTAAAGTAACCAGTTAAAAGAAAATTTTGAGGCTAAAAGCAAAATAAAAAGGCTAGATTTAACCTCAAAAAGGATAAACTGGCCACATTGCTGAGAAAATTAAAATTTAGTAAAAAAAAATAATTTGTTTCAGTAATAATTTGAAAATTTCTAATATTTATTTGAATGAAACAATTTGTATATGTATAAAAGAACGTTAAAAAATTCGACTTATTATTCTATTTTATTAACTTGAAAAACTGTAGAAAATATCTTGATGGAATAATACAAACAACTTTAGAAAATATTCCTTGAAACCAGTATTCTTAGTACGGCCAAATGGAAATATTCTGACAATAAATCGACGATTTCTAACTGACTGCTTCTATTGCTGACGTAAACCTGAGCTGTATCAAGGAACCTATTTACGAGTCTCTGTTATAGTTTTTCAAAATTGTAAAATTTCGCGATTTTTCTTTACCTATTGATATTTTGAAAAAGTATGTTCGGGGTTCACACACACCAATTTTTCTTGCTACAATTCTAAGTTCTTCAAACAACAATATATCGGAGATCACTTAACAGATTAAGACAATTCAAACAGTGCTTAAATTGTATTGTTGGCATCTTCAACTAAAAGATCTATTCAAGATTTATTCAAGTTTAGAATAGATGTATTTTAATGCAATTGGATTTTTGATGCAATTTTCCTTGAATATACCACCTTAGATTTATGTTTTCTTTTTTCGCATTTTTAGAAAATATGGAATTTTTTTACATTAAAATGGAAATGCAAACATTTATTATGTACGATATTGATTTCAGAAAAATCTATTCACATATTTTCATACACAAAACAAAAATACATTAAAAAATATCAAATTATTACTTAAGAGCAATTCCATTTTAAGTTTGAAAATGTTGACCTCTCTGAAATTATCTCTGTAGCAAGTATACCGATAAGGCTTCCTATCAAAAATATATAAAAAAATTAAAGATGGACTTTTTTCGATACACGTCAGTAAAGAATGTAAGAATTTTCTTTATATTAAAATATGTTAATAAAAATATTTTCAAAAATTTTTATATGGCATCCTAAAATACAAGCTTTGACAAATACACTGCAAAAAAATTATTTTGATATGTTAATCACTTTCAAAGCTATAAAGTTGCCATAGTTCTCAAAATAAAAATGAGAAAAATTCGTTTTACATGCCTCTGTGTCCTCCTATACACATGCACCAAATTTTATCTAACTCGGTAATCAAGGATCAAAATTTTTTTAAATAAATGAGTTTTTTTTTACTAAAAATTATTTTTCTCAGCATCCCCTCAGGTCCCACTCCAAATTTTTAAATGTTGTTCGCAACACTTTAAGGAACATTTTAAAGAAAAATTATAAAAATGGAAAATATAACTTTTTAAATATTCTTGTTACAAGGACGAATATTAATTTAAATGTCCGTTTGTTTACAAAAATGGCATTTTCATAAAAATATTGAGAAACTAGATTTATTAGGCATGAATTTGAATTAATATTTATTTAAATCGAACAAATAGGTACGACGATATATGAATTTAAAATTAATGAGTTTTTTATGTGATTTTTCTGTAAAAACAGAACTTTGAACAGCGATATTAATTATCTACAACGAATTTGAAAATTTTGAAGAACTTTAAATTTTGTATTGACGTAGTGAGTGTGTATACCGAATTTCATCGAAATTGGAGATGGTGAGGTTCGTAGGGTGTTCGAAATTTTTTGTTTTCTACCTATATTAAAAAATATATTCATACATACATCTATTTCTTAAATATATAAACTAATGTACAAAGGTGAAAAGTAAAAAAAAAAAAAATCATCTTACAAAACTGTGTCGTGATATATTCATTTAACATTGACAAGATTTTCTTTGTTTCGTGTTCTAATAACAGTGCATTCAAATATAATTTCAGTATTTCTTAGTTCGGAAATTCTCTGCTAGTATTTTAATAAATACTAGAATTAATTACATCGAACTACATGCAAAGAAACGTAATCATCTAACCATATATTTGTTTGATTTTGATCGAACAAGGTTTAAATAGAATTTTTCATTTTTAAAAATGGTAAAAATTTACATTTTTTGTAGCTTTTAGTTCCCGAGATTCCCGACAAAAAATCCGGGAATCTGGAAGTGAAAAATTGCCAAAATTCCTAAGAAATTCGTCCCGAGAATTCTGGGAATAAGAACCCTACATGTATATTACCTACAAAAATATGTCTTAAATACAAATTAAAAGTGATACAATGTGGTTGATGTAACCGAAGATAATAGCGGTCATAGTAATTTTTAAATATTTCATTAAAAAAATTTTATCAAAATAAACACAGATATGTGCATTTACAATATAAAAAATAAAGGAGGATAGATACGTTTTATAATAAAGAACATAATCAGGACCATAGTTCTGATTTAACCTACCTTTAGAAGGTCGAGTAAGAAACACAGTCTGGATTTTTGATATATATAATATATATATGTATATTTTTTTAATTGCATTTAATTCGCTGACGTATTTTTCACATCTAACCACAAAAGATCTTAACAAATAAAAAGTTGCAGATATTAATTATATAACTATAAAATAAATTTTTTCAATGGCAAAAATACACACCCAAAAAATTAAAAGTTGTATTAAATTCAAACGCGTAATTACTTTTGTGTGCCACTTGATTTCGATATAAGTAATAACAGGTACAGACTGGTATACATTTTCACCGATTTCAATTAGCGCCTTGGGTGCGCTCCGACGATTTATGAAATATTAAAGACTCAGGTCATGAATATCTTTTATGCAATTTTTTTGTTAAAACATATTCTCTGCTTAACTAAAAGAGAATAGATGTATTTATTATAAGTATAATTGTACATAAAATGTAAAAAAAAATTATTTTTTTTTAGAGAGTTATAAAATTTTTCCAAATCAATATTTTAACGCGCCATAACGATTTTGAAATATAATGCATAAACCTTTTTTGATCGCGTGATACTTTAGCTTCATTGTAATTACGCCTCGCGAAAAAGGCATCTCTTAGAGAAATTCACGTTTTTTCTCCCCAAGTTTGGCACCCCTTATAGCGTTCCTATTGAGGGCACATTAACAAGATGTACATATCTCATACAATTCTCAATTGCAAAAGCAATAAACTTCCACTCTTTATTTTACAAATTATCTAATCGAAGAGCTGCAAAAAATGAAAATTTTGGTTTCACCACTTCTCCACAATATAATTCAACATAAGTCAACGACAGACTGATTGAACACAAGTAGGCCTATTTTTTACAAGTGTTTGTAGTTTACATTAGAGGAATTGTAGACAAATGCTAAAATCCGCGATTATAGCAATCAAAAGAAAGAAAAACTTATTATTTTCAAGCACCTTTTTGGATTTTTTTAATTTGAATGCTTGCCGTACAGAACAACTAAAATTGCATATTCTAATACTAAATTTATGAAGTCAATTATATTTTTCACTGAAATCGAACCTATCACTGAATTAGTAAAATCAAATATTCAAATTCGTAAATGTTTTACTGAAAAAATTTAATTTTTTTTCTTATTAAAATATTTTTACTATTCATAAGATTTTTGAATAAAATTTTTAATAAAAATTTATATTTTTTTAAATATTACATATTTTACAATTAAATTGTGAAAGAAATAATCTAATAATACTTGTGTAAATTCGATATAGGATTCATAAAAGAATACATGTATGTGAAATATAATGTTGGCATTTTATAAAGTTAGTAAAAATAATGCAGAAATAACAGTGTGTTTTAATATATATTCATATAAAAAAAAAAACTAAGAAAATGCTGATCCCTTGACGCTTCTTTTACTTTATATAATTATCAAATCGATCTAATAAAAAAAGAAATACAATCGTTAATAAAATTTAACACTAGTTATAATTGACAACATCTTACTTGTCTTAGATGTGGTTTTGATATCTCAAAGTTGTGATTTCGATGTGCATGATAACGAGCGTTTCGGCCAGCAAAAAATGTTGGAAAATGAAGAATAATTATTTTTATAAAACTTTTATTTACAACCAAATAATGATTTGTTAAAAAATATTTTGGCCATAATTTTTTCTGCTCGGTACCACATAGAAGTATTTCAGGTCTTGAATTTTGTTGTTTTACTCCACCAAGTGTTGTTAACATAATTGCATCAAAAGTTATTTAATCCGAATTAAAAAAACATTTGAAGTTTAAAGTCGGTTTCAGAAAGGTAAACTTTGAAAGTGAATTCCCCATATACACTTCATTTTATGTGAACAGGAAAATCCATCAATTAAAAAAACTTTTAAAGCGTTTATTTTGAAAGTGGCTTAAGACCTATTTTAAGAGACCTAATGTGTGTGCCTAATATGTGAACAAAATGATAAATTTATTTATTTTTAACAATTGTTTATAATTATAACGATACATTGCTTTATTGAAATGTATATTTATGCAGAGGATCGCATTCATCTCCCATAGTCTGTATAGGATTTTCACATTTTTAAAAATTATTGAATATCAGACACAATATTTTTATTATTGTGGCAATTATTTTTACTTAATAGTTAAGACATCAAACTTGTAAAAATGGTGAAGGGAAGAATAATTTGTTGTTTGTCTCTAAAGAACTGCATAATGATGCAAGATTTTATTTCGACAAAAGTCTTTAAAAACGCGATTTTTAAATGGAAAGAAACGAAGATTGGTTAAAGATTTTTCAAAGTAAAACTATCTCCACATCATCGTTATTTTAAGTCGCTTCTGCACAGGTAAATTGAAGTTAGCTTTTATATCAACTTTTATCAAATATTGAATAAAAGTTAGAAATATTTCTATTTTTATAACATGCAATATATTAATACACAGAACCAATTTTGTACATAAATAAAATAATTCCGTTTCATTCATTTTAGTTCATAATATTTAAAACTAATTTCCTATATTGTAATTTATTTTTTTTGTATTTATTGCAAATGAAATATAATCAAGAAAAAATATTTGAAATTTTTCTCGGAATATTTTTAGTATTTAGCGATTTTCCTGGAAAATTAACATTCTAATGCATTTATACAACTACTTTTATTTGCTTCCGGAATGGAATACAATAAAAATAAATCAAAATCTTAGCAAAATTCCTAGAATTATCGTTTCACACAATTTTTTTATGAATTTTATGAATTATAAAATATTTTTATTTTGTATGAAAAAAGTTTGGGAATAAATTTGTAGCCTTAATTCATATAGTTTATGTTAAAATAAAATCCAGAAATGTAAAAATGTTTTCTGTGTATATAATACTTCACTTCCTAGAAATTTATTTCCTGGACTTAATTTTCTTCCAAAATTGGGGACTTTGTTTTTTTGTAATTTTGAAAGTGGCTTAAGTCCGTTTAAAGAAATTTACACCCTTAAAAAAGATACACATGTTCATTTTACACTGCACAATGACCCCAAAACACTTTTTTTAAATAATTCTGTAACTTGTAAACCGTTGGAGATGTCTGCTGTTTTAGAGTTGATTTGGAGGAGCACAGATCCCTAGCGGGTCATGCGGGTCGAGGGTAGACCTCCAAAGTTGGTCACCTCTTTTTAAAAAATCGCCAAAAATTTATTTATGACTAATATATCGGTAGTCCTTATAAATCTCTATAAAAAACAAACTAACATGTGTACCTCCACTCGTTTAAATTTCATTTAGGTTTAAATATTAACATTAAAAATATTGGTAATACTGGTAGGCAAAAAAATCCTCCCTTAAAGACTAATATTTGGACTAAATTAAACACGAATCTGCAAAAATTATTTTCAAATTATCTTTACATTCTTTTTTTAGAGAGGCTTCAAGACATTTTTAGTTCGCATCTTTTGGAGTGTCATTTATATAAATCGTACACACCGTTCTTGAATTATTGTGAAATATACTCGTGTAATGACCTTTTTATGTGCAAAATATTAAACGCGCCAATAAAAAAAATCCAAACCTGATGGAAAAAACTCAAAGCAGATTCGTGTTTAGCACATCAAAATTCATTTAGTCCAACTATTCGTCTTTGAAGGAGGATTTTTTTTTGCCGATCAGTGTTATTCGTTACCAATATTTTTAAACTTATTAAAACGCAAGATAAAGATAAATGGACTTAGGTTATTTATTTATTTTTTTAAATTTTCACGAACTTGATCTTTGATACTTTGAACACACGATTTCATCTAGTCAACACAGTTCAAATTATTGCGTCATCCAACTTAACATATTTTTTTGTTTTAAACAATTAGTAGATAAAAATTGAGAGGAGAAAAAATAATTCGCAATCATATGCAGGTCGTAAATTGGTAAAAAATATGAACTTAGTAAAAATTTCTGGCTTCCATTTATACCATGTTGTGTCAATGATATGCTATCCGAAGACATGAATTTTTTATTGCTTACCGGTACCTAAAAGTAAAAAACAAATTTATTCACATAATGAATTAATTAAGTATTATTACTGACAATATTATGCATAAAATTGAATTTTGAAGGAAAAAACTTGAAGCGCCCTATGGTCCTATCTCAACGTATTAGGACTCGTTTTAAGGCTTCAATATTTTTTAAATTTTAAATTTGTTTACCTAGGGGGACAAACATAAAAATATAACTAAAAAAGCAACTCCAAAAAACCTAACTCTTTATAACTCTTATACATGTGAAGAGAACTATTCTGTTTTGCTGAGCGAACTAAAACAGTTTTTCTTCTAGTTGCTTCTCCATGTAGGCAAATTTTATTTAATTATACGAAATATAATTAAATAAAAACTGTAACATTTTTAGTTCTAAATATTCCAACAAAGTTGAAAAAATTACCTAAATATAGTGTTTTTTTGATAAAAAGCGACCGCTTAAAAATAATAGGCTTACCCCAATATATTAGAACTCATTTTAAAGCTTAAAGATTTGTCTTTCAAATATCTTTTAAATTTTGGAAATATCTTCATTACTTTAAATAACGAAAAATATTATGAAATGGTCTTTAATAATTATGTCTGGTTTCATTGCGAGATTGTAAATTTTTTTATACAAATTTTATTGATTTAATTGGAGCATTATCTGGTTAAATTCCCAAAGGTAACATTTTCCGTAACAAACTGTAACTGTAGAAAATAAACGGCCATGTTTCTATTATATTTCATTTAAAATGAATATAGTTTTTAAATGGTATCGAAGAAATAATGACTGATCGAATCATATGAATACAATCCGTGTTCAAAAATTATAAATTTCTAAAAAATGTTCGGCCTTTTTGCAGATTAAAAAATATTATACTTTAAGCGGCAGTAACGACAAGTATATTTTTTACATTCTTAATCTGTGACAAATCCTTTAACATTAGTAACATTACATTACCACAGTTGCAAAATGAGCAACTGTGCGACATTATTGCTTATATTAAATTTTATATGAAGAAATGTTGTAGGTTTTAGTATTTAAATCCAGGAAATGCCGTCTTTTTGATAATACAAGGGCAGATGATAACGTAAGAATATACATTTTGAATACAATTAGTTGAAATGTAAGACTACATTCTCTGCTTCTTATGAATATTATGAATAACTCACCTTTCTAATCAATAGAAAGCAAATTCCATAACAAAGATTTGTCTATAAACACAAAAAAAATCCCACGAATGTCAATTTAATAGAAAACAATTGATATGAGATGGTAACTATTGCAACTGTCAATGCTGCTATTTTGATATGCAAGGAAAGTATATAAACGGTTTACACCAATTCCATGGTCCAATCAGTGCATAATCGAAGTGCATGAAAATGTATGTATGTATGTATGTATGGATGTACATTCAATTGCAAACGTGCATACGTGACCTATATTTTGATGTTGAACTCCTACAGAGGTAACAAGATGCAAAAACAATGTATAATAAAACGAGAAACAAAGATATAGTCGGTCAGGACCGACTATATGATACCCTACAAGCATAAAAATTCGGGAAATGCCATCATACTGATACTAATATCTAGATGATTTTATGCACTTTAGGCGATTACTGGAAGTGGGTTTATATGGGAGCTATGGTAAATTATGGACCGATTCTTATAAAATTTGGCAGTTTTGTTTCTACTTACATAAAACTTATTTTCGGAAGAGTAGTTTATATGGGAGCTATGATCAATCGTGGACCGATCTTCATAAAATTTTGTACATAAATTGATACTTATGCAAAACTTTTTTGCACCGAACTTCATTAAAATATTTTTAAGGCATTTTTGAGTGTTTGAACTCTATTCCGTGGGGACATTTTTACGGGGGCTATGTAAAATAATGGACCGATCACAAACGATCACAACCAATTTTAATATACTTCGTGTTTGTATCATAAAAGTTCCACGTGCCAAATTTCATTGAATTATCTTTAAAAGGTTTACATGGGCAGACATCGTTAGATCGGTTTAAAAAGAGATTGGATAACTTTCTATGCGTTACAAACATCAGCACAAAACATAAAACACATAAACATTTGCTACACTAAAATGTATCGATTTAATTTAGTTATTGACATATGTTCGAGAAATCATCGAAAATGAATTAAAATATGAATGTTCGTAATATTGCACCTCACTCGATAGTTTTTCGATAGTAAAGATTCGAGCAATTTTCGAGAATTCTTAAAATATCGATTATATTAAATTTTTTTCGATAAAATCTCGAAAGTAAATTTGTCGAGAAATTATCTATTCCTTTTAATTTCTAGAGATTTTGTTACTTCCCGTTTGACCACAAACTTCGACAGTGATATCGCCTTCGAATAATTCCCGAACATTTCTCTAACGAAACCTTCGAGAACGACATAGGAGGCGTTTCGAGAATGAACTCGTAGAGCTCACCTATCTTTCAATTCTATATCGGTTTTTTAGATATCTCTATCAAAACGATAAAATGTTCCTAAGAGATTCGTTTTCGATATCAAAAAATATAAATAACTTTTCGATATCGATATTGCTAACGAATCGTTGGCTATAGTTGGAAAACGATTTTAAAGTTGTGTTTTATTTTGAACTTAACTATATACCAAATATTCAAATAGTAAAATAAACTTAAATTGTATTTTAAAGTTAATTAACAGTAAAATGAATTAAGTTATGTACATAAGAGTGGTAACCTGTTATATTATCTTTAGACAAGTAGAAAATTTTTCTTAAAATTAAACTAACATCATAAATTAATAATAATAATAATAATTTCCATTCAATCAATAGCTTTATTTCAGTACTTGTCAAATTTACAGGTTTTAGGCAGAATTAGTCAGAAATTATCTGAAATACAACAAAATACAAGTAAATTCTTAGTACGGGAACGCTTTTCTGTAAATTATGACTGAAATTTGCAAGTTTGACAAGTACTGGAACAGAGCTAAAATGAACTATAACTCAAGAATGACGTGCATAAATAAGAAAATATGTCACTTTTTGATTAAAGTAACAAAATGTCGAGAAATTGAAAAAAATCTTGGGGTTTTGTTACTTTAATCAAAAAACAACTTATTTTCTTGCTTGTCATTTTTGGGTCATAGTTCATATTGATCGGTTGTAAAATATGGCTATTTAAAGATTATGTGTAGAAAATAAAAATACATTTTCCCAGCAAACCAAATGATATCGTAATGATATCATAACGATATCATTTTGGTGATACGTACTCAGTCTTTCTACAGAACGTCAAATTTTTCCTCAAAAAAATAAAGAACTTAAAAAAAAATATTAAATATTTACCAAAATTATATTATGGATATTATGGATATCAAATGAAACGAAGGAATCCCTGCAATATAACAAAAGATTTTATTTAAATTTTGCAGCATAAATTGTTAAGAAAAAATCATTTGAATAAAGTATATAACTAAATAATAAATATAACATTAAAGCGCTAAATTTTTAAAAATATATTTTCTTAACTTTTTGTACTGTAACATTTAAATTAAGGAGATTATACTGCAAGGATCAGTAGCATTCATTTGATGTCTATACAATAATTATATATAATAAATTTTAACATCCATCTTATAAGATTTTCTGATTTTTTTTAGAGGAATATGGTCTTTTGATGAAAATCTAATAATATAATATATAATAATACTTCTGCGAAAATAAAACCGGTTAACAGTTTTTTCGGAATTTTAAAAACGGGTACAGTTTATTTCAAAATTCCAACTATTCGAAATATTAAAAAAACCGGTTTCTCAAAACGACAGACCCATACAAATTTAAAAAAGCAAAGAAAACTAAACAAAGAGAGAAAACGGAAATTCTTTAAAGAAATAAAATTAAACAAATAGAATATAATAATATTTACATATAAAGAATTATAATTATAACAAATAATAAAAAATAAGATTGATAATTTATATTTTAAACAGAACTTTGGCAATCATCTTGCCGTTCCGCTGCCGTTGTTATTATGTTGACTCTTTCTCAATACTATACTATGATGTTAGTTTAATTTTAAAAACTTTTTTGAGAGGAAAAAATTTGGATAAGTTTTTCAGGGTCCAAAAACTTATACCGCTGTGTTCTAATTATCGTTGGAAGTTGGAGTTTTTAAGTTTCACCACTCTTATGTACATAACTTTATTCATTTTATCGTTAATTATCTTTTAAATATAAATTACGTTATTATATTTTTGAATATTTGATATATTATGTCAAGTTTGAAGTAAAACATAACTTTGAAAACGAAGTCAGCTTTTAATTTTAAATTGGGAACAAAAGGAAACAAAATATAAAACTATCGCTTTTGAACTATTGAAAATGTTTCGTTAGCAATATCGATATCGAAACGAACATTTTCTCGTTTCTTTATCAGTATCGCTAAAGATTTGATATTGATATCATAAACAAACCTTCGGTATCGATCGATTTTGCTGTCACAAAATGAACGACAGGTGAGCTTTCCGAGTTCATTCTCGAAGCGCCTTCGATAATTCGATTTTGAGAATTATTCAAAGCCGATATTACTATCGAAGTTTGTGGTCATGCGGGTGAGTACATTTCTACTAACACACTCTTAGAGTAGGTACTTCAAAGTGTCGATCTACATGTGTATACACTTTGGTAAAAGCCTTTTTGTTAAATTTTAAAGAAAATCATTAAATTAATCAAACACAAAGGGATTGCCACAAAATATTAAGCTGAGGTTTTTTTTTTTTGGTCAAATAATTTTGTCGCGCAAGTTTTTACTTTTGTGTTTATTTAAAATTATCATTACTTTTATGTTATGAAATATGAAAAATATATTTATGCTATTATGTTAATTGGTGTTCGAACTTTTGATATTAATAATATTTTTTTTTTAAGTAAAAAAATTACGTTATGACCGAATTAACTAGTAGGTAATTTTTGTTTAGTCATTTTTGCCGACTCTGTATATGGTGGTTTTTCGAAAATTGTTAAGCAGTTTTTATTTTATTTGTTTCCATTTGAGTAAAGGTAAATGTTTCTTTTGGTGCCTTTATTAAAACTATATTAATCGGGACATGTTTTTTTAAAAATATTCTAAAACGTATTTATAACGTGTTACAACGGGTGCAAATTTGAATAACATCATCTTGTGTTAAGTTTTCCGAAGAGCATGATACAATGTGTCACGAAAATTTTTTGCCTAAGCAAAATTGCAAGAAATTTACAAAAGACGCTAATTTAAAAAAAGTTTGGTAGAAAAATTTATTTAAATTTCACAAAATATGAACAGCTTCCAGACGTCTTGGAATTTCGACACTTCTCGGCCAACATTTTGTCCAATCATTCTTGTAAAATTTTTTTTAATGTTGTCTTCAATGTAATTTGATGTTGTCAGACTTTGGAATTTAAGTCAGGACTTTGAAGTGGTGTCTGCATATAATTGGTTCTTTTGAACGAACATCCGGTTTGTTCGGGTTTGAAGCAGGGATTATACTCAGCCGTTCCAGGTTCTCTTTATAATGAAAGACTTTTAGGCCATTTATTTTATTTTGTGATTTATTATTTCATTAATATCTTTTCATTTACATTAGATATATTTTCACTTTACAAATTTTAATTTATTTATTACTCACCACTGCTTTCTTTCAAATCGAATGTGATTCTATTTATCTCTTTGGAAATCTTCTGATTTGGATGAAAATACGAATCACTACGTTTTCCTGAATGTGATCCCAGAAAACTCTATCCAAAAGGTTGATCTACTTTATCAGCTGCCGCCGATTTGTTCGGCTCACACCGATTTAAATTCAGCCGCTGAAATTTTTAAATTTTTATTAAAATTCAATACAAAAAGTAGTTAATGCAGGGGCTCCATCTGTTATTGTTTTTAATAAATAATTTTATTATGCGCTGCCGACTAAAGAGTGTAGTAACGGCGCTGCCAAAAATTTTGTCTCAGCTTGTTTCACTGCAGCAACTATTTATTTTATTTATTTATTTATTTAAGGTCTACGGAATAAATCATAACAAACCAATTATAAAAAATTTACATAATATACAAATACAATATATACAGTATAAAATATAATAATGTAATATACAAAAATAAAGATTAAGACATCCATTTAATTACACTGATTTAGGTACAAAATAATATTACGTTTAATGACATTAATATTAACAGAATAATCAATAAGAAAATAAAAATCATTATAATGTTTACACAATTTTCTTAAAGGATCAGAATTAGCATAATTAGTTTGGAAAGCTTGTAAATAGATTGGAATGTAGAAACGAATTGATCGAAAAGGAACATTAAAATTTATATTGCTGAGTAGGAAGTCGGAACAGACTGCACCATTTATTAGGTTGAATAAAAATGAAACGCTAAGCATAGTTCTTCTGCTCTCCAACGTTGGTAATTTTATTAATGCAAGCTTTGTAGTATAAGGAAGAATAATGACGTTAGGATTCCATGTTGAATTACCCAAGCATAAAAGAAGGAATTGTTTTTGGACTGATTCTATAAAGTTTTTAAGATAATCCGCATCCGGATCCCAAATAACAGATCCGTATTCCAAGATTGGTATGACTAAAGATGTATATAACCGTTTAGTAATGATTGGTTCAGTAAACTCATTGGCCCATCGTTTTATAAAAGCCATCAGACCGCGAGCTTTGTTTACCATCATATATATATGTTTCTTGAAATTTAATTTAGGATCCAAAAGTATTCCAAGATCTGAAAATTCCATAACCAATTCAAGTTGATGTCCACCCAGTGAAAAGTTAAATAAAGCGTTATCATTTCTTGAAAAACGCATATGTTTACATTTTTTTAAATTGAGTTCCATTAAATTAAGCACGCACCATTGAAATAGTTCATCCAAATCATGTTGCAGCAAATTTTTTTCAATGTTATTTTCATAGCTATGAAATACTATTTAACTACGCACGGCAAATCATTGATGAATATGGAAAATAAAATTGGACCAATGTCCACAATGGACACTCCAGAACTTACAATATTGTTTTTTGATGTGGTATTATTAAAAACAACATTTTGTTTTCGTTTTTTTTAAATATTATTTAATCCAATTTAAACTCCCGAGTGTAAGACCCATACCTTTATCAGAAGTAATTTATGATTGACTTTATCAAAAGCTTTACTAAAATCCGTGTAAATACAATCTGTAAATTTCCTTTTAATAAATCCACGATTTACTATAGTAGTCAGCTGCATGAGATTAGTTACTGATGAGCGACCTTTTCTAAAACCATGTTGACAGGAAGATAGTAGGGACGAAATTTGATGAATGAAATTGTCGATAACACACTTTTCAAAAAGTTTAGGGATTGCACTTAACTTTGATATGTCTCTATAGTTTGTGACACATGACTTACTGCCAGATTTAAATAGCGGAATAATGAATGAGTCTTTCCACAACTGAGGAAAATAACCATGTATTAAGGATAAATTAAGTATTATGCTTAATGGAGTAGCTATTGGTTGTGCGCAATTCTTCAGAACACAACAAGGAACTCCATCAGGACCCATGTGGTATGAGGACTTAACAGATTTTAAAGAGTCTAAAATCTGATTTGTGTGGATTGGATAAAAGTGTATCGTTTGATGGAACGCAATTGGATGTGGGTATTCATTTAAATCATATTGGGAATCAGAGTAAGTGGTGGAAAAAAAATCAGCAAACAAGTTACTTATTATCTGATAGTCACTTGATTCTTTAGCACTGTACTTCATTGTTTTAGGGAAGCCACCAGACTTCTTTTTGGAATTAACAAATTTATAAAAAGATTCACAGTTAAAATTTTGTTTCATATTAGATATATAGTTTATGTAAGTTATATTCAGTACGTGAAACCGCAAATCTGCTATAATCAGACAGCAAGCCAGTTATTTTATATTTTTTAAAGCGTTTATTTTTTATACTACTGGTTGCTTATACAAAAAACAACTATGAAAGTCTTTGCAATGCTTTTTATATATGTTTGGTTGTATATGGTTAATGCAAAAAAACCGAAATTTTATAAAAATATTTATGACCGATCTATAAAAGACGAAATTCGTAGCTTAAACAGGGGCTTCAAAAAGTCAAAAATGCGTTTTGACCGATATCTCGATTATTGGACCGATTTAGTTCATTTCTTCAGCACAAAAATTCAAAAGATATTTCCAGATATTCTTTGCAAAAACGAAGTCCCTAGCTTATACAAAAGCTTCAGAAAATCGAAACCCGGTTTAAAAAACCGGTTTTTTGACATATCTTCGCCATTTATGAAACGATATTACTGAATTTCAATAGCAAAATTTTCAAAAGGATTTCCGATCGTTTGGTATATATATTATATATGGCAGTTATCAGTGGGCTTCATAAGCGCCATTTCAAACGACGGACGGTTGGACAGAAGGACATCGTTTCTTATAAGAATCGATAAAATACAAACTTTTGTGCTCTCTGACGAAAATTGTAGAAATAACAAACGGAATGACAAACTTATATATACCCTTTACACCTATGGTGAAGGGTATAAAAATTAAAATATATTAAAAATATACGTAATTTATACGTAACCATGGCAGTCATATTTGATCTAATTTTTTTCTTCACAACTATTTACGGGGTATTCAAAAAATTTACAAAATAATTTATACTTATCTATTAACCAAACTTCAAAAATCGCAAAAATATTGTTTTTGTTAAGAAAACTAATTTTGGTATTCATTATACTCAAATTTATGCAAAGATTAGAAAAAAAATTATTTTTTTGTAAATTTTTTGTGAAATATGTAAAATGCTTATTTATCAAGCGAAAAGCTTGAGAAACTTGCCTTGGTCATGACTTTCAAGTCTTGAAAACAGTCATCATATGAATGTAGTTTAACCAAGCATGGAAAGCACAGTGCTTTGTCCTATAGGCAAAAATCATAAATAAAATTATGTCATGAATGTTAGTAAATATTTGGAAAGCTAGCATAATAGATTAAACATTCATGAATGAAAAAGTTTAAGTTTTCTCATTTGTAAACAATAATTATTATCTCTATTTATTAACTACATCCAAATTTATGTATTTTTTCCAAAAATACAAAATTAGAATAAATTTGAAGAATAACAATTTTTTTTTTTTTTTTTTTTGGAAAAACATGTTATTTTATGTTTTGTTTTAATAAAAAATTTTGTATTGTAAAAAGTTACATAAAAATAAGTAAAAAATTTTGACCGCAAATTTAAAAATCTTATGTTGGCGTAATTGCCTAATTTGCCAAAATTTTTAGTATAACTAAAAATTAAATAAATAGTCCAATTAAAAAGTTTAAAGCAGAATTTTATAGAAAAACATTTAAAATTTTCACCATTCTAGCAAATTGTTTAAAATATGCGCTAAATTTGAGAAATTTCAGATAATTTTAATCTTTTGTTTTTTTTTTTTAATATACGAGTATATTATGAAAAATTTACTTTTTATGTAATTTTTTATTCATGATTTTGTTAGCCTATTTGATATTCTAGTAGACTATAAAACAAAAATTTTAGATTTTTGACCGCAAATTCGAAACTTATGAATTTTATTGCAACCTAAATTTTAACCTTTTTTATTACATTACATGTATGTTAAAAACTTAATTAAGTCATTCCATTTAAAACCAACTAGCTGGTTTTCTCATTTCTTCCGAATTTTACAATCATTATACTCGTTAAAGCTAAGACTGGCACAAAATTTCAGATAATTTTATAAAGTGGTTTGCGAAATATAATATTGAGGTGTCATATTAAAGATATCAAAATTGCTTTTAATATGACGTACAACATGACTTTTTCCCAACATCAAAACGGTCCATATCACGCGAATTTCAGTTCTCGGAAGTGTCATCACGATTCTTACAGAGAATATACAGAATGGCTTCTTCGTCTACATATATTTTCTTCACGAATTTAAAAGTACCAGTGTTTGAGATACGCGACCGCGAAATTTAATTCGTGAAATGTAGATCATTCAAATTTAATATAAAAAAGTGTTTCAGGTATCATTTTAAAGGCAATTTTGCTATTCCTATTTTTATAAAGACAATTTATCTTATTTTAGAAGTATTGTAAAATTCAGTATTTGCATTACCAGTGTTAAAGTTAATGTTCAGCGTTAGTTTTGATGAGTATAATGATTGTACCTAATATCATTAAATTCGAAAAGATAAGGTTCAAATTTGTAATTTTTCGTGTTGGTTTTAAATGGAATGACTCAATTGTGCACAGCAAATATAAAAAAAAAAAAATAATAAAATTTCAGCTTAAAATATGTGAAATTGTAGAAATTAAGGCTAATTTTAGAAATAAATACATAAATGTTAAACCAATATTCTACAGAACGATAATGAACGATATTATGTATTTTTAATTATATAAAATAGAAAAAATTATAGAAAAAAAAGTAAGAAGGCTATAGTATATAATATTTCCATATTAATATCTATATGAGATATTTTCACGTTAATGTGATTTTCGGAAGACGGCCTTGTACGGGGGCTATGACCAGTTATGAACAAATATTACTGAAAATCAGCGCTTTCTATTTTTATAAGACTTATTTGTGTCAAACATTATCTTGATATTTAGATTTATATGGGAGCTATTGCCAATTACGGACAGATCTTCCTAAAATTTGGCACATTGATTTATGCTTATAGAGATCTTTTATGTGCCGAATTGTAAGTAGCATTGTTCCGTCTTCATTTTTTCATTATATGATTTGTTCAGTATCATGTTCTCGAACTAAAAATTTTCTATTTTTTTGAACGCATGGTGGAAGTAGGAGAACAAATGCTGTACATTTAAAACAAGGACATCTAATAATTTGAATGGATTCCCAATAACCTAAAGACCGCCATTTGAAAAGGCTCCGCTTAAGCACGTGTGAGACAAAACTCAAAATGTGACATGGGTTAACGATATCCAATTTCACCAATAAATATTTGACATTTTCTTTCTTTTTACTACGGTGAAAATTCAAAATTCTATAAATGCTTCCTTTCGCTTTCTACGCGAGATTTGGGTTTCTCTAAACACACTTCTATGCGAATAATGATTCGAACGAAAACGTAGTAAATGTTTTCATACAAAATTGAGTTTCTGTATTTCGAGCGAAAATGTCAAAATCAGTCAAAAACAGTATTTTGTATTCGACTGATTGCATTTTTTAATGAAAAACAATATCTGCATAGGTATTCAATTGGAAATACATCGATATATTTACGTTTAAATAATTTAGTAGTATTTTTAATACTTTTGAGAAAAAAAAATGTTATAAAGAACAAATTTTTTTCATTTGGCATTACTCTGAGAACAAACAACAACAAAAACAATGTGAGAAGACGTAACTCCATGCGAACGAATGTTAAGGAAATATAGAAACCCAAATTGATTCGAATTCGTTCGACTTGCTTTCGTTCGCTTATATTATCGTTCGACGTAGAGAAACAAGTCATTAAATTAAATTTTCACGTCACACTCAATGTTGTCAGATTTTTTTGAGCCTCTGTCGCCAAATTGTTAATCAAAACTCGCCAAACTGAAATTTTATTTGGTTTTTTAAAGAAATACTAAAATAATTAACTAAAATGTTAAGTGACGTACAATTTTTATTACTTAAAATTTCGTAAAATTTATAAATGTAAATTCAGCTTTAACAAAGTCAAGCATAGTTGCAATAGCTAATAATAACACTATGCTAGTTACAAATTTTAACAAACTGGGCACCCTACTGGTAAAGCTAATTCGAGTACGCAGAATTCAACTGTGACAGCCGTTTGTCGAAGTTAGCACTCGCATTCGCGATATTTGGGTTTAAACTTAATTATGGAAGTAGCGAATTAATTGAAAATTAGAAATAAGAGGGACATTATTTATGTATATTAAACAATAAATCAATTGAATATATACTCCAATCATAAATTAAATCATTTTTACAGTAATATTTTTTGTCAATTTAAAGTTTTTGTATAATAGCGCTTAAAATATATTTGATAATAAGAATTCATTATTATATATCTCAATGGAATCCTAATTGTTTATATTGTTTAAATTCAAAAGTTAACCTCCGTATTCATAAACCAATTTTAAATTTAAAATACATTTTAGAGACAAAATTTTTATTAAAGATTTGATTTAAAATGCATTTTAAATTTAAAAGTGTAAATTATTAAATTTAAGCTAAAAAACTTAATTTTCCTAAATTCATTTTTAGCTTTTCAAAATGAAATATCTCAAAAACGAGCGCTTTTAAAAACGGTTAACACCTCTAAATTCAGTGTTGTCGATTTAGTTTAACCCAATGTGTGCATACGATTTTAAAAAAATTAGTCTCATTTTCGAGCACAGTATAATTGAATAAAAAAATAAAACTTAAAATACTTTATTATATTTTTTAAAAGAATAATTCTAACATTATATAACAACGTTGGTCCTATTAAATTTATAAATTGTTTCAAAGAATTAATTTATTCATGAACGTTTATTTCATTGTGACCGAAATCATTAAATCCTTAATATATTGAAAGATGCTGGAAAACAAACCAAACGTAAGTGTTGTAAGATATATTTTTGGGGATAAAATTTCGTAAACTATGTTGAAGCTATTTACAAATTAAGGCTCTTCATTTTGCTGGATGGACAAATACTAAAAATATTCGATTTCTAGTAAGAAAATTTAATAGCTTTTCTCCACAATTGCCTATTTCATCAAATTTTGAAAATTAGCCAAACAAATCGCCACCATGTCATATATCGCCAAAAAAATCGCCATGTCGAAAAACGGAAAATTCAGTCGAAAAAAGCAGTTAAAAATCGCCACGTTTGGCGAAAAATCGCCACCTCTGACAGCTCTGGTCACACTTTTAATTCATTGACAACCAAAAAAAATATACTTCTCTTAAGAGTTGTTGGGTTTTATAATTTTTTAGATAATATGTTTTATAGACAAGAAACAGTGCTACAAAAATGTAGCACAAATCAGATCTTCAACTTGCCACACATAATCTCTAAAGTCTTTAAAGTTGTCGAAATCAAGAATTTCTCATTAACCTTCACTAAATGTTTAGTTGGCGTATTTAATCTTTCTTATTTAATCTCAAAAGTGGTAAAATTATTAAACTCACACTGACATAAGATGCGTGGACATAATAGGTTTGAAGAAATAAATAAAAATTAAAATTTAAATAACAAAGTCAACAAAAGAGTAGAAAAAACTCGATCCTTAGACCAAATGTAGTGTAGAAAGTTTAATGCTAAAAGTTAACTTAAGAACAAAATTTAAATAGTTTTCGTTTAAGTAAAAAAAAAAAATAGATGTACTGTACATAACAGTACATCTAATTATTGGGTAAAACTTTTCAATAAATTTTATATTTGAATTTGTGAAAAATAATTTATTAATATAATTATTATTATTTTTTTTAGGAAATTTTAAATAAATTTTAAAAAATGCGATAATTCAAAAGAAAAACGTTATAAAAAAATTAAAATAGAATGAAAATTATATCTTGAGTCTCATTAATTTCTTGTCTTTTTTTATAAGTTGTTCAACCCATGGACATAACAATTTGCAACGTTTTTGCTAAGTTCAAATTCATTTACAAGAAACTTTGCAAACTCAAAATAGTCATATTACATATCATTTTAAAGGAAATTGTGTTTTCTTTAAAATTATGTATAACAATTTTTACTATTTTCAGTTTTAGCACACTTCTCTTAAAATAAAACAAAAAGAAAAAATAAAAATAGGTTAACAATTAAAAATCAATATTTTTGTTCAAAAAATGGTATAATATTTTTTATTTTTAACTTCAGTATTATACAGCAGAAGATTGTGAAGTCTTTTACAAAGTTTTTTTTTTGAGTTTTTCTCCATTAAATGCAAAATATTTTAGTTTTCTTGTTTTAGATCATTTATAAAGAGGAAATAATGATTGTAATTATAACGCAATTTTCCCATAAAAGTTAAAGACGAAAGTAAACAAAATTGTAATTCAATTATTTAGCAAGATGTTACTTTTATTTTTGGTAGCAATTGATTTCTTTAAAAAGTTTTTGCTAGAAGCTATGTGTAAATTGAAAAAAATTTTCGAATAAAGATCCTTTTTAAAAGAAAGGTGACGAACAATTTCTTTGTTTTGAGATTTAATATTTTTATATAGTAATGTAGTGCATAAAATAGAGATTTGTGTATCATTAAAAAATCTTCAAATTAAGATATAATTTAAATTTTTGAGGAAAGTTATATATTCACGAAGTTAATTAATCACAAATGGGTTTTGCTGAACTCGGAGACAAACGATTTTTAAAGAAGAAATATGCGTCCTGTTTTGTCTAAAAAACATGAAGAGAAATGTAGGAATCTGGAAAATATCACTTGTATTATTAAGAAATATTGTACGTAGTATAAATAAATACAAATTTAGATAGAGTTGACTTTTTTGTATATTGTTAATGCTTGCCAAATGATTTCATAAATTTCCTTTTTGTGAAAAACCTTTTAATAACACTATAGGTTAGGTTAGATTCTCAGGGTATGGGGATGCAACAATCAATATTGCTAGGAATGCTCTTAAGGAATTCCAGAATGGTCGCATGGCCGAATCCACACTAGGGTAGTCGCAAATTTTAACAAGCTAAACACCCCACTGGTAAAGATAATTCAAGTACGCTGAATTCAATGGTGGCAGCCGTTTGGGTTTAAACTTGATTATGGAAGTAGCACAGTGTAATTTTAACAATAAATAGATTGAGAATGTACTCTAATTATAAAATAAACTAATTTCAGCCCGATTTTTAATGTATTTATATTTGTGTTTGAAAAGTTTCTCATTGGAAACACTAATTAGCTTACTTACGGAATTTTATTAATATTTTTTGTTAGTTTAAACTTTTTTTAATTTTAGTTTAAAATACATTTGATAATAAGAATTCATGATCCTGTTCTTCAATAGAAACCTAAATATTTATTTTGTTTAAATTTAATAACTAAATTATTAAATTTAAGCAAAAAAACTTAGTTTTACCTAATGGGTGTACTCTTGTTAAAAAATTATTGGTTAAAAAATTTGATTTACTATTCTTTCTTACAAAAACAACTAAAGTTGATTCATTATTTACGATTAAAGTAAATTTCGACTCGATACAATTCGAAAAATCATGGATCTTTTGCCCGAAATCGGTTTTTGATGTTGGTTAGTGTTAAAGTAGCATTAACAACTTTTAGATTTATTAAAAAAAAGTTTTTTTTATAATTTGTTCAGATTTACCTTTTATATACAGTGACCAAAATAAGTTTTTGACATATCATTTCATTTCTTAAGGCGCCCATAGACACATACTGCTGTGTGCATCAGTACATGTACTGTTCATGTGTGATTGACGAATTTGCTACATATTCATAAATCAACATTTTATTTTTGTGAAAAAATTGATTAAAAACAAAAAATTTTTAAATATTTTAATTTGAAACGACAAACAAAAAAATTCATAAATGATAGAAAAAATAATCAAATTAATCAAACATTTTGAAGTCAAAACGATTTTCATTTTTCAAACTGCATTGTCTGTGTCACGCTCACATTCAAAAGCTCTTTCAATTTTACCAATAAATACCCAGCAAAAACTTTGCTTTCCTAGTAAGCTAGCCGGTATAATTGGAAACAAAAATAAACTACTTATTTTTTGCCTGAATAACTAGTTATTTTTGTTCGAGTTGTCCACAAATTCATGTAGTTATTTTTAGACTCTAGAGGTACTCAAAAATATGTACCTAAACGAAAATATAAATAAAAAAAACAAAAAAAAAATTGCCGTCAGTGAGATTTGAACTTGGACACAAGTTAACCATTCGTTTTTAATGACTAACCTCTTACTCAATACTCCATTCCGCACCTAATTTTCTAAGTGACAAAACTTTTTTTAGTATAAAATATCTTGTTGTTATAGAAACTAACAACATCAGAATGGGGTTGATCAACAACCCTTTGGTTGCTAATCCAGCGCTCTAGCCAACTCATCCACGTGTTTACAATATTACTGTGCTATTATATTATTGAGTACTTAATTATATAATACAGAGTAGGCAAATAATAATGACGCCTCATTACCGAAAAAATACTTTAATAAGTAGTTGCCATTGCATTAGCTTATGCAGTATATGTCTATGGAGTGCTTTATAATTTCGATATAATTCATATACTTATTGAATTACTTCGAATAAAATGGAAAATATTTATTTTAAGTATGTGTTTCCTTCTAGTTTTAGTAGTATTTGCTACCAAATGTACAGAACTTTAATGAGCGCTACCATTTTTTCAATAGTACACGAATTCAAACGCAAAAAAGTATTCGACACGTTGTTTATTTGGCCACTTCCGATAACTGTATTAATTTTCTTACATTTTTTTTTTGTTGGTTTTACAACTAGGACAACAATTACATGGGTTTTAAATAATTTTACATCATTTTATTGTGATTGCATATGTAAATATAGGACTCAAAAGAAGAAACTTTAGATGAAACCAAAAACTTCATAATTATTCATTTTTGGCAAGGAAAATCGGAAAATTAAATTGTAGAAAATGCGTAAAAGCTAAGAAAAATGACCCACTATATTACAAAAAATGAAAATTCACTGGAAAATAAATCTGAATCAACAGGACATTAAGGTTTACGCAAAATTTTACGTAGAGTAAAACAAAATCACAAAATAAATGCATCGAACATGGCTAAAGGTAGTGAAAAATACTTGGGAACACACGTTTCATTCAAGAAATTTAGAGATATTAAAAAAAATACATAATTTTAGAGCCAGGTCTGGTATAAAGAAGCCCCAACATCTCAAAAAGATATACAATTGAGATTCGAATTTGTAAGAGGATACCCCAAGAAGTCGAAAAAGTTCTGAAAGGATGAAATTTTTGTAATTGGTATCAATCGAAATTATTTTGTATACAATATGAATGTCAGTCTATCGAAAGCCAAACTAGAAGATCTTCAACCACCATAAATTACGATAGTATTATGATGTCAAATACTTTTTTTTTTGACTTGAATTTTTGTATTAACTTTAAAATTTATGCAGAATTGAAATCTTTATGTTCTAATATGTTCTAATTTTTTTATTTAAAAATTCTAAGAAAATTGTATTATTAAAAAAATTAAATTAGCATCGCTCATATCGAATAGGTTTTTTATTTTTTTTTTTTTTTTTTGACACTAAAATTTTAACGCAATCATAGTAATTGTAACATGTTGGTAAATAATTAAATAACAATTTTATTTACTTTACGCTTTCAATTTTATATAAAAAGGATCAAAATCGAGGAAACTGATATAGAATAGTTGAAAGATATTATATAATAGACTTTATAATTTTGTATTGCATAACACTGAAGATCAAAAATATTATATATACCAATTTTTAATGAAAAAAAAAATAGATTTTTATTGGTGAACGTATCTTTATTTTGGTCGCTGTATTTCACAAATTTGAGCCTCAATATTTCCTAAATGCTCAAAGGTATCAAAATTATTTTTGTATGTATAGTAAAGTAGTTAATTGAAAATTGATAAATGTAAAGTCCAGAAAAAAATATAATTTTGCTATATATTTTTGAAGGTCAAAATTTTTGTTATTGAAAATATGGGTTATTTTTTAAATTGCCTTGTGTGACCAAATTTAACGATAGCTTATCATTACTTTTTAAAACAGATTAAATCATTTATAATATAATATAATATAATATAATATAATATAATATAATATAATATAATATAATATAATATAATATAATATAATATAATATAATGTAATATAATATAATATAATATAATATAATATAATATAATATAATATAATATAATATAATATAATATAATATAATATAATATAATATAATATAATATAATATAATATAATATAATATAATGTAATATAATATAATATAATATAATATAATATAATATAATATAATATAATATAATATAATATAATATAATATCATGTAATATAATACAATACAATATAATATAATATAAAATAATATAATATAATATAATATAATATAATATAATATAATATAATATAATATAATATAATATAATATAATATAATATAATATAATATAATATAATATAATATAATATAATATAATATAATATAATATAATATAATATAATATAATATAATATAATATAATATACTATAATATAATATAATATAATATAATATAATATAATATAATATAATATAATATAATATAATATAATATAATATAATATAATATAATATAATATAATATAATATAATATAATGTAATATAATATGATATAATATAATATAATATAATATAATATAATATAATATAATATAATATAATATAATATAATATAATATAATATAATATAATATGATATAATATAATATAATATAATATAATATAATATAATATAATATAATATAATATAATATAATATAATATAATATAATATAATATAATATAATATAATATAATATATTATAATATAATATAATGTAATATAATATAATATAATATAATATAATATAATAACCCGGCAAACGTTGTTTTGCCATATAGCTAATTTCAAATAAATATTTTGGATTTTAATTAAAAAACAACGAATGTATTTTATTTTATTTTTGTGTGGTTGGATGCTTTATTGTACGCCCTAAGTATTAATATTTATAGCCTTCAAGTCTTGAAACTATCATCGAATAATTAATTAAGGAGACATGGGTAGAATTACATAAATAAGAAATTATATAATAAGAAGTTTGCTTAATACTTTCGATTTTTTAACTAAAGTTATTTCTTTATATTTTAAATATATATATATATATATATATATGTGTGTGTGTGTGTGTATGCAAGAATATTTTTAAATAACTCCTTTGCACACATTGTGAAGGTCTTTTGCCACATATAGTAGCTACGTATTAAAAAAAAAAAAAATATATATATATATATATATATATATATGTATATATGATATATATATATATATGTATATATATATATATATATATATATATATATATATATATGTGTGTGTGTATGCAAGAATATTTTTAAATAACTCCTTTGCACACATTGTGAAAGTCTTTTGCCACATATAGTAGCTACGTATTACATAAAAGCAATCAAAGCATTAAAAATACTAGCGTATCATTAATACTTTCTCAATATCTTGTATGATTTGTTTTTTTTTTTTTTTTTTTTT
The DNA here is from genome assembly GCA_932274085.1 of Protocalliphora azurea. Classification (NCBI taxonomy): domain Eukaryota; kingdom Metazoa; phylum Arthropoda; class Insecta; order Diptera; family Calliphoridae; genus Protocalliphora; species Protocalliphora azurea. The sequence goes on along the minus strand of OW026521.1, from coordinate 56,375,353 downwards.
TGACACACCACTTACGCCAATTGTTTGAACACCTGTATTTGGAATTGCTCATACACAAGACGCATTAGCTTTACTTCGGTCAACGAACAGTACAAACAGTATTTACTGTTCTTATTGTACATGTTCGCTATGAACAACACACTTGAAAAGCAAATGGATTTACTTTTCAAATCATCTTAAGCAGGGCTTTGACTCTAACTTATTTTATATCCACCACACAGTGGTCCAAAAACGAATTTTTTTTGGAATTAATTCTCTAACTTTAGAATTACTGGATGTACACGGACAATCCTGAGATGCGTTCCAATTGATTTGCAAGAGTATAGGTTCTTAAGTGGTCTGGGAGACAGAGGGTGGACCTCCAAAGTTGTTCACCTTCCGTATGAATATTTTTTTTTTAAATTGCCAAGATTTCATTTATGATTTGATAGAAAAAAATATACATAGATAGTCCTTATAATTCCCTACAAAAAATACGCTCTTATGTATGGTATATCTCTTCAACTTCAAGGGATATTTAGACCGAAGTAAAATTTTGACACATTTTCATTCATGTTTTTTTTTAGGTTTACTTCTAAACTTTAAATTAGTGTACAATTTAAAGTTTAGAATTGGGGCCCCTGATATCGCTCTGGAACGGAGTTGTTCGGTTCAAAATAGGGTACCTGTGACATTGAAAATTTTTAAACGCTTGCAAAAAAATTTTTTTTTCTTATCCAATTTCAAATATTTTTGCATCCTAGAAACTGAAATTTTATCTCAATTTTGCAAAATCGTGGTTCAGTTTTTTCAATATATAGCCCATTTATGTCCTATTTTGCAAAAATTTTATCCAATTAGATAAAGAATAAAATTATCTATCGACTGAAGGAAACTTGAAGTCAATATATTTTCCAAGTCCAAAAATAAACGAGGGTTCAGTGGGGTCCTCCTTCCAAACTTAAAATTATGTAAATCCAACCAGCCGATTAGAAGTTACAGAATTATTTCAAAAAAATTTCGATTTTGCTCCACTATGCAATATGATAAGAAAGTGAGAAAATAAGGCTGCAAGATAAATGCATAAAATTCAAAGTTGTGGTCAAAAATCTTATAAAATTTTTTCCAGACTATTACAAAACTTGATCAGAAATTTTTTATATTTAGAGGATGTTTAGAAAAGATTGCTATACTTAAGAAAAACTAAGACCAAAAAACTTCGAAAATATTGTACTATTGTGGAGGTTAAAAAGCCATTGCTTAATAAATAAAATGTTCCCGTAGCAAATGTTCGAAGGTGTGTTTGTGTTAAAATAAGCAAAAAGTGTAATTTTTCGTGACATAATAAATTTTAAAGTAACATAGTTTCAGTTCTATAAAAGATATTGGCTTGATTTTTTGTATAATTTAAGAATTATGTCAGCTAGACAAGGTAGTTTATTTAGAGTCCATAGTTTTCCAAATTTTTGAAATTAAAGTAAAATTTTTGTAAACATTTTTTTCCAGAAACCATAAATATTTGTTAAAATATCTGAACGAAATTTTCTGTGATTGTGACTTTACAATGTTGAAATTTTTGTAAGAGGAATCTCACAATGCTCAAAAAACCGGTGAAAGTCAAACAATTAATTTTTTTTAAATATAAACCTTTAAAAAAACTATGTGAACAATATTTTGACGCCTATTCTCTCCCTAATCGAAGTTAGAAGATTTGAAGCTGTTAGAATAATAATAATAAAAATAAATAATTGGTGTATATGCGCTCCCTGATCTAAACACACAATAAGTTTCCGATAGGATATGGAGAAGAAATAATGAGTATAGCAAATTTAAGCTTCTTAAAAACAAAACCGACTTTAAAAATATTACATAAAATAAAAAAATAATAAATACGGGTATCTCCGCTCCCTGATAAAAATTTCAAAATCTGGCTCCGTTAGGATTTGTAGGACGAATACTTTTATAAGAAAGCCGAATTTTAATTTTCTACGTTATCTGGGAGCTTCAGAAAGCTCTAGAAATGGAAAACATGCTTAGGAAGTACGCATATAAATATGTCGGTACAATAGGGATATAGATATTAGTAAAATTCTACATAGCGTTTAGGTCGTGAAAAAATGTTACAGATTTTTGGAATTGTTATTTGAAAAAAAAGCAAATACAAATATTTCAGTCAGTCATGGGATTTCATAATTTTTATTTAGTGCCAAGTTGGGACCAAAAATGTGCTAGAAGGTGCTTATGTAGGGAATAAATAATAATTATAAATACTGTATTTACAAGAACTGCTGGGCTTACCAGCAACAAATGTTTATGTGGGAAATAAATAATAATAATTAAAAATAAAAATAAATGAAAAATAAATAATTAAAAATATTTTATTTATATATTTTATTAATAATATATTCACCGTTTATAATTACGGTTCTGATTTTAATTTAATTTACTCACACACTTGATTTTAATTAGATTTTGTTTTAGTTCTAATAAATTTTGTTTATTTATAGAACTATGTGCTCTTTGCCCTTTAATGGCACTGATCAACAACTAGTTGTTTTTCAATAATAACATATATAGGTAATCAAAACAACAAGAATAAAAAGAACAAATGATAAATTACATCGAATTAGATAATGAGAGATGTGAATGAGATCAAATAACAAGAGATTAGCCTAAGAAAAACAACCACTAAAAAATACTGATTTCCAGTACAGTCTGGCCAATTAGATTAAGGGCAACTTAAATGATAATATAATAAATTAATGATATTAAATATAAATTATGTTCTTCAGATAGAAGGGTTTAAAAGGGCCAAATATAGTTTTTGAAAATTAAACCAAATTAAAAGAAAAAGAAAATATAAAATCTCTTAGTAATCGAACAAAATTTTTAGACAAGGTATTTAAGGGCATCAAAATGGGCCGAAAAAATCTTATACCTCGAAATCAACAACAGTAAATTGAAATTAGCGTATTCATGAGTATTGAACATTTAAAATTTATGAAAGAGAATATCAACATAAATGGCCGTTATCATGTTCCATTGATCGTAGGAATTTGAAATTTGGCCAAGAGGTTTAAATGTAGCTCACCAAAAATAAGTTTGAACCACCTATATATATAATTAGAATAATTTCGTCTTGGTGTTCTACATAAGATTTTAAAATCAAACGAACATTTCATGTTAGAGAATTTGTTTTTTAATATTCATATCTCGCATCCTTACGCCTTGTACGTTTGTAACACTTGGTCCTATAATAAAATAATTTGCGCTTCCTGTTACATTATAATATATATTATAATATATTACTGATATTATAATCTATTACACATATACTTAAGTGAACTCTTTTTTCATTGTAAAAAATCATTGTTTTTCCCGGATGTTTAATGAAGCCACCTATAAAATATTTACCCATTTCAGAACAAATAAAGCATTTTGGCATCGATCTGTAAGTGCATAGTTTTGCTTTTAGCGATTTCTAGTGCATATTTTGCTATTATTATTTTGTAAAACAATTTCTTCATCTCGTATATATGTATATGATTTGAAGATTAGTTAAAATTCATTATGCTGTGTAGTTCCACACAAGTTTCACTTTTAGGATGTAATAAAGTAGAAGGCAGTGTATTCTATAAAATATAAAGATATGTTTTTTATCACTATCAAAAATATATATTTTTCATCAACGTTTCAGATTTCATTCAACTTTTTATAGAACTAAAATCAAGTTCATTGTAGACCATCTGTAAAACCTAATGGTAGGTGAGTAGACACGAATGAAATTTAATGTCTGAAAGCAGGCCTTTCAGATGTGACGATTTTTCGCCAAACGTTTTTTAATTGCTTTTGGCGACTGAATTTTCCGTTTGGCAAAATGGCGAATTTTTTAGCGATTTATAAACAAGGTGTTTGTCTAATTTTTTAAATTTTATTAAGTAGGCATTTGTGGAGAAAAAAGTATTAAATTTTCTTACTACAAATGGACTGTTTTTAATATTTGCCTATCTAGCAACATGAATTTATATATAGCTTCAACTTAGTTTGAATACACAAAAAATATATTTTACAATATGTATGTATGTATGTATGTATGAATGTTAATTAAGGATATTAATGATTTCGGTCACAATGAAACCAAAAAGTTCATGAATAAATTAATTCTTTGAAACAATTTATAAGTTAAATGGAGCCAACGCTATAATTATTCTTTTAAAAAATATAACAAAGTTCAATAAATTTTAATAGTTGTTGACCTAAAACGGAGCAATATGTCAGAAAAGTTTCTTTTAAGCTGTATGTTTTTTTTTTATTCAATTATTATTATATAGCTCCTACAATTATCGTTGGCTTTGTTAAAGCTGAATTTACATTTACAAATTGTAAGAAATTATAAGTACTAGAAATTATACCACATTTCTAAAAATTTAGTTAATTTTTTAGCATTTCTTTAAAAAACCAAATAAAATTTAAATTTGGCGATTTTTGTCGATTTCTGATTAACAATTTGGCGCCAAAGGTTCAAAAAGATCTAACAACCCCGTCAATTGACACCGAAAAAACTGCTGGGTGTTGTTGTTTTTGTATAAGCAAGCTTCTTTTGTATGCATCTACAAACAAACATATACAGAGACGGACAAAATTATTCACACACATCATTCATTTACTTTCCGAAAGCTATATATTCTAAACGAATGAATTGAACGCCATATTTTATTCACGTGATTTATTTATAGTAAATCAAAATATAGTAAACCAAAAATAATAAAAAAATACATAAGTACATATATCCGTTATAAAGTAATACAGAAAAATTCAAAATTGAATTTATTTTCGTGGGTACAAGATTTTTCACACAGACACTTAAATTTAGGATTGATTCTTGAAGATAAATATTTTCTTTTTAAAACTTCTTTTAACTTATTTGGCATTGGGTCAACAAAGTTTTTCGTTGTTTTCCGGCCAATATTTTCCCATTCCTGTTGAAGGAAATCGTTGTTGAGTCTTGCTCGAAACGCTTCGTTTTTCGATCGGATTCATGTTGGGTGATTGTGTGTGGGGTCTAGTAGGATATATGGGACATAATGTATGATCCATATACGCACGTCACGAGCAGTGTGCTTAGGATCATTATCCTATTGAAAGTAAAAATTATCACCGAGACCCATCTTTTCAACGCTTTTATGAAGATTTTCCTTCAAAATATTGAGGTATACTGATATGTCCATCGTTCCATCAATAAACACCAAGCTACCAACATCCGCTGCAGACATACATACCACAAACCATAACTCCTGCACCACCATGTTTCACAGTTTTAACTCCGTTATTTGCATCTAGTTTATAGTTGGGCTTTTCCTTGTATTCGCCCATCAGCTTGGAAAATATTAAATTTGCTTTCATCTGTGAACAGCACATTACTCCAGAAATCCACAGGATGATTCACATATGTTCTTGCAAATTCAATTCTCTTTCCTTGATTCAATTTGCTAATTAGAGGCTTTCTTCGTGCTATAACCAGCACGTTGCAATGTTCTGCGAAGAGTTTTGGTATGATTGTTTTGGCCAACTCTTCTCTAACTTCTGCTGCCACGTGGGTGAAATGATTTCTGGGTTTTGTTTGACTTTCTTGCAATTTTTCTTTCCTCTTTTGCGAAAAGCTTTCGAGGTCTTCCTGTATGAGGGCGGCTTTTTTTATTTTATTTTATTTTATTCTAATTCTAAATCAATTTTCTTTCCGTTTCTGTGGTTTCCTATCGTCTACGCACCATTTTGATACGTTTTATAGTCTTCACGAATTAATATTGACAGAATTGATAAAATTAAATACCGGAAATTCATAACTGCCGTTTTTTACAAAAAAAATGTTATCATATTAATCAAAGCTTTAAGTATAGGACAGCTACTAATTTTCTAATATTTCTCTAATTTTCTCCGTACTAAATTAGTTCAAATTTACATCTGTTTGTAATCTACGTCTGTTATCTTGTAATTTTAAGAGTTATGATAATTTTTTAATTGCTTTAAATATATTACTAATAAATGCACATTTATTACTGAGGTATTTTTGAGTTGATTTATTGAAGCTCAGTACCCTAATTTGAGCCCCAATATCTCCGCTTCTGAGAGGTATGTGGCGCCACCTTCCAAACTCAAAATTGAATGCTCTCTTCTATGCCTATGAGATAGTTTATTTAAATCTAACTATTCGATTACACTGTGCGACAAATGGTAGGGGTCAGTGATCGGGAAGGGTTTAAACTACCGGGGAAAGTTATATCGGTAAAAAAGAAGTTATACGTGTCTCGGCGTTTCGCTGGGTCAAGTCTAGGAATCGAGATATATCGATTTGAAGTTAGTACCTATCATATAGGGGAAATTGTGACCTTTGGTGGTCTTTTTTTTGACAACTCGAGAACCACCAGTCCGATTTTGCTGAAACAAATTTAAAAAAAATTAGGAATTACAATTCCTTTAATCTGCTCATACAATGTTTCGCTACATAAGCAACAGTTTCGCAGTTATAAATAAATGTATGAAAAAAAAATCCAAAACGGTAAAAAAAAGTGTCAAGTCCTATTACTTTCACGTAAAGTCACATAACCTTTAAACAAAATGAGACATAGGTCATGAAAATCGATGGACGCGTTTCACTTTTATTCACAATTAAGTGAAGGTATCTCATTTTGACAAGAATGTTGATTTTATGTTTCAATGAATTTGGATAATATTTATTATATATTATTTATTATAATTATTAACACGTAAAATTAAAAATTATTACAGGTAATTATTAGGTTATTACATAGATACATAGGTTATAAAAATCGATGAACGCAAAACTTATTTTCGTTTGTTTGCGCCCTTTACTTTCCTGCGTAGTGGTTCGCCCACTTGTTCAGAGTCTGTATCGGATGAGGATCTGTCTTCATCTGGAAAAAATCAATTGTTTTTAATCAATCAGTTAACTTCATTTTTGTGACTTACCCTCGGAGGAAACTCCCATTGTATATTCTTCTTCTTCATCTACATTGCCGGGATCGTACGTCTTTTGCGACCACCAACAAATTTCAGCCACCAGGGAGTCGAGCCTTTTGCCTTTATGTCGCGTTTCCATTGACATTGTCACTTGATGGAAGCGCTCGCCATGTTCAGCCGACTCTGAGGCTAGCTGCTTGCTGAAATATTCGAGATGGTGATGCAAGAAGTGAATTTTGAGGGACATGTTCACTCCAATTGTCTGGAACATCTTGGTCACAAGAGCGGGGTAATTGTGTGCTCGCGTACTTCCCAAAAAATATCGTATGACTTTCTTCACTGCCCTCCACGCAAAGTAATCATTACCGTCTAAAGCACCTTTAAACTCCTTTGATTTCATGAGCTTTCGTATATCCGGCCCATTCAGAACACCTTCCTTCAATTTTGCTTCGCTGATTCGTGGGAAAATATTTTCCAAACAATCAAGAATTTTCGGTTGCTTCACAATGGCCTTGATGAAATTTTTTACGATTCCCAGTTTGATATGGAGAGGGGGCATGAGGACGTTCTCCATTTGCACAAGTGGATCATTTACGCAGTTGTGTCCTTTCTCCGTTGGATCTCGAGCAAGCCACTCATGCGTTTCGTATTGGTTTCCTTTAAATCGGGTATCCCAAAGACACAAGAAACACATGTTTTTCGTATAGCCTCCTTGGAGACCTCTTAGCATCGCCATGACTTTCAGATCACAACTGATCCGCCACATGTGATCAGTGTAGCAAACTTTATCCAAAATTATTTTCATGGAATCGTATGTTTCGCTCATGTCTGTGCCAATGGGAATGCTTGGTTTTTTATTATATTTATGTAGCAAAATGACTTTCAGGCTTGATTTCGAAGAATCGATGAACATTCGCCAATCAGCTGCGACATAATTAATGGCCATCGCCTCCATCAGTCCCTTTATCTCGTGGCAGTAAACAAATGTGTTCCCTTCATTGAGTGTGTAGTACCGTTGGAATAGCAATTGTCGTCTTCGATATCCGGTGACTTTGACATTAGGCTCCAAATTCTTGCCTTCTTTCAAAAGCTGGGCAAGTTTTTCTGCTTCACGTTGAGAAAGGTTTAATTCTGCAAAAATCTTGTCCATTCTTGCTTGTGATATTGGAATTATTTTGTTCGATGCGCCGGCTTCAGGTGTTGGTTTATAGGTGAAATCCGATTGATCCATTGTTTCAATAGAAAAAGAAGTTTCTCTGTCAGGACTTGGAAGCGGTGGAATTGGTATTTCATCCGAATGCGGTAGAGGTATTTGTGCACTTTTAACAGATATGTAAACTCTTCGTTTAAGGCCTTTACGATTTACTCCACATATTTTGTTTGCGCAAGCGTAACAGTTGTCGGAATTGTGCTCTCCTGGATCAGTCCAAATCATTGGTACACCAAAACGAAGTGAACTGTGTTTCCCTTGGATCCACATGTTAAGACCATTGTAGCACGTTTTACAAATTTTGTCTGGGACCCACGAAACACCGCGAATTATTTCGCAATCAAAATAAAGTTTAAAAGCGCGCTCCACTTGCTCAGTGACTAATGCAGCATTTGTTGAAAAAGCTCTTTTGCCACAAACGTAACAAAATAAATTGATATTTTCTGGACAATTTGCACTCATTTCGGTTTTATACTTTTATTACTTTTTCGTCGCTTTAAAAAAAAACGTACTTTACGCGTTCGGAGACACTTGTTGAATGACAAAAATCGACCAGTGAACACCTATAAATACTACGTAAGTTTCAATATTTTACTGAGAGGTACTTATTATTTTACTTAGAGGTACTCGCGCATCTTTTAAGGATAGCTATAAATCTAATTCGTGTGCGTTTTAAATTTTTCGAAACGTTCTAAAACATGACCACTCATAAATGTGGGTGCAATTTGTGTAAATAAACCATGCAGGTAGCCAACGGAAAAAACCCAAATAATTAAAAAAGTGCACTTTTCTTTTTTCCTTTTAATTGTCCACGCACATTTATGACCGTTTTTTAGTTTGTTACCGCTACCATAAAAATCAAATAACCTTTTGTATATTACTTTTTTTTAATTCTGACAATCATAAAAAAATATTCAATGTTTTTTCCAAGGAATTTTGAGCATATCACGAGCAAATTTTTGAAATTCATACCTTCACTTAATTGTGAATAAAAGCGAAACGCGTCCATCGATTTTCATTATCTATGTCTCATTTTGTTTAAAGGTTATGTGACTTTACGTGAAAGTAATAGGACTTGACACTTTTTTTTTACCGTTTTGGATTTTTTTATGAATTAAAAATAAAAAAATCCGTTGGAGTCTTTGCTATATTTACTCCTATCGGACGCGTCCCCATGTGGCGGATCGGGGGGATTGGTTGTAAGGCACATGATATACACACTCTACTGAATGGTGCATTCTGGCCCATCGCATGGGGGTATATATCATGTGTATTATCTCCGATCTTAGGGCTTTTACAGCTTCTCGCGGACCAAATAAATGTAGTGCACTTTAAGGTCAAGGTGGTAGGCAGTAGTGCTGAGGACCTGAATGGTTAGTTGGTGCCAGCTCCTGTAATTCTAGCCTAGTCCGCGCACGCCGTCACTGCGCGAGATGGTACTTTCCCTTTACTGGCATAATCGTGGGACAAGATTGATAATTTAAAAAATTTTAAAAATCGGACACAGGATAGCGGACAGTCACAGGGCGACACGACTGAAACGGACGTGAATACGGACGACGATGATGTGATGATAGGGGTCCAACGTGACATTCTTCTTCAGGAAAGTCAACTGTTGGGCCAGCTATCAGAGACGGATGAGATTCTGGGTATCTCGAGGGATTCCTTCACTGGGACCAGCGCCACTGAGAAACTTGAGAATCTTACTCTCGGCTCTGAAGATGAACATGAGATCACTGTGATCTCAGTTCGCGCTCAGAGTCTGGAGAAGAACTCGAGTGTTGAGGCGGGGTCTGAGCGGGGGGATGTCTCGACGAACTCAGAGGGTCATTCGTCTGGCAGCGGTTTAGTTCGGCAAGATGCGGTAATGCTTGATGCGACAACCGACGATATAAGCCGAACTAAAGAGGAGAATGCTCGTAGTGGCGCAAGAGCCTCTCTTGGCAATCTGCACAAGATAGCCAAGAGAGGCCCTTTGCCACTCACAGGTAAGGATAAGTACCTTACCAGGAAGCACAGGAGGAACGTTAAAAGATTCGAACGAATCTACGGTCCTGTCTGTGCCTCTTTGGGAATGTCTTATCCTGAAGGATTGCATGTGGATGCTGGCAACACTCCAGAAGTGTCTCGTGAGAGCACAGGAGAAAAGCCAACCTCTTCATCAATCCCTACCGGAGCGAATTATTCTGGTAGTGGCAACCCGGGCAAACCTGCAGTCCTAGAGAAACAGCAGGTAACGTCTGGTAAGCCAACAACTACCATTGAAATGGTTGGTCATACACTATACAGCAAACGTGGCAACCAACAAAAAGTTGTCAGAGATGCTAGGCCTAGAAATGATCAGCCATCAACTAGTAAGAGGACTTCACTCTCGAAGCCTGTCAGCTCCAGTAGTGGGGCTGTACGAGCTTCGATTGTGAAGCCCTGTACATCGAAGAACGCTGGTCAAAACCCATCCGGCTCTCTTAAAGGCCCTCATAAGGGGGCTGTTAAGAGGGCCAGGTCTGGGGATGACTAACAACCTTCGATGGCCAAGAAGGTTGTTCACATGCCAAACAGCTCTAGTAAGGGCCACATTAAGGAGGTCATTAAGAGAGCTGTATCAGGAAGTGAACAACCCTCAACATCGAAAAGAGCGAAGGAATCAGTGTTGCAGAACTGTATTCAAGCTGCTGTCATTGACAGGGTTGATCCGGATGGGAGGATCAGCGTTGAGCAATGGCGAGAAATTGAACACAAGCTCATTGAGGAAATCGCCCTTGTTAAAAGAAGGCCGGATGAGGTATCCTTCAAAGGCGCAGACTGGGTGAAGGGCGTCAAGACTATTAACTGCGGGAACGAGAAATCATTTGAATTTCTCAGGAACGCAGTTGCTAGTTGCGACACTCTCTATCCAGGAGCGAAGATTGAGGTGATACTCGCATCTGAGCTGCCCCTGCGTCCAATAGTGATAGCATGGTTCCCTACACCCATCTTAGAGGTTGGAACCATTCTGACAGTATTGGAAAATCAGAGTAAGGGTCTTCTTACAGGTCAATGGAAGTTGGTGAACACCATGACGTGTAAGGAGAACCAAGGCAGAGACTTCAGATTCGCAGTGGATCAGGAGTCTCTGAAGAAGCTGGAGTCACTGGGGGGAGTTGTCAATTTCGGATCTGGGGTGATCAGGTTTAGGTACAACAAATCTGATAAACCCAAAGAGGCTGTCAGTGGTGCAAATTAACTTGCATCACTGTGAGGCAGCCTCAACCGAACTGACAAGACTCCTCATTGACTCCAACGTGGACTTGGCCCTCATACAGGAATCCTGGATTAACAACACCAGGGTATGTGGTCTGAGGGTCACGGGGTACAACCTGTTCATACCATCCACAACGGAAAAGGTACGGACATGTATACTGGCTAGGAATAATCTAAATATTAATTTTCTTCATTCCTTTAGCAGTGGGAACCTTACAGTCGTCCAACAGGAAGCCGCAGGAGGTAGCGGGCTTATAATGGCGGCTGTGTACATGCCGTACGAGGCAGCCGATCCACCAGGTATCGCTCTGCAGCAGCTGGCGGAGCACGCTAGGAGGATAGGCGCGTATATGGTCTTGGGATGTGATGCGAACGCTCACCACTATCAATGGGGAAGCAGGGACATCAACAAAAGAGGTGAGTTGCTATACGATTTTATAACTTGTTATGATCTACACATCTGTAATAGGGGTAGTACTCCTACGTTCAGAACGAAAGATAGGGAAACAGTTATAGATGTAACGCTGGTTAACAGTGGGGGAAATTATGTTAGGGATTGGAGAGTAGTTTTGGATTACTCTTTTTCCGACCATAGCATGATATCTTTTGGTCTCAACTTAGAGAAAGCGAGGGAGCAGCCCTATAGGAACTCGAGAAGGACAGATTGGAAGTCCTTTAGGAGGTCAGTCTGTAGGGACCTTAGGGATACTGAGGACTGGAGAGATTCAGTTGAGGGTATCGAGATGGTGGTGAATAATTTCACGAATGTTATTAGGAATAGTTTTGTGCTCAATTGTCCAGTGATTTATCCTGGAAAAAGGAAACATCCGAAATGGTGGACTAGGAAACTTAAGGACCAGCGGTCTATAGTTAGGAAGCTGTTTAATAGAGCCAAACTAACGAGGAGCGATGAGGATTGGAATAGCTATAGGGATAGTTTCTCTAAGTATAAGAAGGACATTAGAAGAGCGAAACGGACTTCATGGGTAAATTTCTGTGAATCGGTGGACTCTGTTAACGAGTTGTCTAGGTTTAGGCGAGTATTATCCAAGGACCCAGTGGCACCTGGATACATACAACGTGCGGATAACTCGTGGACAGAGTCTAGCTCAGAGTCCCTCAGTTTCCTTATGGAAACTCATTTTCCAGGCTGTAAGGATATAGAATCTGATGGAGGGACAGGTAGCGTCAGTGATAACCTAAAACCCGAATCAGATGCTGGGGATACTGATGTGATAAGGGAGATGATCACTAGAGACAAGGTATTATGGGCGTTAAATTCGTTCGAGCCATACAAATCTCCGGGCCCGGATGGAATATTTCTGGCCATGCTACAGAATGTCGATGAAAGAGCCATCTCTCTATTGACGGAGGTTCTTAGGGAATGTCTTAGAATTAAATACATTCCCAGAGGGTGGAGAGAGGTAAGGGTCATTTTCATACCCAAAGCGGGTAAGACGACTCACTCGAAGCCCAAGGATTACCGACCGATCAGCCTATCGTCTTTTCTATTGAAGACAATAGAAAGACTGATCAATTTTTATCTTAGGAGTAGCATAGGAACTCAGGTCATTAGCGAGTCTCAACATACTTATCTTAAGGGTAAGTCCGTTGAGAGTGCTCTGCATGACATTGTGAGTTACATTGAGCGAGGTCTGCTGCAGAGGGAATATACCATGGCAGCTTTTCTTGATATAGAGGGGGCCTTTAATAATATCACGATAGGGGCTATTGAGGAATCACTTGTTTCGCTGAATATAAGTAAGCTCCTTGTTGAGTGGATAATTCTGATGCTTAGCAGCAGGGTTATCAACTCAAACATGGGAGGCACTTGTATGAGGAAACTCGTGACTAGGGGCACACCGCAAGGGGGGGTCCTTTCTCCATTACTGTGGCTCTTGGCCGTGAACGTCATTTTAAGACAGTTTGATGCTAAGGGACGGAAGATTGTGGCCTACGCCGATGACGTTGTTTTACTGGTCTCTGGTAAGTTTTTATCTACGATCAGTGAGGTCATGCAGACAGGTTTACGTGATCTGTCCCTTTGGGCCAACAGTAAGGGATTAGGGGTAAACCCCGAGAAAACGGAACTAGTTTTGTTCACTAGGAAATACAAGGTCGAGCATTTTAGCTTGCCAGTATTGAACGGGATGGAGCTTGCATTGTCAAGTGAGGCCAAATACCTGGGTGTGTACTTGGACAGTAAATTGTCTTGGAGGAGAAACACCCAGGAGAGGGTCAAGAAGGGACTCAATGCCTATTACACCTGCAGGAACTCTATAGGTAAGAATTGGGGCCTTAGACCGCAAGTTGTAAACTGGATTTACACTTCGGTTGTAAGACCTATTCTTACTTATGGCTGTACAGTCTGATGGAAGGTATTGGGTAAAGAAACGTATAGGAAACTTCTCTCTAAAGTTCAGAGGTATGCTTCAGTTGGCATTTCAGGTGCCAGGAGAAGTACACCTCAGGCGGCGCTGGACATAATCCTCCACCTTCTTCCAATTGAGGAATTTGTGAGGGGTATGGCTGTCCGCGGCCTATTTAGATTGAAGGAACTGGGATTATTAGGTACTTCTAGAGCGGGGCACGTCAGCATACTAGATGAAGTCAAATTCAACGGTCGGACACTATCCTTGGCTGAGCCTACGGATTATGTCGGGACCACGATTGACTTCGGGGCTACTCCCACTTTGGTGTTACCTAGTAGGGTTCTTTGGGATGGAGTAGAAAAGCTCTATGAAGGGTGCGCGGTCTTCACGGACGGTTCGAAAATGGAAGTTGGCACTGGTGCAGGTGTATACTTTATGGGAACTGATATCAGACGATCCTACAAATTGTCTGACAGTTGTAGTGTCTTTCAAGCGGAGATTCTTGGCATTTACAAGGCTCTAGGCTTGATTGAGGGGAATGTTGAACGAGGGTCTGAGATTACTATCTATGTTGATAGTCAGGCAGCGTTATTGGCTCTGACTAGTCATTTTGTTAGGTCCAGATGGGTACTTGAGTGCAGAAGGGAATTGAGAAGGTTAATGGATTCCTATATGATGAGACTCTGTTGGGTTCGTGGTCATTGTGACATTCTTGGCAACGAAATGGCCGGTGAGCTAGCTCGCAGTGTCTCGGAGCTAGATAGGTCTTTCATAGAGTCATCTGTTAAGATTCCAATTGGGTCCTTCTTTAGAGCCATAAGGGAGTGGACTCTGGACAACACGAATCGAGCCTGGAGTGACAGATCGGACTTCAGAGTTTCTAGGGCATTATGGCCTAGCTTAAAACTGGCGGATTCCAAGCATCTTCTAGGTATGAGTCGTGGTAGTCTTAGAGTCATAGTAGGTATGGTTACGGGTCACTTCTCAATAGGGAATATGATGAGTAAGTGGGACATTGGCACATCAGACTTTTGTAGAACGTGCGATGATGTTGAGGAGCTAGAGACAGTGGAGCACATACTCTGTCACTGTGTAGGGCTTCAGCGTAATAGGTTGAAGTGGTTTGAAAAGCCATACACTACATGAACTAGGTGAGGTTAATGGCAAAGGACTTGTCAACCTCATAGGGTTTGTAATGGGGGTAAAATGGCTTAGGAACAATCATAACTGATTGATTGTGTATAGGTTCCACTTTTCTCTCTCTTTCTTTCATAAAGGGATCACAATGGGCCGTTCGGCCTCTGGGTGTAGGCGTGAATGCGCCACCCTTTCTAACCTAACCTAACCTAACCTAAAATAAAAAAATTAAATTTTTTAGGCAAAAAAATAGTTTTTTTCTTCATACATTTATTTATAAATGAGAAACTGTTGCTTATGTAGCGAAACGTTGTATGAACAGATTAAAGGAATTGTAATTTCTAATTTTTTTAAATTTGTTTCAGTAAAATCGGACTGGTGGTTCTCGAGTTATGTAAAAAAAAAAAGACCACCAAAGGTCACAATTTCCCCTATATGATAATTACTAACTTCAAATCGATATATTTCGATTCCTAGACGTGACCCAGCGAAACGCCGGGACACGTATAACTTCTTTTTTACCGATATAACATTGGTTGGTTTCATCCCATCCCGATTTTGACTGTCGCATAGTGTAATATTATCTTGGTTAGAAATGTCTAAAATTCTCTTATTAATTATTTTTTCAAATACTTTATCCAATAGGCTTAGGATACTCTTAAGTCTAATTGTTATGCATTTATTAATTTAAATATAATATTTTTTTTACAACAAGAATTTCTTATTGTTTTATATGTGGATATTTAAATCATTTACTTATCTCTAATATTAAATGTATTTGTTATACAATAAAAATAATTTATACAACAATATATTGTTACGTTTTTTCATTTTAAAAGCTGTGGTTTATTTCCTTTTAAATAAATCGATACTTTGATTGCAAATAAAAGCATTTTAGTAGTTCAAAAGTTGTAACGACTCTTTATTTTATTTAAATAACAACAATAACAGTCTAAATAGTCACTTTGTGTTCTAACATACACACACACTTAAATTACACACTTTATACAGCACACTTTATTAATGTACAAGAATATACAACCAATTCAGTTAATTTGTCTTTACTTAACGATGCTTCCAATTAGACTGACCCAATGATGTTCTCACGGCCAATTTACATACACTGTATTAAATTCTACATGCTTCCGAAAGCTCCATTTATACATGTTCTTAACGGACAAACTAGTATATTCGAATTCTAGAGCTTTCGATGTTAATGTTAGCAGCTTCAATATTTAGTGTTGCCATACTTACAAACAATGGTGAAAGCTTTTCATTCAATTTTGTATGTTTACAGCTACGCGGATCAATAAAACGACGAGGCCATTCTTAAAATCATTGGCAAACAAAACAGAGGTCTGTTTCACAGAGGAGATGCCAAAGATCGTACTGTCGTTGTGGCTTGAATAGACAAAACGTCACTAGTAGAAAGGAATAAAGGGAGGGCAATTTTTGCCAGTATGTCCCTAGACCAAGCCCGACTGAGAAAAATCCCGAAAACGAGGCGTAGGAAGACGGTACAAAGAGCGCATCTATGATAAAAAATGAGGAGGTGGCTGAAAAGACACCCTACTAGCCGATCAATGATACTGCAGTTGCAAATAACCCTCCATTAGAGTAAATCAGAAATATAAGCTCTTGTGGAATAAATCACAAAATGTAAGATGCACGTAGTTTTAACTTAGGAACTCTGGACTGTAAGGAACAGAGCATCAGGATTAAATGACCAAAATTACCAACTATTTTATGTCATGACTGTGTGTCGACCCAGAACGCACAGTGTCCCATTCAAGAAATGAAATGGAAATAAATGTGCAGTTTCCGAACGGCTAGTTACCGGGCAAAATTTCTTTGAAATTATAATTTTGCCCAGTGACAGAAAAAGTATATTGGTTTTAAACTTGGACTACAAAAAAATATACAAAGGTGGTTCCTTATAGTACACAGTGGGGCAGGCTCTGTAACTTCTGGTCGGCTGGTTGGGTTTTCATGAAATTTGGTACAGGTATAGCAGAGGAGCGTACAATGTTAAGTTTGGAAGGGGGGTACAGCAAACCCCTCAGGGGCGGAGCTAAAGGGGCTCAAATTTAGGTACCTCTGAAATAAAAAATTTTTAATCGCTTGCAAAATTTTTGCTTCTCGTCCGATTTAAAATATTTTTATATATTGTTGTAAGCCCTAATAAGACCTATAAAAGGCACGCTTATACGCCCTATTTATCTCTTATAGTTTTCGAGTTATTTGCGTTTGAATTTTTAAGCACCATAATTTTGCATGTTCTCGGTTCAGTTTTTTCTCATATGTATCTCAGTATTTCCGACCGATTTTATTAGTTTTTTTCTTAACTAGTTAAAGAACAAAATTATCTATTGAATAAAAAAAATGAAGTCGATATCTTTACCGAGTTCAAAAATACACGATTTTGAATTTGAAAATTGCAAAAAAGGTAACTTCACAGAGATGGCTTTAGGATAAAAGACAAGCCCAATAACTCATTTGGTCATGGTGCACACCCTCCCGAATTCGACCCATTTTATATGAAAGTTTTGATTTTAGATCATATTTTCTCAAATCCCAAAGCTCGAATCGACAAGCGGAATATATTTTATGAATCTACAATATTTTGTTAAAAGTTTTAAATCAAAATATTGTAGAATATTTTAGAGCCAAAAATGTAAAAAATCCCATTTTTCCGAAGTCCCGTAGATTTTGATCTGAAACTTTTAACAAAATATTGTAGAATATTGTAGAGCCAAAAATGTAAAAAATCCCATTTTTGGGAATTTTCATTAGTTTTTTTGGGAATTCAGGAAAACCATACCCCTGATTGAAATTTGGTTAACGCGATTTTATTTACATTAATAAGATCCACATTTCCTGCAAATTTCATTAAGATATTTTTATAAACAAATATGTTATTACAATTAAAAAATTTGTATTTTCTCCAAAAACCCCAAATTGGGCCTTTTGTTTGGTTTATTTCTAAATAGCAAAAGAAATTTTAAAAATATGTATTAAGCTTATCTTTTAGCATATATAATTTCCGAACTTTTGCAAAAAGATTCAAGTCAATATCATGCCCCATTTCAGAAATATGCGCCTTTAAACTTTTATATTTCCAATTTATTGTATATATGACTATATTTTTACAAACTTGCAATTTTTGCATTTAGTTTTGCGTGAATAATTACTTAGAAAATTATGAATACCCAGCAAAAACTTTTTGGCTTTCGGTAATGGCAACTACTTATTAAAGTAGTTTCTTGGTAATGAGGCGTCATTATTATTTGCCTACTATTTATTACATTAATAACCACTGAAGCTGTTAGTTTTTTATAACAAAATGTCTAAAAAGATATTTTAAACTAAACAGAGTTTTTGTCGCTTAGGATGCTATGAGCGAGATGGTGTACTGAGTGAGGCGTTAGTCAGTAAAAACGAATGGTTAGTGTGTGTCCAAGTTCGAGACTCACTGACCGCAAAATTTTTTTGTTTTTTTTTTATTTTTGTTTTGTTTAGGTACATATGTTTGAGTACCCCTAGAGTCAAAAAATAACTACATGAATTTGTGGACAAGTCGAACAAAAATAACTAGTTATTCAGGCAAAAAATAAGTAGTTTATTTTTGTTTCCAATTATACCTGCTAGCTTACCAGGAAAGCAAAGTTTTTACTGGGTATTTCTGTATACTTTTACTAATATCTATACACAAAATATTTTTATAAAAATAATTAATAAATATTTTTTATTTTTAATAGGGTTGCCACATTTCCCAAATTTAAATAAATCCTTATCCTTTTCTAAGCATTCATATATTTCTATTAATGAATTTAAAATAACAAACCAAACAAAAAATGTCTGTTTTAACTTAATCAATATTATTATTTTTGGTATTTATTATCTGCCTTAATAAATATTCTATTTCTAATACGATTTCTTATTACTTATTTACATTAAATTTATGCAGACAATATTTTAAATAATCTATTGTATCTGTATACATATCTAAAAGATAATAAAGATCCTTCAAGTCTTCAGTATTTTGAGTTGATAAAGGCTCATAATAAATCCAACATTTTCTCATTGATGATTAGTACAGGGTCTGATGATAACAATAGACTATTAAAACAATCCTCGTTTTGTGACGTTGTGGAGCATTTCCTGGAGCTGAATAATTGAACGTGCTGTAAGCTCTCCAAGTGGAAGAATATTTCGTTCAATTATAATTTCGACATGGCACAATACTTTATGTATTGTTGGTGTCATTTCTTTCTATCGATATAGAGTTTAGATATTGCTGTTGCATATTCTCCAAATCGACCAGAGTTAATTTTGTGCTTACTATTAATTGCCATTAATAGTATGTTAGTCCTTTCAAGTAACTCTTTATTAATATTTATTTTTAATATAGCTTCGAAATTTCCGAAAAACCTTCTTGCTGTGTTTCCATCATTTGTACTACCACCAGTTGGCATAGGTTTGACGATGTTTAATCCCGACTCTTCTCTGAATTCATCCTGGATTCTACTTTTCTCAGATATTCTAAGTGTTTTTAAATCCTCGTTGTTTCTGGTAGGTTTTGTTAAATTTTCTAGCACACTTCTATACTTTAAATTATATGCTATGTGCAGAAAATGCTCCATGAACCGTATTCTGGCGTGAAGTGGAGATATTCCGAAAGACAGAAATTCTTCATTAATACTCCTTGCTTTACCAATACTCGAAAATTGTGATTTCGTCTCATCACATAGTGAGCATTTCCAAAAATAAGATGTTTCCGTAATGGCATTACTAACCTTTCCATCAATCATTGTTAGACTAAGTTGAAAGGATATATCGAATGTGTATTGGTTTATGGTTATTGAAAGAGGTTGTAAATCATTCATTTCATCTTTAATATATTCCACTAAATCCATTGTTGTTGTATTCGACTCCCTTGTGTACTCGAACCAAATAGGTCTGTAAAAATGTTATGATCGTGGAGTGCTGTTAAGCCACATATCTTCAAATGAGTTTTTACACTTTGATCAAGATTGATTCCTTTTCGGTAACTGAAATAAATGGTAAAATAGTTTGGTTTTTTTCTTGAATATCCTTGTATGATGGAAGAATTGAATGTCTCTTTTCAAACAGAGCTCTTCTTAAAATTTGATATTTGTTTCGGCTGAGGTCCAGTTCAAGCATTAAAGCAATTGCTTCTTCCTCTGTAAAATTGGATTGTGATGTTGGAGTAGGTACACTTTCGGCAATCCGTTTAAGACGTTTTGGTGATGCAGTTGGCAGTATTTCAGCAATATTAATTGCACTCTTAGGTTGCTTTTCCTTTTTTAACATTTCTTTGAATGTATCAGAAACTTCTTCATTCGAAATTATAGAAAGCTTATGGGTCAGCCTTTTCTTCTTAGATCTTGTACTTAAATCATCATATGTCTTGCAGGGTGCTCCAGTTGATATTTTGCACGCCCATATTTCTATATCAGTATCCATCCAATCGGAATGTTTAATTTTTAATCTGTTAGTACGTTGATTCAAAGACTTCATTTTTACGTCATACAACTTTAATAAGCTCTCTATCTGAGATTTACCAATGACGTCGACTTTTGCATGATGTGTAGTTTTTATGAATTCCACTATAGCTTCTAAACGATTATGATCATTTTTAGATAAACTCCACAGAACACAACACAATTGTTCATATTTCAATGTAATCACCATGGTAATCAACGTCATTATGATGTTGATAAGAATTAGCTGCGCATTTATATATATGTATTAGATATATCGCACAGGTATATATATTTACAGGTATTCTGTGAATTTGCATTAGGTAAAATATCTGAAAGAGTCAATTTGGAAGAGTACCTATACCGAATTCATTGATATTATATGTTGCTGTTAGGTATCACCGGAAAGAATATTACCTGTGCATTGTCACTAGCTCATCAAAATATAGATTTTGAACCATCAGTAATAGATAAATGCTGCAGCTAGGTATCACCGGAAAGGATACATGTACATTGCCACTAGATCACAAATATATAAATTTTTAACCACCACCAATAGATAAATACATTTGTTAAGTTTAGGTAAAGGTATTGATTAAGTTAAAACATAAATTTTTTGTTTGTTTTGTAATTTTAAATTCATTAATAGAAATATATGAATGCTTAGAAAAGGATAAAGATTTACTTAAATTTGGGAAATGTGGCAACCCTATTAAAAATAAAAAATATTTATTATTCTTATAAAAATAAAAAAAAGTATACAGAAATATTAATAATTTTCTAAGTAATTATTCACGCAAAACTAAAGGCAAAAGTTGCAAGTTTGTAAAAAAGTCATATATACAATAAGTTGGAAATATAAAAGTTTAAAAGCGCATATTTCTGAAATGAGGCATGATATTGACTTACATATTTTTAAAATTTCTTTCGCTATTTAGAAATAAACCAAACAAAAGGCCTAATTTGTGGTTTTTGGAGAAAATAAAAATTTTTTAATTGTAATAACATATTTGTTTATAAAGAGATCTTAATGAAATTATCAGGAAATGTGAATCTTATTAATGTAAATAAAAGCGCGTTAACCAAATTTCAATCAGGAGTAGTGTTTTCCTGAATTCCCAAATAAACTAATCAAAATTCTCAAAAATGGGATTTTTTACATTTTTGGCTATAGAATCCACATTTTTCCGAAGTCCCGTAGATTTCGATTTAAAAAATATGGTCTAAAATCAAAACTTTCATATAAAATGGGTCGAATTCGGGAGGGCATGTACTATGACCAATTGAGTTATTGGGCTGGTTTTTTATCTTAAAGTCATCTCTGTGAAGTTACCTTTCAGAAAAGTGTAAAATTATTATATATTGTTAAAGAAAATTTTGTTTTAGATAAAAAAGAGTGTAGATACTTTTTCGGCTAAAAAACACAAAAAGTCGTCTTTTTTGCAATTTTCAAATTCAAAATCGTTTATTTTTGGACTCGGTAAAGATATCGACTTCAAATTTTTTTATTCAATACATAATTTTGTTCTTTAATTAGTTAAGGAAAAAAACTAATAAAATCGGTCGTAATTACTAGGATATATATAAAAAAAAAAGCTGGACCAAGAACATGCAAAATTATGGCGCTTGAAAATTCAAACGCAAATAACTCGAAAACTATAAGAGATAAATAGGACGTATAAGCATGTTTTTTATAGGTCTTGTCAGGGTCTACAATAATATATAAAAATAAAATCGGACGAGAAACAAAAATTTGAGAAGTGATTAAATATTTTTTATGTCAGAGGAACCTAACTTTGAGTCCCTTTAGCTCCGTTACTGAGGGGGGCCCTCCCCCTTCCAAACTTAACAGTGTACACTCTTCTGCTACACCTGTACCAAATTTCATGAAAATCCAACCAGCCGATCAGAAGTTACAGATTTATTTCCAAAAAATTTCGATTCTGCCCCACTGTGTAGTATACGAGACATTGAGCTTCACAGATTACAATATTTACTTTTGAACGTACCTTGGTGAAGTTTTTTCTCTATATCCGATTTTTCTGAAATATTTTTTATTTTATCAACAAATAAAAAAATTTTCTTACAGAGAGAATTTTGAAAAAATCATAATGTAATCAGAAATGCTGGTTGTATTTGCATTTGAACTTTGAAAAAAGGCGATCTTTTTTACCAAAAAGGTAGTCACAACAATTTTCAGTTATATGCAATCTTTTTAGGTAACTTATATAAAATAGTTTGAAAGAAACAAAAATTTAAATTTATTCCTACGAGGACCAGGGTCTCCAGAACTGACTTATTTTTTCAATAAATTTTAAGCTTTTGCCTTAATTTCTCAAATCGGAAAGCCGGAATCAAAAAATTTTAATATTTTTTAATTGATATAATTTGTCTTTAATTTTTTGATAATCGAAATTTTAGCTCCCCGATATCGGTTGGGAATATACAGCAAAAAATTTTAAAAATTCCATTTTAGAAAATTTTTGAAATCTAAAAAATTTCATTAAAAAAATATATATTAATTAAAATTTTATTACACAATTAAGAATGAATAATAGCACAATATCTCGACAAATTATATTTTTTATATGTATTTGAAAAGAATACAAAATTTCCTAAACAATGATATTTAATATGTATTTCTTATCTCTCTAGCAGATCTAACTAAAGAATAAGAATTTAGTAATATTTTGAAAAAAGAATATCTTGAAGTTGATTAAAATATTTCTTGTTACGGCATTACCAATCATATTTTTTTACATATAGCAAAATTAGCCACATTACTTCAAATTATTTACTTATTTACTTTGAATTGATTAATTGTACACGCAAAAATGACATTTTCTTGTGATATGTAAGTAGTTGTGTATATTTTTCAACAACAGTTAATTGCAGGTAATATTTTTACTAAAATAATTTAACAAAAGTATGTTTATAATCTATTATATGTCTATGTAAATTTTTGTTATTGAAATAAATTTTCAAAATTGGTACTGGTAATAAACCTACGTTTGTGAACAGGATATTGATATAGCTATATGTTAGGTTATGTCTCTGAAAATAGAATAGGAAATCATACAGAGCAAATAATAGTCTTGATATGAAATGCCGTAATCGAAACATATAAAGAGTGTTGTCCATTCCGAAATAGAAGATCTTCGAGGAAAAAAACTTACATGACAGGGGAATTAATGAATTTTAGGAGAGAAATCAGAGAACACAACAGAGCCATAATAAAACTAGAAGAGGAAGAAATACCGATATACGATCACCCGATCTTTTAGAATAAAACAATACAAATAACAAGAAGAGTCAAATACCTGGAAGTAGTTCTTGACTGGAGACTATGCTTGAAAGACCGCATTAAGGGCAGAAGAAATAAAGCTCTCAGAATATAGGCATTTTGCAGAAGAGCAATGGGAGTAAAATGGGACATAAGTACAAAGATGACACACTGGCTAAAAACACGTCCTTGGAGAAGAAAGTTAATATAAAATTTCTTCAAAAAATTTAGAGACAGTGCTGCATAGCCATTTGCAGGACAATGAGAACCGTATCAACGAAAGAAATTGAGAAATTGGCATTGACCAGACAACAACGATGTTCAATATCCAACCAGCGGGAAATATAACCATAAAAGTGTGTGACAGAATCTCAGTAAGTTATGTGAAAATTTATACGGATGTTAATAACATAAGAAATGACAGAGTTACATCTCAAACTGCCTTACAGAGCGAAATAAACTCGAACTTCGGATGTGAGAACATCGAGATAATATGGATTCTAGGCATCATCATAGTGGGAATGAAAAAGTCAATAAGCTTTCTAAGATGGGCACAAGCTTGAATACCATTAAAATGGATAATGCAAAATCATTCAAAAAGTTTAAAACTGAACTGAAAGAATGGGCAAAAGATGCCAGGCAAAATTCAAATACCGGGAAAGCGGCTGACATCTTATGGGGAAACCCAAACATTGAGAAGATAAAAAAAATCACATGGAGTCAAAAGCTCACCTGCTTGCATTGGAATAACAAATAAAATTATTTGTAGAGCGTGTGAAGAAAATTACGAGACATTGTAACACTACTATATCAGTGTCCAGTGTTCGATCGCATAAGAAGCGAAAACTTTGAATGGAATAAAATACCCAATCTGGGATATCAGCTGGAAATCTGAGAAACTATATCGAGAAAATGAAGTTCTTAATCTAACCTGATAGCGCACAACATACATGCCTATGCAGATACATGTGTATACTCGGAATAGGTTTGGGACAATATTGCTATATTAAACCCATATTTCAGGAGAAACTTTATATGAAAATCAAACCGATCAAAATCCATTTCAATAGGTTTTAGTGCCGACTCAGAATCACTTTCTTTCGGTATGTTTAAGGGTGGTGAAGGGTTTAAGGTGGTGAATAGTAATAAAATTCTTATGAGAATACCTATACATAAATAACAAGAATAAAGTTCCATGTACAAAAACAATATTCGCTACAAAAGTCGTTATGTATAAAAAATAAAAATAAAGTCGCATGCGCAAAAGCAATGCTGTTAAGTTCTCTATGATCAAAGCATATTTATAAAATCAAGAATTTAATTCAAAAACGTTACACTACTGTTAAGAATTTAAAGTATGTACAAAAAATAAAAGAAACAAATTTGACGGTTATACTACAGTAGAAAATTTTTTATATGATCATTAATTATATATAATATGTATTTAATTTACATATACGATACAATTTTTCGTCTATACGTTTTCTTATTTTGCTACTTTCCAACTTTTGTTTTAAATTACACATTTTAAAATATAATTTCCAAAAAAGGTATTTTATAATTTTATATTTCTGGCAATATTTGTTAAAATTGTTTACAATAATAAAAAATCCCAATAACTTCGAAATATTTTTAGTAAAAGAGAAGTGGAATCTTGTTTTTTGTATCATGATCATAATTCAAAATAGCACGATATATAAAACAAAAAAAAAAAACTTTAAGGTCGGCTATATTCTGTAAACAAATGAAATTAATAAAATTAATAATCCGAACTTTAAGGTTATCGGCTATAGTATTAATTTTAATAAAATTAGAACTTAACGGGTCAACTTTAAGAAATTGATTTTAGAAAAGTTCTTTGTTTAGGTAAGTTTTTCACATTTATTATAAACAAAACACTTAAGATCATCATCAGTGTTGCCACAAAAAAAAAAAAAAAAAAAATAACCAAAATCAAAAATTCAAAGAGCTTTTCCATTTCTTTCTTTTATTTAATTATAATAAATTAAATAATAATAGTAAAATAAAAAATAAAATAAAAAAAAAATTATTTATACTAAAAATCGCGAATAGGATAGGTTACTGCGTAAACTTTTTCGTTATTTTACAGAATAAAATCAAAGGAATGTTTGAAAATTATGCAATTTTTCTTAAACAGATTTAGCTAAATCGCATCGTATGGTCAGCACGAAATCGACCATAATTGGCTATAAAGAGGCTCGTATTTATATCTCATAGCGTTATAATTTTTCATATATGCTTCCGGTTTGTCGCAAATAAACTGTTCTCTATTCAAATTTCTTTTATTTATATTTTTTTCTTTGAAGCTTTTTAGTCGATTGTATAATTTTATTTTGTCTACTGTTCCTTGTACTACCTCAAATGGCCTGCTCATCGTTTTCCAGTAATTGGGCTTGTTATACCATTCGACACATTTATAAATTTGTTCTTGTACCGATAATTCTGACTTTTGAACCCCTAATGTTCTAAACTTGTCTGATATACTACTATGTAATCTTTCAATGTCAGCATTTCCCGTATGGTTATTTGGTTTTGTGAAATAAACTGTTTTATATTCTTTTCTTAAAAATTTTTTTACACTAACGGATGCAAACTGATTGTCTGTTATTATTGTATTATTTCATTAACATTCTTTGGTGTTTCAATTGAAATTTTTGTTTCATTGGTTTTCTATCATATTTCGATTTGGTGCAAACATCACAGTTATTAATGTACTTCTGAATAAATGGTTTAAGATTTTTAAAATAAATCTTAGTTTTCAAACCGTAATAATTTGCATTAATTCCTACATGACCTGTTTCATTTTATGATAATTAGCTATATATCTATATAGTTCATCTTCATTCTGTATGTCTTCAGCATGATAAACACATCGAATGAATTTTATTGAGTTGCCAAACACTTCAATTAGTTTAGCTGTTATTTTTTAGCGGTCATTCTACCCGATATGATATCGTCTGTATTTAAAAAATTTTTTGCTTATCGTCAATAGTTTGACACTCAGCAGTCTTGTTATCAGTCAATATTATCTGCTTTTCAAATCTATTCACAATTGCATCCAAAACAAAAAAATATCATTTAATTCTTCTTGTTGGGAATGATCAGTTGAAGCCAAACTCAATTGATCATCCGCCATAAAAATATTACCATCCGAAGAACTTATACGGCTCATGAAATCCGCTTCAACGTTTTCTTTGTCCTTGATGTAATTAATTTTAAAATCATATTCTCCTAACCTCAGCAGCCAACGCAGGAGCCTTTGAATAACATCCTTACCCCGGATTTTGAAATGAAGCCAAACCAATGGATGATGATTTGTAAACAACTCAAAATTTTCTGCCATACAGATATGAACGGAAGTAATTTATTGCCCACACAATAGCCAACAAATCTTTTTCCACTGTCGCATAGTGCCTTTCATGATCATTCAATTTCCTAATTGCATAGGCAACAGGATAACTATCTTGAAACAATATAGCACCTATAGCGCATTCACTTGCATCTGTAGTTAACCTGAAACTGTTCGAGTAGTCTGGATACCCAAGTATTGGTGTGTTAGTTATTAATTTCTTTAATTTCTCAAAAGACTCTTGATAATTGGGGTCCTTGAGATTAATTTTCGTATCCTTCTTCAAATATTTTGCCAATCCCTGGGCAACCTTTGCACAATCCTTAATAAATTTTCGGTAATAATAATTATTAAATGCCTTATCTCATGAGTATGAGTAAGTAAATAGCCCTCGTAAAACAGAAAGTCGCTATTTTTACTTATAAGATCACGAAGAAACTTCTTTTTCTCGAGATTCATGTCAATTCTAAAAAGCCTCTTAATGTTCTCTCTATCAGAATCTAAAAACTCCAATGTATGGATATCGTTGTAATTATAAGGAAGTGTATTTATGAAAGAAAATTTTTTTTATTATTTATTTGAATATACCCTTCGTCTAAAAAAATTTTTGCCTTTAAAGATCTTAATACATTATTACCAATTATTCCATGAAATTTTTTATATGTTATTTATTAGTTAATTTTAATAATTTTCATGCCATAAAATTATTATCAGAAAATTCTTTTGGGATCTCTGTAACTATCTCCTCAGGCATATCAACATTTCTTGTCAAAGTTGAAAAACTTAACGGTTCCTTTAATTTTTTACGCTTATATCTAGGAAGTGCATTATGTTACAATGGTGATGTGGTTGATCCAGTGTCGATCAAACACTTTATTTTCTAATTACCAACAGTTAATTGTACTATCGTTAAACCTTTTTCTTCCCAACTGAATGAAAATTTCCTTCTTCATTCGGAAGAAATTCATTTTGTTCCATATGATCAATTTCAATTGGTTCAACATTATTTCGATGTTGACGTGGATTTTGTCTTAATTGATAGGATTGTCGAAACTGTTGCGTATTTCGAACCATATTGAAATATTGTCTTTCTTGATTAGGAAAATTTCGCGTTTGTAGATTAGAATTCGACAAGTTTTGTGAATAACGACCAGAAAAACCCTATGTTTGGTTGTCTGGAAAATTTTGCATTTTTGTAGCAAAACTTTGCTGCATAAAATTTTGCTTTTGCTTGGGTTCAATGTAAGTATTGTTAAAATTTTTCTTAGTATATTTACTATTTTGTTACGAACCTCTAAAATGTCGATTATTTTCTTTGTATATCATGTCGCATTCCTGTGGACAATGATATGCTTCGCGAATAGAATTAATATTTCGACTATATACAATACTAGCTAAATGAGGAGGTATATTATTAACAAAAGTTCGAAAAATTATTGATTCGTTTCTACTTGGATTAAATTCTAAGGGTTTACATTAATCTTGTTCATATTTGATATTCAACTTATCTAAAATTATTTTTAAATTATTATGCAATTGACTTACATCATTGGTTTTTGTTGACACGCTTTGTGATATAGTTTCATTGATACCAAATACTTTGAGTAGTTTGCCCTTCACACTTTCCCAGGATTTCTCATTCAATCCTTGAAACACACTTGCTGCATCTTTCTGTATCTTTTTAAGTATACAGCGATGATATATATAGCTCTCCATCTCGCACCCTGGAAAATTTGTAGGAAGACTTCAATTTCTTTGATAAATGATAATACATCGTATTCATTATCTTTTCCAGTTAAAACGTTTATTCTGTCTACTTCTTTTAACAGAATGGAAATCGGAATAGAGCTAAATGATGATTCTGTCGGCACTGTTAGTGCTGATGTTGGTGTTGATGATGTTGCCATTGTGTTTAATATCTCGTCAGATTGTAATATATTGAAGTATGGTTTATTACTGTTGTACTTGGGTTTTCTCCGTATTTTTTGGTATTTCACAATTCTAAAGTCTTTTTTATATTCCACAAAAAGAAAATTAAAAAGGATATTCTTTAGAATATATTAGAATTATTTAGATTATATTAAAGTAAAAAACAACTTTTTTAAATTTAATCGCGATCAAGTAAGAATATTATTAAGAATATATCCTTGGATTTTTCTTTTTTTCCGACTACGCCAATTAAGTAAATGAAACGATCAGATGTCCTACTTCATTCTGTTGTAGAACTAAAACTGATCTGAACTTTATTATTCATTTTTCTTTTATACAAAAAAATATTATTAACTTAAAAAATTATTAATATTCAATAAATATTACAAAAATGCTTAGGCCAATGATTTAAAATTTAATTGGGTCAACATTGTATGTATGACGAAAATGAAGGTTTTAAGTTTCAATAAACAAAAGTTTATTATCACTTTGTTTTCGTTGATTTTACATTTGTTTTATGAAGGAACAAAATTAAAAGTTTATTCCTCTTTATTTTTATTACACTAATTTTTATGAATGAACGGAACCTATTTAATGAATGAATCAAATTACAAAATCAAAATTTACTTTTTTGCAGTTTTAATAATATGTTTCTTTTTATTATTCTTTATAATTTGTTTTTATATTGGCATGGGATTTTGGAGTTCAATGGATTCTGTTGACAATGTTTCATTGGACATAAATCGCGCGAACTAAAAGTGTAAAAGAATGAAAAAAAGTTAAGTAAATTTTAGCTCTGTTTTTAAGTTTTTTTCACTTTATTAATTTTAAGTCTTGCGAGTTCAGACCTGTAACCCGTTTCTTTAAGATAGTTTTACCCCAAGACTTATTAAGGTTTTAAGTCGGTTTCAGTAAAGTTAAAAATTTTTGATAATGGCCTATATAAGTTGTTGCTACGAATTATAACAATTTTAAATTATATTAGTAGGTTTTTGTTAATTATAAAATGAATTTAAAAATTAAGTATTTGTAGAAAAAAGTCCTTATTAATTAATGTATTTATAAAATACATAATGTAAATAATGTGTTTGTCTCTTTTTCTGGGTAATAATTACACAATACTTTCAGAGATTAATTTTTTTATATAGCGGAGATATTAAAAAAACCCGGTTTTTCAAATATTTTATTTATTTATATTTTTTTTTTTTTTTTGAGTATCGATTTTTTGAATTAACCAAAATGGTTAATAAACAACCGAGTTATTTTTTTTATGTATTTAATGTCTGCTTCACTTGTTGTTGTTCTCATAGGTATTGAAAAACCACAACAACAAAGTAAGGCATATTTGCTTTTTTTAAACTTTCTGAAGCACTTGTTTAAGCTAAAACCTTCGCTCTTTCGAAAATTTTTTTAAGAATTTTTGTGTTGAAAAAAAAATAAACAAAATATTAACCGAGTTATAGGCCAAATCGCGTTATTATATTTTTTGAAACTCCCATATGAGCTATAGGATTCATTCATGCATAAATCTGTCACAAATATTTTTTTCGAATTTAAATCAGTTTTTATACCCTTCACCACAGGTGTAAAGGTTATATATAAGTTTGTCATTCCGTTTGTTATTTCCACAATTTTCATCGGAGTGCAAAAAAGTTTACATACTTTGGATCTTTATAAGAAGTGATGTCGGATGGACGATGTTCGTCCGTTCATCTATCGGTTGAAATGACGTTTATGATAATATAGCAATCCATCAGAAGTCCTTCCGAGAGTTTTGCTATTGAAATTCAGCAAGATTGGTTCATAAATGGAGGAGATATGTCAAAAAACCGGTTTTTGACTTTCTGAAGCTTATGTATAGCTAGGGACTTAATTTTTGCAAAGACACATTTTTTCCTTTTTGAAGCCCTTGTTTAAGCTACGGATTTCGTTCTTTATAGATGGGTCATAAAAACGCACACAAACATATATAAAAAGCATTGCAATGATTTTCAGTATAATTGATTTTTGTATAAGCAAGCAGTAGTTGTTTTATACATACATATACATAAATTAAGGAGATCGACTCGGTTTTCCAAACGGTTTTTTCAGTTTCAGTGCTGTAGGTTTTTTTCAAAAATTTTAAAATGTCGAATAAACTGGTTTTTGTAAACAAAAAAAAATCTTTTAAAAAACACATTTTATTTTAACAAACCTATGTAATAATGCACAGTAGGGCAGAATCGAAATTTTTTGGAAATAAATCTGTAACTTCTGCTCGGCTAGTTGGACTTTCATGAATTTGGTATAGGCGTAGCAGAGGAGTGTACAATGTTAACTATGGAAGCATGGTACAACAAACCCCTCAGGGGCGGAGCTAAGGGGGCTCAAAGTTAGGTACCTCTGGCATAAAAAATTTTTAATCGCTTGCCAAATTTTTGTTTCTCATCCGATTTCAAATATTTTTACATATTGGTGTAAGACCTGATAAGACTTATAACAACATGCTTACGAGTTTTCGAGTTATTTGCGTTTGAATTTTTAAGCACGATAATTTTGCATGTTCTTGGTCCAGTTTTTTATATATATCCTAGTATTTCCTATTATATATATCCTAGTATATCCTATTGAATAAAAAAATTTGAAGTCGATATCTTTACTGAGTCCAAAAATAAACGATTTTGAATTTGAAAATTGCAAAAAGACGACTTTTTGTGTTTTTTTAGCCGAAAAAGTATCTACATTCTTTTTTATCTAAAATAAAATTTTCTTTAACAATATATAATAATTTTGCACATTTCTGAAAGGTAACTTCACAGAGATGACTTTAAGATAAAAAACAAGCCCAATAACTCAATTGGTCCTGGTACATGCCCTCCCGAATTCGACCCATTTTATATGAAAGTTTTGATTTTAGACCATATTTTCTCAAATCCCAAAGCACGAATCGACAAGCGGAATATATTTTAAGAATCCACAATATGTTGTTAAAAGTTTTAAATCGAAATCTACGGGACTTCGGAAAAATGTGGATTCTATAGCCAAAAATGTAAAAAATCCCATTTTTGAGAATTTTGATTAGTTTATTTGGGAATTCAGGAAAACACTACTCCTGATTGAAATTTGGTTAACGCGCTTTTATTTACATTAATAAGATTCACATTTCCTGATAATTTCATTAAGATATCTTTATAAACAAATATGTTATTACAATTAAAAAATTTTTATTTTCTCCAAAAACCCCAAATTAGGACTTTTGTTTGTTTATTTCTAAAAAGGGAAAGAAATTTTAAAAATATGTAAGTCAATATCATGCCTCATTTCAGAAATATGCGCTTTTAAACTTTTATATTTCCAACTTATTGTGTATATGACTATATTTTTACAAACTTGCAACTTTTGCCTTTAGTTTTGCGTGAATAATTATTTAGAAAATTATGAATATTTCTGTATATTTTTACTAATATCTATACACAAAATATTTTTATAAAAATAATTAATAAATATTTTTTATTTTTAATAGGGTGGCCACATTTCCTAAATTTAAGTAAATCTTTATCCTTTTCTAAGCATTCATATATTTCTATTAATGAATTTAAAATAACAAAACAAACAAAAAATTTCTATTTTAACTTAATCAATAAGTATTTTATTAGTTTACATTTATGGTGTTTACCTAAATTTAACAAATGTATTTACCTATTGTTGATGGTTAAAAATTTATATATTTGTGATCTAGTGGCAATGTACATGTATACTTTCCGGTGATACCTAGCTGCAGCATTTATCTATTACTGATGGTTCAAAATCTATATTTTGATGAGCTAGTGACAATGCACAGGTAATATCCTTTCCCGTGATACAGCAACATATAATATCAATGAATTCGGTATAGCTACTCTCCCAAATTGACTCTTTCAGATATTTTAACTGATGAAAATTCAAAAAATACCTATAAATATATATACCTGTGCGATATATCTAATAGATATATATAAATCGCATCTAATCCTTATCAACATCATAACCAAGTTGATTATCATGGTGATTACATTGAAACATGAACAATTGTGTTGTGTTCTGTGGAGTTTATCTAAAAATTATCTTAATCGTTTAGAAGCTATAGTGGAATTCATAAAAACTACACATCATGCAAAAGTCGACGTTATTGGTAAATCTCAGATAGAGAGCTTTTTAAAGTTGTATGACGTAAAAATGAAGTCCTTGAATCAACTTGCTATCAGATTAAAAATTAAACATTCCGATTAGATGGATACTGATAAAGAATATCAAAAATATCAACTGGAGCACCCTGCAAGACATATGATGATTTAAGTACAAGATCTAAGAAGAAAAGGCTGGCCCATAAGCTTTCTATAATTTCGAATGAAGAAGTTTCTGATACATTCAAAGAAATGTTAAAAAAGGAAAAGCAACCTAAGAGTGCAATTAATATTGCTGAAATACTGCCAACTGCATCACCAAAACGTCTTAAACGGATTGCCGAAAGTGTACCTACTCCAACATCACAATCCAATTTTACAGAGGAAGAAGCAATTGCTTTAATGCTTGAACTGGACCTCAGCCGAAACAAATATCAAATTTTAAGAAAATTTCTGCTTGAAAAGGGACACTCAATTCTACCATCATACAAGAATATTCTAGAAAAAAGCAAACTATTTTACCATCTATTCCGGTTACCGAAAAGGAAGCATGCTATTTTCTTTGCTTGAGAATACAGCTGCCAGGATAGTTGCAGATTTTTCTGCAGATCAGTTGGAAAAAGTAAATAACAGCGACGTTGTATTAATCTGTAAGTGGGGATGTGACGGACTATCAGCCCTTCCTGAATACAAGCGTGCTAATGGCGGATTATAAAAGCGTATTTACAGCATCTTTGGTGCCATTAAGAATGCGATTTTATTCCTTAAAGCAATCTTCATCAAAGTGTAAAAACTCATTTGAAGATATATGGCTTAACACAACTCCAGGATCAAAACATTTTTGCAGACCTATTTGGTTCGAATACACAAGGGAGTCGAAGACAACAACAATGGATTTAGTGGAATATATTAAAGATGAAATAAATGTTTTACAACCTCTTTCAATAACCATAAACCAATACACATTCGATATATCCTTTCAACTTAGTCTAACAATGATTGATGGAAAGGTTAGTAATGCCATTACGGAAACATCTTATTTTTGGAAATGCTCACTATGTGATGAGACGAAATCACAATTTTCGAGTATTGGTAAAGCAAGGAGTATTAATGAAGAATTTCTGTCTTTCGGAATATCTCCACTTCACGCCAGAATACGGTTCATGGAGCATTTTCTGCACATAGCATATAATTTAAAGTATAGAAGTGTGCTAGAAAATTTAACAAAACTTACCAGAAACAACGAGGATTTAAAAACACTTAGAATATCTGAGAAAAGTAGAATCCAGGATGAATTCAGAGAAGAGTCGGGATTAAACATCGTCAAACCTATGCCGACTGGTGGTAGTACAAATGATGGAAACACAGCAAGAAGGTTTTTCGGAAATTTCGAAGCTATATTAAAAATAAATATTAATAAAGAGTTACTTGAAAGGACTAACATACTATTAATGGCAATTAATAGTAAGCACAAAATTAACTCTGGTCGATTTGGAGAATATGCAACAGCAATATCTAAACTCTATATCGATAGAAAGAAATGACACCAACAATACATAAAGTATTGTGCCATGTCGAAATTATAATTGAACGAAATATTCTTCCACTTGGAGAGCTTACAGCACGTTCAATTATTCAGCTCCAGGAAATGCTCCACAACGTCACAAAACGAGGATTGTTTTAATAGTCTATTGTTATCATCAGACCCTGTACTAATCATCAATGAGAAAATGTTGGATTTATTATGAGCCTTTATCAACTCAAAATACTGAAGACTTGAAGGACCTTTATTATCTTTAGATATGTATACAGATACAACAGATTATTTTATGGAAAATAAGTAGTACAAGTTTAAAATATTAGAAAAATTCTCTACATAAATTTAATGTAAATACGTAATAAAAAATCTTATTAGAATTAGAATATTTATTAAGGAAGATGATAAGTAACAAAAATAATAATATTGATGAAGTTAAAATAGACATTTTTTGTTTGTTTTGTTATTTTAAATTCATTAATAGAAATATATAAATGCTTAGAAAAGGATAAAGATTTACTTAAATTTGGGAAATGTGGCAATCCTATTAAAAATAAAAAATATTTATTAATTATTTTTATAAAAATATTTTGTGTATAGATATTAGTAAAAGTATACAAAAATATTCATAATTTTCTAAATAATTATTCACGCAAAACTAAAGGCAAAAGTTGCAAGTTTGTAAAAATATAGTCATATATACAATAAATTGGCAATATAAAAGTTTAAAGGCGCATATTTCTGAAATGAGGCATCTTTTTGCACAAATGTAGAATATATATATATATATATATATATATATATATATATATATATATATATATATATAAAATCGTCAAATAGTTAAATCGACAAATCTGGCAATAGTGTTTATAAGTTTAAACAATTATTAAAGTAATGAATATATTGAATAAAAAATCCATATCAATGGAAATAGTTTTTTCACTTGTAATACCTGTAACATTCTTACAATTTAAATATTTTAGGGTTTTGATTAATTCATTATTGGTAACAATAGTTAACTACATTTCTTTAAAGGAGTAATACTTGATAGAGACTTACCTTTAAAAATTTATATCGAAAAAAGTGAGCCACGCTTTATCTATATTAAGTAATAATTTCTATACATGTTATACAAAACTAAGTTCCATTTTTTGTGACTGTTTTCTTACCTTAATTAAAATTTGTTTCAAAAATAATTATATTTCATAAATTTAAACTTGAATATTATAAGATTTTTTGCGATTTTTTTTTTTTAGAGAAATATAGTTTTTTAATGGAAATATTTACTTCTGAGAAAACCCTGTAAACCGAGTTTTTTGGAATTTCGAAAACATCAACCGGTTTTTCCAAATATTCGAAACCCGTTTTCTCCAAAAAGTCGAATAATCGATCACCCTAATACATTCATTTCTTATGTATGTTTGGTCGTTTTTTAGTTGGAAATAGAAGCATTGCAATGACTCAATGTTGTTATCAGTTTTTCTGTTGTTCGAACAAAACGAATAATTCGAATAAGGCATTTTAATTCGTTCGAATTATTCGATCACGTATTTTAAGTTATTCAAATTATTCTAATAATTAAAAAAAAATAATAATAAAGTAATATAATAACGTGGATATTACCGGACCATCGATCGGTGAACCAGATTGACCATATCGCCATCAGCAGAACATGGCGCAGCTCCCTATTGGACGTGCGAAACAAACGCGGCGCTGATTGCTCCATCTACCACCATTTGCTTGTGGGAGCCATTAAACTCAGAGTTGTGGCGGGTCCAAAAGCTAAATGATCCACGTATCAAAACCGCTTACACACAGGCTTTGAAAAATTCAGCTAAAACCAATCAAACTCTGCTAGCTGAATTTGAGAATGTTGGGGAACTCATATGTGATACAGCAGCAAACCATATTGGATGATACGTGGAATCTCATAACAATGAGAAAAGACATAATGGCCCACCTAAATTCTGCCAGAACCCGTATGCATAAATCCAGGCTCCACGACAACTACACTTCTCTCGATAAAGAAGTAAAGCGCAGCGCTCGCAGAGACAAGCGGAAATGGGCGGAAGGTCTGGCTACAGAAGCACAAACAGCAGCCCGTGATTTTTACAAGATAACGAAAAAACTTGCTAATAAAGACTTCCATTCCTCGAAACCGTTACGAAACAACAAAGGAGATCTCATCACCTCAAAAAATTGTCAGCTCGATATATGGGTACACCACTACTCCAACATGTTGTCAATGGACGTGGACATACCCCATCCATTATGTAATTGCACCTGGCACATCGAAAGGGATGATATACCTATAACCTCCCCCACTATAACCGAAATAGCAAACGCTAGTTTAGCCCTTAAAAAGCACAAGGCTTCAGGTCCGGACAACATCAATCCAGAGCTGCTCAAAGCAGACCCCCAAATGAGTGCATTCCTGCTCCATAATGTGGTGCAAAGACTCTGGGATAATAATGAACTTTCCGACGAACTGAAAGAGGTTTTGATCATCAACAATCCTAAGAAATGTGATCTCGCGGAGTGCAAAAACTGGAGGGGGGTAACACTCCTAAGCATGGTGAACAAAGTAATCGTGAACATTATCAACATGAGACTTGCTGACTCCCTCGATAAAGAGTATCGTTGCGAACAGCCTGGATTCAGAGCTCAAAAATCCTGTGTAGATCACATAAACAGCCTCCGCATAATAGTTGAGCAATCAGTCTTCATCGATTTTGAAAAAGCTTTCGACACACTATCATTTGGGAAGCACTCACATGTAAGGGCGTACCTAAGAAAATAATTGAGATTATCCAAGAGCTATACAGAAACTCAAATTGTCATATACTTCATCGAAACTCAATTAACGATAACGTTTCTGTTAAAGCTGGTATATGACAAGGATGCATCCTGTCGCCGTTACTCTTTAACGTAGTACTGGACATTGTCATGAAAAATGCAACGAGCAATAACAGAGGCATAGCATGGGGTTTAGGCAGCCGTCTGGCCGATCTTGACTATGCCTACGACATATGCCTCCTATCACATAGTTACTCTGACATGGTAGAAACAGAAGCTGCAAAAGCAGGACTCAGAATAAATATAAATAAAACGAAGGTAATGAGAGTAAACGCAACATCCAATCGGCCATTCTTTATCAGGAACATCCAACTACAGGACGTGCGCCACTTTTGCAACTTGGGTAGTATCATAACATCGACTGAAGGCTCTTCCGATGATGTCTTGAATCGCACCATGAAAGCTCGGTAAGCTTTCGGCTAACTAAACACAGTGTGGAAATTACCATCAATCTCCAACCGCACTAAGATATCAATCTTCAATGCATGTGTGAAATTGTACTCCTCTATGGCTGTGAAACTTGGAATATGACAAAAGCCTAAGAAGAGTATTAAAAATATACTGGCCCAACAGAATATCGAACATACACCTCTGGGCATTCTCACATCAAAGTCAAATACATTCCGAAGTTTTGAGAAGAAAATGGCGTTGGATTGGCCACGCATTACATAGACCACCCGGATGTAACCCGCAATGCCATTGACTGGAATCCGCAAGGTAGTAGAAGAAGAGAGCGGCCTGCCCACACTTGGCGAAGATAGTTAGACATAGAGGCTGCGCGAGCAGGAATAGAAGCGATTGGAAATCATTTGTTGAGACCCCATGCTCCTTATACGAACTAAAGGAATTAATATATATATATATATATATATATATATATATATATATATATTAATAATATTTAATATTATTATATAGGCAATTTTGCAGAAAAACTATTAAATTTTCTTACTATAAATCGACTATTTTTAGTATTTGCTTATCTAGCAAAATAAAGAGACTTAATTTGTAAATAGCGTCAACTTAGTTTACGAAATTTTATCCCCAAAAAATATATTTTACAATACTTATGTATTAAATGTTTGATAATTTGTTTTTCATCATCTTTCAAATATAATAAGAATATTAATGATTTCGGTCTCAACGAAATAAATAAATAAATGAATAAATTAATTCTTTGAAACAATTTATAAATTTAATAGTTATATAATCTTAGAATTATTCTTTTAAAAAATATGATAAAGTATCATCAATGTTAAAAGTTGATGACCTAAAAGGGGGCTATATGTCAGAAAATTGTATTTTAAGTTGTATTTTTTTTTTCTTTTTAATTCAATTACGCTGTGCTCTAAAATGAGATTAATTTTTTTAACAATGTGTGCACCCATTGGGTTAAACTAAATCGACGATGCTGAATTTATTGGTGTTAAACATTTTTAAAAGCGCTCGTTTTTGAGATATTTAATTTTAAAAGGCTAAAAAAAGAGTTTAGTAATTTTTTTAGCTTAAATTTAATAACTTACCCCCGTATTCAAAAACAAATTTTAAAATTAAAATGCATTTTAAATCAAATTTTTCTGTAAAATTTATTTTTAATTGGTTTGTGAATATATATATATATAAACAATTAAGATTCCATTGAAGTGTATAAATGAATTATTATTAAATATATTTTAAATACTAATAAACAAAACTTTAAACTGGCAAAAAATATTACCATAATTCTATAAGCAAGCTAGCTAGTGCTACCGATCAGCAACTT
Source organism: Protocalliphora azurea (assembly GCA_932274085.1). Lineage (NCBI taxonomy): Eukaryota > Metazoa > Arthropoda > Insecta > Diptera > Calliphoridae > Protocalliphora > Protocalliphora azurea. The sequence continues at coordinate 56,336,051 of OW026521.1, read as the reverse complement.
TTTAAACAAAAATATAAAAACATTTAAAATTGGGCTAAAAATGATTTAATTTATGATTGGAGTATATGTTATTTATTGTGTGAACAGTTTGTTAAAATTTTTGACTAACACAGTGTTATTATTAGCTATTGCAATTATCGTTTGTTTTGTTAAAGCTGAATTTACATTTACAAATAATACGAAATACTAAAAATTGTGCGAGACTTAACATTTTAGTTTATTTTTTGGTAATTCTTCAAAAAACCGAATAAAATTTTAATTTGGCGATTTCTGATTAACAATTTGGCGACAGAGGCTCAAAAAAAATCTGACACGCCTGCTGATAGCAAACAATCAACAAATACGATGAAAAAGTTAATTTTCTTTCAACTATATCGCAAAAGCAAACAATTTTAGAATGACATCGATGGATATAAACAATTCGTCTTCAAAAGCCTGCAGCCTGTCAAAAGTCCTGAGAAATTAACTTAAAAAGCAATAAAATTTAAATGAGTAGATTTAAGTCGATTTTGTTTTTTGTTTTATAAAATTTGATTTTAAAAAAGCTCAAATTTTTGTTGGCAAAGTTACCAAAAGAAAATTTATTTAAATTTAGCACAAGGAAAAATTTTTATAACTTTTTTTTATAAATTATCAAATAAAATCACATCAATTCCAATTATTCGTTATTCGAAAAAGAATATTTTTAAATTCTTCCAATAATCATTCGTAATAGTTCTTCGAATAGTTCGAACGAACATTATTCGAATGAATATCCTAGTATTTACTATTGTCTGCAAAATATAAACATCAATGAAAGTAGCAGTAATTTTTATATCAGCTCTAGTAAGAAGTCATTAATGTAATCTTTAAGATGCGGTTTAAAAATGTATAAATAACATTTGACAAAGTTTTGAAATAGAGGTATATTTATTTGATGAAGTACTTAGTTTTTAAGTATATATTGAATACTTGAAGGTATTAAAGTATAAGCATAGTTAAAAAAAAAGATGCTATAAATGAGAGAAAAATTTATTTCGACCTAAATATTTCTTAAAATAAACGAGATAATCCATAGATGTAAGCGTCTTCTATCTATATAAATTTTGTTTTCTGTCAAATAATTAATGGATTTTTGGCGATTAGAAAAAAAAATAAATACCGAGGTACCCCTCTGATCCTGTAGGAATCTGTGCTCCTCCAAATCAACTCGAAAATACCTTGTCTCTGGCCAGCTGTAATTTTATTGAAATATTTCTAAGTGTTCGCAAGTAACAGAATTATTATCAAAAAAATCATTTTGAAGCCTAATTTATATAACCAGCAACTACATTAAACATATTTAGTAAAATATAGCGCCGGAAATTATTTTGAAATAAATTATATCCAGTTTTTAATTTTGTTGTCAGAAATTATATAAATACAGTGCAAGCTTGGTATATGCGACTACCCATTATCACGACGTCCCATTTATCGCGGTGGCTTAATTTTTAAAATTGTAGGTTCTATAATCGCGAAATTTTACGAAAACCTTGTTCTATTTTCGCGAATTTTATCTGTTTTTTAAATTTGATTACAATGTCTATAACTAAAAAATGGAAATCCCCGTCTTTTGGTATATTAACCTTTTTGGATGATTTTGATCTTCAATTTTGTCAGTTTATTCGTGTCATTTGTTGTGTTAATACATCTCTTAATAACGAAGAGTTCAACATATTTTAAAGCCAACGATTTCTCAAAAAATAGAAATTAAAAAAACAAATTAAAAGTGGAGATTCCATAAATTCAATTTGTGTGAATTACAAGTTGTATAAGTCTTCGGTTTACCGCATTATTAAGCAAGAAAATTCATTTAAAAAGTTCGTGCGTACAACAGAGAAAGTGGAGCTGGCAAACGTTGCGTCTTAACGAAAGCTGCGTACCCAAGAATGGAAAAAATGCTTTACAAGTGGTTTGTAAAACAAAGGTAAAAAAATGTTCCAATATCAGCAGCGATTTCACGATCAAAAGTCAGTCATTTGTATTCCAAAATTTATCAAACCAATTCAGATTTCAATGCCAGTGAAGGATGGTTGAAGAAATTTAGGTGTCGACATGGAATTAGATTTTTTAAAATTACGGGAGAGAAATTGTTTTCGAAACTTCATCTTATTGATCCATTTGTGAAAGAGTTTAAAGATTACGTTGATGAGCATGGGTTGACTCTTCACCAAATCTATAATGCCGACGAATCCGGTTTATATTATAGGATGCTTCCAAATCATACTCTTGTCACATGTAAAGAGAAAACGGCTCCCGGAAGAAAAATATGTAAAGAACGATTAACTTTTTTGACCTGTTCAAATGCGAATGGCACAGACAAACTGAAATTGTTGGTTGTTGGAAAATTGAAAAACCTACGCGCCAGTTTTTCGCGATGCACATTCACAGTTTCATATATAACAGCTTCATATATTTTGCATTAAAAATAAATTTAATGAAAAAAATTAATGGAATTTTTATATAGAAAATTGCAATTTATACAAATCTTTGATATATAGATATAAGAATGGCGATAAATATAATTGATTGGGACCATAAATTTAATAATTTTATTGATAATATCGGTCAAAAATATAAATTACACCCTTTGAATACATAATACGCGAACGAACGCGATTATTATTATAAAATAATTTAAATAAAAAATAAAATAAAGTATATTTAAATAATATTTATATAATATAATGTTAATAAAAGTATTTGCATACACTCTTTATGAGTCTCTTAAACGCAAATACTAATGAGCGAAGGCTTAGTGTTAATGGCAAAAATTCATATACGATTGTGAATGTTGATGATAATTTTAACAAATAAAAAAAATAAAAGAATTGATGACAGCTTGTATTTAACCGCCAATCCAGTCAATCGTGTCCGCTCCTGCTCCCCCGCTTTGTTGACAATTAATGACTATTCAACAAAAGAAAGCAAAACAGCTGTTGATAGAAAGTTGCCAGAAAACATCAAGCTTTTATTTGCGCCTGAAGTTATGCTAGTAAGTACAGATACAATTAACCCTCCAACTGGTGCTTTACCCAAGATTGGGCACCCTTTAAGTAATGACAATAAATCCCAAATTCAAGTTAGAATGGATCGATACATTACAGTTTTAAAATTAGGACAAAACCATAAGTCCTCGAAAGAGCACCTTTGGAAAAATTATCTAAGGATAGTAACTCTGATAGACCGAACACTCAAAATTGTTTTTCTCTTTTGCAATGTGAGGAAAATGAACCCTCTAGTACAATTAGGCCAGCCAAACCACCACCTATTTAGCTAAGAAAAATTAACACGAACACTTTGGTTCGAAATTTTATCTCATTGACTAATGAAAGCTCCTTCTATGTGATCCCCATTAAAAGAGGTACAATTCATTTGTAAATACCTGTAAATAGTGAAAACGATTATCGTAAGGTTGTGACAGATTTCGAAATCCATAAGAAAAGTTTCTATACTTAACAACTGAAAGATAGCAAAAGTCTACAGATTGTTATAAAGGGTATTGACTCTAGTGTTGAACCTATTGAAATCAAAAAAAGTCTGGAGGACAAAGGCTTTAAGATTAAAAATGTTATAGAACCCAGCAATATGAAACTGAAAAAAAAAATGAAACTCACCCTATATATAATATAAAATATTTATTACACCGCAATTACTGTAGAAGAACTACATAAACTATCGGGCCCAGTCCAATATTTAAATTGTCAAGAATATGGTCATACCAAGGCTTATTGCATATTGCCACCCGTATGCGTTGTTTGTGGAGAGTTACACAATTCATCGCAATATAATAAATCTAAAGATGACTCTAAATTGAAAAAATGTAATAATTGTGGAGGAAACCATACTGCAAACTACTCAATCGTCAACCGCATACTCAATCGTTAAAAAATCAGTAAGCCATAAATCGAGAATTTCTCCCGTTCAACCATTAAATATCCTCAAGGTCAATTACCCCCAGTTACAAAAGCCCTCTGACAATAGAGCCTCGTACGCAGACATCCTTAAAAACTACCAATCCTTACCGCAGGACTATCAAAAACAGAATAAATTTAATCACAATATGAACCCAGAAAAAAGAGAGCAAATGTCCGCTTTCAATTTTACACGGCTAGAGGCTAAAATCGATTCTCTCGTTCAATCGGTAAATAATTTTACAAATTCAATGAGTAATTTGATGCAAGAAATGCTTAAAATGCAATCTATGTTATTGCAAGTTGTGCTGAACAAACCATGAACTGCAAAAAAAAATAAGTTTTTGGAACGCCAACGGTATTTGCCAACACAAGAATAAACTCGAATATTTTCTTAAAAGTTATGATCTCGATATAATGTTAGTCTCGGAAACCCATTTGACGTCAAGAAGCTTATTATGATAAATGGATATGCTTTTTATGACACTAAAAATCCAAGAGATAGAGCATGTGGAGGCTCTAGCATTTTAATAAAGACCCGTATCAAACACTACTTAATGTGTGACCTTCGTGAAGATTATCTTCAAGCTACAACAATTTATATTGACGATTGTCACATAAACTTAGTGATTTCATCAATATATATAACCCCAGGTTTTCAATTTCAGAAAATTAATATGAAAACTTTTATAAATGACTAGGACCCCTTTTCCTGGCAGCTGGCGATTATAACGTACATTCTGGTGATCACGACTTATAACCCCTAAAGGGCGTGTTTTGTTTAATACAATTTCTAAAATGGGTTTCAATGTTTTTTCGAGCGGAGAACCAACATATTGGCCTACTGACCCAAATAAAATACCGGATGTCATCGATTTCGCTGTTACGAGAAATTTACCAAGGGAATTAATTCATGTTAAATCTTCCTCAGAATTATCTTCGGATCACTCACCCTATTTTGTTACTATATTGAACCAATGAGAAATTGTGTACCCCATTGGTATCTCAGCGATATGACAGCTAACAGCTAAACTGGTTGAAATATAGAAAATATATTAGCACTCATTTCACGGAAAATATATCGCTGAAAACACCAGAAGATATCGATTTCTCTCTCAATAATTTTGACAAAAGTTTAAAACTAGCCTGCTACCCTAACCCCACGACAAAACAGATATAATATAATTTGTTCTGTGGATGGCGAACGGCTCTTGTCTGAAAAAAGAAGAGTCCGAAGAGAGTGGCAACTCCACAGATCCCCTCAGCTCAGAACGAAGATAAGACAATGCCAAAAGCGCCTTAATAAATAACTAGAGTATCAAAAAACTGAATCACTGAATAAATATTTGGATAACATAGATGCTACCCCGTATTCGAATTACTCACTACGAAAAAGTTGAAGAGGCCAGTTTCAATTAGACCTCCTCCACTTAATGCAAATGGTGGCTGGGCAAGAAATGATAGCGAAAAGGAGAATCTGTTTGTTAGTCATCTAAAGAACGTGTTTTCCCCAAATTTATCAGATGATATAATGGAGTTACCACCTGTTGTACCCCTTTTTAGAGCAGTTGAACCCCTTTGTTTGATTTAAACTCCAAAAAACCAGGAGCTTTTTTTAACAACATCAGTAACAAGATGCTTTTGGAGCTACCCCGGATAGCAATAAGAATAATACTTTTTATTTTTAATGTTATATTACGCCTTGAATATTATCCACCAGAATGGAAGGTGTCATCGGTTACAATGATACCTAAGCCAGGAAAAGATCACACTAAAGTAGAATCGTATAGGCCTATTAGCCTGTTGCCTAATATATCAAAGCTACTTGAGAATCTTTTAATGAAAAAGTTGAAACCAATATTGAATCATTTCATCGTTTTCATCAATTTGGTTTTAGAGAAAAACATAGCACCATAGAACATAGACTTATAAATGTTATATCTAAGACGTTTGAAGAAAATACATATTGTTCAGCTCTCTTCATTAACGTTTCTCAAGCTTTCGATAAAGTATAGCACGAAGGATTATTATTTAAAATTAAACAATATTTACCCACAAATACGCATAAGCTGCTGGAAAGCTATTTAACTCATCGAAAGTTTGTTCTTCAAAAGGGAGACTTTATAAGCTCACCACAGTCCATTGAAGCTGGTGTACCCCAAGGCAGTATACTGGGTCCCTTTTTGTATTTAATATACACTTTTGATATGCCAACTAATAGTCGAACCCATATATCAACATTTGAAGATGACACAGCTATTCTAGGCGTTCATGAAAATCACCAAGAAGCATCTAAACTCTTGCAAGATCATATACTCTATCTAGAAAATGGTTGAAGTAGTAGAGAATAAAAGTGAATGAACAGAAATGTATATATATTACCCTCACTTTGCGAAGAGATTCGTGCCCCCCAATCGTGATAAATAATCAAATTATACCCCAAAAAAAGAAAGTAAAATATCTTGGTATGCATCTAGATCGACGGCTTACGTGGAAATCACATATAGATACAAAATTAACCCAAATGAAGCTAAAATCACTTAAAATTAACTGGCTTATTGGTAGAAATTCAAAATAAAGTTGATCTGTAACTCAATTATAAAGCTAATATGTTGCTATGGTATTCAACTATGGGGCACGGCCTCAGCTTCAAATGTTGAAAAAATTCAAAGACTCCAGAATAAAATACTACGAATGATAACTGCAGCTCCCTGGTATGTGAAAAATGAAAACATTCACAAGGACCTTACTGTTCCTCTTCTCAAAGATGAAATAAGAAAACACGCAGAATCGTATTTGAGGAAGCTTGAAGTACACCCAAACCCACATGCTCGAAACATAATGAGAAGCGATGGATACAACCGTTTGAGAAGAAGGAACACAACAGACCTCCGCCTAAGCTAAACCCTTTGATTACATATAGTTTTTCGTCCGGCAGTGGTTGGACTTAATATAAATTAAGATTTAGAGTTAAGATTTGAATACTTATTGTTAGTTCACTTAAATTTGTGAAGATTCAATAAATAAATTTAGATGAAAAAAAATTTGTGATTCGCTACAATTTTTTTTTTTTTTTTTTTTTGTAAAACTTATGCAACGATGCAATAATTTTTATGAGCATTTTTGTGGTAAATATAACAAAATTTTTTATTTTCAAATTAGACAGAGTAGATTATTCGATTTTATATGCAAGCACTTGATAAAACTTTCCATACATTTTTTATTTTTTCTTTAAAACGTAAAAAAACATTAAAAAAAATAAAAAAATACTTTGTTTTAAAATATATGAAGATTTTTTAATAAAGTTTAGAAAATGTTTAATAACTTCTGGAGTATTTAAGCAACTTTATATAGGAATACCTCATTTTATTCTAAACAAAATAGCATTTCGAACTTTATAAACAAATATATATATAGCCTTGAAGAAAAATTCAAATAAATATACTTCAAAATTTCGAAAAAGAAAAGGTGAATAAATATAAATGGTGAATAAATCATTACTTAATTTTAGTGTATATAAAATATTGTAATATGGTTAAAAAGCTGCGTCCTTAAGCATTCTAAATCAATTTGAAAATCTTAAACTAACTTAGAACATATGAAGCTACGAAAGTAAAATTTGAAGTTATTTATATTTTAATATAAATAATAAAAAAGCTAAAACTGATTAAATGAACATAAGAATGGTTAGCGGCTAAATTTATTTTTATGGTCTAAACAAGATTAAAATTGAAAGTGGCTAAATTGACAATACTGCATAGGTCCCTTTAATAAATCTTTGCGAAATGTCAATATTGAAAAAATATTTTTTGCAAAAAATTTAATATGGCTGGAAAACTAATATTTTTCTCTTTATAACTCCATAATTATGATTTTATGCACATTCATGATTTTAGGAAGAGGGGTTTATATGGGAGGTATGGTTCTTTGCAATGAATTTCATTAAAATATTCTTATTTTTAAGGCATTTTTGAGTGTTTAAACTCTTTTTCGGGGGACATTTGTATGGGGGCTAGGTGAAATAATGGACCGACCAATTTCAATAGGCTTCTTCCTTGTATTATAAAAGTCCCACGTGCCAAATGATGTCTTTAAAATTGCGACCCGCACTTTGTGCACAAGGTTTGCATGGACATCCAGCCGTCCAGCCAGCCAGACGGAAGGACGGACGTTTAATCAATTTAAAAAGTGATTCTGTATCTATTGGTATAGATCAGCACAAACGCATAATATCCCAGCGACCTATGGTGGTGTAGGGTGTAAATATAAATTTAGATGAAAAAAACTGTGGTTGATAGTTGAAAGCGGGAAACAGATTTTGCTAAATCACATCGCATGTACAACACGAAATTGACCTTAATTGGCATAGTTAGGTGGTGTTTATAATTCCTAACGGAAATATAGAGGCGCATTCAAAAATTTCGAAAGATACAAATTTTTTGGACCAATAAATAATTTTCTTGGATTAAAAAGGGATCACAATGTTAAATTGCACTTTTTTCAAGAATCCTGTAATATAAAACTACAGTAATAACGTCTGGGTGACATCATTTATATTCAAGGACTGGTTCCATCACGAATTTGTTCCTCAAGTAAATTAATTTTCACCAAATAGTAAAAGTAAGTAAAAATTTTTTTGGTCCGAGAATTTTTGGCTTCAAAAGGTCTGCCGCAAAAAGCAGTTTGCCTTTTAGATAACGCGACGTGTCACCCAGTTGAGGAACTAAAAAGTGTTGATGGTTTAATTATAGCAATGAATCTACTACCCAATTGTACTGCGCTTATTCAACCTTTAGATCAAAACGTTATCAACTTGGTCAAATTAAATTATAAAAAACAACTGCTCACCCACTTCCTTGGCGAGAAGAGAACAAATTTGGAGCTCAAACTAAAACACTTCAATCTCAAAAGTGCAGTTCATATCCTAGCTACGTCTTTTGATAAAATATCAGTGTCCAATATCCAAAAATCCTGAAACGCCTTGCCTGAATTCGGTAGTGAATGGAGTGAAGTGGATAACATGCCCTTAAATATTTTAAAAAGTATAATTCAGGAAGAAAACGAAGATCTTTCAACTATTGGTACACTTGCAGCTCAAATTAGTATGGAACATCTTTTCATAAATGCTAACATAAACAATTGGATTCAAGATTCTTTCATGTGGAAAGTAATGAGGAGTAAATGGAATTATCAGATACGGAATCGGAGGATTTTTACGATAGTGGTCATGAAGAGAATAAAATTAAAGTGGACAATTGTATAACATCGATAAACATATGCATACAATGGGCTTTGGAAAATGATAAGCCGACAACAGCACTATATATCAACAAAAACAATCCTATTTTTAAAAGTTACATCAAATTTTTCAATAAAATTTTGTGTTCTGTTATCGCGAAAATTCAGTTTTCGCGACAGGTCTGGTTTTTTATTAGTCGCGAAAATCGAGCTTGCACTGTACTAATGATCCAGGGTATATTCACAGAAGTATAGTTGAGATAAAAGGCCAATTATAATAATTATAACCCCTACCATAAATTTAATTAGTTTACTAGATTTATTGTACCAAATTGGTTTTCTAATAATTATAAATATACTGGCGACCACTATATGGTTAATTTTTATTGAGATATGATAAATATTTATTAAATTATTCTGCATAATTTAAGGCTAGAAATGCATTTTTACATATTAAAATAAATTCACTTTACTAATTTTGCACTAAATCTAGTTTGAAATTATACAAACAATAATAAACAGCAATTTTACCCTAGATGTTTTTATATATATATAAAGAAAAATTTAACTTAATTAAGCCTTTGGGCGTAATTTTGCTTTATATTATTTATATTGAAATATATTTGTCCCACTGTACCAGAAATTGCTTCTGATAAAACTCTGTAGTCTCTCTTTTAATAATACGAACAAAAGATTTTATAATTTTTAGAAACATTTTGTTTTTTTTAATGTTTAAAAATGTTCCTCATGTTTGGTCTTTGAATAATTTCGTTCGCAGCTTAAATAAAAGACCCATTATTTCTACTCAGGAGCAACGGAACCAATTTTTTTTAAATGTGAAAAAATTGCCTTTGTTGTCTTCATATGTGTGCCAAATTTTTTCTAGAAGTGCAATTATGGTTTTATAGAAATATCAAAAACGAATTTGGTTTTGTAAATATTTCGGGGGGTATATGTATTAAAAAGTAATTGTTGATGCAGATTCTGTTATGTACCTTTGTACACTTTTTACAAGTTAGTCATCGTGTATTGACAGGTTGATCATTGATTTACCTATCGGATTAAGCGAATGATTTTCATTTCAACACTATCCTCACTATTTGTGCACCAGTACATAAAATCGTACCAGGGATGGAAAATGTCTTATTTTATGTTGTACCAATCATAAAATTAAAATGTACTTTTTCGTTAATAATGGTACCTAATTTGTCAATATTTTTTAAATACAAACATTCACATAGATGTTTAATAGATTAGAAACATATTTTTATTAAACAATTTTAGTAAAAATATTACCGTTTATTTTTTGATTCGGGAAAGACATCGACTTAAAATTTGTTTTATTCGAAAAGTAATTTTTGTTCTTAAACTAGCTAAAAAAAACTTATTGGGCTATAATTTAAAAAACTGATACAAGATTTTGCAAAATTTAAATAGTTGAAATTTCAAGTACAAACAATGCGAAAACTATAAGAAGTAAATAGCACATGCAATCTTGTTTTTAATGGACCTTACCGAGAGCTTTATGAAAATATAAAAACATTTGAAATCTGATAAAATCGGATATCCGAATCGTTGAAATTTGGTAAGCGGTTGAAATTTTTCTATGACCTTACCATATTTTGAGCCCCAATATCACAGCTCCTGAGGGTTCTGTGGTGTCCTCTTCCAAACTTAAAATCTGGAAACAAAAACTCAATTAGTCCATTTTTCATTAGAAATACTTTGATCAGAAATAGTAAATATTTGAGTCTTTGTTCCTCCACACCGTATAGTGAACTATATGAAATATTTATTAACTATTGCTATTTAATTAAAAAATAAATATCATATTGTACCAAATAAGTCGTGGTAGTACCACGGTACTAACAAATATAAAAATGTACCAAAAAAGTACAATTGTCTCATGTTTTCCATCCGTGAATCGTACTACATATGAAAGACAGTAAACAGATGATGTGAAACGCACTATGAGACTTCTGATTGTCGGTCATTTGGTGTAGTCAGTTTTAATATTTAAGTTGATTTCGTTTATTCGTACAACTGAGATGACTTGTTTCGAGAGTTGTTGATAGCTGAAGCTGGTAGATTGGTGGCTTAATCTGTTGGATGGTTATTCTTCCGTAAATCATTGTTCACATTTTGACTTTAGTGTGAAACTTTTGCATGCGGGAACTGTGGGAGTCTAGTTGTTGGGGTGATCTAATAATATGATCTATTTTTGTTTATGTTATTTTTTGGTTTCCATATATATATTTAGATATATATATATATATATATATATATATATATATATATATAATATATAGTTTTTACTTATTATTTTTTTTTTTTTGCCGCAAGTGTGTACGTTGTTCCTGTTGCAGTGATTCTTGTGATTGCAATTACTGCAGTAGTATGTAGTAGTTTTTACTTTTGTTGTTTTATTTGCTTCAGTAATTTAGATTAACAACATTTGTGAGAGAAGAGCGTGATCTACTTTTCCACACGTTAGCAACCTTCCAGCGCCATCCAGTGCCCAAACAAATGAAAACAACATAAAACAAAAAACAACCATTTTTGGTAACTGTTTAAATCGTGATGTATCGCAACAAACAAATTCAAATTTTTCGCTCTTGTTTGGACACATGTGTAGATATGTACATACATTCATATATAGATATGTACATAAATACGTATTATAACTATGTACTTTTTTTATATTTTATATTTGTCTACATGTATGAATCTTATATTCATATATGTTTGTAAAAATGTACTTTTACATATAAAAAATAATTTTAATTTTAATTGAAGCCGTTACAACGAATGTCAGCAGAATCAGGAGTAGTACGAATAGTATGCTGTTATTATTGTTGCATCTACATATATGAACATATGTATGAATGTACCCCAGCAGGAAAATATATTAGTGCTTAAACCCTGCAGGCCTTTATGAATGCCTCTACACCATTCAGAAAAAATTTAAAACACATTCAACTTTGCCTTCTATGCAAATTCCTCAAAGAAAGCCTCGGTTTCCTTAAAAAAATTCAGGTATTAATTATTATTTCCCTTTCATCAGATGCGAAGTAGAATCACTCACTTATTAACTTTCTCATTACAAACAGAAAATTTTTAATTGCTCAAAATTATTTACCCTTTATTTTGTAAAATGCTTCACCTCACTTTAAGAATTTTTCTTTACAAATTTTTGAAAAACAAAAACAATTTATATGAACAATTTTTCAATGTGAAGTGTTTTACAAAATAAGGGGGTTAGTTTTATTTTAAGTGTCGCACAGTGGTCCCAAAATGATTTTTTTTTTTTGGAAAAAATTATGTAACTAGAACTACTAAATTTTTTTGAATGAAATTTAACATGACCAATCCTGAGGTGTAGGAGCACAGGTTCTTAGCAGGTCTGGGAGACAGAGGGTGGAGCTCCAAAGTTGATCACCTTGGGTATGAAAATTTTTTAAACCATCGCCAAATCTCCATTTATGATTTGATTGAAAAAAAATTACACATATATATTCCTTAAAATTCTCTACAAAAAATACGCTTACACGCGTGGGTATCTCTTTTACTTTAAGAGATATTTGGACCGAAGTAAAATTTTTCCCATTTTTGGACATGCTTTTTAATTTTTTTTTAACTTGGCGGGTTCAATTTGAGTCCTAAAAATTTTCTACAAAATACTAAATAATTTTCTTGCACGATTTCTATATATATATATATATTATAAAAAGTCATATTATTTTGAAGTCGAAAATAAAAAAAAATTTTATTTTTCTCAAAAATGTGGTGACATTTTTTCACCTTAAAATCCATTATTTTTCTCTGGACCATGCAGTTTTTATGTTTCTAAAAGAATGCTTAACGTAAATGCATGTAAGGTAAATCCGAGGGCATTTGGGGTAACAGTCTCCCCGCTAGCCCTATAAGAATTTCGTAATTTTATTTTTTATTTATTTGTGGAGCTCAAAAGTATCAAGCTAAAATTAAAAAACACCTTGATTAAAAGTTAAAAAATTCATTTAAGGCTGTCTTACGAAGATATAAACAACTACTTCAACTAATGTTACTAAATGTGTTTGGAAAAACCCAACTCCGAGATCATAGGTATATTGCCGACCAATAAGATTTCAATATATAAAAGAAAGTAAACAATGCACACAAAACTGGGTTGGTACAATCATACAATCATTTGAAAATTTAAGTCCGGTTTGCTTTGAAATATATGGCTATTATAACAACGAATACTTTGAACTTCAATTAACAATGATTGATGGAAAGGTATGCAATGCCATTACGAATACTGAATCAGCCTTGTCATGCCCTTAATGTGGATTGAAAGATCACAATTTTCACAAACTCCTGCAGGCAGCTCTACAAATATTAATAAAGATGTCCTAAACTTTGGTATATCTCCCCTACTTGCCAGTAGTTTTAAAGTTACAGAATTATTTTGGGACCACTGTGTGTCGTTAATAATATTAGTCCGCATGTCTTTTTTTTAATTAAATTTCAGACTCTTTTGTAAAAGCATTGAACATAAGAGAGCATATTTATTTAAGAGTAAGTCTTTGCCTTCTCGTTTCTTTTTGGAAGGGAGACGGGAAGGCTTTGCCTCCAATTACACGCTGTGTAAAAAAGAAATAATGTTGGAATGCGAATGGCATGCCTAGTGGCTGCTAAATAATACCCAGTTTACACTTACGCTTTAAATCTCGTTTGAATAAGATTTTGAATAGTACAAAATCCACCTGGTTTACATTACAGTTTTATAGATTTTGTTTGACAAAATGGATTTTGAAAATATTTCACACAATCACTAAATATTTTAAAAATATTTCCATGTTTTATAAAACCTTTCTTTATTTAAATTTTGTATTATTATATAACTAATTGAAATTGAAATTTTCTTTATTCACAGTTTTATTTTAATTTTAACAATATTTGTTTATATTCAAAAGTCATTTTTATTTAGCACACTGAAAATAGTATGAGATAACAATATTTTTTAAAAATCTAGTAAAATTTTATGAGATTTTGGTAAAATGTTTGGAAAATCTAAATAAAATTATGTAGATTTTGATTGAAATCCCATTTAAACTAGATTTTGGTGCATATGTAAATGGGGTATAAGCCATTTTAGAATGTTGCTTTAGCCGGTCTTTTTCCGGCTGGGATGTACGTTTGTAGTACTGTCCACAATCACAGATGGATGTTTTCACTGTTTGTTGCTTCACTCGTTTATGCAGTTGATGCTCGTATGGGTGAATATGTTTTTAGCTTTTTGCACTTTATTTTTGGTAGTATTTTCCATAGACAGTCAGCACGTTGAATTGCTTTGACTTTAGTGTACAAAAATAACAAAAACTTTAAAAAAGAAAACAAAAATGAAGAGTAGATGCACCAAAAAGTCTACTAAAAGTCTAGCAGTTCCCACGGCCATATTTGGTGGATTGTAATGAAGTCGTTTGTTGTAAGCTTGTTAAAGATTGATTTAATTCAAGAGTGGGTTGTAACGTCGTTAACTTAAATGTCTTTTATCTGTTCACAGCCACTACCATAGCATGGTCTTTTGTAAACTACTCAAATGAATTTTTTAGTCTAAATTTGAAAAGTTTTCTCGAGTAAAAAATTACTGCAGATAATGTCATATAAAGTTCTCTTTCGCACATTTTAAGCCACCTATTGACTAATTAAACACTTGATATTTATTTAATATGTCGAGAAATTTTACTTTTTTAACTATACACAGAGAAAGCAGATTCGTTGTGATAACCGAATTTTTTGCCAGTTGGTTTTCTTCTGTTATATTTATTTTTATTACTAAGTGCGTTCATTTACCCAAAAATTCTACTGTCTAGTAAAAACTTTTACTGGATTTGTTTTCGCGTGCAGGGTTGCCGTTTGATTTTTTAACCTAAATTAGTTGTTGTATTTTGCAATGTGGAGATGATGACTTTTTTTCATTTTGGTTATTTTTTTGTTAAATTAAAGTTTTGTTTTTAGTTTTAAAAATGCTATTTACTCTGTTAAACTTGCCAACAATAAAAAGAGAGTGTGCTAAAAATTCATCACACATTTAAAAATTAAAGGTTCTCATTCCAATTTAACTGACAAATGAAGAAAACACTTTAAATCAATAGAAAACATAAAGATTTTCTAATATTTAATCAAAAGTGAAATGTATTGGATTTTAATTACAAAATAAAAAAAAGAAATGCATATTCGGAAAAGACCGACTATATTATAATCTACTCTTGTATATGTGACTACTATTGTATATGTGACTTAAAGTAATGCATACCTGAGAGAGTGGGTGGTATGGTTAGTCTTATTTGAGCCACATTTTATTAACATACGAACATTTATGTGGGTTTTAAGTACTTTTAACTAATTTTCGGGAGTGGACCCAATATAGAAACTACAATTAATTTTAAAGCGATCCTTTGGTTTACATTACAATTTTAGAGATTTTTGAAACTGAATGCCATATTTTATGTAGGTACATACACATTTTTTACAGAATATTTTAGGATTAAAAATATTTTATTTGTACAGAATACTGTGGAAATATGCTTATATGTATTTAAAACATTTAAACTTCAAAACAATACTCCAAGCGAACATTTATTTGGGGACTAGGTGAAATAATGAACCAATTTCGTCCAGGTAAGAAGATTCTGAGACAATTGGTATATTATAGGGGGGTCCCCAATATCGTGCTGTAGTTGTTAAAAATGCGCAAAACAACATAATTAAGTAATAAAAATTAAAAAAAGCATCACACTATTTTACAAATAACTGAAATAAAAGTATTTTATCAATCCCGATGTATTTTCAATTGGACCACAATTTTGTACACAATTTTTAAATTTACTTATTAAAATTTAGTATATGTTCATGTACCAAACAATTGATATTGAATCTTTTCTCCAAATCTCCCAATTAAATATCTTTTATTTTAATTCTTAGATTTTGGAATTCATATTACCACACACAGTGGGGTCAAACGCAAATTTTTTGGTAATAAATCTGAATCTCCTAAACTACTGGTCGGATCAAATTGAAATGTATGGAAGAGTTGTAGAGGAGGACCTAAGCTTTCAGAAAAATCATCTTGTAGTCACCCTGTGATAACACGAGATAAGCTACAGGGTGTCAAAGTTGACTACCTCGAGTATGTAAAAGTTAAAAAAAATCGTAACTTGTACAAATGAAGTCCGATTTTAAAGATTTTTATATTTCTGGAAAGTGCTTGGCAAGATAAAGCTTACTCATCTAAGTTATCTCTTACAGTTAAAAAGATATTTACGCTTAAATTTTGAATTTTTGATTTTTTGTCTCGACTTTCTTTCGTTTTTTGGGAATAAGTCCGGAGATATATGAGATAAAAACTTTTTAAAAATACTCTGTAATTTGCTACATATTTCAAAATAACATGCTGAAAGAATTTTTGGATTATCTCAATTCGTCTAGACGTGAAAAATATTCAAAGTTAGCACTCTGAAATTGGCATGAACAATGGCTATTTTTTTCAAAAATATAGTACAATTCATTCGCTTTTTTCTCAAAGTTCCGTTAATAAAAAAATTTTTTCCTTATTAATTTCAAAAGATAAGGCTTCATAAATGGTTAATAAAGAAATTTTGAATTGATTTAAGTTTGCACCCTACATCCAGCATTGGCCGAAAATTATCAATTTTAAAAAATAGTTTCATTTTTATCGATTAATAAAAAAATGTCACGCGAGCTTTTTTAAATTTGGTACCCATATTTTTTATAGAAATAGATTTAGAATGATTTAACACTAAACTGCTTCCCGCCCGGCCAAAAACGAATGCAGGAGTGGAGATTTTATGTTAAAAGTCAGTTTTTTTAACGACTATTTTTAAAAGCATATTAAAAGCATATTAGCATAATATTTTTAATATTATTTCTTATGTAATGTATAAAACACAAATCAAGCTTTCATTCCTAACAAAATCAATAAAATAGCTCCAATTATCTATTTTTGGTAATTTTTAAAAAATAAATTTTTTTAAAAAAATAGCTGAAAATCCAAAAAAAAATTAATTTTTTTAATACAACTCCACTAATTTTGCAAATACTTTAAAAATGTTAAAAGAATATAAAAATAGACTTATTTACCAATTCAACGATATATAAAATGTTGATATAGGTCATTTAATAATAGTAATATAATGGCCTCAAAACTACCAAGTCACGTCAAAAGTTGCAAAATTCACTATTTTGTTCCGTATTTCCATATGTGTGTATACGTAACACTCAACTGCATTGCTTATTTTTGTTACGAGATAATAATATTTATTAATGAATTTATTTAGTGTTCATAATTTTTTTCTACTGAAAAGGTTTTTAAAATTACCTAAGTACATAAATAAGTATATTTTCCTTCGTTTTTTATTACATTTTTTTAAGTTTTTAAATAATTTACCTAGCTACTTAATTAATGTATTATAACAAAAATGATTTTTTTACAATCGCATAGGTACATTTTTTGACGTACTTGTTTAACACTACAGGTCATAAAAATAAACTGAATGAAATTGGGGGTTTTGAGCAAAAATTTAAATTTTTTAATTCATTTTTGCCTGTCACCATTTACCTGATATAAATATTCTTTTTCTATATATAAGTATCCTTATAAATATGCAGATTTATTAGTGAATTTGCCATTATGGAGATTACATTAAAACACTTTTCTATTTGCAAAGTAATCTGGGATAATCTATCTGATATTATAAATCGTCCAGAAAAAATAAGAAAACTCATTGATACAGTAGTATCTTTTGGTTTAACTCTTACTGCAGAAGACAGTTTAAAGCTCGAAAATTTTTATAAATCATACGAAAAAAGGAAGCAAGCTTCAGATTGGTCAATACCAAAGTTCAAGAAGAAAAATGAAGAGTGGTTGGAGGGAGAAATACCAATGTTCATCGGAAAGCAGAAAAAGGTTCGACCAAAAAAAAGTTACGATGAAGTTCAGCTAAGAATAAAGAGGACCAAACAGGAATCTATTCTAAATTCACATACGAATGCCGAAATAAAAGATACATTTAAAGCTTTAGTAACAAGTACGCAACCAAAGGAAGTAGAAAAAGTTATAGATGTGTTACCAACAGCTTCTCACAATCTATTACATCGGATAATCCAAAGCATAGTGACACCGAAATCAACATCGTCCTTTACCTCTGAAGATGCTTTAGCTCTAATATTAAATTTAGGATTATCAAGAAACCAATACGAGATTTTGAGGAAATCTGTTAGCGAAAAAGTATATGATATCTTTCCCAGTAGCAAATCAGTGAGAGAAGCGAAAAGTAATATTTTACAGCCTATGGAGCACCCGGTTAATGCTTCTGTTAAAAGTGCTAAAGTTAATATATTGGAATTCTTGAAAATACTGCCTCTAGAATTATATCTACCTTCAGCAATGATAACATTGAAAAATTCAAAGACTCTGAACTTATTTTAATATTCAAATGGGGCTGCGATGGAACATCAGGATTTTCGGAATACAAACAACTGGATGGAAGTAATTCTGGAAATAATTATTCCTCGCTGTTTATAGCGTCTCTGGTACCACTTCGAATGCGCTTAAATAAGCCTTCCTCATCGACAAGAAATGACTCGCTTTTTGATGATATATGGATAAATTTAACTCCAGGTTCCAAATTTTTGTGCCGTCCAATCCTTTTTGATTACACAAAAGAAACCACGGTTACAATAAACAGCATTGTCAACCAATTGGAAGAAGAAATTAAAGCATTGCCCCCAATATATGTAAAAGTATCAAACAGAACTATTAAAGTTACATTTCAACAACAATTAACGATGATTGATGGAAAAGTTGCAAACGCTATAACAGATACAACATCTACATGGAAATGTAATATATGTGGAAAAATAAGTTCACAATTTCAGGATAATTCTGAAGTCCTTCTTAATAAAAATTCTTTAAAATTTGGAATGTCACCACTCCACGCAAGGATAAGATTTTTGGAGTTCTGCTTACATCTTGCATATGATATATTCCCGGACGGGAAAATGCTACAGTAAAAAACAATTTGGAACTTCACGAATTACGAAAAGAGGAGAAGAAAAGAATTCAAAGAACAACTCGGATTAATAATTGATAAACCCCTACATGGCTATGGAAGCTCAAATGATGGAAATACAGCAAGACGTTTCTTTGAAAATCCGGAACTCACATCTTCAATCACAGGCATTGACTTAAATATTTTGAAGCGTTTTAAGATTATATTGGCAGCCATTAATAGCAAAAAACAAATTAATGCGGACAAATTTAAAATTTTTGCTTACGAAACTAAAGAACTACTTAACATTACATACCCCTGGAAATCAATGACTCCAACAATTCACAAAGTATTGGCTCATGGTAAAGAGCTAACAGAGGAAGCACAGGAAGCCCGAAATAAAGATGTTAAACATTTCCGACTCTTCAATACCCGAAAATGTTCGAAAATAGCGCAAAATATGGACTTAATGGAATATTTATTAATATCATCAGATCCAGTTATATATTCTATAAGAACACGATGGCTACCAAAAATCACTCTTGAAATAGAAAAAGAGGATTCCGAAGCTAACGAAGTTAAAAATTTGCTAACGTTTGATGTTTCTGATTATTTTCAAGTAAATCTCTAATAATATCTTCGATAATATATTCTTAATAAAATAAATATACGGGATATATGTATAATAAGTATGTAAATATGTAGAACAAATTAAATAAACATTACTCAAATAAAGAATTTACTACTTTATAATAACAAATATATACCTACATAAAACATTAGAAAACTAAAATGTTACGTATACACACATATGGAAATACGGAACAAAATAGTGAATTTTGCAACTTTTGACGTGACTTGGTAGTTTTGAGGCCATTACATTACTATTATTAAATGACCTATATCGACAGTTTATATATCGTTGAATTGGTAAATAAGTCTATTTTTATATTCTTTTAGCATTTTTAAAGTATTTGCAAAATTAGTGGAGTTGTATTAAAAAAATTAAATTTTTTTGGATTTTCAGCTATTTAAAAAAAAAAAATTTATTTTTGAAAAATTACCAAAAATAGATTATTGGAGCTATTTTATTGATTTTTTTAGGAATGAAAGCTTGATTTGTGTTTTATACATTACATAAGAAATAATATTAAACATATTATGCTAATATGCTTTTAATATGCTTTTAAAAATAGTCGTTAAAAAAACTGACTTTTAACATAAAATCTCCACTCCTGCATTCGTTTTTGGCCGGGCGGGAAGCAGTTTAGTGTTAGCTCATTCTAAATATATTTGTGTAAAAAATATGGGTACCAAATTTAAAAAAGCTCGCGTGACATTTTTTTTTATTAATCGATAAAAATGAAACTATTTTTTAAAATTGACAATTTTCGGCCAATGCTGGATGTAGGGTGCAAACTTAAATCAATTCAAAATTTCTTTATTAACCATTTATGAAGCCTTATCTTTTGAAATTAATAAGGAAAAAATTTTTTTATTAACGGAACTTTGAGAAAAAAGTGAATGAATTGTACTATATTTTTGTAAAAAAATAGCCATTTTTCATGCCAATTTCAGAGTGCTGACTTTGAATATTTTTCACGTCTAGACGAATTGAGATAATCCAAAAATTCTTTCAGCATATTATTTTGAAATATGTAGCAAATTATAGAGTATTTTTAAAAAATTTTTACCTCATATATCTCCGGACTTATTCCCGAAAAACGAAAGAAAGTCGAGCCAAAAAATCAAAAATTCAAAATTCAAGCGTAAATATCTTTTTAACTGTAAGAGATAAGTTAGATGAGTAAGCTTATTTTTTCTTTATCTTGCCAAGCACAGAAATGTAAAAAAAAATCGGACTTCATTTGTACAAGTTACGATTTTTTTTAACTTTTACATACTCGAGGTAGTCAACTTTGACACCCTGTAGCTTATCTCTTGTTATCACAGGGTGACTACAAGATGATTTTTCTGAAAGCTTAGGTCCTCCTCTACAACTCTTCCATACATTTCAATTTGATCCGACCAGTAGTTTAGGAGATTCAGATTTATTACCAAAAAATTTGCGTTTGACCCCACTGTGCCACATGAGATTGGATGAGTCCCTATAAAAAATAACTCTTGTTTGCATTGTTTTTCTGTGGTTTGCTTTCGACATCATATCATAGGAACGTAAGAATAATTAAATTTTTATTATCAAACTTTATATTTCGACCCCCTACAAAATTGGATCAGAGATCACATTTTGATAAACGTTGCTCTAAACAGTTAAATTTTAAATACTTTTTTCTCCTAAAGACTAACTAAAGTTTATGATTAGTATGCAAAATATTTAAAACCTGAATACATATATTAAGATTATATTAATTTTTTATATAATTTTGAATTCTTAAAAATTTGGTTGTTTTTTTTTTCTAATTTGGTTATTTTTCCAGAGAAGAAAATTTTGCCGTGTCAACACTGTTTGCGTACTCAAACTCCAGTAAAGAGAGGAAAAATTGAGAGAGATAAATTATAGTTTATAAACTGAGTATTTACACATTTTACTAGTTTTATTTTTGTTGCAAAATTCAGTAAATCATATGGTTGCAAAAAGTAAATAAAACAAATATAAACAATAAAATGAAAATATGCGAAAAATTAAAAAAAAATAGTATTTTTGTTTTAAAACTTTATTAGAAGTTCATTAAATAATAATAAATATATTTGAAACAAAAGGAAAAATAAGTTGTTCTTCTCTAAAATGTATAAAATTCGGTAAAAACTTTGATGATTTTTGTTGATGTTTTATGTTTATTTGTTTTCAACAAGCTGTCGTGGTTATTTCACTAGATTTTGCAAGTTTTTTTTGAGAGTAAAATCTTATATTTACTATATAAATACTCAGTTTACGGTATTTTATTGGAAAAGTAAAAGAACGGACCTAATGTTTCTATATATATTTCCAAAATAATTTGGTGAAAAAAATTTAAAATGTCAATGATGCTATTGTGAATTATTATTAAAAATTATTTTATTTTTCATAGCACTTATAAAATTAGATTAAAATGAATAGTAAAATTTACAAAGAAAAATGCTGTGTTGGAAATAGTACCAGGTGCTAGATTTATTTTTTACGTGCTAAATGGGTTTAAAATGTGCTAGATCTAGCACTAAAAATGTTAAATTGGCAACACTGAACATGACTTGTATATGCGTTAAGAGGTAAATTTTGAGCTTGCTTGATCTATCATTATACCTATGCTATAATTTTTACATATAGTACTAAATTTTGTCGAAAATGAGCTCAAAAAAAATATAGTGTTAAAAAGTTACGAAAAATGTAACAAATGTAATGAAACGGAAACGCTGGTTATATTTACACAAATGAACCGCAACGATTACAACATCGAGCTGCAACTTTACTACTTAACGACTGACTGCTGACTGACTAACTTTTTTTTACAAGATGGGCATCCATTGGGTAAAACAAAATTTTTAAAAGTTAACACTCGTTTTTGAGATATTTTATTTTTAAAGGTTAAAAGAAGGTTTCGTCAAATTAAGTTTTTTGCTTAAATTTAATAATTTAGTTGTTAAATGTAAACAAAATAAACAATTAAGATTCTACTGAAGTATAATATCATGAATTCTTATTATCAGATATGTTTTAAATGCAAAATTACAACACTTTAAACTAACAAAAAATATTTTGGCGTGCCCAGCTTCTTAAAATTTGCGAATAGCACAATGTTATTCTCCACAACTTTTTAGTAATTTCAAGAACAACATAACAGCATTTTATTTATAGTTACAATCTACAAATTTAGTTTCTCACTAACACATAAGCAATAATTTATAAAAACTTATATCCCCTCAAACATCTGGAAGGTATATTTTTGCCAATCAGCCAGACGTCACTACTTAGTGACTTTTAGATGATTATCAGAAGATTGTTTAAAATATACAACAACGAAAAAAATTCCTTTGCGCATTAATCGTCCAGACGTTGCTTCTTAGTGACTTCTAGATTAATGTCAAAAGGGTGTACGAAATTTACAAAAACAAAACATATTGCTATCGTCCTTTTATCTTTGAAAAGTATACTTTGGAAGATGATATGACGACTATTTTCTTGGCTGTAATATTAAATATGTGAAGAAAATTTTTTTATTTTTAATTAATCAACAAAGACTATTTTAAAAGAGTAAGTTAAAACTAAGTAAAGGTTTAATAATATTATTAAACCATTACTTAGTAATATCGGACTTTTCTCACAATTTTAATTTTCTTTTTCAGGAGACAATTATTTGTATATTTAAAAAAGTCCAAAGCTTTGCTTTTAAAAATGTATCGTCGCATTTTTCGCAGAAAAGGTGATCTAAATATAATTTAATTGTTTTCCGATATGACATGAATAGTTCCTTTTCCGATCAGTTATAAGATGCATCTTAGTATATAGTGAAGAATTTTAGTGGTTGTCCTTTTATAGTTGTCACCACAGTTGTTTCAAAAAAATAAAATAAAAACAATTTTCGCATTTGTTTTGAATATATGTTTTTAAATAGTAAAAATAATTATAATTAAGGGTATATTATCCAATATGTCAATAAGAATATACTATTTCCTTTCACAAACGTATTTTCCCTACAAATCTGTCTTTACCAAGCATTTTAAGGGGCTCCGTCAATATATATCCTATACAGAAAAGCAGTATCAAGGATAGTGGCATCCCAAATGCCATCTGACTATAGTTCGATACTTAAAAAGAGGTATCTATTACTGAAAATATATTTTTTATTAGGCAATTTTAAACAGTATTTACATGAAAAATTTAGATACTTAGATATTAGATATTTCAAAATTGAATTAACTAAATATCTGTCACTTATTCTTTGTTGGTTTAGATACACTATTATTTGTTTTTATTATTTGGAATAATACTCGTAAAGTGCAAAAAAATTTATAAATAAACATAAAAACAGTTCCCAAAAAATTGGCTAAAATAAAGAAAAATATGTACATATATATATATTTTCTTTTTTTATTTGGCTGTATGTATAGTTCGTTAGGTAAAAGGTAAACACACTAACGTATCTAAGAACGCATTCTGTTTGTTAATCCTCGATTTTAAATTTCAGAACATATTTGATATGAAATAGGTCAAATTCAGATGGATTTAGACTGGATCATATTAAGAATAAAGATATCTTTCCGAGAGGAATAAAATATTTCGATAACTTGTATTCAATAACGTCTATCTGCAAAACCCCAATTGTTCAGGAAAGCATAAAAACTGTTTCTTTCAATAATTTTTCAGCAACGATACGTCTACTAAACCTCACAGACTTTTTTGTTTATCGAAATTTCAAGATGTAAAAGATAGAATTCTTGGTAAAAATTATGTAGTGTAATAAATTTATGTTATGTTACATACCAAAGGATAAAAATTCGAAGTTTTGTGGTTAGTCATCTTCAAATGTTACAACTGTATAAATTGTATTAAATTTCTTACCAACAACTCAATTGTGGCTAAAACATTCAGAAACGCTGTTTAAAGAGTATTAACATTACAGTACTTTGAAAACAAAATAAAAACATGCAGATAGTCCATTTTTTATTTGAAAAAATTATAGTTTTTTAGTTAGCTCAAAAGTAAAAATGCAAAAATCATATTAGAATTAATTTTTTTTTTTTAATTGGTACTACTGATAAAAGATACAAAAGCAAAGAGTTTGACGTCAAAAAAATGGAAATCTGCAGATAGCTCTTATTAAATATAAGTCCCCGATTTTATATTTTATTAAAGAAGTTTTTATGTAGTAGAAAATGAGCTGTGACGTTAAAGAAAGTGGTGAAATCGGAGGAGAAACAGAAAATTAGCAAACGTTTTAAGAACTTGCATATGAAAGGTGCTGTACTTTGAGAATCTATATATCCGTTCCTGAGGGGTCTGTAGGATTCGCCTTTTGTTACGATTGTAAGAATTTTTATATTAATAAGACGCACAGTGTGCGATTCGAAAAATGAAACGGAAATAATTATGGAATTTTGGAACGACTGTTCCGATTTCAATAAAATTTCACATAGTGACAACAGAGGTGTAGGCGAGTTTAATTTGGGCCATATAGACATACAGAGGTCCACAGGGTCCCAAAGTTAGACACGTCGGGTATGCATATCTTTTAGTTCAAGAGATATTAGGCTTCAAAGATTAAATTTTTTTTACTTTTTAAGCTGTCTTGGTGAAGTTTTTTCGTTACAATGGGTTCAAACTTCACCCGATTTTTTTTATTTCAGCAACAACAAATAGCAAAATTGTGTAAAGTTAAAGATATTTATATATATCTGAAAGATAGCTAAACATAAAATATTTTAAAGAAAAAACATTTTTAAAATTGTTTTTGCGAGAACCAGGGTTTTCCAAATTTGACCTATTTTTCCAACAAATTTTCGCCCTAGTTTTTCAAATCGCAAATCTGGAACCAAAAAAGGTTATACATTTTATATAGTCTAATGTGTTTTTAATTTTACTGTAGTAGAAATTTTTGCTCGCTGATATCGGTTGGAAATATATATCAAAAAAAGTAAAAATCTCATTTTTGGAATTTTTTTAGTTTTTTTTTAAATTTCGGGATTTCTGCTGATAAATCTAAAAATATTAATAACGCTTGAAACTAAGCATCAAAAAATCTACTCAGATGTAAAATTTTATTCAAAATATGCAAATAATTCCAACTCAATACCTCTTCCTCATCTTTTCGCGAAAAGTCTTCAACGAATTTTTTTATTATAAATAATTTAATGAAAATCAATAGAAATCGTGGAAAAAATACTCATATAGTTAGCTTCGTCACATTTAGTAGGTAACGTAATGACTTAGGTAATGTTATTCGCCAGTTGATAATTTATGTTGGACCTGAGACTTTCATTAATAAATATTTTGGAGCAGATACTATACTTTTAGTACAGGTAACTATTCAGCGACTTTTAGAACACGTAAAGCTTTGTAGAATAAGTTGCAATGAATATATAATCCATATTAGATCTCAGTTTCATTCTCGTTTATTCAAGAAAAGGTGAATTTTATAACATAATACGTAGATACTAATTATAAAAATAAGCTGAAAATAGAAGAATCATCGAAGATTCAAAGGTGTGTTAAGTTATTCGATGTAATATGAAAGTTGGTAAGACGGTCTGCTAAGAAGTTTGAATCAAAGTGTTCTGTACTTTGTATGTATATCCGCTGTTGGTGCACATTGTAAGCAATACGGAGATTTGTGCTCAAAATCCAAAAAACAGCGATTGTCTGTAACAGAGAGCATACCTACACCAACATCATCATCAGCTTTCACGGAAGAAGAAGCTATGTAAATTTCAAAATTTGATCTTTTCTTTTTTGCAATCGATTATCTATTAAGTGAAATGTTCAAAAGTAGTTTGTCAATATTTTATTTATATTTATTGGTATTTTTACAAATTTTCGTTATTACATGATAACAAATTTTTTCTATTAAGTAACAGAAGTAATTAAACATTATTATACTTTATATGAAATCTTCCAAATACATTATTTACATACACGTATGTAACAAAAAGCAAACAAAAAGAGTGATGTTTGATGCAACCTTTGCGTTTATAGTAAATAGTAACTGTTATACTCGTACTATGTACTTTGCAGTGGTATTAGTAAAAGACTTCATTACGTTCACATTTCACATATTAGTTTTTATTATTCTCTTCTTTAGAGATTTACTTTTATATAAATATATATATTTTATAAATATAAATAATATAAATTGACAGATAATATGCTCATATGATCATAAATAGAGCTTTCAGTATAATTACTGTTCATTAAATTCTAACCATAGCTCTAGTAATCTCTTTTACAAAAAAATTCTTTCTTTCCATCCAATATTTTGGAGCAATAAGCGTCTATACCTAAAAAATGAATAAATTCGAGAGAAGATTGAAAATCAAATTTTACCAAAATTAAAGTTAATCCCTTCGAAAACCAAAGAAAACTATGAATTGTTGCAAATTGAATGGAAGTGGTCATCATAACGCATATAGGTTAGGACCGGTCAGAGAAACCCAGACACGAGTTATCAACGTCCACCTATATACCAGACGCTTGATTCTAGAGTCACTGCTGTTATCGTTTTTGTCTGAAGTTCGCCAAAAAAAATTTTGTATTTTTTTTATGACAACCTGGTGATACCATCTACAGAGAATTATCTGCTATCATTAAGTCCTGGTGTTAAGCAAACTATTAAGTATAATTATTATTGGGGAAATGATATATCGTAGTCGTTTGAATAGTTTCGTTAACTCTATTTTTCACTTCGAATTTCGTTATTCAAGTTTTTAAAATTTCTAAATATAACTAAAACTAACCGCATAAGCCATAAGCATCCTCAAAACGTTTATTACATTTTAGACGTTGCATTTTTAAAATAATTTTAGAAAATCTAAAATTTGGTGTGCTGGATTTTGCTTAAATTTGAATAATCTTCAAGTTTTTGAAATTCATCTATAATTTATAAAAATAAAATTGTAACCAAATTTCTATAAAAATGCTTCTAAAATTATAAATCGTTACCCTAAAAATATTATAAATTCTTCTTTTATTTGCCTAAATTTTTTTTATTCATTTCTATTCCTTTTAAATACAAAAAGTCTTTAGTTTATTTATATAATATTTAATTTTGCAATAACGATCAGCTATAAAATTATAACAAATAATTCGTAAAATAGTTATGAATCTTCTAAATACATATATTATAACAAATTAGTACACATAGATACAAAATAGTTATAAGCATATTGTTCTATACGATTGCGTCAATAATTTCCCATTAATCCAACATTAGGCAATAGTTAACAAATAATATTAAAAAGCTACATACACATCTCATCTGGAGTAAGTTCGAGAGGCCTCATCGCGCTGCTGCAGAATGTAAGTGGTATTTGTCTTTGCTTTCATTGATTATTTTGATCAATGTCTTTTTTATTTTGCCTGTTATTTTATATGTTATTTTATGTTGTCTAAAAAACATTAATATCTATTTTCTGAATGAAAAGATGTAAATAGTAAATTCGTAAAAATTACTGACCTACATTAATGTACAGTCGATATCATAATTATGATAACTCATGAGCAATTAATTTTGTTTGCTCATATTTTAATTATAAAAGTACATGTAAATACAAAACAGATTATCCCCCTAATAAACAAATTATTCATTAGTTCGGGAACAAATATTTTGTTTAGATTATGTCAGTTTTAAATTATTTCTTTTAAGACATTTTAAAATATTGCCAATTAAATTTTAAGAATCCAGATAAAACTATTGATGTATAACATTATAAATTTTCTTCTATATAATGATATTATAAGGTTGACATTGAATTAAAGTTTACGGGTTTTAGCAAAAATAAACGTCACTAAAACCAAAAGTGATGGTTCATGAGACAATAGTCCTCAATACCTCAATCTAGAGGTTATTTATATTTAGAATCGACCAGGTACATACTTAGAGATAAAATACTAAATTAGGGAAGTCTATAATAATATTTATGTTGCAGGGTTTTTACGTGGATTTAGGAAAACACAAGCTTGCTACTGGCTTAAATCTCTCCCTGTAGTCTTTCCTAGGGTTTCTAATTAACTATTTACAATTTTCAAAAATTGCACATAAAAAACATAATATCTTGATTTGCAGTTGAGACACATTTTTGAGAAAACAAAGATGAAGAGCACTACTAGGAAAAGTTGTGAAGGTTTTGCCATCATAAGGAATATTATAGGAATAAAAGAAAAGCATTATTCTCCCACTGAAATTACCTATCGGAAAGCCAGAAATGGTGTTTCTGCATTACTTGAAAATATAGCATCAAGGATTGTTTCGGACTTTTCCACTTAGCATCTTAAGAAAATAAATGGTTGTGATCTGCAATTAATCTGCAAATGGGGATGTGATGACTTACCATCACTTTCTGAATATAAACAAATGCCAAGAATTTTCGAAATATAAAAGTGTAGTTATGGCATCATTGGTTCGATTAAGAGTTAGGAAATATTCTAACAGCAATCAGTGTTGCCAGTTTAGCCTTTTTTATGATAAATCTAGCTTTTTTTTGCTTTTAGCCTTAAAATTTTCATTTTAGCTTATAGCTTTTTTCTAGCCTTTTGATTCTTAAAATTTCCATAAAAAGGCTAAAATCTTAATATTTCAACAACAAAGAAAATAATTTCTTATTTGCTACTACGAATTTTATTTTTACAGAATCATCCATTTAAGCATTTTTGTGTATTTATTTACACATAAAATTGATATTAGTTATGCAATAGGCTGCCAGCAAAATGACACAAAGCCAAATCGTCCAAAGCAAATATAGAAAAATCGTCCATAAAATTCATATGCAAAATAAACCAAAAGTTTGCAATGATTTTTCGTCATTTTTCGACTATAATTCGTTTTTATAAAACATTTTTAATATTTTTGGTGCTTTTTCGCTTTTTTTTCATTTTTAAAACATACATAAGAAAGTCATCCTATTCAGAAATGTTTGGTTTAGCGAAGCAGGAATTCGAAAAGCGCCAGAATTTAAAAAAGCCGGCTGTCTAAGCAACCGTTTTAATCTATACCAGAATCCAAATAAGGCCAAAGTTAATACTGTCTTCGTACTGAATATGTCTGGTTTTGTCCAGAAATTGTATCATGCAATGTATTCAATTTTCTTATCAGAAAGTGTCATAATTGACATTGAGTGAGGGTTATTTTTCGTAAAATTTGAATTTAGATATATATATATATATATATATATATATATTTTTTAATTTTCTCATTTGAGTGATTTTTCTATATTTGATCTGTTCGATCTTACTTTGGGTTATTTTGATAGCAGCATATACAGTATATGTATAAAAGAATTTTTTTCAAATTAAAAATAATTTAACTAATATTATAGACTTACAAAATCAATCATTATTATTTGTAATATACTTCATTAGCAAAAACTTCCATTGCCAAATAAAGAGTTAAAATGCTATTACAACAACACTACTCTCATTATTTCAACACGGTGATGTCATTAGAGGCAGCTAGTTACCATATATGCTTCCAAAAAGGGTTTAAAATAATTAATTACTCTAATATAAATACGTACTAATCTGCTCAATAGTTACACAAATAGTTACATGTAATGCAGAAAAAACTGTTGATACAAAACAATATCTAGATATTTACCGGTTTATTTTAAATCAATAGATCTATTAAATCTGCTCTGTAAACATTAGTATTTTGTTTTTTCTGTTTGAAGAAAGTTTTTATAGCCATATTTTCCGCTTTTTAATGTGCAATAGGGGAAACAAAACAATTAGAGACTGAATTTTCATCCATTTAATTTTTTAATATGGTCCCCTAAAATACGATACATAAATGTAAATTTCTAAAAGTATATTTTAGAGGCTTATTTTTGCGCATAAATGATGTAAATATGCGCCCTACTTGTAATTAAAATTATTTCAATTCAGTGAATTAAATTTGTGCAAAAATGTACGTAAAATGGTGGTGAGCGTGGCACCTGATGAGGATTAGAACCACTTATAAAATCTACTGTTTGTGAGGTAAATAGTAAAAAGATTGTTTCTTTTTATAAGAAATACAAAATCACTTTATTGAATATTTAATATTATCTTGATATTGACTTAACACGAACTTAACACAAACTTAACACTAATTAGAATATATCAGTATTGAACATTAAAATAAATTTTACTTTTGCTTATATACTAACTTTTAGTATCAATCTCCGGTAAGCAATTCTGAAGAATTTTCTGTGTGAACGGAAATGCAAGGTAAGATATTTTATTGAACTTGTTTGTGGTCATCACAAACAAGTGCAGTTGCAATAAATTTCGTAAACCATTCTAGGGAATTGTTTACTGTATTTTTATTTGTCCCAAAAATTATTATTAATTTCGTTTGTGTGACCGGAAACGTAAATGTTAAAATAAAAAGTACAAGTTTGCATAATTCTAAGTTGGCACGTGTATTAGGTGTAATTATAATATTAGGGGTCACCATAACTCCCCCACCGTTAGCTTGAGGCTCCGACGAAAGTTTAAAGATTGATACTTGTTTTTCTTACACAAAGGGTAGTAGCTAAGATAATTATTACAAAGATTATTATTATATCTATACTTATAGTGATTGTATTAAAATTCTTGTTTTGGTACAATATTGATTTTATAGTTTCTTCGTGCTTTGTTTGTGTAATATACAAAGATTCAAGTTTTAAATTTGCTAAATTATTTGGTTTTTTATTAATTTTAGTTATTATGTTGGGTAATATAAATTTGTCATAGATTTTAATTTTTACATTTAAATATGTTTTGTTTAGTGCCGTTACTTCGTTATTTCCAATCATACTTATATTATTTTTATTACAGTTTTGTGTAATCTTATCAAAAAAATTCTTAAATACTAGATTACCTGGTGTAATTTCAATTACTGTAGCTTATTCTAATTTTTTCGTATTACAATATGCTTATTTAAAGTTTATTATTTTTGTTAAACATGAATCATTTAATTTGATTAAATTATTTTTCATATTATCTTTTACATTGATATTAAAAACGTTATTGTTCTCATCTACAAGAACTTCATTATTTTCTAAGTATATTGAGTTATTATGACTATTGGAACCAATCCGAATATGATTTTTGAAAGAGGTTCTTTCCAATATTGTGGTATAAGAAGGATTATCATAATATTGGAATCATCTACGCCTACGACCACTTTTATATTTGTCAACTATATTTTATAGCTGTCAAAGTCGTTGATAAGGTCCAGTTCGGTTTTTGTCAGTATGTCTGAAGGA
The DNA here is from genome assembly GCA_932274085.1 of Protocalliphora azurea. Lineage (NCBI taxonomy): Eukaryota > Metazoa > Arthropoda > Insecta > Diptera > Calliphoridae > Protocalliphora > Protocalliphora azurea. Next base: position 56,303,950 of record OW026521.1, on the reverse strand, counting down.
ATAATACCAAGTTTGCAGGAAAAAATTATTTGTCCGATACTATCTATATGATCTCGCAAGAGTGAAATATCATTATTTATTTGATATATGTGTGACATAAATGCAACTTCATCTTCTAGAGTCGCTATTTTATTCTGTAGAAAGTCTTTAATATTATTAAGATAGGTTTCTATTAAAATTTGTTTCTGATTTATATGATTTGTAATATTTTGAATTTGGGATGTTATTATGTTATTAAAATATACAAGTTCTCTCAGTTAGAGTCTGTTGGTTACTGTATAATGTTTTTAGTGATTCATTAATTTGAACCTAATCGTCACTGTCCATTGTTCCGGCTATAAATTTTAATCCTTTTCCTAGTATATTTATTAATCCACGTTTTGGTCTGAAATGTGGAATGAGGTTTTCGACCTTGGCCTTTAGTAAAATGAAAACTTATCGACTAATGTCATGAATTGTTTCTTTTCCAAAGTATAAAACACGTCGATGTGAACTATTTCTCGTGGTTTGTTTGGTGTTCGGTAACTTTATAGGGTATTTTTGGCAGGTTGCGCTCATATTTTTTTAAAATACAAATCTCGAAATTGTTTATGAATTTAGTTACTTTTATTCTTAAGTTAGGATTATAAAATTTTCGTTTAAGTTCTTCGTAGACTGCTTGGATTCCCCTGTGGTTATTACTGAGATGTTCTGTTTTAATAATTTCCGTTAGTTTAGTATCGTCTTCTATGTCCTCGAGTATTGTTTTGCATCTTATTGTTCGAAAGCTGTCACTCTGGGAGATTTCGTTATATGTGTTTTTGAAAAAAACAGTCTTCAATTATGATTGCGTTTACTTGAGTTGGATTAAAATGTGTTTTAATTAAAGTTACTAATGCTGCGTGGTCTAATTCTTTGAAGTGAAAAGTTCTTCTAGTATTTCGAAATATTTTCCTAATGCGTATTCTAGTAGATCCAAAACTAATTTTAGATATGATGATTTGATTTTTATAATAATTAATTGATGTTGCGATTTCTATAATTTCGTTAACAATTTCTATTGTATTTATTTGTGGGTTATTAGGTGATATCCGAGATAACGCGTCGGCATTAGCGTTATTTATTCCACGTTTGTAGACTATGTCATAGTTGTATTCTTCTAATTTGAGTCTCCACCTTACTAATTTTGAATTGGATTCTGTGATAGAGACCAGCCATTGTAATGGCTCGTGATCGGTTTGAATAGTAAATTTTCTTCCAAATAGATATGGGCGAAAGTACCCCACTGCCCATATAACTGCCAGGAGTTCTTTTTCAATTGTGCTATAATTTACTTCATGTTCATTAAGCGTTCTACTAACAGATTGGGTGATTATCTTGGGAATGAACTGGCGTCAGTATTTACTAAAAATTTTTTATTGAAATCTGGATATACCAAAATTGGCTTACTAATGAGGAGAGTTTTTAATGTATTGAAACTTTTCAAGTATTCGGGGTCATTAATGTTTAGTTTTACATCTTTTTTAAGATACTTAGTTATAGGTTTTGCAACCATAGCGTAGTCCTTTATGAACTTTTTATAGTAGCCACTAAGTCCGAGAAATTGCTTGATTTCCTTTGGGGTTTTTGGTAAGGGATTGATAGCTATGCACTCCACTTTTTTATCATTTGGCTTTATCCCTTCGCGGGTTACAATGTGCCCGTGAAATTCTGTTTTGTCCGGCTGGATTTTTAGGTTGGCCCCCTTAATTCGGTTTAATACCAATCTGATAGAATTCAGATGTTCTTCAAGTGACGTGGAAAAAATTATCACGTCATCTAGATAGACCAAACAAATCTTTCCTAATAAGTCACCTAATACAACGTTCATCAGACGCTGAAATGTGGCTGGTGCCGTTTTTAAGCCGAAAGGCATTCTTAAGAATTCGTAATGGCCTCCTTTAACAGAAAATGCAGTTTCGTGCACATCTCTTTCGTCTATTTCAACTTGATGGAAGCCCTTAGCGAGGTCAAGGGTTGTGAAGTACATAGTTTTTCCTAATTTGTCTAATATCTCTTCCATATTGGGAATAGGATATTTATCATCCATAGTTTTATCGTTTAATTTACTATAATCGATAACTAGGCGCCATTTCTTTTCGCCGCTTGCATCGTCCTTTTTAGGTACGATCCAGATAGGTGCTGAGTACGGGGAAGTAGAAGGTCGAATCACATTATTGTTTTGGATTTCTTCGATTTGTTTCCTTACTTCTTGCTTGTGGATATAGGGATAACGGTACGACTTTGTAAAAATAGGTTTATCATCGATTGTATTTATTCTATGTTTAATGACATTAGCGAATGATAATTCAGAATTAGTATTAAGAAACAGATCTACGTATTTTCTTATTAATTTGAAAAATTTTTCTTTTTCTTCGGAATTAAGGTGGTCCACTCTGATTGGGTAGTTTGGGGATGGCTTTATTGGGAATTCCTTATATAATGCTTCGTTTCCAATGTAGTAGTTTTCGTGAGTAACGGGCCAAGCACCTTGAAGATTTAGGTGCACTACGTTTGGACATTGGTACTTTGTCGTTACTTCCACCTTAAAATGTTGGGTATTGTATATTCCTTCTTCAAGTATGCCTTCTCCATTTGCGTTGTGGTAGTCTTTAATATGGACAAGTCCATGTTCTGTATTAGTTATGAAATTTATGATATTTTTGTCTAGAAAATGTAAAGGAATTATTTTATTGTTTATTCTTAGTTGGTTGAGTTCATAATATATTATAGCTTTGTATCTTTGTAGCACGTCATTTCCTAATGTTTCGTCATATGTTTCATGAAATTTACATTCGATTAAATGAATCCAATCATTAGTACATCCAAGCTCTTCAAACAATGGTACCTTGTAGATTGTTCGCGTTGTAACCGTGTTTTGTAAAGTCCTAAGTTCTATTGCTGAAGGTTCTGTTTTCCATTTTGGATTTCAAAGTCCGGGGTTAACTATTGAGTGGGTGGCTCCTGTGTCCACAATAAATTGAAGTTTTCCTTTTATTATTATATGGGGTAACTCCCCTGTGAGGCCTGATGTTGAAAATTTAGGGCGCCATTTCCTCCGTTAATTTGCTTTACACTGTGGTTGTAGTTTGGGCTTTTAGTAACATTTTCAGTAGGGGGAATGATAGTGATTAAATGTTTGAACCATGTTTACGTCCATACGTTCCACAGGCTGTTGGTATTGACGATGATGGGGACTGTGGTGTACATTTGAAGATCTGTGGTTGTTACTGTTTGATTGGGTGGTATGATTACCGTTCCTGTAGGTATTGAACGGATGGTTCATGCGTATAAAATTATTTTGTTGGTTTCCACGGTTCTGATTTAGTGCATGAGCCGGCATGTTTGCTTTATTTTGTGAAGGTTTCTTGCTTTCGTTCCTTTTTGCATTGAAAAGTCCGTTTGTCTCTTTTGCGTAGGCGTATCCGGACTGGAATAATATTTCCATTGCTTCCTCTAGGCTATCCGGATTCCTGCATATCAATATAGTCTTCATTGGTTCAGACATTTTTTCTTTAAATACATTGAACACTGTTCTCATGTTATTTCTAGCGCACTCGTTGGCTGCTGGGCCAGCTCCTATTACCATAAGGGTTTTATTATTTAAACTCCTTAGGCGTTGCTAGTAGATAGGTAATGGTGGACCACGACATCAAAGGATGCCGCCGCCGCTTTTCCAATTGGAATGTGTGTGTATCGATGACCTAGTAAGTATACTTGTAATGGGCATTTCCAATTGGAATGTGTGTGTTGTGAGAGTGAGAGAGAATAGTTATTTGGTGTGAGAGAGTATTGTCATGTGGATTTGTGTGTGTTAAGGTTTTGAGGATTGATTTTGTGTGTGATGGAAGAAAACTAGTTTTAGTGTATAGATAGAAAATGGACACCTGTTGTGTTTTTTAAAGATCAAGGTGTTTGAGATGCTATGATAGAAATATTTTAATATTTTTGTTGGTGTTTTGGTATTAATTATTCTACGAATGTTTACTAGCTATAGATTTCTCTTTTCTGAATGGGATTTTGTAACGTAAAATATTTTGTTGGAGGAATATTTGTTGAATCGTATTCCAATTGAATTTTCTACTTGTATGTGAAGGTATAATAAGCAGCAGTGACTTTCATTGACTTTGATATTTTTAGGAAATATTTATGAAATCGTTTGTGAAATGTGTATGCGGTGGATTAGTATCTATGAGTTTCATTGGTTTTAGTTGGTATTTTTAAAAAATTTATGTAAGTAATTGGGATTTTTGATATATGTTTGTAAGAGAAATGAATAGCATTTGCAGAAAGAGTTTTGTAACTTAAAAAAAAAAAAAAAGACAATGATTTTTAGTTTTATTTATTTATTTTGTTGATAAAAAATTTGTAATATGTTTCTATTAGATGTATTACATTATCTTTTTTTAATTCAAATTTAATACAATCACACAAAATGTTTGATCTACAATCGCAAATGTTGCATATCGTAGGGCAGTTGATAAAATGTTTTCCATGAACAGAGGTAATTAACTCCATATTTTCATATTCGTCTAGCATTCCCTTAAAATAGCTTATCATGTATAAATGTTCATCAAATATGCCCCCTTGAAAATCATATAAAAATTTCTCTATTATATTTCTATATGTCATTTTCTTTAAAAAGATGTTTTTCCTCTTTATTCTTTCTTGTCTTCTCATTTTCAACTGCTTTCATTCGACTTGTATGCTACTATTTAAACAATATCCGTTTAGATCCTAAAACATGAATGATCATGATTTTTGATTTTATAAAATGAGCAAGTTTATGAGTGGAGTAATTAATTCAAAGGCCAAAAAACCATTCTTCTTTGTATTATTATTCTTTGTATAATTTGAAACATGTACATACATACATAAGTATTGATCATATAAAATATGTTGACATGACATTTCAAGATAGCAAACCAAAAACCTCAAGGTGAAAACAGAAATTGTTTTAGATTCTAAGTACGACCCCCTAAACATATATATATATATATATATATATATATATATATATATATATATATATATATATTTGATTATTGAAGTGTATAAATACTGTGCTCATTTTTATTCCCAAATAAATACATTGTACTCTTTTGTTGTGTTAGAATCTCTGTTGGAGTTTTCGTTTAGTTTTTAGTAATTTTGTTTTTGAAAATATGAAATTATCATTTAAGCCACGTTATGCAATGAATGATATTTTTCATAGAGAAGATGAACGTCTAAAGACGTTTACATGCTGGCCATTACATTGGTTAGATGAGAAGAAATTGGCTATGACGGGGATGTTTTATACTGGTGAATGTGATAGAACGAAATGTTACTTCTGTGAAGTTGAAATTTGGTGTTGGAATCGTAATGATCATCCTGTGATGGAACATCTACGATGGTCACCGAATTGTTCTTTATTGAGATGATGTTCTACCAACAACGTACCCATAGATTGGGAGATATTAGATCGAATCCTACCTCCACCAATTTATGATGTTTGCGGTCCTAGTGGAGGTAACGAAATACGGGAGAATGATGTGAGAACAATGTCTCTTGAGAACATACCATTATCATACAATAACAAGATTAGAAACAATAATTACAACCCAGAGTATACTATTGAAATACCACCTTCCCCTACACATGTCAAATGCTCTAGAAATACGAAACAAAAGACTGAAAGTTCATATTCTCTAATATATCTAACAATATATTTATTTATATATCAACTTATTCTTATAATTTTGTTTGTTCTTTTGTATGTATTGGAATATGTGTACCATTTTAATTGAAATAAGAAAATAAAATAAAAAAAAAATATTATTTAGGAAAAGAAAATGTTTATTTATTTATTAATTTTTCTACATGGTTTTGTAAATATCACACCCGTACCAATTCAAATTAGACGAGAAATTTTATACTCTATCATTACTTTAAAAATAAAAACACATATTTTCTATTTTATTTTAATTTTTATTTTCACTAAAGACTACATAATAATTGTCCATTAGTTGAATTATATTATATTTTCTTAAATTAAAAATAGTGCAATAGCAAGTATCCGGTCCTTCCTCGCAATCGTCATAGAACCAAGGACAGCATACAAAATGACCTCTTTTTAATTCCTCTTCTCTGTCACCATATCCTATCCCCATTTCTTCATTATCATTTAGCATCACCATAAACATATTAATCATCACTAAATGATCCACCAAAATAACATCTTTGTAGATGGATAAAAAATTTAAAATAGCCTCCTTGATGCTAGCCATTTTTTCTTCTTTTATTTTTAATTTTTTTGTTTGGTTACTTTCCCGTCTGGATAAATTATTAGAGTGATATTTATTTTGAAATGTTTGCTTATTATTTGGATATATCCGAAGTTTGTAATAAATGTTTTCCATAATTTATTTATTATAATTAACATTACTTTCTCTTTCACTCAATTTTAAATATCCTGCATTAAATATTTTACCTGTCTTTTTTGTTTTCTTTTTCTTTGTTTATAAACGGCTTCATGATCACATCGATTTGATAATGCGATTGAAGATAGGGTGAAGGGTATATCTATCTATCCTTTATCACTTCATTCTCAAGTAATAGAGCCTAATTAATATTCAATTCTATTTGATATTTAAAGTGGAGTAAGGAGAATGGAAATATAGCATATATTTTTTCTTTCATTTCTTTTTATAATGTCAACTTTTTAGAATAATTTTACTTAATACAAAATACTTTTAATAGTAATTTTGTTAGGGGTCTAATAATCATAATAAAATATTATTAATTTCAATTTATTAAAAACACTTAACGAGAGAAGTAAAAAATGGATAGCGCTACAATTCTAATCAATAAATTTAACGCTTTGAATCAGAAGTCAGCAATCCATGTGAAAGATTTGAAAAAAGGGACAAAGTATCCAATATTCAAGGCGAAGAGGGTGAACACGAAATTCGGGTCGACAATCCTCATTGAGCTGCAGGAAAACATAATATTTCTACCCAACAGATATAACAATTTGAGCGATGAAGATATAAGCGAATTATCAACTGGTATATATCGACTGTGCAGAGAAGGGGAAAAGAATCTGATTTTAAACACCTTCAATGAAATGGGAGATTTTATACCCAACGGTCAATATCCCGTCTGTACATTAAGTGAAAATGTGTAGGATAAACATTTATAGTAATAGTAGTAATGTAAACAATAGAGTAATAAATAAAAAAATATGAATTTGATCTTGATTTAGAAAAAGAAAAAAAAAGTCCTTTTATTTATTTTTATTTTCAGCTATTTGGTGTAAAAATTTAATACATAAATGTCCACAATTAAATGAATTATAATTTTGATGTTGAGTATAATTATATTTAATATTTTTTCCAAGATACTTAATTAATTCTATTGGTGGTTGTAAATTTCCAAAACTGTCGAAGTATTCAACTTGTTTATTGTTTTTATAATATGCTACCCAATGAGTTCCACTTCCCATAGAAGAATCCAAATTTACTATTCCACTTTCCTTTTTTCTTGAACGTTTTGGTAATGAATCTAACATGAAAACTCCTCTAAAATTTGGAATATTTTGTGAAAACTTTATCAAGTCAACATCAGTGAGCGGTCTGTTAGGTAGCATTTCTACATGTTTTTTGACTTTTCTTCAAAAATTAATCCATATCCTCTTTTATACGGATTAAGAAAAAGACCTTTTCCCATTGCTATAGCTTCCATTGTTTTGTTATGTCTATTTACCTCATCGAGTTGCTGTTTAGCACTTTTTGCTGCATTTACTGCCTTTGCAATGGCAGCTCCTCCACTGGATAAGGTTCCAATAGCACTTAAAGCTGTTAAAATTGGTATCAAAGGTAAAACTCCACCAATTTTTGGAACATTTATTACTCGTGGTACTACAATTTGAGACTTTTTTCCTTTAAACGAATTGTTGACGATCTTACGCGCGATCTTAATTGCCGAGTTAATATCTTGAGGTTTTTCTTTATTTAAAACTTTTGTTGCCATTTTTATTGTTGTGTTGAAGAGTTTTCTTCCATTAGATTTAGAATTTACATTTTTCTTCTTTTTCTTCTGCAACCCCATACCGAGTTTTCTTTTGGTTTTCATGGCGTTAGTAACCAGGTATGCAAAGGATTTTTCTGAAAGGTCACTATCTTTTGAAATTACTCGTTGCCAAGCTTTATTTTCAAGAATTTTATCGGCTTGATGTCTATTATATAAATCTTTACTTTTAGAATAAGCAATATCGTGATATTTACATGCAGCGTCCAAAGGGTTTATTCCTTTATCTCCTCGTTCTAAACGTTTTTGTAATTTTGTTCCAGGACCGCAAAACTGATAACCAGGAAGATGTAGTTCAATTGGCAGGGAGTTAATTATTTTATTTAGCAAACCTCTTCCATTGAAATTTCTTTGATGAATAACTTTTCTATTGTATTGTATTACCATCTTATTTTACTATATATAATAAAAAGCAATATTAAATTATTATTTTCAGTTATAAAGATGCGTTTAATAAAACAACATAAAAATATTTTAATTCGCAATATTGATTCTTCAACGAATACAAATACGAAAATGAGCCACAGTTCTTTATTACCGAATTCTATTCGAGCGCTTATTGTAGGTCCATCAAATTGTGGAAAGACTAACGTTATGATTGCATTGTTAGAAAGTCCTAATGGACTAAAATTTGAAAACGTCTATTTATACTCAAAATCCTTACATCAACCAAAATATGAATACTTGAAGAGTCTGTTATCATCGATTAAAGGAATGGGCTATTATACTTTTTCTGATAATGAATCTGTTATATCTCCTGAAGAAACCAAAAACAATTCAATTATGATTTTCGGTGATGTTGCATGTGAAAAACAAAACAATATACGCGCATATTTTTGTATGGGTAGACATAGTAATGTTGATTCTTTCTATTTAAGTCAAACTTATACAAGAATCCCAAAACATTTGGTAAGAGATAATGCTAATATGATTATTGTATTTAAGCAAGATGAAATGAATTTGAGACATATATATGGAGATCATGTTGGCAGTGATATGAGTTATGAAAAGTTTCATGAAATTTGTCGAGAATGTTGGAAAGAGAAGTATGGATTTCTGGTTATAAGTAAAGATGATGACTTAAACAAAGGACGGTACAGAAAGCTATTTGATTATTTCATAACAATATAAATTATTATCATATTATATTTCATTATCAGTATACTATCAGATATTAAACGTATTAGATCAGTATACACTTTATCCATTACAAAAATTACCTGATACCAGACCTGATAACTAATAACCGATCTGATAGCTGAAACCAGACCTGATAGCTGATATCCGACCTGATAGCTGATATCAGACCTGATAGCTGATACCAGACCTGATAATAGATCCTGTTGTTGTTGTTAGAAAACTAAATCTAACTAAAATGAATGAGAACATTTTAAAAGATTTGGTGAAGGCAAGAAATGTTTTAAAGAAAAAAATACGTAATATAAAAATTGGTGAATTAGATACACGTGAGCAACTGAAGAAGACATTTAAACCTATAACAGAACCTTTGAAAGATTTTATTAATAGAACAAAAAATAACAAACAAATTGGAAAATATGAACCTAAAGTAGAAAACGAAATTAATACTTTTACGAACAACCAACCGAAGAATTTAGAAGCAAGCACTCCTAAGAAGTTTGTAGAAGAAGCATTGTTTAACAAAAACAAATCATTTCACGATGATGAAGATGATGATTTTTACTCTCAGTCAGATACTCTAGAGAATTTTAATAGTAATGAAAGTTATCCTAACTTATCACTTTTGGAAATTAAAAATGAATTAGATACCCTTTATGGTCCACATAAAGATTCTAATAATGAATGGAGGTTTGGAAATAGTAACATTAAATTCTATGAAGATAAGATTCTTATTGGAAATCAAATATGGGCCCTAACACCAGGTCTATTTTCACTGATGTTCCATAAAATACCAAAGAACTATGATAAATCAGAATTATAAATTTATAAAAACATTCTCATTAACACAAATGCGTACAAAAGAGATTATAAATCTGATGGTCAAGTAAAGGGAACCAGAGCATATAAATATAGAAATATTATTGGAAAACTGTTCAAGGAAAAATCTCAAACAAATTCCGCAATATTGGCAACATCATCTTCAAATACTGAAAAAAATAATTATATGGGTAGTGGAGTGATGAATTTAAACTTTAATAAACCCAACTATATATATTGGGATGATCCAAATGAGTTGGTAGAACGACTTAGACTACTGATCGCATCACAAGCTGCTGGTCATACCAACCATAATAACGAGATTGTATCAATCCTTGAAGAATTACATGAAGCTAATATTATAGAATAATATCAATCAAAACGATGTCTGTTGATAAATTTGGTCACTATCTTAACGATACAAGTGGTATAATTTCAATAAAAAATGCACCTAAATTGTTGGGCTTCTTTATGGATGGAGATAACCACATTGACGTCCAGAACAAGAGAATCAGAAATGTTTCAAATGCTTTGGAAGCGAATGATGTTGTCAATAAAATGTTTTTGCAATCTTACATTGAGAAATCAAAGAAGGAGATAATAGATCTTTTAGAAGCGAATATTAAAGAAATTCGTGAAATATTAATAAATATGAAAATAATATTTGAAGAAGAAATAAGAATGATACGTGAAAAAATTTATAAATTTGAACATTTCAATGTAGTAACAATAGATAAAGGTGCTTCAACTGTTAACATCCAGCGGAAGTGATCATAAAAATTATTAATAATGACAACAAAAAGAGACTTAGTAAATGAACTACATAAGCAAGCCAGGAAAAATTTCAATCGTAGAAGAGTTGTAATGAAAGGAGTAGATGACCTTTGGCAAGCAGATTTGGTTGAGATGGGAAATTATTCAAAATCTAATAAAAATTACAGATATTTATTAAATATCATTGACACATTTTCTAAGTTTGCTTGGGCTGTAGCACTTAAAAATAAAACTGCACTTGAAGTTGCAAAAGCAATGGATAGTATTTTAAAATTGGGTAGAGTTCCCAAAAATTTACAAACTGACGATGGCAAAGAATTTTTTAACAAATATTTTGAAAACCTCATGCAGAAATATAGTATAAATCATTACTCAACTTATAGTAGAATGAAGGCATCTATAATAGAATGTTTCAATCGAACTTTAAAAGGGATGATGTGGAAAGAATTTAGCTTGAATGGTTCATATCGCTGGCTGAATATTTACAAAAATCTTATTGATTCATATAATAGAAAAGTTCATCGTACAATAAAAATGGCTCCAATTAATGTTAACTCCTCAAATGAGAAAAAATTATTAAATACAGTTTATAGTCATTTGAAAATATATAAAGTATCTAAATTTAATGTTGGAGATTATGTACGTATAAGTAAATATAAACACATATTTGAGAAAGGATATACTCCTAATTGGACAACAGCGATTTTTAAAATCAAAACCGTAAAAAATACCTATCCTACAACATACACATTGGAGGACTATCTCGGCAATCCAACTAAAGGTGGATTCTATGATGAAGAACTTTCCAAAACTAAATTTCCTAATACATACCTGGTTGAAAAAATCTTAAAAACCAAAGGAGAGAAGGCATTTGTAAAATGGCTAGGATTTCCTAATCAACATAATTCTTCGATTAACAAAAGTGAAATATTATAGATTTTAAGATACTAGAATAATTTTGTCTATATACTAAAAAATAATAAATAAAACATTTTTAATACACAACACAAGCCAAAATTATTTTATTTATAATCCAACAACCAAAATGTCAATAACACTAACATTAAGTTCTAACTCATCAGAGTTGTCAGCAAATTATTTTCCCCCTATCGAACTAAATGCAGAATATGAATGTGCTCTAACAGATTTTCATACATACAATAGCATACCTAATGTAGATGTATATAATAATATATTTCATATTGGGGATTATATAATTGAAATTCCAATTGGGTCTTATGAATTAAATGATATAGTTGATTATATAAAAGAACAGTATAAACGGTATAGTTCAAAAAATAAAATTATTATAGAAACAAATAATAATACAATGCAAGTAAAAATATATAGCTCAAAAGATCATATACACTTTAATAGGGAGAATACAATTGGAAAATTATTAGGATTTAATAAAAAGACCCTATCTCCTAATGAAGATCACTACTCCGACCTTCCAGTAAATATTTTTAAAGTAAATATCTTGCGTGTTGAAGGTAATATTGCAGTCAACACTTACATGAATAATTCTCAGTCACACACTTTGCACGAGTTTGCAATTAATGTCCCTCCAGGGTATAAAATTGATGAGATTCCCAGGAATCTCATTTATTTGCCAATCAACTGTCGAGAGATAAGTTCTCTCACTCTAAGAGTAGTTGATCAGCACGGAGATTTAATCAATTTCCGAGGAGAGGAAATTACAATTCGAATACATTTGAAACCGTCCAAATAATGATAATTTATAGCAATAATATATCTAAAAATAAAATATCACATAATTCCAACACATCGGAGAAAACTAAAGTAAACAAGAGCAAAACGTTTCAACATTTAAAATTAACACCAGCAAATAAAGAATTTCTAAAATCATTGAATTTTAAATTGAAGAGACCATGAGTTCAATAATAGATGTTCTGGAAAAACCTGTATCAGATGAGAATATAATTAAAAAAGATTACCACACATACACTCCATATCTACAATCCTACAACAACAACGATGAAATTCGAATTTCAATACAAAACCAGGATTTATATGTATTACCCGCTGAAAGTTTCATTTATGTTGAAGGATTCGTGAAAGATGCCAATAACACAAAATTAGTTCCTTCTACATCCAACTTCAAATTAAAAAATAATTTTGTTGCATACCTATTTGATGAAATTCGTTATGAAATAAATGGCATTGAAATTGATCATACAAGACACTTAGGAATCTCAAGTACTATAAAAAATTTTATTTCTTTATCACCAACTGATAGTAGTGTAATGCAAAATGCCGGTTGGCACAAAATTGATGACATAGATCTCGTGAATGGTTATTTTAACTTTTATGTGCCACTTAAAATATTTTTGGGATTTGCTGAGGACTATAATAAAATCATATTAAATGGAAAACATGAGCTGATACTGTTGCGTAATAAGAATGATGAAAATCTTGTTTATTCAACTGTTTCTACTGAAAAGGCGAAAATGACAATTTCCAATATATCTTGGAGAATTCCTCATGTCCAACTATCTGATTTTAGTAAATTGAATATGATAAAAATAATAAACAGTGGTGCTTCTATACCAATAGCATTTCGAAGTTGGGATTGTCATATTAATCCACAACTAAATACAGGAAGTAATCATGTATGGAATGTTAAACTAGCTGCAAATCGAGAGCGCCCTCGCTTCGTTTTGATTGCTTTTCAAAATGAAAAGAAATTTGTTCATTGTGATCTAACTAATTTGAAAGTGCATTTAAACTCAGAATCTTATCCATATGACGACCTTAATATTAAATTCAAAAATGAACGTTATGCTATTCTATATGATATGTATGTAAGATTTCAACAAAACTATTATATGAAAGATCCTCAACCTCTTCTCAATGCACAAGAGTTTAAAAATAATGCTCCCATAATAGTAGTTGATGTTAGTCATCAAAACGAAAGTGTCAATAGCGGACCAATTGATATAAAAATTGAATTTGAAACTGCTACAAATATTCCAGCAAACACATCAGCTTATTGTATTCTTATTCATGATAGAATAATTGAATACACACCACTTCGAGGAGAAATTCGAAAATTCATATAAAATATGAATAATGACAAACACAATTTTCATTGACTTGCAAGGATTCAAATTCAATTCTAACAACTTTATTGCAAAAGAAATTGCAATGGTTTTCAATTCTACGGAGTACATTAATTTCATTATAAAACCGCCATTCCCTTTTAAGTCTCTCTCACTACAGAAACAAAAGCAAGCTAACTGGTTAATGAAGCATTTCCATCATCTTAATTGGAATGATGGATTCATATCATTTAAAAGTGTTCGTAAATTTTTAAGATCGAATGCAAAATATTCTGATGTATATGTTAAAGGTGCCGAAAAGAAAATCTGGTTGGAAAAAATACTAGAGCAAGAAGTATTTAACATTGAAGATTACGGATGCATTAATTTTCGACAATTGGAGATGAAATACCCCGAAACCATTTGTTGTAGTTATCATAACCATGGAGTTTGTGCATTAAGAAATGCTATTTTACTTGAAAAAGAAAATCCTGTTTGAAATAATAAAAATAAAATCCTTCTTGAAATAATAAAATATTTTTATTTTTTTTTATTTTTTATTTTATTGATAATTTTCTTATTACATATATCACATTGTTTTTTTTTTTTTTTTTTTTTTTCTAATACTTAAAAATAAATTAAAATCTAGTATATATATTTTAATTTATCTTATGTTTAATTAGATATATTACAAAATTTCTTAAATTTAAAAAATTTATGAAATAAAATAAACAAAATTTTATATCAATATTTACAAATTGTTTTTCTTTCATTTATATTCTCGACCACTGTCATCTCACATACAACTACCAATATAATTTTTTTTTTAGCTATTCAATTTCCATATCAGAATTAATTCTATCTCTGTAATGACCCCAAGCACGAGTTTGTACTCGATCTACCATAATATTTCTTTTATCATCTGTATGGGTGAGTACTACCTTATGTAATTTTTGTGTGTACAACTGATGAGCTTTTGATCTAAACAATACCATTTCATCTGTAACAGTTTTTTGTTCAAATAAACAATCTTTATAATCGTCTAATGTAATTCTTTTTATAACAGATTTTTTAACACCTTTGGATTTTTTAATCTCTGCCGCATTAATAGTCGAAAGTGAGTACATTTTAGAGCGCAAACCTACAAATTCTGTCATGATGCCCCCCTTATTTTCATCCTTCATCATTCCCAATACTTTTTTATTCACCTGTGGTAAATTAAATTCATTATTAGGAGAATACTCTGAAGTATCAAAATTTGAATCAATGTCACCGCGAATGTCAGCATAAAAATCCTCAGTTATAATAGAATAAATAAATGAATCTGTGTCCATATAGTTGAGGGAGAGGTTTTCCCTAAATTTGGGTTTCATGTAGCTGTAATGGAAATCATACATCTTCCATTTTGATAGCTCTAACACTGTAAACCCAATGTAAATGGGCTTATTATAATAGGGATTCATTTTATTCAACTCAACAGCGTACATTGTATCATTAAATTTTGATAAACTTAGAAAATTTGGTTTGGATATTAATGATCGAAGGCCTAAATGATTTTTATTTGTATTTTCCCACTCTGTAGCAATACGAATATCTTTTCTTTTGTCTACACACTCCATTGTCTTCCCGTAAACAGCATTGTTTAATAATTTGAAAAAATCTTTCTCAAAATTATTTTTAGCATTTGTTCTATGGATAGTATTCAAATCTATATATGTTTTTAACCATGCAGATTGTCTAAATTGTAAAATTCTATGAATCTTTTTTAAAACTAGACCATTTGCAATGCATTGCTTTAAAACTCTATAGTGTATCGCATAATTATACTTATTATATAAATCTGCAATTAATTTTTTACACTTGGAATTATTTGGAGTTTTATTTTGTGGACAAAATGGAAGGTCATTGTGTAAATCGTGGAGTGAGTCAGGATATTCTAAATCTACTTCTAAAATGTATCCATATTCTGATGAATCTGATATATTTGAAACATCAAACTTATCAAAGTTCTCAAAATGTACCCATTGAAAATCTCCATAAGGAAGGTATTCGGACATTGCCCAGCCATACAAATTATTCGCGTCTAAATACATTAAATATTCTGATGGTTTCTGCTCATCAAAATTGTCCATATATTTATGGTTTGATTTGGAATACCTTTTCGAACATTGAACTAAACCACCTTTTATTCCATTTTGTATAAAAAGATACATTTCCCTATCTGTAAATAATTCTAGTGAGATTTTTGTTGTTTTGAGCATTGCATTCCAAGATAAACCAGGTGCAGTATAATAATTGCAAGGATCTAAATTATAAATACTTTTACAAATCTTTCTAAAATTTTCAAAAATATCTGTTAGAAGAAGTACATCTGATTTCAGATAAAGCTCGGTGTAGTCAAGAAGAGTCTTACAATTGAATTCTCTCCATACTCTTTGCGAATGCTCATATTCAACCTCACTACATTCTTCATTATTTAATATATTAAAGAAATGTTCTCTGCTAGGCAATTGGCTTTCATTGAATTTAGCAAAAGAATCCATATATGAATATGGAAATACCCCCTTTCTTCTAATGAGATTAAATTTATCCTCGTTATTGAATTGTTCTCGAACACTCTTAAAATCTTTTATATCGAGATTTTTAGCTAAAGTGTCTAAACTGGAAGCCATAAACCTAACAGAATCTAAAAATCTTATCTCAAAACTTCTATGACTATCTATTTTAACAAATACAGATAGGGAAATGTATCTTTCTTTATTTTGTGGAATAACTTTTATACTAGCATTTTTTATTGTGGAAAGATCTTTACAAAACAGGTGCATATCATATGCAGAAAGGTTATGAAAAATTACTGGTATAAATTTTGGAGTCTTACACTTTAAATTACACTCATTATGAGCAGCTCCGCGGAAGTTACCAGTGAGATGACAGTGGTCTCTTACTTTATCGTTATTTAAAAGTTTTTGACAAATGTGACACATTATTGACTTATTGAAAACGTCAATTTCTTCTGGTGACATTATCATCAGCTTTACTTTTGACAAATGATTAATATAAATGTCAGTTGAATCTTTAACTAATTGTTCAACAAAATTTTTAGAGGCATTTTCTCCTAAATAATACCTCATCTTATTATTTTCGTTCTTAAAACTACACTTAATATTATAACTAAAAGCACATGGAATGTGCTTTTGTATATTTACTATATTTCTACTCACTATATCATTTCTTTTCTCCAAAATGGTCTCGAAATCAGCATAAATGACGAATGGGACATCGATTTGTTTTTGGTGGTTTGTGAATTTTATTTCAGCATTCTCAGGCTTGGGCATTTCCACAACTTTTTCTCCACAATCTTTCTTTTTGTGCTCATTGAGAGAATGCTCATTGTGAGTGTAATATAAGCACATATTACAAATTAAAATTTTGTTGCTATGCGATGTTATACTAGATCGAATTAGTCTAAAAGAAAAAAAAATAATAATTATTAAATTAGAACCATAAAAAAAAAAAATAATAATAATAAAAAAAAAACTTACTTTGAGAGATCAGTTATCAGAACATAATGATATTTCTCATCAGAGTGCAGCAAGAGCATGTTCACATGTGTAGATTTTTCTTCTATTGTTATATAATATGGTCCAACAATGGATGTGCCATCGAAGCCGAAAACATTGACGCTCACCGAATTTGTTTTCTCAAATTTTTTAATATTTTTTAAAGGTAGTGGGAATTCTAATCCCTCAAAATTTAGTATGTGCTCACCAATAGATATTATGGGGCTCTCAATATTAATGTTGTATGCATTGCAATTTTTCCTTTGCCTCATATTCAATCCCTCATATAAAGCTGCAACCAAAGTCCATTTGAAGCAGTAAACGTCTCTGTTTTCTACATTAATGCATGATCCTTTTTTACTTATTTTCTTTGGTAGTGAGATGAATTGGGATCCTCTTATTACACTCACTTTGTTTATGTTGATTTCCCGAGAATTTATTTTTATTAGTGTCCATCCACTATCTCTCTCCTGGAATTCCCCCATTTTTGTGACAATTTCCTCTGCATGCTTTGTAAATATTTCTGTGATGTCATCGGACATAGTTATCAAAGTCATTTTTGAGATATGAGCCATTGGTGCTATTATTATGTCATCATTAATTGTCTTCATGTAGTCACATAATAACTCCATATTACTTTTAAACAGAGTATGTTTTGCAATACATTCCCTCATTTGATAAATAACAACATCTTTTGCGGAATTGAAAAATTCCTCTGGCATCAGAAGTTCCTCCTTGCTGTTTAAGAACGAATATGCTTCAATACGTCCATTGAAAGCACTATTTCTCACAGTTAACTTTTCGTTAATGGCCATTGCCTCACAATTTTCTTTATGTTGATTTGATCTTATGTGAGAGCTGTAAGAGGAAATTGGAATCATTTCATTACATTCTTTGCAATGTCTATTTGTTGATGATGTAGAAGGATTGGGGTTGTTGTGGGTATCTTTATGCTCAATAAGTTTTCTTGTACTCATGAAAACTTTGGCACAAATGGGACAATGTAGGTTTATGTGGGCCTTCAAAATTGTTTTTTTAATACTTTTTTCGCAAATTGGACATGCTTCATGCTGATCGGTAATGGAATTTTCTATTGAGGTTCCGTGTTCTACATTCATGTGTTCCTTCAGTTTTAAATGGGACATGAACAACTTTTTGCATATGTCGCAATGAAGGGAGCGATGAGCCTTGAGCATATTGGCGTTGCTGGATTTGATTCCACAAATTGAGCAGGATACTGGAGCCATTATTATTTCTTGTTTTTTATTATTATTATTACTTTTTTTTTTTAATTAAAATTTCAATTATTTTTCGTATAATTCACTAAGACTTTTTTTTTCACTTTTGAATGCGCAATGAAATAAAACTTCGGGTTTAATTTTTTTTTTTTTTTAATTTTTGGACATATATTGACACTACGGAATGGTGTAATATACTAATTGGGGGAAAATAGTAATATTCTTAGGTAGGTTAGAAAATGTTTACATAGAGCGCTTAAATAATACTACAAATGACTAAAATACTAAAATACATTTCTACACTGTTAACAGTATGACATTAAGGAAAGTGTTAGAAAATAAACTAACTTTTTTAACAAAGGAAGTCATAAATGTCTCGTGGTTTGCTTTTTATGGTATACAAGATAAAATTTTTAATTATGAAACCCTTTTTTAATTTTCATAAATCTTGTAAAAAATAGTATTTACCTGTTTTCACCTTGAGGTTTTTGGTTTGCTATCTTGAAATGTCATGTCAACATATTTTATATGATCAATACTTATGTATGTATGTACATGTTTCAAATTATACAAAGAATAATAATACAAAGAAGAATGGTTTTTTGGCCTTTGAATTAATTACTCCACTCATAAACTTGCTCATTTTATAAAATCAAAAATCATGATCATTCATGTTTTAGGATCTAAACGGATATTGTTTAAATAGTAGCATACAAGTCGAATGAAAGCAGTTGAAAATGAGAAGACAAGAAAGAATAAAGAGGAAAAACATCTTTTTAAAGAAAATGACATATAGAAATATAATAGAAAAATTTTTATATGATTTTCAAGGGGGCATATTTGATGAACATTTATACATGATAAGCTATTTTAAGGGAATGCTAGACGAATATGAAAATATGGAGTTAATTACCTCTGTTCATGGAAAACATTTTATCAACTGCCCTACGATATGCAACATTTGCGATTGTAGATCAAACATTTTGTGTGATTGTATTAAATTTGAATTAAAAAAAGATAATGTAATACATCTAATAGAAACATATTACAAATTTTTTATCAACAAAATAAATAAATAAAACTAAAAATCATTGTCTTTTTTTTTAAGTTACAAAACTCTTTCTGCAAATCCTATTCATTTCTCTTACAAACATATATCAAAAATCCCAATTACTTACATAAATTTTTTAAAAATACCAACTAAAACCAATGAAACTCATAGATACATTTCACAAACGATTTCATAAATATTTCCTAAAAATATCAAAGTCAATGAAAGTCACTGCTGCTTATTATACCTTCACATACAAGTAGAAAATTCAATTGGAATACGATTCAACAAATATTCCTCCAACAAAATATTTTACGTTACAAAATCCCATTCAGAAAAGAGAAATCTATAGCTAGTAAACATTCGTAGAATAATTAATACCAAAACACCAACAAAAATATTAAAATATTTCTATCATAGCATCTCAAACACCTTGATCTTTAAAAAACACAACAGGTGTCCATTTTCTATCTATACACTAAAACTGGTTTTCTTCCATCTCACACAAAATCAATCCTCAAAACCTTAACACACACAAATCCACATGACAATACTCTCTCACAACAAATACAAATATTTTAGGTTACAAAATCCCATCCAGAAAGATCTATAGATAGTAAACAATCATAGAAAAATTAACACCAACACACCAACAAAAATATAAAAAATTATCTCCGCCATAGCCAACATAAAATCAACCACCAATCACGAATGAGGAAAACACACATTTCAACCACCTTGATCATTAAAAAACACAACAGGTGTCCTTTTTCTATCTATACACTAAAACTGGTTTTCTTCCATCACACACAAAATCAATCCTCAAAACCTTAACACACACAAATCCACATGACAATACTCTCTCACACCAAATAACTATTCTCTCTCACTCTCACAACACACACATTCCAATTGGAAATGCCCATTACAAGTATACTTACTAGGTCATCGATACACACACATTCCAATTGGAAAAGCGGCGGCGGCATCCTTTGATGTCGTGGTCCACCATTACCTATCTACTGTTGCTTAAGGTCGTTATAGAATTCTATACAATTATTCCTATATGTCACTCCTTTTAATTTGTCGAATAATTCTTTTATACTATTTCTGTCACCAAAGTTATTTAATAAGATTATTTTTATGTCAGTCCAAGATTGGGCTTGGGAGTTAATTTCAATAGTTTCCCTAGCTCTTCCTTTTAGTTTACTTTTAATTATGTCCGAAAAAAGGTATTGTGAAGGTTCGTCATACGCTCTAAGAATAGGATGGACTCTGTCTATTAAGCTGATAAATGTTTGGAGGTCCCGATAATCTCCACTAAATTCTGGAAGCCTATCTAGATATTTTAGAGGGTTAATAGTAATAGATAGAGGTGCTTGTGGTTCTACCATAGTGGCAAGAAAAATTATGTTATAAACCTATGTCTAACGAAAGCGTCTTATTGCAAGTAGTTTAGCAAAGAAACGTTTATTCCTAGTTACTCTTCTGCCCCTTTCCGTGTTTTCGTTTATGTCGGTCAAGCAGCCGTCGTTAGATTTGATTCCCGAATAAAGGGGGGCTTCTGTGTAGCAGTCTAATGGCTCTTCCACAAATTCTAAATCTGACGGATAGTCTGATAATGAGTCGGTGTCACTCATTAGAGAAAAAAAAGGTTATATGTATATATATATACTTTGTGCAATGTTGAAAAGAATTCTTCCTCCTTTTTTTTAAATTTCTTAATTTAAATTAAATAAGATAATATATAAATATGTATATTAAGATAAGATATAAATATATATATTAAGATAAGATATAAATATATATATTAAATAATTACATATACAATTTTCTTACTTTATATCGGTTTAGCTCTTGCTGCTTCCTTAGATCCGGTTTACTTCCAAATTATAGGTCCTTGGTGGTTGGTAAACGATTCGCTGCTGGTTGCTGGTTCCAATAATATATACTCTTGTTGATGTTGTTGTAGATCCAATATTATTTATAGTTTCTTTCTTAGCTGTTGTTGTTGGTTTATTAAGAGTTCTTTATGCTTTTTCTTTTGGTTTTATTGTTATGTATAATTTAGGTTCGGGTTTTTTTTCATTAAAATGTGTGTGTTTTTCTATTTTTTTTTTTTTTTTTTTTTTTTTTTTATTAAAGCCCTTTTTTTAAATTTATTTATTACTATTAAAATCTTATTTGTTTATTTATTTATTATTATTCATTTAGTTTTATTTATTATGCTGTCTTTTAATTATTGTTTAAGTAAAGGAAATTAATGCTTCTTGTATTATTTACTGTTGTAAAGGAAATTAATTTTCCTTGTGTTATTTATTTAAAGGAAATTAATTTTCCTTATGTATTATATCCGCGACAAATCGTTAAAACGAACACAAGTTTTTTTCGCTTATTCCGCGGATCCTACCGACTGCGCCAGTAAAAGTATTGCTTCTTTTTATAAGAAATACAAAATCACTTTATTGAATATTTAATATTATCTTGATATTGACTTAACACGAACTTAACACTAATTACAATATATCAGTATTAAACATTAAAATAAATTTTACTTTTGCTTATATACTAATTTTTAGTATCAATTTTGTCGGTAAGCAATTCTGAAGAATTGTTTACCGCTTTTTCATTTGGGCCAAAATTACTAATAATTCCGTCTGTGTGAACGGAAATGCAAGGTAAGATATTTTATTGAACTTGTTTGTGGTCATTACAAACAAGTGCAGTTGCAATAAATTTGGTATACAATTCTAGGGAATTGTTTACTGCATTTTTATTTGTCCCAAAAAATTATTATTAATTTCGTTTGTGTGACCGTAAAAGTAAAAGTTAAAATAAAAAGTGCAAGTTTGCATAATTCTAAGTTGGCGCGTGTAGGGGAAAATTGGGAGACGTTAGATTATATTATTAGGTGTAATCATAATATTAGGGGCACCATAACTGTAAATCTCATGTCCAATGGCTTAATAACTTTGACGACAAAAATGACGTGACATCCAATAAAAAAGATGTATTAATTTTTTTCTTATGAAGTATAATATTATATGGCCAATAAATAGGCCATATAAGCCATAGTTTCTTCCGAACTATATTTGTGCATTAATTTGAAGCGATTTCGTGGTTAAGTCAAAAGTTAGACATATAAGTAAAATAATTTCTTATAAAAAGTAAGCATAAAAAGGTGCGTCGCATCCAATAAATGGGTTCTATTAGAGATTATAGGTCAAAAAATTAGAAAAATTAAATCAAATAATTTGTTGAAAAAGTGAGCGTAAAAAGAGACATGGCATCTAATAAATAAGTTTTATAAGCCATTGTTTCTCCCGAGCTATATATATGTCAAATTTCATGCGAACAGATGTAGTGGTTGAGTCAAAAAATAAGAGGAATTAAGTAAAATAATTTACAACAAAAAGCGGGCGTAGAAAGAAGAGTTGCATCCAATAAATAGGTCTTGCAAAGTTAAATTCCTTTAGTTTTATGTGAATCGATTCAGGGGATGCACATTGAATCAATACAGTCATGATTATTTGTACTTATTTCTAAATTTATTCACTAATTTCAAATTATTAATATTTATTCCGATATGGAGAAAATAAATTTCCAAAATGTCCACATAAGAGAAGTAAATAGTAAATATCTTTTCAAATGTTTGTATAGTTAATAATTAATAAAGGCTTCTCAAATAATTACTATTAGTCACATAAAGCAGTGTTGCCATATAAGTGAAATAAATTAATTTCTTATTACACTCAACCAAAACAGAGCAGTAAATAAGGTAAAAAGGGGTGTAGAATTGAACACAAGTAGGTTAAATATTAACCAACAAAATCATTAGTTAATCAACAGAAAATTTAGTTAATTTTTCGCAAATAAGTTAAATTGACGAAAAATCGTCAATCTGACTAATAGAAATAGTTAACTAAAAGGTGATTAAATTGAAAAATTTTTAGTCAAGTTGAATAAAATATTATTCAAATTAACTAAATTTTTTCCTCATATTCAAGAATTTTTATTCCATTTGACTACAATATTTATATGAATTAAATAAGCAATTTTTTCAAATTAACTAATTTTTTCCTTAAAATTGAAGAACTTTTATTAATTTTAACTCGAACTTTATCCAATTTGATAAATTTTTTTTTTTCAATTTTAAGAAAGATATGTAATCTTATACATATTATTGAATTATTTTATTCAACTAATACAAATTATAGTTAATGGTTATATACATATTATTACGAAATTGTACTTGAATTTAAATACAAAGATTTTAACGGCTGGTTTAAATTTAAATAATGCTTCTCGATCTTTCTCAATGCTTCTCGACCTTTCTGTTTATGTTAACAGCAGTTAACATCTTTGTAGGTATTATTAACATACCTGTAAACATACAAAATTGAATGAAAACTTTTCGCCATTGTTTGTAAGTATGGCAACACTAAATGTTGAAGCTGCTAACATTAACATCGAAAGCTCTAGTTTGTCCGAAAGCTCTAGTTTGTCCGTTAAGAACATGTATAAATAGAGCTTTCGGAAGCATGTAGAATTTAATACAGTGTATGTAAATTGGCCGTGAGAATACCACTGGGTCAGTCTAATTGGAAGCATCGTTAAGTAAAGACAAATTAACTGCCTTGGTTGTATATTCTGGTTCATTATTAAAGTGTGCTGAATAAAATGTATAATTTAAGTGTGTGTGTGTGTTAGAACACAAAGTGACTATTTAGACTGTTATTGTTGTACATTTTTAAATAAAATAAAGAGTCGTTACAACTTTAAAACTCCTAAACTGCTTTTATTTGCAATCAAAGTATCGGTTTATTTAAAAGTAAATAACCCACAGTTTTTAAAAGGTAAAGACGTAACAATTGGTGTCAGAAGTCGGATTGCAAAATAATAAGCAGTCATGAAGTTTGAAGAGCTAAAAGTGGAGCAACTCAAGAGAGAATTGAATAAGTTGGAGTTACACGGGAAAAATAACGAGCAAATTCTTGCTGAAGTTAGAGAAACTTCTAAAGCAAATAGCGAGAAACTTCTTGCTGAAGTTAAAGAAGAAAATAAAACAATGGAAATGAAATTTCAAGAAACTTCTAGAGCGACAGACGAGAAACTTTAGCAAATTACGGAGTTATAAACACCAGAGTGGATGGCATTGAGACAAAGGTGTCCGACTTAGAGAGCTGCCTAGATATACAAGCCAAAGACGTTGATAAAGTGGAAAAAAAATTACATGATCTAGAAATAAAGATGAATAATCTTTCAGTTTGATACAGTTGCCATTAGAAACATGTCGAACGACGAAGAAAAGGCTATAAAGTTGATATTGGCCTTAAAAGGAAATACAGCAGTAGTTCTTGAAAGCGTGTCTTAACAAAAATCGTTATGATGACATAATGGAGGAGTTACAATTTAAGTAAGGTGGTGAACATAAAAAGGAATTATACAGAATGGAATTGCGTGGTAGAGTGTAGAAGCCCAATGAGACACTAGAAGATTTTGTGTTGGAAATCGAGCATTTGCTGTAGCTTACTTATTCAGGAGAAAACAACCCATTTTTGGACCATATCACGAGGCATTTGTTAATGGCATTCGCGCTCCTGAAATAACATACGCGGTTTGTGCCACACCTAAGCCATCATTTGCTGAAACCGTCTCACTCGCACTGGCACAAGAAAGGGAGAAAATAATTTCAAAGCCGCAAACATGCAAGGTGCGAAATGGCGAAGTTGTTGCTGATAATGAAAGAAATATAGTCGACGAATTAAAAAAATTAAAAAAGGTTTTGGAGGCGTTTAATGAGAAGCAAAGTAAAGTCAGAGTAAAATGTTATAACTGCGGTAAATCGGGTCATATTCAGCGAATCTGCAAAGTACCAAGAAAACGAACCAGATCTGCCTTCGCTCAAAGAAACAACCAAACCATGGGGCAAGAGCTAGCTCCCACATCCAAGAGCCCCACAATATTCATATCCGTAATGCACTCAAGTAGGAAAGCTAGTTACCATCGAGCATCAGAAGCTACCACCACAGTCAGAAACTTTAGTATGGGCCCGTATGGAGGGGAGATTGTGAGGACAACAGTTTGTGGGTGGTAGAACCGGTAGAAATAAAAAGTGATCTTGTAACAGCAAAAGTACTCGTTAAACCCTCTAACAACAAAATAGTTCCTGTAATGGTGCTTAATCTGTCCACCTATGAAAAATTCGTTAAGCCAAATTCCGAAATAGGTCAATGCACTTCATCAGAGGAGGTAATAAATTGAGAGAAAAATCCAGAACCTGCCAATAAATACATCAAAGGACACGAGGACACTAGCGGAATATTTGGCAAAGTGGGTAGAAAGATTAGCGCCAAACAGATTCTGAAGAAATATACCTCCGTCTTCGCCTTAGAAGGTCAAAGCCATGGTAGAACGGCAATTGTAAAGTATCAAATAAATACTGGCGAAGAGAGGCCAATAAAGCAGGCTCCCAGAAGTATTCCTCTAACAAACCGAAGTGCAGTGAAGGATTTGGTCAACGAAATGGATCGGAACGATATAATCGAACCATCTTCAAGTCCTTGAAGCTCGTCTGTTGTTTTAGTTAAAATGAAGGACGGCAGCACTAGATTTTGCGTCGATTATAGAACTGAATGACGTCACCAAGAAAGACATTTACCCGTTACCAAGAATTCACGACACCCTGGATACACTAGCTGGAACATTGGACTTGCAAAGTGGTTATTGGCAGGTAGAGATTTCAGAAAAAGACAAGGAAAAAACCGCCTTTAGCGCGAGTGATGTGTTATGGCAGTTGAAAGTGATGTCATTTGGACTCTGCAATGCTCAAGCCACATTCGAGCGTTTAATGGAACAGGTATTGAAAGGACTTCAAGGGAAGACATGGTTGGTGTACCTCATTGACATAATTGTCATAGGTAAGACTTTTGATGAACATCTGAAAAACCTTGAAGAAGTTCTTAAACGAATATCAGTGGCTGGACTCAAACTCAGTGTAAAGAAGTGTGCATTGTTCCAGAAAGAAGTCAAATATTTGGGATATCGGGTAACAGCAGAAGGAATATCAACAGATGAAGAAAAGATAATTGCTGTAAAGATCTGGCCACGTCCGAGAAATCTCCATGAATTGCGTAGCTTTCTTGGCCTTTGTACATACTACAGACGATTTGTGCCTACATGAGCTGACCAAGAAGTCACAGTCATTCCAATGGAGTGAAGCACAAGAACTAGCATTTCAGAAGCTCAAGGATCTATTATGAACGGCACAAATTTTGTCATATCCTAAATCTGGAGAAACGTTTGTGGTAGATAGCGATACGAGCGGATACGGAATAGGCGGTGTCGATGGTCGATGGCACTGAAAGAGTCATTGGATAATTCAGACTAACGCTTTATAAGCCTGAATGAAACTACTGCGTAACGCGACGAGAACTTTTGGCAGTATTAGAGTGTGTGAAGCATTACCATAAGTATCTGTATGGTCAACAATTCCGACCGAGAACCGATCATTCTGCCCTCAGATGGTTGTTGCAATTTAAACAACCTGAAGGACATGTGACTTGTTGGATAGAGCGGCTTCAGAGCTATGATTTTAGCATCGAACACCGGAAGGGTTTGAAACACGGCAATGTGGACGTGCTATCAAGACGGGCCTGCAACGTGGAATGTAAGCATTGTACAAAAGCCGAAGAAAAGGTATATGTTATCGATGTTCGACTAATGCATATAGAGTCCATTCAGACTGCACACGTGTGCACCCGTGCATTATCTTGATGAAAAAGAACTTTTTCTTGGCCATATGGGGTCGTTTTCCTTTTAAATCCTCATTAAATCGGACTAGTAAGTTGGCATAATATTCGCCGTTTATTGTTTCTCCCTTTTGAAGGTAATCGATGTGGATTATCCCAAGTGCTAACCCAAAAAACTGTTGTCATCACCTTATTGGCCGACAAACTCACCTTGGCCTTCTTCGGAGCAGGTTCACCTGGAGAAACCCATTGTTTAAACTACTGCTTGGTCTCCGGAGTACAGTAATGGATCCATGTTTCATCCACAGTTACAAAACGCCGCAAAAACTCATTCGGATTGCGGTTAAACAACTCCAAACAATCCTTTTTTTCGACATTTTCGGGTGTACTGACCTCAATTGGCCGTCCAGAACGTTCAGCGTCATTTGTACTTGTGCGACTTTTTGCCGTCGAAATCGATGGTGCATAGTATTTATCAAGCTTTTCCTTGGGTTGATTGACGTTTTTTTTCGCATAAAATAATGTTTAATGAGTACTCGAAATTCACCTTTTTTCATTTTTAGATAAATACACGAGGTTGTATGTTTTGAACAGCTGTTAAACGCAAAGTAAATGACGACGTTTGATGGGAGTAGTGTTGCATTTCATATAACTACGAGGGAAGTTCGAAAAGTCACGGATTTATTTATCCGCGTAGCTGTAAACATACAAAATTGAATGAAAAGTTTTCACTATTGTTTGTAAGTATGGCAACACTAAATATTGAAGCTGCTAACATTAACATCGAAAGCTCTAGAATTCGAATATACTAGTTTGTCCGTTAAGAACATGTATAAGCATGTAGAATTTAATACAGTGTATGTAAATTGGCCATGAGAACATCATTGGGTCAGTCTAATTGGAAGCATCGTTAAGTAAAGACAAATTAACTGAATTGGTTGTATATTCTTGTACATTAATAAAGTGTGCTGTATAAAGTGTGTAATTTAAGTGTGTGTGTATGTTAGAACACAAAGTGACTATTTAGACTGTTATAGTTGTACATTTTTAAATAAAATAAAGAGTCGTTACAACTTTTAAACTACTAAACTGCTTTTATTTGCAATCAAAGTATCGGTTTATTTAAAAGGAAATAAACCACGGTTTTTAAAATGAAAAAACGTAACAATATATTGTTGTATAAATTATTTTTATTGTAAAAAAATACATTTAATATTAGAGATAAGTAAATGATTTAAATATCCACATATAAAACAATAAGAAATTCTTGTTGTAAAAAAAAATATTATATTTAAATTAATAAATGCACAACAATTAGACTTAAGAGTATCCTAAGCCTATTGGATAAAATATTTGAAAAAATAATTAATAAGAGAATTTTAGACTTTTCCAACCAAGATAATATTACACTACGCGACAGTCAAAATCGGGATGGGATGAAATCAACGGGAAATGTTATATCGGAAAAAAGATGTTATACGTGTCCCGGCGTTTCGCTGGGTCAAATCTAGGAATCGAGATATATCGATTTGAAGTTAGTAACTATCATATAGGGGTAATTGTGACCTTTGGTGGTCTTTTTTTTTACATAACTCGAGAACCACCAGCCCAATTTTGCTGAAACAAATTTAAAAAAATTAGGAATTACAATTCCTTTAATCTGTTGATACAACGCACAGTGGGGTCAAACGCAAATTTTTTGGTAATAAATCTGAATCTCCTAAAATACTGGTCGGATCAAATTGAAATGTATGGAAGACTTGTAGAGGAGGACCTAAGCTTTCAGAAAAATCATCTTTTGGTCACCCTGTGATAACACGAGATAAGCTACAGGATGTCAAAGTGGACTACCTCGAGTATGTAACAGTTAAAAAAAATCGTAACTTGTACAAATGAAGTTCGATTTTAAAGATTTTTATATTTCTGGAAAGTGCTTGGCAAAATAAAGAAAAAATGAGCTTACTCATCTAAGTTATCTCTTACAGTTAAAAAGATATTTGCGCTTGAATTTTGAATTTTTGATTTTTTGGCTCGACTTTCTTTCGTTTTTCGGGAATAAGTCCGGAGATATATGAGGTAAAAATTTTTAAAAATATTCTGTAATTTGCTACATATTTCGAAATAATATGCTGAAAGAATTTTTGGATTATCTCAATTCGTCTAGACGTGAAAAATATTCAAAGTCAGCACTCTGAAATTGGCATGAAAAATGGCTATTTTTTTACAAAAATATAGTACAATTCATTCACTTTTTTCTCAAAGTTCCGCTAATAAAAAAATGTTTTCCTTATTAATTTCAAAAGCTAAGGCTTCATAAATGGTTAATAAGGAAATTCTGAATTGATTTAAGTTTGCACCCTACATCCAGCATAGGCCGAAAATTGTCAATTTTAAAAAATAGTTTCATTTTTATCGATTAATAAAAACAATGTCACGCGAGCTTTTTTAAATTTGGTACCCATATTTTTTATAGAAATAGATTTAGAATGATATAACACTAAACAGCTTCCCGCCCGGCCAAAAACGAATGCAGGAGTGGAGATTTTATGCTAAAAGTCAGTTTTCTAACGACTAATTTTAAAAGCATATTAAAAGCATATTAGCATAACATTTTTAATATTATTTCTTATGTAATGTATAAAACACAAATCAAGCTTTCATTTCTAAAAAAATCAATAAAATAGCTCCAATAACCTATTTTTGGTAAATTTTCAAAAATAATTTTTTTTTTTTAAAATAGCTGAAAATCCAAAAAAATTTAATCTTTTTAATACAACTCTACTAATTTTGCAAATACTTTAAAAATGTTAAAAGAATAGGCTTATTTACCAATTCAACGATATATAAAATGTTGACATAGGTCATTTAATAATAGTAATATAATGGACTCAAAACTACCAAGTCACGTCAAAAGTTGCAAAATTCACTATTTTGTTCCGTATTTCCATATGTGTAATAATAAGTAACACTCAACTGCATTGCTTATTTTTGTTACGAGATAATAATATTTATTAATGAATTTATTTAAAGTGTTCATAATTTTTTTTCTACTGAAAAGGTTTTTAAAATTACCTAAGTACATAAATAAGTATATTTTCCTTGGTTTTTTATTACATTTTTTTAAGTTTTTAAATAATTTACCTAGCTACTTAATTAATGTATTATAACAAAAATGATTTTTTTACAATCGCATAGGTACATTTTTTGACGTACCTGTTTAACACTACAGGTCATAAAAATAAACTGAATGAAATTGGGGATTTTGAGCAAAAATTTAAATTTTTTAATTCATTTTTGCCTGTCACCATTTACCAGATATAAATATTCTTTTTCTATATATAAGTATGCAGATTTATTAGTGAATTTGTCACTATGGAGATTACATTAAAACACTTTTCTATTTGCAAAGTAATCTGGGATAATCTATCTGATATTATAAATCGTTCAAAAAAAAAAAATAAAATAAAAAATAAGAAAACTCATTGATACAGTAGTATCTTTTGGTTTAACTCTTACTGCAGAAGTCAGTTTAAAGCTCGAAAATTTTTATAAATCATACGAAAAAAGGATGCAAGCTTCAGATTGGTCAATACCAAAGTTCAAGAAGAAAAATGAAGAGTGGTTGGAGGGAGAAATACCAATGTTCATCGGAAAGCAGAAAAAGGTTCGACCAAAAAAAAGTTACGATGAAGTTCAGCTAAGAATAAAGAGGACCAAACAGGAATCTATTCTAAATTCACATACGAATGCCGAAATAAAAGATACATTTAAAGCTTTAGTAACAAGTACGCAACCAAAGGAAGTAGAAAAAGTTATAGATGTGTTACCAACAGCTTCTCCCAATCGATTACATCGGATAATCCAAAGCATAGTGACACCGTGCTAAAGTAAATATATTGCAATTACTTGAAAATACTGCCTCTAGAATTATATCTACCTTCAGCAATGATAACATTGAAAAATGCAAAGACTCTGAACTTATTCTAATATTCAAATGGGGCTGCGATGGAACATCAGGATTTTCGGAATACAAACAACTGGATGGAAGTAATTCTGGAAATAATTTTCCTCGCTGTTTATAGCGTCTCTGGTACCACTTCGAATGCGCTTAAATAAGCCTTCCTCATCGACAAGAAATGACTCGCTTTTTGATGATATATGGATAAATTTAACTCCAGCTTCAAAATTTTTGTACCGTCCAATCCTTTTTGATTACACAAAAGAAACCATGGTTACAATAAACAGCATTGTCAACCAATTGGAAGAAGAAATTAAAGCATTGCCCCCAATATATGTAAAAGTATCAACCAGAACTATTAAATTTACATTTCAACAACAATTAACGATGATTGATGGAAAAGTTGCAAACGCTATAACAGATACAACATCTACATGGAAATGTAATATATGTGGAAAAATAAGTTCACAATTTCAGGATAATTCTGAAGTCCTTGTTAATAAAAATTCTTTAAAATTTGGAATAGCACCACTCCACGCAAGGATAAGATTTTTGGAGTTCTGCTTACATCTTGCATATGATATGAAGTACAGAAATATTACCGGGCAGGAAAATGCTACAGTAAAAAACAATTTGGAACTTCACGAATTACGAAAAGAGGAGAAGAAAAGAATTCAATTAGAATTCAAAGAACAACTCGGATTAATAATTGATAAACCTCTACATGGCTATGGAAGCTCAAATGATGGAAATACAGCAAGACGTTTCTTTGAAAATCCGGAACTCACATCTTCAATCACAGGCATTGACTTAAATATTTTGAAGCGTTTTAAGATTATATTGGCAGCCATTAATAGCAAAAAACAAATTAATGCGGACAAATTTAAAATTTTTGCTTACGAAACTAAAGAACTACTTAACATTACATACCCCTGGATATCAATGACTCCAACAATTCACAAAGTATTGGCTCATGGTAAAGAAATAATAGAAAATAGTATTTTTTGCATTGGGAGAGCTAAGAGACGAAGCACAGGAAGCCCGAAATAAAGATGTTAAACATTTCCGACTCTTCAATACCCGAAAATGTTCGAAAATAGCGTAAAATCTGGACTTAATGGAATATTTATTAATATCATCAGATCCAGTTATATATTCTATAAGAACACGATGGCTACCAAAAATCACTCTTGAAATAGAAAAAGAGGATTCCGAAGCTAACGAAGTTAAAAATTTGCTAACGTTTGATGTTTCTGATTATTTTCAAGTAAATCTCTAATAATATCTTCGATAATATATTCTTAATAAAATAAATATACGGGATATATGTATAATAAGTATGTAAATATGTAGAACAAATTAAATAAACATTACTCAAATAAAGAATTTACTACTTTATAATAACAAATATATACCTACATAAAACATTAGAAAACTAAAATGTTACGTATACACACATATGGAAATACGGAACAAAATAGTGAATTTTGCAACTTTTGACGTGACTTGGTAGTTTTGAGGCCATTATATTACTATTATTAAATGACCTATATCAACATTTTATATATCGTTGAGTTGGTAAATATGTCTATTTTTATATTCTTTTAACAT
Organism: Protocalliphora azurea; assembly: GCA_932274085.1. Lineage (NCBI taxonomy): Eukaryota > Metazoa > Arthropoda > Insecta > Diptera > Calliphoridae > Protocalliphora > Protocalliphora azurea. The sequence goes on along the minus strand of OW026521.1, from coordinate 56,270,901 downwards.
TTTCAAAGTATTTGCAAAATTAGTGGAGTTGTATTAAACAAATTAAATTTTTTTTGATTTTCAGCTATTTAAAAAAAAAAAAAATTATTTTTGAAAAATTACCAAAAATAGGTTATTGGAGCTATTTTATTGATTTTTTTAGAAATGAAAGCTTGAGTTGTGTTTTATACATTACATAAGAAATAATATTAAAAATATTATGCTAATATGCTTTTAAAAATAGTCGTTAAAAAAACTGACTTTTAACATAAAATCTCCACTCCTGCATTCGGTTTTGGCCGGTCGGGAAGCAGTTTAGTATTAAATCATTCTAAATCTATTTCTATAAAAAATATGGGTACCAAATTTAAAAAATCTCGCGTGACATTTTTTTTATTAATCGATAAAAATGAAACTATTTTTTAAAATTGACAATTTTCGGCCAATGCTGGATGTAGGGTGCAAACTTAAATCAATTCAAAATTTCTTTATTAACCATTTATGAAGCCTTATCTTTTGAAATTAATAAGGAAAAAAATTTTTTATTAACGGAACTTTGAGAAAAAAGTGAATGAATTGTACTATATTTTTGTAAAAAAATAGCCATTTTTCATGCCAATTTCAGAGTGCTGACTTTGCATATTTTTCACGTCTAGACGAATTGAGATAATCCAAAAATTCTTTCAGCATATTATTCTGAAATATGTTGCAAATTACAGAAAATTTTTAAAAAAATTTTACCTCATATATCTCCGGACTTATTCCAGAAAAACGAAAGAAAGTCGAGCCAAAAAATCAAAATTCAAGCGTAAATATCTTTTTAACTGTGAGAGATAACTTAGATGAGTAAGCTTATTTTTTATTTATCTTGCCAAGCACTTTCCAGAAATATAAAAATCTTTAAAACCGGACTTCATTTGTACAAGTTACGGTTTTTTTTAACTTTTACATACTCGAGGTAGTCAACTTTGACATCCTGTAGCTTATCTCGTGTTATCACAGAGTGACTACAAGATGATTTTTCTGAAAGCTTAGGTCCTCCTCTACAAGTCTTCCATACATTTCAATTTGATCCGACCAGTAGTTTAGGAGATTCAAATTTATTACCACAAAATTTGCATTTGACCCCACTGTGCAACGTTTCGCTACATAAGCAACAGTTTCGCAGTATGAATAAATGTATGAAGAAAAAAACTATTTTTTGCCTAAAAGAATTGAATTTTTTTATTTTTAATTCATAAAAAATCCAAAACGGTAAAAAAAGTGTCAAGTCCTATTACTTTCACGTAAAGTCACATAACTTTTAAACAAAATTAGACATAGATCATGAAAATCGATGGAAGCGTTTCGCTTTTATTCACAATTAAGTGAAGGTATGAATTTCAAAAATTTGCTCGTGATATGCTCAAAATTCCTTGGAAAAAACATTGATGACTTTTTTTATGATTGTCAGAATTAAAAAAAAGTAATATACAAAAGGTTATTTGATTTTTATGGTAGCAGTAACAAACTAAAAAACGGTCATAAATGTGCGTGGACAATTAAAACGAAAAAAGAAAAGTGCACTTTTTTAATTATTTGGGTAGATTTATTTACACAAATTGCAACCATATTTATGAGTGGTCATGTTTTAGAACGTTTCGAAAAATTTAAAACGCACACGAATCAGTAAACACTTAATTGTGAATAAAAGCGAAACGCGTCCATCGATTTTCATGATCTATGTCTCATTTTGTTTAAAGAACCAAGAAGTAGCTTTTAAATCTGACGACAGTACTTTTATTTGCTGTGATAAGTTATCAAACGCAATAACCAAAAAAATGGAAGATAGTTTAAAATCTACACATAAATACTTTGATAAATGGAAGATAAAAATTAATGTTAGTAAAACACAAGCTATTATATTTCCATATAATAGATCACAGAAACGTATTCCGACAAAACATTTATATTCTAGGGCCGCTTTTGTTCCTCTGCAGGATAGTATCAAATATCTAGGAATTATCTTAGATAAAAAAAACTATCATTTAAACAACACATACAGCATATTTGTGAAAAAGCAATCAAATGCGGCCGTGCACTTTACCCGTTAGTTAACAGCAGATCTAAACTTAATTTAAAAAACAAGATCCTTATTTACAAAATGTGTATTCGACCAATTTTGAACTACGGATGCCAAGTCTGGTTTAATAAAGCTGCTAAAATTTACACAAGAAAATTACAGATAATACAAAATAAAAATAATAATAATAAAAGTAATAAAAAATTTGCTATAATTTTACGTGTTAATAATTATAATAAATAATATATAATAAATATTATCCAAATTCATTGAAACATAAAATCAATATTTTTGTCAAAATAAGATACCTTCACTTAATTGTGAATAAAAGCGAAACGCGTCCATCGATTTTCATGATCTATGTCTCATTTTGTTTAAAAGTTATGTGACTTTACGTGAAAGTAATATGACTTGACACTTTTTTACCGTTTTGGATTTTTTATGAATTAAAAATAAAAAAATTCAATTTTTTAAGCAAAAAATAGTTTTTTTCTTCATACATTTATTTATAACTGCGAAACTGTTGCTTATGTAGAGAAACGTTGTATGAACAGATTAAAGGAATTGTAACTCCTAATCTTTTTAAATTTGTTTCAGCAAAATCGGACTGGTGGTTCTCGAGTTATGTCAAAAAAAAAAAAAAAAAAAAGACCACCAAAGGTCACAATTTCTCCTATATGATAGTTACTAACTTCAAATCGATATATCTCGATTCCTAGACGTGACCCAGCGAAACGCCGGGACACGTATAACTTCTTTTTTACCGATATAACATTTCCCGTTAGTTTCATCCCATCCCGATTTTGACCGTCGCATAGTGTAATTGGTACGAAAAAACCCGCATTTGGGAACGAGTATTTTAAAAGTGTGTTAAAAATTTCAATAAATCCTTACGGCCTTTTGTATTGTGAACATTTATTGAGTACATTAGATGTGCATTTAACACATGCAATTTAATTTCAACAATAATTTTTGGTTGCAGACCAATGGCTTTCAATTTCTCCCCATGTAGATTTTATTTCAGAGTTTATTTCTGGATGATATATAGCAACGTAAAAAAGATGTGAAAAGAAAACGAATATGTATATAAAGTATATAAAATAATATTTTGTTTAAGTTTTGTAAGGACACTGAAATATTTGTACATAATCTAAAACTGCTCGTCCTTGAGATGATGATGATCGTGGCACTGACAGTTGATTTGATAAAAAAATGAATTATAGAATAAGTAAATATATTTACATATGTATATTAATAATTAAAAATTTGTAACATTAATGCGAAAAATGGATAAAAGTTCTGCAATCAGTTCTCTGATTGCAGTTGTATTATCCAGGTGTTTGCATATAAATTAACATTTTCTACATGACTATTATTCATAGACACATACTAGTTTGGTGTTAATACAACACAAATTTACACATACATATATAAATAAATGTAACACTTTGTTATTAGCCGTTCAACTGATCTTCTTTAATAAGTACTTTCTATATTGAAGAAATTTCTTCAATTCCACATGTTTTTAGATAATTTGAAGATATTAGACGAACTGAAGAATTTTATTCAATTTGACTAAAATAAATTAGTTAACTTTAATGAAATTTCTTCTTCATGCCTTTAGTCGATTTTAAGATATTTAGTCAAATTGAAGAATTTAATTCAATTTTACTAAAATAAATTAGTTAATTTTAACAAAATTTCTTCAAATCTACATGCCTTTAGAAAATTTGAAGAATTTTATTAAAATTTACTAAAGTAAAATAATTAATTAAAAAATTTTCTTCAGTTTTAAATGCCTTTAGTCAAATTAACAAAAGTTTTTATCTATATCAAAGAAATTTTATTAAATTTAATTACTCTAAACGAATTTACTGTAATTTACGAATTTACTGTAACTAAAATTTAATAGAATTAAATTAAGTTATTCTACCAAATTTTAATTACAGTAAATTCATTTATGTGTTAATACATTTTATACATTTTTTGTAAATATCGTTTACATACAGATATATAAGAATGTCTAGTAAAAATCAAATAATAAATCAAAGTATAAGACATGTGCGTACATATATTTTTTTAATGTTATCAAAACCTGTAATTGTATTTATTAAATAATATTAACATAAATTATATCTTAAAAAACACATGCAAATTGATTTTGAAAAATTTTCTTCAATTTTACATGCCTTTAGTCAATTTTAAGACATTTATTCAAATTGAAGAATTTTATTAAATTTTAATAAAATAAATTTGTTCATTTCTTCAAAATATCTTTAAATGTGTGCGTTATTAATCAATTTTAATATTCTTAGTCATGTTGAAGAACTTTATTCTAATTGACTAAAATATATTAGTCAATTTTAAAATTTGCAAAAAATAATAGTTAAATTAACAGATAATTTATTCAAATTAATTCCTTTGAAGGATATTAAATTGAATAAAATTGTGTGTTTGTTTTACTTACGAAGAGTAACAGTCAATTTAACTAAATTTTCGTTGATTTAACAAATCAACATACTAAAAAAAAAAAATACTTTTTGAAAAAAAATTATATTGATTTGAAGAAATAGCCTGTTAATTTAAATATTTTTTTTTTTTGTTAAAATTTTACGAAAAATTTTCGTCAATATTACCTATGTGATTTGGTTCAGTTTTTACTATTTTATTGAAAATAGTTTTAAATTTTTGTTCAATATTTATTATTTTCTTCAAATAAGTTTCAGCGTAATGCATAACAGATGAAAAATTCTTACTTTTCACGTCCAAGAATTCTCGCAATAATAACATTTTCAGTAACGCCGGAATCTTCAAATTTGTGTCTTTCTTTAAAAATTAAAATAAATTTCAAATTTGCAATTATAGAGATTGGCAACAGCAGATTACATAAAGCCTGTATATAAGGGAAACTTAAAAAAATAGCGTTAAATGAAGAAAAAAAATATTAATATTTCTTAACCTAAAATTTGTAAATTTATTTAGATATACAAAAATTTATATTAAGACATTGCTTTCTCGCCTTTTCAAATAAAATTGCATTATTTTTTTTTTATACAAAAATATTAAATATATACTTTATAAGTTATGAATTTTTACATAGAAAGAGCGTAACCTTTTCGATTTTTTTTTTTGGCGATAAAAATTATGACTTCAATACATATTATATAAAAAAAGTACGGAAATCGTATTATCCAATTTTTATTTAAAGCCTACTAAATTAAAAAAAAATGGTAATTTTTTCATAAAAATTGAAAAAATAAAAAAAAAAAATACTAAAATTGATACTTTTATAAATGTAAAATTTCTCATGAAAAATTAAGTCTTTTATGGCAATTTGATATGGATGCAATAGAAATGACATTCAAGTAGAATTAAAATGCCATAACGATTTTTTGCATGACAGCAAACTCTACAAAATTTTAGAGAAAAATCTATTTTTATACCCAAATTTTAAGTTGTTATTTTTGATCCATCTTTGCAAATATTTTAAAATATTTTAAATTAGGACATACACCGCACTGTGGTAGATTATATTTCATCAAAAAATTGAACCTGCGGACAAAGAAGTAATTTTGGGAAATATTGAAAACAAAAATATATTATTTAAAATACACATTGAGATATATTTGTCAAAAATATTTTATGGTAAAATTGACAATATTTTTTACTCTGAATGGTTCACTGTGGAATAGGTCAAAAAGTATGAAAAATCAAGTGAAATGATTTGTTGGAAAAAGTGGGCGTAAAAAGGGGCGTCGCATCAAATAAATAAGACGTATAGGCCATAGTTCTTTCCAAACCAATGTATGCTAAATTTCAAGTAAATATTAGTGGTTCAGCAAAAAAAGAAAAATTAAGTAAAATAATTTGTAGCAGAAAGTGAGCGTAAAAAATGGTGTGGTATCCAATAAATAGATCTTATGAGGCTAAGTTCCTTCTGGACTAAATGTTTGACAAATTTTATGTGAATCGATTAAGGGATTCGGTCAGAAATGAAATAAAATTAGGTAAAATATTATAAAATATTAAAAAATAAAAATTTATTTTAATTATAAATGTAGACAGTGAAAGTGCAAAATCATCTTCTAGAAGAGATTAAGACGACACTTCCGTAAGTATCGACCATGAGTCGTCCAGAAGATTGTTTGACGATAATTCAAGAAGTGTCCTCTTTTAGTCTTTTAGAAGAGTCTTCTACGAGGAATAGTTCTTACCGACGGAAAATGATTTTTATGATACTTTAGCAATAATGATGACGATGAATTTCAACTTCTAGAAGACTCTTCTTAGCGACTTCCACAATAGAAATATTGTTTTCCAGACGACTCGAAGAAAACACTTCTAGAAGTTACGTAAAAAAGTCTCTTGTTATCTTCTAGAAAATGATTTTGTACACTTGCTATTTTTTTCTTCTTTTTTTATTATATTACTAATACATATAACGCAAGAATTTTCAAAATTTAGTTATCGATTTTATTTCACATATAAATAACATAAAACATATTGAAAATAATTTAGTAGTTACAGAACACCAAACAATATCCTATGGAAGACTATACGTGAATTCCGGGTACTTGGAATGAGAAATTGAAATTAATTTAAGATTAATACTAAAAATTTACAGACAAAACTATGAACATTTAATTAACAAGTTACAGTGTGTTTGACGAATTTAAAAATTATTAAAACTTTTCGATACCAATTAGTAAAATTAAAATACGACTTACTTACAAAGGTCACCTTTGACGTATACATATGAAACACAATTTTAGTAAACAATAAATAAAATCTTTAATTATCAGGAACAATTGTCTTTTCATATTTGATATTTACTGCATCCGACTTTACATAAGTTGAATTACTACTGAAGTCAACTTGTACGTGATTTTTCTTGCTCGTTGTTTTTTATTTTTTCAACAAATAATATTATCTTTCAAATGTTTGAAGGGATAATACAAGTTTCTCACTAAATAAACAATTTAACAAAAAGCTTTCATTATCATTATAGAGAGCAGAAATATCTTAAATAATTAATATAAATCACAATCAGTGTTGCTATTTTAGCATTTTTTCTGCTAGATTTAACAGAATGGATTGGCAAATTGCACATTTATTTTAAAAAACTGCTAAATTCTTCTTAGCATAATCCATCTACTTACAGCAGTTTTTTAGCATACATATATTCATTTTTTAATTTTATTATTTGGTTTCTAAATATCAAAAAAAAAAAAAAATATATATATATATATATATATATATATATATATATATATGTATGAACTTATTTACAAATCTATGGTATGTATGTTCATAGAGACCATAATAAAAATAATATGTAATGGTTGGAACATATTATAAGAAAGAAACTCTGTATGTACGGACCGCTAAGAATGTGTGCACACATAGTTGCAAAAAAATGTGTTTAAAAATTTTTAAATATTTTATACATTTATATTCGTATACTTCACTAAATATTAAACATTTTAACAACAAGAAAACAAAAATATAAATTATTTTAAAATATGCTACATTTTTAATACTAAAAATTGCTTAGTTTAAAATTCAACAACCAAAAATGAAATGCCACAAGTTTGTTGAATTCACATAACACAAGTATGTAAAAAGTGGTTTTACAGACAATAAAAAGCGACCCTTTAAAAATGTTAAATGATATATTATCCCATGTACAATCATGTTAGAGAAAATGTTATTGAAATTACTCGTATTACACAAAATGTCTTCAACCTAGACGATTTCCTACTTCCTCAGCCTTGGATATTCGTTTGAAAACCTTATTAAAGAAAAAAATAATTTGAAACTAATTTTTGAAAATGAAGAACATGTGATGCGTTCTACATGTATAAATTTTTCAAAAAATTGGTTACAGAATTACCAAAAAATATATATATTTTTTAAAGGAAATAAGTATGTTTTCCATTGAAAATACTTTAAAAGAAACTAAATCTCCTATTATACCACTTTTAAGAGTAATCAAAATAGATGATAAATATTTTGAATTAATAATATGTACAAATACAATTAGAAAACTAACGTAATTGGGTTAACAACATGAACACAACATAATTTTTGACACAAGTTTATAATTTTAAAACTCGGTGAATGAAGACTCATTCGATCAATTGTTTAAAACGGAAATTTTAAGTAGTATTTTATACATCAGAGAATGGGTAAAATTAGTAGGTTAATGTTGCTATTTCCTTGATATTTCAAATGATTTTGTGGAAGTAGCAAATATTTTAAACTAAATATAAAAAAAAGTAAATTTTTATAATAATCGAATATTTTTTTCAATATATTAATTTTTCATAGAAAAATAAATTTGAATTGTTACAAATTTTCTGCTTCAGTATCTAGATACAAAATTTCAAGTCTAATAGATTAACGTTTGAAAATTAAAAAAATTTTGCAACTAATACTACTTTGATTTTAAAAAATCTTATTTTTTTTCTAATCCAAAAATAATATAATTAAAAAATAAAAAAATTAGGTGTTAAATAATTTTATCTTTAATTACTGGTATTGAACTTAAATTTTACACCTGTTAGTGATAGATGTTGAAGAAGAAAATTTGCGCTATCACTGCCAAATATATTTCTTAAAGACTGATCTAATATTTTTTTGTACATTATATTTATGCAATATTTATGGATATGTTTAAACAACATTATAAATCGTATTAAAGAAAATGTAAATATCGCAAATCAAATATAACTTGTAAAATTCTTGAAATTAAATATGTCATATGATAACAATACTATTTTTATTTTAGTTATCTATAAAAAGTTCAAAAACTTTCAGTTTCGAAAAGAGAGTATTGCCAAAGCAATATTTATTTTTAACTTTGTAAAATAAAATGAAAACTATGACCCGGTTTTATACTGATCCATTAGTACAAACTTAGTTAAGAATCATTTAAGTTAAAGCTCACACTTATGAAATGTTTCGTTTTACAGTTTAAACCTTAAGTTGACTAGAAAATAAACCAAAAATTTAAAAAGAAATTTTTTAAATAACTTGCAAGATATTAAGATATCTTAAGCTTATGGACTCTAAAATTAAAAAGATGTTGGTGCAAAATATATGACCACAAAGAAAATATAAATTTAGAGCGTATTTTGAAATATTTTTTAAATTTAAAAAAATTTTATTAGATTTCGTACTTTTATTCATTTTTGTTTATTTTTAATAAATATTTTTAAGACGTCAGACAATTTTCGTACATAGAAAATTTAAGGAATGGAAAAAGAATACTTAAGTTTTCAATCACAAAACAATTATATAAATAAGGAAACGATAATGTAAAATATTGCTTGCAGTATATGGTTATTTATATTTTATTAAATTTCTTTCTTTTTGTAAAATATATGTATGTATTTTGCATTAATAAAAGATATATGTATATTACTATTACATACATGATATATAAACAGTACAATTCTCCCATTTTATTATAATAAATTTGAAATTCAAATTTAACAAGGTAAAAAAAGTGTAAAACGTGGGTATAACTTTGTATTTAACAGATTTGAGCATATATTTTTTGGGAATTTAGCAGATGACATCGAGAATTTTGTGGCAACATGCATCACAATTAATAGAGTTTAAACAAATTTAAATATACCAAGGTTGGGAACCGATACCGTTATAAATACCGATGCCGATTAAATATCGTTTAAAATTGGTTACAATAACCGATATCCAAATTATTGCTTTCCAAAGAAACGGTATTCAAATACCGTTTCCCTACATACAGTGGCTCACGCTAAAAGTCGGACAAGTTATTACAAATAATTTGTCGCTGATTTTTAATATCATTTTTAAGCACCTTCAAAAAAAAAAAAAATAATAATAAAAATGCCAACAATTACGCTCTTATAGAAAGTTGGGCAAGGAAGAAATTTAAAATATATTGATTTAATTAACCGTTATTTGTAATTAAAGCTAATGCCTCAAATCTAGATTGAAAATTTTTCAGATAATCTGAGGCCCAATAATTTCTGTTTTTTTTTTAACTTTATAGTGGCATTCCATATGGAATTCGGCATCTTACTTTGGAAGAATGGAGAATTGCAAATTCAAAATACTTAGGAGGAAAACCTGAACTTGGAGTATCAAATAATATTTGTAGAAATCATTCAAATAACAAAAAGATATAAATAAGGTAAATGCCATATACCATCAAACAAATAGCTCAACTCCAGAGATTCAATCATTAATTGTCCATGATATTTGAACATTTATTTCTGTTTTAAAACTTGTTACAGTAGCAAAAATAAGTTTCTTCTTAACTTATTTGTACAAAAACCGTACAAAGAGAGCCACGAAAGCACAACTACCATACCCTTCATTAACGATAAAAATTTGAAAAATCGCAATTTTTTCAGGACTGGAAAACAAATAAAAATTGCTTATGTCTGAGAATAAAACTTTAAAAATTAGAAATTAAATATACTATAAACCAAAAAAAAAGTAAGTTTAACTTGTTCTAAAATGGATATTTTTGTGATCCGTTGTCCAGCAAAATCTATGCGTTTTTATTAATTTTTATGGCACTATTCTTACGGTTTCTGAACAAATGACTCCATAAAACCTATTTTTTACTACTTTGAAAAGTTTTGAACAGAAATAAATGTATTCGTTCAAATTTTACGGAGAATAAGTGATTGAACTTCTGAAGTTAAGCTATTGGTTTGGCATTTATTACTTATTCTTTGATGTTATTTATATCATTTTGTTATTTTATGGACTTCTGACTTATTTCTACATATACTATTTGATATTGCACGTTCAGGTTTACTTCCTAAGCATAGGGAAATTGTCATTTTCCATTCCTCCAAAGTAAAATTTTTAAATGCATGTTCATTGCTTTTGAAGTACTTCTCTTAAAGCTATATTTATAAAATTTTTAGTAAAAATATGGTTTTAGCTTTGTTAATAGATAACACAGAAAAAATTATGAAAATACATTTTTTTAAACAAATCTATTTTTTATTTTTAATTTAAATTTAATTAAAAAATTATTTAATTTAATTATTTTATTTCATTTTGTACACGTAGTTTGAAATTCTATAAATTTTTCATTTTGACAACTGTAATAAAAAATACAAATTATATAAATTTTTTAAATCAAAATGGAATAAGGTATTGTAAGACTTCTGCAGGTAAAGTGTACAGAATACACTGCAGATTTTTTACTCAACACCACTATTGCAATTGTGATGATATTTGTAATGCACAAAAAACTGTCAGCAACCTTTAAGATATTTTAAATATGTCCTCCCGTCTGAACTTTTGAATGGCTGCTTATCTGCCCACATAATACCTTTGTGCAAAGGGAAGATCACTTTTGAATATAATTTAGTGGAATCTTTCACATTTGATTAAAGTTCACAATTGCACCAATCCATCCATAATTATCCAAAGCTCCCATATAAGGCCTTCACGCGAGCATAAATCCCATATACTCAGATAAGATTAAACACTTATAACTTATATAAGTGTCTTAAGTATAAACCATACTATAAAGTATTATAAAAATTATTGGTTTACAATATAAGAATACTTTTGTGAGGATGGTTTCTCTATTGGCCATAGTTCCTTTATAAAGCCTTCTGCCAAAAATCTCTAAAATGAAGTGATGTAAAGCATTATGTGGTCGTTCTTGACTGTAATTTCTAATTTTTTTTTTTTTTTTTTTTTTTATAAAATTATGGTTATCTCTTTTCTGGATACGATTCTGTGGGTGATAGAAAGATAAATTGGGCTTAAAATAAGCCGAAATATATATATGCAGATATTGAAGATTTCCGTTGATTACAGAAATATTCTTTAAGTACAAGTTTTTAACATTTGATAAAATTGCTAACCATTTGGTATTATTTTACTATATCAAGTCATAGATGTCGTAAGTTAACATTAATATCAAAGCACGAGTTTACATCACATGGCTTCTCCTTAACAGAATATTGGTATATAAAAGGTAAGTAAATAGTGATAAAGTTTGACAAATTGTGCTTATGTTAAGATTTCTTTTTGGCTTATCGTCCATTAGATTTTAGTAATATCGCTTTCAGGAACGTTCCTCCATAATGACCGCATTCTTAATGATTGTTTTTTTTCAAGAATAAGTATTTACTATGATAAACTTTTAGTAAATATGTTTTGTAATTTTGTTAATATTTTTTATAATTTTGTAATAAATTTTGCTGTAATATGTGTATCTTTATTGAGGATTGCATTTTTTGCAATAGTGTACATATAATTATTATAATTATTATAATAAAAATACTTTTTCATTTGTGTAATTTTTATTTACTTAAAAATTAGTCACCTTTTTTTCCTGCTAAAAATACATTTATTTTCTTTTTTTTAAGTAATTTTTATAAACTTCCAAAAATGAAAAATATGCATTTAGTTCTACTTTTGAAGTGGCGAAGAAGTTCTTTTTTGGAAGCACTTGCTGGATTTGTTTTTGCTGGGTTTAATTAAAAATAATGGTTAATTAAAACAACATGTTTTCAATTTCTTCCTTATCCAACTTTCAATATGAGCGCAAATGTTAGATTTTTTTTAAAGATGTTTAAAAAATACCTTTACAGAAATATTTTATAACAACACTAGCTGACCCGAGCCGCGTTGCTGGCCCTAAGCAAACATTAGTGTTGTATTACTGAACGATTTAAATTGATATTTTAACGAAATTTACGACCTTTAAATAAAAATCTAAGGAATACCTATTATAAAGTGTTTTTTACAGAAGAATTTAAATATGATGTAGAAGCTGACCCGAGCCGCGTTGCTGGCCCTAAGCAAACATTAGTGTTGTATTACTGAACGATGACCCGAGCCGCGTTGCTGGCCCTAAGCAAACATTAGTGTTGTATTACTGAACGATTTAAATTGATATTTTAACGAAATTTACGACCTTTAAATAAAAATCTAAGGAATACCTATTATAAAGTGTTTTTTACAGAAGAATTTAAATATGATGTAGAAGCTGACCCGAGCCGCGTTGCTGGCCCTAAGCAAACATTAGTGTTGTATTACTGAACGATTTAAATTGATATTTTAACGAAATTTACGACCTTTAAATAAAAATCTAAGGAATACCTATTATAAAGTGTTTTTTACAGAAGAATTTAAATATGATGTAGAAGCTGACCCGAGCCGCGTTGCTGGCCCTAAGCAAACATTAGTGTTGTATTACTGAACGATGACCCGAGCCGCGTTGCTGGCCCTAAGCAAACATTAGTGTTGTATTACTGAACGATTTAAATTGATATTTTAACGAAATTTACGACCTTTAAATAAAAATCTAAGGAATACCTATTATAAAGTGTTTTTTACAGAAGAATTTAAATATGATGTAGAAGCTGACCCGAGCCGCGTTGCTGGCCCTAAGCAAACATTAGTGTTGTATTACTGAACGATTTAAATTGATATTTTAACGAAATTTACGACCTTTAAATAAAAATCTAAGGAATACCTATTATAAAGTGTTTTTTACAGAAGAATTTAAATATGACGTAGATGTGGGCTCAATCAAAAAATATACGCATGTATTTAAGGCAAATTTGAATTTATATTTATTTATTACTTCATCTTAAGGTTAGCGGATAGACAATGTCTTTTTTTTGAACGGAATGATGAGAGCTGTAGTCGAAATTGCAGTTGTAATGGAACGCTGCTTGATTCAAATCAGAACTTGAAGCAATTCTTCTTATGCGTTGATTAAAAATTTAAAAGTTGTTAAATTGCTACATTTGCTCGACGATTTCTCATTGCTAACCGAGCCGTTTCATTTCTCGCCTGCCTTTCTTCCTGCGTTTGTGATGTACGAAGTCGGGCCAAACTAATACGGGGTTGTTCTCGTGCGATTTCTCGTTCATATATATTCAATTGATTGACGATATTACGATAAGTACTTGCATTACGTGTTCGACGCGAAATATTAGATCTCCGGGGTCGCGGCATTGTGAATAACACTTAATAACGAATGCCAAAAATACAACAAATGGTTTTAAATATCACAACCTCACTAAATGATGAGCTTTACTTGGAACTTACTGTTTGGAAATAGAATTCTACACCACCACCAGAAAACAAATTGCACAAAAAAGTAAGCGTTTCGATAGAAACAGAAACAGTAATTGTTATAATTTGTATTAAAAAAAATATTTTTAATGATTATTAAGGCAAAGAAATTATGACAAAAAAGAGTTTTTTTTTTATCGCGGATTTTTCGCGAATTTTTTTTCGTATTATCCTTTTCTGGCCGGTGACCGGTCCGAATTGGTGAGAATCATCAAAATCGGTCTAGTCGTTCTTGAGTTATAACAATAGTAACTAACATCACTTTCTTTTATATATATAGATTTATATATCTTTTTATTGTTGACAAGTTAATGTATCAAAAACAATAAATTGCCCGACTTTCAGTATGAGTCACTGTATCAATATATTCATATGTAATATGTATTGAAAAATATTTTCCCATATAATTTACTTGAGAAAATAAGAAAAATGAAATTATTTTTATTTAATTTAACAGTTTATTTAATGAAGTATTTATGGAATTTTGTTTTATTGATTGTTTCTTCATTCTTTGTTCGTTTGCAATAAATATATTTTTTAAAGGGGATTAATCCTCCTAATGCCTCAAATCTAGATTGAGAAACTCAAAGTCGGCGTTATTAAAATGTTTTGTTCCCTACTTTTGTGAATTTTTGACTCTTTAAGATACTACATAGCTAGTGTATAGAGTTAAATAAAACATTTCCATCTCGTCATAGTTTTATGAATTAACAATCTCCGTATTTCCCCTTTTCAACAATTTTTACGCATAAATTTTAACTGCATTAGAATTAAGAACCATTATTTTTTATTATATATTATAGTATGCGAATATCGCTGAGTTTATTGGAGGAATCGCGCTCCATTCCGATCGATCATTGGTGCCATATTTTTTTATTTTTTTAGTTAAGGACCTAATTGGTACTACATATTTGGAACACTATTTCTCCTATACAAAGTTTCTCCTCTGTAATTTAAATATTTTCACTAACTTTTACCTATACAATTCTATAACTTAAAACCTCCTTGAGGAAGCATATTTTCCTTGGTCGTCAATAGATTAAATTTGATACATGATGGAATGAACCTAAACTTTTCCTGGTGATTGGAATGAGTATACCTACGAAATTCGAAACTCATTTTCCATGATATTTTTATTATTGTTCAACTGTGTTATTACCATAGAAGACAAAAACTCTTTTTTTTTTTGCCTTTTTGTGCTCTTTTATTTTTTGTTGTCGGTTTTGTGTGCCTTTATGATTATTTTAAAATTTTTAGAATAAAATTTGCTTTTTTTTTTTTTTTTTTTTGTAAATATTATCGGATTTTTAACACTTATTTGAACGATTTTGCCTGGATTAAAAACCTTATGTAAAAACAAATTTTGTTCAACTTTCTAAGTTTACTATACGCAAAGAAAAACATGGTTCCAACATAATGGTTCTTAACCATTGTATAAAGCTATCACATTAAAACTTTAAATTGCCTTCAAATATCTGTTTGATTTTATCGTTTCAGTATAAGCCATTATATTATAATATTGTTACTGTCAAAAATTTTCAGTATGTTTCTTCCAAAAAAATAGATAAACAGGTAACTATCAAAGTGTTCATTAAGTGTGGTTAAATTAATTGATTGAAATACATATGTGTATGTATTTTTGTATGTCCGTAATGTGTTAGTATATATATTATTTGAAATATAAAGAAACAATATTTTATTTACAATTAATAATTAATAATAATATTAAAATGCATTCAATAATTTCATTCATTAAATTGTATTTATCTTAAAACTGAACTTAATAAAACTAAGTCTTTTGAATTTTTCTAAGATAAAATAAATAAGAAAATGTACTTTTTGTAACAAAAATTACATTTTTGATCAAAGACGCAGTATTGCAAAAATAATATGCTTTCTTGCAATATATTATGTAATTTTAAATTATTTAATGCTAGTAGGAAACATTGTAAGCTGACAGAGAAAATAATGTTGTTGTATACGCTATTATTCTTCTCTCAGATTAGCGCGGACATCATTTGATTCTCAAATGTTAAATGTCATAGACACAAAATAAAATAAAAATGAATATCAAATTGATAAAAAAAATTATTGATTTAAAACACGAAATTGTGTCATTTAATTTTGATGGAAATCAAAATTATATTTTTTAATGGTAAATTTATTTATTTCTCGTAATATATATAATAACTTTTAAATTTATTTTTATATATCTTTCCATCTAAACAAATCTACAATATCTCATAGGAAACGATCTTGGAAATATACACTGAACCATATCTCGTAGGTAGGTTAGTTTAGATAGACAGCAGTAAATATATAAAATAGACAACTCATTTGATCATGGATCATGTGAATCTGTTTTTACATGTCCCAGAATAGGTTCGAATCGAACCAACCTGACGCACGAATAAAAGATCTGATACGTTTAATATTAATTGAAAAGGGATCAGATAATCCATTCATATATGGACTCCCAGTCCTTATATTCCTTATATTCGCAAGAGCAGGAAGTAACAAAGAAAATGTTCCACTGTGTCTTCTTCCTCCTTAAACAGCTTCTAAAATAGTCGCTAAAAGGGAGTCCTAGTCTATTAACACGCGCACCAGTGCCCGTTAATAATGGCTACAAGTGCTCATAGCTGACACCTTGTCAATCCTCGACCGTTTCCGATCGTACTGGGGCTATATCTGTCTCGAGATAGAACATGAAGACTCGTTTGTCCATCTTTCTTAAGCAGTATCATAGATCCTTGAAGAAGGAAACAAGTTCTGGCTAATTTATCTGCAATAATATTTCCCGGGGTACTTGAGTGACCCCTCACCCAGATCAACTCTAGGTTTGAATGTCTCGCCATCTCATTTAAAGATGTCCGGCATTCATGTTCCAGCTTGTATGTCAAATAGACACCCTATCGGTAAAAATGTGTATATGCACTCCGAATACCCTATAGTACAGCCAATTTACCGCACACCTAATGGATGAGATCCCCGCTTGAAGAGCAGTGCAGTGATTCAGCAATTTAAAAGAGACGTTCCTCCTATATGCGGGAATAAAGACACCTCCTCCAACTCCTTCAGAAGATTTGGATCTATCAGTGTAAACCTCAACCGATCCGGCTTTTGTAGTGTGATCGGATGAGATTGAAACTGAGAAGCCTCTGTCCAGAAAGGGTTTGGGAATACAATAATTAATATTGTCAGGAATGTCATACGAGTTTCCCAAAATGGTCGCATGTCTATAGCTTCTACCGTTCCATGCACTAATAGTTCTAACTACAGTCACCGACATAATGGCTATTTGTTTAGCCATTATATTCCGCAAATGGTGGATGTTTCCATCGTTTTCCACCATAATATCGCTCCATACATAAGTATAGGCTTGATCGCCATGTCGAAGATCCATTTTGTATTCCTAGGCAATGTTTGCCTTTGACGCTCTAGCTTGGATGTTCTGGAGCCAGCACAGTTTGGAGTCCAGTATTTACCTAGGTACTTCGCATTGTCCGACACCTTTAATTCATCTCTATTTAGGCAAGGGAGTGGGAAAGATGGAATTTTGTATCCCCTTGAAAAAATAATTAGTTCCATTTTTCCTGAATTCACACTAAGGCTACTATTTGTATATGGTACCTAAATATTTTCTATATACAGCCGCCGCAACGTCGTCCGCAACGCGACGGTTGTGAACCTCAGGGAGTCAAGTTCCCTGAGCATTGTGTTGACATCAATATTCCAAAGAAATGGAGATAGAACTTCCCCCTGAGTAGTGCCTCTATTTGCCTTATATATGTGGTAGCCGCATACATAGTAGAGATTATAACTCTGTTGGTTAGAAGCCACAATATGATGCCAATAGTCGACTGATGTATGTTCAGTCTTTCCATAGCCATCTAAATAGCATCCGGCGTCCCATTATAGAAGGCTCATTCTATATCAATTAAGGGCCACTAATGCATATTCCTTGTACTCGAGAGCATTCTCTATAAATCCTACAAGCGAATGCAACGCTGTCTCAACTGATTTGCCTTTCATGTAGGTGTGTTGGGATGCTGACAATAGGTTAGGTGTTTTGCAAGGTGCAGGTCAACCAGCTTTTCCAATGTTTTTAAGAGAACAGAGGATAGACTAATAGGTCTGAAGTCCTTCGGTCTCGTATGGGAGGTCTTACCCCTTTTTGGGATAAACACCACTTTACATCTAGTTCATGAGTCAGGGATATAAGAGCATGATAAACAAGCCGAGTATATAGCAACCATGGAACTATAATATCAGTATTATACTGTAAGTCTGCAGGTATGATGCCATCTGGGCCCGGGGATTTAAAAGGGGCAAAGCTGTTCAGAGTCCATCTTAGTTCATCTTCTGTTATTTGAATTTGAACGTCATTTAGGTTTGAAACTGTCGCAGGGATCTCCGTTATAGGGAGGCTACCAGGAAAATGCGCATCCATTAAGACGTCTAAGGTCTCATGACCATTTGTTGTCCAGCTGTCAAAATTTTTCTGAATATAACTTGGGACAGAAGGTGAGTAAACCAGGATTTTTCGTAAGCGCTTAGTCTCGGAATGGCCTTCCACGCCGCTACAGAAGATCTTTCAAGATTTGCATTTCGCTTTTCTGATCAGGTTTTTAAGCCTGTTTACTGAGGATTTATAAGCTAACCAGTTTCTTATTAAATAAACTGAGGCACTCTTTACGAGTGTCACCTATTTTGAAGTTCCACCAACCAAGTTCCAGTTTCTTATTAAATAAACTGAGGCACTCTTTACGAGTGTCACCTATTTTGAAGTTCCACCAGTGTGGTTTACTTCTTCCTCTGAAGACCTCAGGTCTGCATGCTACAGAAGTCGCTGTGTCAAATGTATTTGTTAGCAATTCAACAGGGGACTCCATGTCCCGCCGATTGCAAATAGCCTGGGAGTTCTGGAGGATTTGGGACAGAATATCATATGGTTGTGTCTAGTTTTTTTAGTTTACCCCAGATAAAGGGACTTCTATAGTGAAGTAATTTATATATAAGTGATAGGAGAATGTGCAATCACTTGAGACCCTCCACTTGCTGATCATGTTCGAATGCCTAGTACTTACTAGCGTTCTTTACCATTGTTTAAAATATCTAAACTACTACAAAGGATAAAAGCGAAAAGGGATTCACCCATTGTATTAGTACCTGAACTTCCCCAAACGAGCGGTATGTTCCTGTCATTTGCCGCCTTGGTTATTGCGCGAACTTTGGGATTTGGTGGTGGTTCGCTACTATCATGGACCATATAGCTGGAGATACTATAAATGGTGCCACAAGTTGTCTTCCAGGCCGCTATAACCGTGTATTCATCACTAAAATTAGAGAAAATGAAGATACTAAGTATCCTGATTTCACTATGCACGATCTTATCCTATCTGACCTATCTGACGCACGAAGTCCGCAAACTCTTTCATTTGCGATACAGGGTTCTTGGACAAGTGCAATCTCCTCGTCGCTTTTAGCCATCCGGTACATCAATGCACCAGAAGCTGCATTAGAGTGGTGAAGATTAACTTGCGTTATCTTTACCATTGTCATTTATGGCGGTGATTGCGACATTGACGTCATTTTGGTCCTTGTCCAAGAGGGCATCTTCGACAACAGCCTCATCCAGTCGTTCAAAAAACTCAGCAACGAATTCAATGTTTGAGTCGGTGTCTTCTTGAGCGAGAGAACTAGTAGTATTCTCACATTTCTTCCGTAGTGGGATCGTTATCGTCCTAAATCGGTCTGTCTATCTCGTCTTTTCGATAGACCTGTAGAAAGATAAACTCGAAACCGTAGTATATCTTTCCACTTTTCTCTCGAAGGTCGGCAGGTGGTCCTTATTCATAATGATGACGATCCTCTCAGGGTATCCGAACCGAATGAGTTCCAGAATCTACTCTGGTTTAGACAGTTCATCCGATATACGGACTACGGCTTTAGGCAGACGTTGAATCTTGTCGATAGAGACCAGACTAGACGTGGTCGCCTACTGCTTGCTTCAGGAGCAAGGCCGATCGCTCGTTTAAGCAGGCTATTAGTTTGACACGGCTGTGATACCATCCAGTATCATCGCATTGGGGAGAGGGTCCGGGGTTCTCCCTTAAAACTTTCCAGAATACTATCATCATCTTTTCGCGCAATAAATCCCAATTTGAGTGGCAGATAGCACAGTCAACATAACTCCTGTCGACGACAGTTTATATGAGATGACTTTTGGCCACTTCTCTAAACGATTTGTCCATCGGATTGTAGGGCTTCAGAAGTTTGTTCCCGGGCTGTTGACTTTGCAGCTATGCCTTCTCCTCTGACCGTTACCGTTTAGGATCGCCTTTCGAGGAGGTTTTCGCTGCAGTTCGGTCATTAAAGATTTAGCCCAATTTAGGGAATAAGTTCCTCTAGAGTTAGGGATTCGACTGGCTTTTTACCAAGTCGATCCGAAAAACGATCGGCGGCACGCTGTCATAAGGAGGCCCTTCTGGCGTAGGTAATATTGATGAAAAGTTTTCGTAGAATTTTAACGAAAAAAAGTATTTAAGTCAACAGATTTTTTTTTCAAATCAACTAAAAAATTTTTGCCAAAAGTAATTTTTTTTAAATATATAGATTTGAATAAAAATTCGTTAAAAAAATTACCGAAAAGTCTGTTAACTAAGTAAGTAAAACAATACATACTTTGTTTTTCAATTTAACATCCATAAAACAAGTTGCTTTGAGTAAATTGTCTTTTAATTTAATTAATACTTTTTGTAAATTTTAAAATTGACTAATATATGTTAGTCAATTTGAATAAAATTCATTAACCTGACTAAACATTTTTAAAGACATATAAATTTGAATAAATTAACTAATTTATTTTATTCAAATTGAATAAAATTCTTCAATTTGAATAAATATCCCCAAATTTACTAAAGGCATATAGAACTGAAGAAACTTCTTCAAAATCAATTTATACATTGTTCCAACATGATCACTACAATTAAATCATGTTCTTAACTAGTGTATACAGCTTTCACAATAAAACCTTAAATTGCCTTCAAATATTTAATGTTTGATTATATCGTTTCAGTATAAGCCATTATATTATAATATTGTCGTTACTGTCAAAAATTTTCGGTATGTTTACTCTAACAAAAAAGATAAATAGGTAACTATCCAGGTGTTAATTAAGTGTGATTAAATCAATTGAGTGGAATACATATGTGTATTTTTGTATGTCCGTAATGTATTCGTATATGTTGTTGTTTGAAAAATGAAGAAAAAATATTTTATTCACAATAAATAATTAACAATGATATTAAAATGCATTCAAAAATTTCATTCATTAAATTGCATTTATCTGAAAAATTTAACTTAATAAAATTAAGTTTTCTTGAATTATTCTAAGATAAAATAAATAAGAAAATTTACCTTCTGTAACAAAGCTTACATGTTTGATAAAGAACGATGTATTGCAAAAATAATATGCTTCCATGCAACATATGTAATTTAAAATTATTTAATGCTAGTGGGCAACATTGTATGCTGAGAGAGAAAATAATATTGTTGTATACACAATTGTTCATCATTTGATTTCCAAATGTTAAAAGTGATGGACACAAAATAAAATCAGGGTTCCCAGATTTTTTCGATCCTTATTCCAAATAGCAAATATTCATCCGAAAAAATACCCAAATATCTGCTTATATTATCCCCAATAATCCCCACTAAAATAATACCTTTATTTTAGAGGTTAGTATAAACTACATTACTTTTTATTCGTACTGAAATCCATGCCCTTTGTAGATATACAGGTTTGGGTAGGTAAATTACTTAAGTGGTCAATATTGAAAAAGAAAGTTTCCATAGGTTTGCAAAAACCTAAAAAAATCGTTTTAACATTTGTATTAATGAACTTTTCATGTAAATAATTTACATTATTTTTATAGTTAATGCAAATACCGAAGATTAAATTTTTATATCTTCAAAGGTATGAAAGCAAGATAAATTAAGTTCCACTAATTCAATTATTTTTGATACATTTTATTGAACTTTTTAATAACTAATTATAATATACCAACTGAATGCCCCTGAGTTGCATAGAATCCTAAACATTAATAAAAAACAAATTGAAGAAAATGTAAAATACATCGTTCCTGTTAAAACTTCCACTTTCATCGAAAAAAGGTATATATATCTATGTAAACGATACTTTTAAAATTTAATAAAATTTGTTAATACATAAACTAATTAACTTTAACTAAAATATATTAGATTTAAATAAAATAGAATAGTGAAATTTTTTTTAGTCAAATTGAATAAAATTCTTCGATTTGACTAAATATCTTTAAATTTACTAAATGCTAATTTAACTAACTTATTTTAGTTAAATTGAAGAAGACATGTGGAATTGAAGAAATTTCTTCAATATAGAATGCATATTGCAGTAGATCAGTTGATCGACTTCTAAAAAACCGTGAGCACGTGTTTTTTCGCTATACAACTATGTTTAAAAAATCACTTTACATGCATAAACATTCAAATAAACAAATTCTGGTGAAAAATAAGTGTAAATTTGTATAACCAACAAGTTTCGATCAAAAAATAATAGTCGTGCAAAAAAATGTCCATTTATATGCAAATCCCTGGATGACACAAATTGCATGCAGCAAGCAACTATTGAACCTGTGGAAATTTGGAAGCCTTTTTTGTATTATTCTCGATAATGTTAAAAATTTATAATTATTAATATATCGCCACCTAAAATACAAAAGGCCGTAACCACACTTATTAATTTTTTACAGCAGAAACAAAAAACATTATGAAAAAGCATAAGGCCGTAACTACAATTTTTAATTTCTTGCTTAAAATTAAGCAATTAAGGAAAGTTCTAAAATCACTCAATTAAATTCTAAAATTAATCAGGTTAGCCAATAAAAAATTTTCTTTAGGCTGTTTTGACAATGTCGGTTGTGACAATCAGAAAAAATAGGCAAAATTATCTTCAGTACCGTTAATATAGTCCTTGCTATTGTTAAATTGTTTGTGATAGTAAATGAACTTCAATTTGTTTCTTGACAATTTAAAATAAGAATAAAAAAATTAATTATTTATGTTGCGTTAAAACATAATAAGGTTAAAAATAAATTATTGTTTGTTTTCTTTCACATTTTGCATATAATTTCCTTTTTATCTCTTTAAATATGAGTGGTCAAAAAGTTATTGGGAAAAACATAAAGCAGACACGTAGTCGTAGAAGTAAAAACATGCTGCTCAGAGGATAATTGCTTATTCGATGAATCGTTGCGCTCAAGCAATAGATTATTACCAAAGGTAAATGAAGTTATTTAATTTAAATTAAAAACAGTAACTTTCTTATATAAAATTATCTTCTATAATGAAAAAAATTCTAAGACATATTTTTGAAAACATTTAAATATAAATGTTGATTAAAATAAAAAAATTATATTAATAACAAAAATGTACATAACAAGTAACTATGTAGTATAAAGCAAGAGGCTAAATTGAACTTTAAAAAAGGTCAGAAAAACTAAAGCCCCGAAAAATAAGGCTAGAAAAAAGCTAATATATATATATATATATATATATATATATATTTATATTTATATTTATATTTAAGTTAACACCCTTATTATTTGAAGCGAACAGTATGACCTACAAATAAGTATATTGAACATTGTTACGAAATCATATTGCAACAAACAGAATAAATGTCTGCGCGTGTTGTAATATGATCCGTATTTAAATTATTTAATAAAATCAAAGTGTAAGCATTTTCCCACAATAGTTTAAGAAATTGTAATTAACTAAATTGGTAAAAAATAAAATTTAATTCGAATCTTGGCTTCGAACAAGTAAGAACGTGTTTTACTAAAAAACGGTTGTGTGAGTACACAAGTGGCCTGACAGTAATTTTTTTAAATCAAGGAATTGTCCTTGATTAACTGGCACCCGAGCAGGGACCGGCCAGTCGCGTAAAAGGATGTGCGCCGGATCCTTATTAAAAACAGTGAACTTGGCTTGTGAAAAAACATATTGCATAAAATTGAAAAATTATATTCTGATAAAGAAAAATAAAGATAAAGTGATTAATATGTGCTATAACAGGATAAAGTGACCAATATGAAACCAAAGGTTTCAGCGTGCTGCGATCTAGAACTCCGAGCACTCCAGTGCGTAAAAAAATTTTATTGTCACAACATAACCAAATAATAATTAATCCTGGTATGAAAATGTGCTATAACAAAATAAAGTGACCAATATGAAGCCAAAGGTTTCAGCGTGCTGCGATCTCGAACTCCGAGCACTCCAGTGCGTAAAAAAATTTTATTGTCACAACATAACCAAATAATAATTAATCCTGGTATGAAAATGTGCTATAACAAAATAAAGTGACCAATATGAAGCCAAAGGTTTCAGCGTGCTGCGATCTCGAACTCCGAGCACTCCAGTGCGTAAAAAAATTTTATTGTCACAACATAACCAAATAATAATTAATCCTGGTATGAAAATGTGCTATAACAAAATAAAGTGACCAATATGAAGCCAAAGGTTTCAGCGTGCTGCGATCTCGAACTCCGAGCACTCCAGTGCGTAAAAAATTTTACTGTCACAATATAACCAAATAATAATTAATCCTGGTAGAAAAATGTTCAATTCTCCTTCGTAGTACCCTTTTCACAAACGTGAAATTACAGAGGGCTAAAGAAGGCTACTCCTGCAAGTCGTAGTTAACATAAGAACCTGCGCTACTGAGCGGAAATTCTACAAGTCGTAGTTAACATGAGAACCTGCGCTACTGAGTGGAAAACCTGTAAGTTGTAGTCAACATAAGAACCTGCATTACTTAACGGGAATTAAGCCTTACTTTTCGCCTGGTAATAAAGGGTCATGGTTGGCAGGTTCACAGGGTGAGACAAATCGTGCCTCAGTACATTGGCTGCTGCCACTCGGAAATGGACTACACGATCCTCCATCTCAAGGATTATAAAATAAAAGTAGATATAATAATATAAAAAATTTTTAAAGCACAATACGATTTAGATTTAAGCAAAACCCTTAGAGAATGAAGATAAATTAAAAAAAAGGGACTTCCATGTAAGAAATGGGAAGTAAAAATAATCTTCCCACTAAATAAAAATTAATGAAAAAAAAGCATACAAAAATTCTTTTGTTTTGGTTTTTACTTAAATCACAAGCCAAGTTTGAACTCGAAAAGAAATAATTATTAAATCTATTAACCCTATTTTTCCATTTCATTTTAGAAACAAACTCCTAAATATTTTTTCAATTCTCCAGCATCGCCGATGTACAGGTAGATACCTCTAACGGACAAAAAATTAAATAATAATAAAAAAAAAATATATCAAAAAATTTCACATAAAAATTTTTTTTCAAAAAATTTCCTACCAAAAGAAAATTTATCGAAAGTTTTCTATAAATAAAATATTTATCGAACATTTCTTAGCAAAAGAAAATTTCTGGAAATTTTTTCTATTAATTAAAAAATTTCGAAGATTATAAATAAAAATTTTGTTGAAAATTCTTATAAATACCAAATTTAGCGTAGATTTCTTTAAATAGAAAAATATTACAATTTTTGTTTAATGAAATATTTATTTAAATTTTTTAAATTGAAAATTTATTAAAAATTTTCCAAAAAAATAAATTAAAATAAAAATTATCTATGAACTGTAAATTTATTTAAAATTTTCCATTAAATAAAAAAAAAATCCAATTAATTTTTGCAAAACAAAATCCTTATCATATTATAAAAATCCTTATCATATTATAAAAATCCTTCCCTTTTGAAGTGCTCTAATTGTGCTGGAAGTCTTGTGCTCGTTCAAATTTGCGTAATCCTTTGAGATTAAATACTTTTATTATTTTACATTGAATACCTTACAACATCTAACTTAAATATTCCCACGAATCCTATATCTTTTGCAAATTACGGAAGTTCCAAGGAAGGTATCCTTTAAGATCAGAATGGAGGCTTTACAAAAACAAGTCCTTGAAATGACCGGGGCTCTCAATGCAACTCTTGCACAAGTAAAAGTCCTGGAAGCTAAGATTAAAGAAATGGAGCAGGGTCCCGTTTCAACAGAGGCTGGCCCTCAACCACCTCCACCTCCTCGAACTGAATATGAGCTTAAGGAAATATCTCAATTGCCTGACCGAGTGAAAGAGTTGCAGCCTTTTGATGGCAATCCCACGCACTATGTGTCATGGATCCATAGTGTGGAGTCTATTCTGCGCGACTATGAGATAGTCCGGAGCAAGCCCATATACAGGGCAATATTACAGAGCATTCGACAAAAAATAAGAGGAAGCGCTGACACTGCACTTGTATCTTATAATGTGTTTGAGCCGGACTGGCTCAAAATGAAGGAATGCCTGTCACTTCATTACGCAGACAAAAGGGATGTAAGTACCCTCGAACACCAATTGAACCAATTGACACAGAAAAACTCTAGGATTGATGAGTTCTATGCAGCTGTGAACCACCAATTCTCCTTAATTATAAATAAGATAAGGACTGAAAGCTATTCTAAAGAAACCGTAGATGCGCTTATAGAGACGTATCGTAATAGGGCACTAGATGTCTTTATTCGTGGCTTGAACGGAGAGCTTTCAAGGTTATTAATTGTACAAAGACCCAAGACGCTACCGGAGGCATACGCTATGTGCCTAGAAATGCAAAACCTGAGTTTGAGAAGCATCAATTTGCATCCAGTTAGTCGGAATCAGATAACTGTCCCCATGAACGTAATGCCTCGAACTGAATATAGACCACAATTGCCACCAAAACCATATAATAAATTTCAAGGAAAGAACTTTAGACCATGGAATAATTTTTCAGCACCGCAACCACTACCGCCAAGGCCTTTAGGACCAAAACCAGCGGAGAAAATGGAGGTAGATAGCTCCATGCAATCCAGGGCAGTTAATTACATGAATAGGCCTTCAGGATTTAAAATTGGTTCCAGATCAGATAATTTTAGGAATCCGTTTAAGCGACAAAAACTCTTTAATACTTGGATGGAACACAGCCACCCTACTCCCGACACTTTGGCAAATGCCGAATGCACAGGATATGATGGTGATGAAACACAAGGAAGTGATGGAATCATTCCCGAAATAAATTTTATGAAGGGTGCCTCCCTTCTAGCGTTCCATACATAAAAATAATAACCAAAACTAGGGTGCCCTTAAAGTTTCTCATAGACACTGGTGCGAACAAAAACTTTGTAGCTCAGGGATATAAGAGCATGATAAACAAGCCGAGTATATAGCAACCATGGAACTATAATATCAGTATTATACTGTAAGTCTGCAGGTATGATGCCATCTGGGCCCGGGGATTTAAAAGGGGCAAAGCTGTTCAGAGTCCATCTTAGTTCATCTTCTGTTATTTGAATTTGAACGTCATTTAGGTTTGAAACTGTCGCAGGGATCTCCGTTATAGGGAGGCTACCAGGAAAATGCGCATCCATTAAGACGTCTAAGGTCTCATGACCATTTGTTGTCCAGCTGTCAAAATTTTTCTGAATATAACTTGGGACAGAAGGTGAGTAAACCAGGATTTTTCGTAAGCGCTTAGTCTCGGAATGGCCTTCCACGCCGCTACAGAAGATCTTTCAAGATTTGCATTTCGCTTTTCTGATCAGGTTTTTAAGCCTGTTTACTGAGGATTTATAAGCTAACCAGTTTCTTATTAAATAAACTGAGGCACTCTTTACGAGTGTCACCTATTTTGAAGTTCCACCAACCAAGTTCCAGTTTCTTATTAAATAAACTGAGGCACTCTTTACGAGTGTCACCTATTTTGAAGTTCCACCAGTGTGGTTTACTTCTTCCTCTGAAGACCTCAGGTCTGCATGCTACAGAAGTCGCTGTGTCAAATGTATTTGTTAGCAATTCAACAGGGGACTCCATGTCCCGCCGATTGCAAATAGCCTGGGAGTTCTGGAGGATTTGGGACAGAATATCATATGGTTGTGTCTAGTTTTTTTAGTTTACCCCAGATAAAGGGACTTCTATAGTGAAGTAATTTATATATAAGTGATAGGAGAATGTGCAATCACTTGAGACCCTCCACTTGCTGATCATGTTCGAATGCCTAGTACTTACTAGCGTTCTTTACCATTGTTTAAAATATCTAAACTACTACAAAGGATAAAAGCGAAAAGGGATTCACCCATTGTATTAGTACCTGAACTTCCCCAAACGAGCGGTATGTTCCTGTCATTTGCCGCCTTGGTTATTGCGCGAACTTTGGGATTTGGTGGTGGTTCGCTACTATCATGGACCATATAGCTGGAGATACTATAAATGGTGCCACAAGTTGTCTTCCAGGCCGCTATAACCGTGTATTCATCACTAAAATTAGAGAAAATGAAGATACTAAGTATCCTGATTTCACTATGCACGATCTTATCCTATCTGACCTATCTGACGCACGAAGTCCGCAAACTCTTTCATTTGCGATACAGGGTTCTTGGACAAGTGCAATCTCCTCGTCGCTTTTAGCCATCCGGTACATCAATGCACCAGAAGCTGCATTAGAGTGGTGAAGATTAACTTGCGTTATCTTTACCATTGTCATTTATGGCGGTGATTGCGACATTGACGTCATTTTGGTCCTTGTCCAAGAGGGCATCTTCGACAACAGCCTCATCCAGTCGTTCAAAAAACTCAGCAACGAATTCAATGTTTGAGTCGGTGTCTTCTTGAGCGAGAGAACTAGTAGTATTCTCACATTTCTTCCGTAGTGGGATCGTTATCGTCCTAAATCGGTCTGTCTATCTCGTCTTTTCGATAGACCTGTAGAAAGATAAACTCGAAACCGTAGTATATCTTTCCACTTTTCTCTCGAAGGTCGGCAGGTGGTCCTTATTCATAATGATGACGATCCTCTCAGGGTATCCGAACCGAATGAGTTCCAGAATCTACTCTGGTTTAGACAGTTCATCCGATATACGGACTACGGCTTTAGGCAGACGTTGAATCTTGTCGATAGAGACCAGACTAGACGTGGTCGCCTACTGCTTGCTTCAGGAGCAAGGCCGATCGCTCGTTTAAGCAGGCTATTAGTTTGACACGGCTGTGATACCATCCAGTATCATCGCATTGGGGAGAGGGTCCGGGGTTCTCCCTTAAAACTTTCCAGAATACTATCATCATCTTTTCGCGCAATAAATCCCAATTTGAGTGGCAGATAGCACAGTCAACATAACTCCTGTCGACGACAGTTTATATGAGATGACTTTTGGCCACTTCTCTAAACGATTTGTCCATCGGATTGTAGGGCTTCAGAAGTTTGTTCCCGGGCTGTTGACTTTGCAGCTATGCCTTCTCCTCTGACCGTTACCGTTTAGGATCGCCTTTCGAGGAGGTTTTCGCTGCAGTTCGGTCATTAAAGATTTAGCCCAATTTAGGGAATAAGTTCCTCTAGAGTTAGGGATTCGACTGGCTTTTTACCAAGTCGATCCGAAAAACGATCGGCGGCACGCTGTCATAAGGAGGCCCTTCTGGCGTAGGTAATATTGATGAAAAGTTTTCGTAGAATTTTAACGAAAAAAAGTATTTAAGTCAACAGATTTTT
Source organism: Protocalliphora azurea (assembly GCA_932274085.1). NCBI lineage: Eukaryota > Metazoa > Arthropoda > Insecta > Diptera > Calliphoridae > Protocalliphora > Protocalliphora azurea. The sequence goes on along the minus strand of OW026521.1, from coordinate 56,241,127 downwards.
TTTTCAAATCAACTAAAAAATTTTTGCCAAAAGTAATTTTTTTTAAATATATAGATTTGAATAAAAATTCGTTAAAAAAATTACCGAAAAGTCTGTTAACTAAGTAAGTAAAACAATACATACTTTGTTTTTCAATTTAACATCCATAAAACAAGTTGCTTTGAGTAAATTGTCTTTTAATTTAATTAATACTTTTTGTAAATTTTAAAATTGACTAATATATGTTAGTCAATTTGAATAAAATTCATTAACCTGACTAAACATTTTTAAAGACATATAAATTTGAATAAATTAACTAATTTATTTTATTCAAATTGAATAAAATTCTTCAATTTGAATAAATATCCCCAAATTTACTAAAGGCATATAGAACTGAAGAAACTTCTTCAAAATCAATTTATACATTGTTCCAACATGATCACTACAATTAAATCATGTTCTTAACTAGTGTATACAGCTTTCACAATAAAACCTTAAATTGCCTTCAAATATTTAATGTTTGATTATATCGTTTCAGTATAAGCCATTATATTATAATATTGTCGTTACTGTCAAAAATTTTCGGTATGTTTACTCTAACAAAAAAGATAAATAGGTAACTATCCAGGTGTTAATTAAGTGTGATTAAATCAATTGAGTGGAATACATATGTGTATTTTTGTATGTCCGTAATGTATTCGTATATGTTGTTGTTTGAAAAATGAAGAAAAAATATTTTATTCACAATAAATAATTAACAATGATATTAAAATGCATTCAAAAATTTCATTCATTAAATTGCATTTATCTGAAAAATTTAACTTAATAAAATTAAGTTTTCTTGAATTATTCTAAGATAAAATAAATAAGAAAATTTACCTTCTGTAACAAAGCTTACATGTTTGATAAAGAACGATGTATTGCAAAAATAATATGCTTCCATGCAACATATGTAATTTAAAATTATTTAATGCTAGTGGGCAACATTGTATGCTGAGAGAGAAAATAATATTGTTGTATACACAATTGTTCATCATTTGATTTCCAAATGTTAAAAGTGATGGACACAAAATAAAATCAGGGTTCCCAGATTTTTTCGATCCTTATTCCAAATAGCAAATATTCATCCGAAAAAATACCCAAATATCTGCTTATATTATCCCCAATAATCCCCACTAAAATAATACCTTTATTTTAGAGGTTAGTATAAACTACATTACTTTTTATTCGTACTGAAATCCATGCCCTTTGTAGATATACAGGTTTGGGTAGGTAAATTACTTAAGTGGTCAATATTGAAAAAGAAAGTTTCCATAGGTTTGCAAAAACCTAAAAAAATCGTTTTAACATTTGTATTAATGAACTTTTCATGTAAATAATTTACATTATTTTTATAGTTAATGCAAATACCGAAGATTAAATTTTTATATCTTCAAAGGTATGAAAGCAAGATAAATTAAGTTCCACTAATTCAATTATTTTTGATACATTTTATTGAACTTTTTAATAACTAATTATAATATACCAACTGAATGCCCCTGAGTTGCATAGAATCCTAAACATTAATAAAAAACAAATTGAAGAAAATGTAAAATACATCGTTCCTGTTAAAACTTCCACTTTCATCGAAAAAAGGTATATATATCTATGTAAACGATACTTTTAAAATTTAATAAAATTTGTTAATACATAAACTAATTAACTTTAACTAAAATATATTAGATTTAAATAAAATAGAATAGTGAAATTTTTTTTAGTCAAATTGAATAAAATTCTTCGATTTGACTAAATATCTTTAAATTTACTAAATGCTAATTTAACTAACTTATTTTAGTTAAATTGAAGAAGACATGTGGAATTGAAGAAATTTCTTCAATATAGAATGCATATTGCAGTAGATCAGTTGATCGACTTCTAAAAAACCGTGAGCACGTGTTTTTTCGCTATACAACTATGTTTAAAAAATCACTTTACATGCATAAACATTCAAATAAACAAATTCTGGTGAAAAATAAGTGTAAATTTGTATAACCAACAAGTTTCGATCAAAAAATAATAGTCGTGCAAAAAAATGTCCATTTATATGCAAATCCCTGGATGACACAAATTGCATGCAGCAAGCAACTATTGAACCTGTGGAAATTTGGAAGCCTTTTTTGTATTATTCTCGATAATGTTAAAAATTTATAATTATTAATATATCGCCACCTAAAATACAAAAGGCCGTAACCACACTTATTAATTTTTTACAGCAGAAACAAAAAACATTATGAAAAAGCATAAGGCCGTAACTACAATTTTTAATTTCTTGCTTAAAATTAAGCAATTAAGGAAAGTTCTAAAATCACTCAATTAAATTCTAAAATTAATCAGGTTAGCCAATAAAAAATTTTCTTTAGGCTGTTTTGACAATGTCGGTTGTGACAATCAGAAAAAATAGGCAAAATTATCTTCAGTACTGTTAATATAGTCCTTGCTATTGTTAAATTGTTTGTGATAGTAAATGAACTTCAATTTGTTTCTTGACAATTTAAAATAAGAATAAAAAAATTAATTATTTATGTTGCGTTAAAACATAATAAGGTTAAAAATAAATTATTGTTTGTTTTCTTTCACATTTTGCATATAATTTCCTTTTTATCTCTTTAAATATGAGTGGTCAAAAAGTTATTGGGAAAAACATAAAGCAGACACGTAGTCGTAGAAGTAAAAACATGCTGCTCAGAGGATAATTGCTTATTCGATGAATCGTTGCGCTCAAGCAATAGATTATTACCAAAGGTAAATGAAGTTATTTAATTTAAATTAAAAACAGTAACTTTCTTATATAAAATTATCTTCTATAATGAAAAAAATTCTAAGACATATTTTTGAAAACATTTAAATATAAATGTTGATTAAAATAAAAAAATTATATTAATAACAAAAATGTACATAACAAGTAACTATGTAGTATAAAGCAAGAGGCTAAATTGAACTTTAAAAAAGGTCAGAAAAACTAAAGCCCCGAAAAATAAGGCTAGAAAAAAGCTAATATATATATATATATATATATATATATATATATATTTATATTTATATTTATATTTATATTTATATTTATATTTATATTTATATTTATATTTATATTTATATTTATATTTAAGTTAACACCCTTATTATTTGAAGCGAACAGTATGACCTACAAATAAGTATATTGAACATTGTTACGAAATCATATTGCAACAAACAGAATAAATGTCTGCGCGTGTTGTAATATGATCCGTATTTAAATTATTTAATAAAATCAAAGTGTAAGCATTTTCCCACAATAGTTTAAGAAATTGTAATTAACTAAATTGGTAAAAATAAAATTTAATTCGAATCTTGGCTTCGAACAAGTAAGAACGTGTTTTACTAAAAAACGGTTGTGTGAGTACACAAGTGGCCTGACAGTAATTTTTTTAAATCAAGGAATTGTCCTTGATTAACTGGCGCCCGAGCAGGGACCGGCCAGTCGCGTAAAAGGATGTGCGCCGGATCCTTATTAAAAACAGTGAACTTGGCTTGTGAAAAAACATATTGCATAAAATTGAAAAATTATATTCTGATAAAGAAAAATAAAGATAAAGTGATTAATATGTGCTATAACAGGAAAAAGTGACCAATATGTGCTATAACAGGATAAAGTGACCAATATGAAACCAAAGGTTTCAGCGTGCTGCGATCTAGAACTCCGAGCACTCCAGTGCGTAAAAAAATTTTATTGTCACAACATAACCAAATAATAATTAATCCTGGTATGAAAATGTGCTATAACAAAATAAAGTGACCAATATGAAGCCAAAGGTTTCAGCGTGCTGCGATCTCGAACTCCGAGCACTCCAGTGCGTAAAAAAATTTTATTGTCACAACATAACCAAATAATAATTAATCCTGGTATGAAAATGTGCTATAACAAAATAAAGTGACCAATATGAAGCCAAAGGTTTCAGCGTGCTGCGATCTCGAACTCCGAGCACTCCAGTGCGTAAAAAATTTTACTGTCACAATATAACCAAATAATAATTAATCCTGGTAGAAAAATGTGCAATTCTCCTTCGTAGTACCCTTTTCACAAACGTGAAATTACAGAGGGCTAAAGAAGGCTACTCCTGCAAGTCGTAGTTAACATAAGAACCTGCGCTACTGAGCGGAAATTCTACAAGTCGTAGTTAACATGAGAACCTGCGCTACTGAGTGGAAAACCAGTAAGTTGTAGTCAACATAAGAACCTGCATTACTTAACGGGAATTAAGCCTTACTTTTCGCCTGGTAATAAAGGGTCATGGTTGGCAGGTTCACAGGGTGAGACAAATCGTGCCTCAGTACGTTGGCTGCTGCCACTCGGAAATGGACTACACGATCCTCCATCTCAAGGATTATAAAATAAAAGTAGATATAATAATATAAAAAATTTTTAAAGCACAATACGATTTAGATTTAAGCAAAACCCTTAGAGAATGAAGATAAATTAAAAAAAAGGGACTTCCATGTAAGAAATGGGAAGTAAAAATAATCTTCCCACTAAATAAAAATTAATGAAAAAAAAAAGCATACAAAAATTCTTTTGTTTTGGTTTTTACTTAAATCACAAGCCAAGTTTGAACTCGAAAAGAAATAATTATTAAATCTATTAACCCTATTTTTCCATTTCATTTTAGAAACAAACTCCTAAATATTTTTTCAATTCTCCAGCATCGCCGATGTACAGGTAGATACCTCTAACGGACAAAAAATTAAATAATAATAAAAAAAAAATATATCAAAAAATTTCACATAAAAATTTTTTTTCAAAAAATTTCCTACCAAAAGAAAATTTATCGAAAGTTTTCTATAAATAAAATATTTATCGAACATTTCTTAGCAAAAGAAAATTTCTGGAAATTTTTTCTATTAATTAAAAAATTTCGAAGATTATAAATAAAAATTTTGTTGAAAATTCTTATAAATACCAAATTTAGCGTAGATTTCTTTAAATAGAAAAATATTACAATTTTTGTTTAATGAAATATTTATTTAAATTTTTTAAATTGAAAATTTATTAAAAATTTTCCAAAAAAATAAATTAAAATAAAAATTATCTATGAACTGTAAATTTATTTAAAATTTTCCATTAAATAAAAAAAAAATCCAATTAATTTTTGCAAAACAAAATCCTTATCATATTATAAAAATCCTTATCATATTATAAAAATCCTTCCCTTTTGAAGTGCTCTAATTGTGCTGGAAGTCTTGTGCTCGTTCAAATTTGCGTAATCCTTTGAGATTAAATACTTTTATTATTTTACATTGAATACCTTACAACATCTAACTTAAATATTCCCACGAATCCTATATCTTTTGCAAATTACGGAAGTTCCAAGGAAGGTATCCTTTAAGATCAGAATGGAGGCTTTACAAAAACAAGTCCTTGAAATGACCGGGGCTCTCAATGCAACTCTTGCACAAGTAAAAGTCCTGGAAGCTAAGATTAAAGAAATGGAGCAGGGTCCCGTTTCAACAGAGGCTGGCCCTCAACCACCTCCACCTCCTCGAACTGAATATGAGCTTAAGGAAATATCTCAATTGCCTGACCGAGTGAAAGAGTTGCAGCCTTTTGATGGCAATCCCACGCACTATGTGTCATGGATCCATAGTGTGGAGTCTATTCTGCGCGACTATGAGATAGTCCGGAGCAAGCCCATATACAGGGCAATATTACAGAGCATTCGACAAAAAATAAGAGGAAGCGCTGACACTGCACTTGTATCTTATAATGTGTTTGAGCCGGACTGGCTCAAAATGAAGGAATGCCTGTCACTTCATTACGCAGACAAAAGGGATGTAAGTACCCTCGAACACCAATTGAACCAATTGACACAGAAAAACTCTAGGATTGATGAGTTCTATGCAGCTGTGAACCACCAATTCTCCTTAATTATAAATAAGATAAGGACTGAAAGCTATTCTAAAGAAACCGTAGATGCGCTTATAGAGACGTATCGTAATAGGGCACTAGATGTCTTTATTCGTGGCTTGAACGGAGAGCTTTCAAGGTTATTAATTGTACAAAGACCCAAGACGCTACCGGAGGCATACGCTATGTGCCTAGAAATGCAAAACCTGAGTTTGAGAAGCATCAATTTGCATCCAGTTAGTCGGAATCAGATAACTGTCCCCATGAACGTAATGCCTCGAACTGAATATAGACCACAATTGCCACCAAAACCATATAATAAATTTCAAGGAAAGAACTTTAGACCATGGAATAATTTTTCAGCACCGCAACCACTACCGCCAAGGCCTTTAGGACCAAAACCAGCGGAGAAAATGGAGGTAGATAGCTCCATGCAATCCAGGGCAGTTAATTACATGAATAGGCCTTCAGGATTTAAAATTGGTTCCAGATCAGATAATTTTAGGAATCCGTTTAAGCGACAAAAACTCTTTAATACTTGGATGGAACACAGCCACCCTACTCCCGACACTTTGGCAAATGCCGAATGCACAGGATATGATGGTGATGAAACACAAGGAAGTGATGGAATCATTCCCGAAATAAATTTTATGAAGGGTGCCTCCCTTCAAGCGTTCCATACATAAAAATAATAACCAAAACTAGGGTGCCCTTAAAGTTTCTCATAGACACTGGTGCGAACAAAAACTTTGTAGCTCAGGGATATAAGAGCATGATAAACAAGCCGAGTATATAGCAACCATGGAACTATAATATCAGTATTATACTGTAAGTCTGCAGGTATGATGCCATCTGGGCCCGGGGATTTAAAAGGGGCAAAGCTGTTCAGAGTCCATCTTAGTTCATCTTCTGTTATTTGAATTTGAACGTCATTTAGGTTTGAAACTGTCGCAGGGATCTCCGTTATAGGGAGGCTACCAGGAAAATGCGCATCCATTAAGACGTCTAAGGTCTCATGACCATTTGTTGTCCAGCTGTCAAAATTTTTCTGAATATAACTTGGGACAGAAGGTGAGTAAACCAGGATTTTTCGTAAGCGCTTAGTCTCGGAATGGCCTTCCACGCCGCTACAGAAGATCTTTCAAGATTTGCATTTCGCTTTTCTGATCAGGTTTTTAAGCCTGTTTACTGAGGATTTATAAGCTAACCAGTTTCTTATTAAATAAACTGAGGCACTCTTTACGAGTGTCACCTATTTTGAAGTTCCACCAACCAAGTTCCAGTTTCTTATTAAATAAACTGAGGCACTCTTTACGAGTGTCACCTATTTTGAAGTTCCACCAGTGTGGTTTACTTCTTCCTCTGAAGACCTCAGGTCTGCATGCTACAGAAGTCGCTGTGTCAAATGTATTTGTTAGCAATTCAACAGGGGACTCCATGTCCCGCCGATTGCAAATAGCCTGGGAGTTCTGGAGGATTTGGGACAGAATATCATATGGTTGTGTCTAGTTTTTTTAGTTTACCCCAGATAAAGGGACTTCTATAGTGAAGTAATTTATATATAAGTGATAGGAGAATGTGCAATCACTTGAGACCCTCCACTTGCTGATCATGTTCGAATGCCTAGTACTTACTAGCGTTCTTTACCATTGTTTAAAATATCTAAACTACTACAAAGGATAAAAGCGAAAAGGGATTCACCCATTGTATTAGTACCTGAACTTCCCCAAACGAGCGGTATGTTCCTGTCATTTGCCGCCTTGGTTATTGCGCGAACTTTGGGATTTGGTGGTGGTTCGCTACTATCATGGACCATATAGCTGGAGATACTATAAATGGTGCCACAAGTTGTCTTCCAGGCCGCTATAACCGTGTATTCATCACTAAAATTAGAGAAAATGAAGATACTAAGTATCCTGATTTCACTATGCACGATCTTATCCTATCTGACCTATCTGACGCACGAAGTCCGCAAACTCTTTCATTTGCGATACAGGGTTCTTGGACAAGTGCAATCTCCTCGTCGCTTTTAGCCATCCGGTACATCAATGCACCAGAAGCTGCATTAGAGTGGTGAAGATTAACTTGCGTTATCTTTACCATTGTCATTTATGGCGGTGATTGCGACATTGACGTCATTTTGGTCCTTGTCCAAGAGGGCATCTTCGACAACAGCCTCATCCAGTCGTTCAAAAAACTCAGCAACGAATTCAATGTTTGAGTCGGTGTCTTCTTGAGCGAGAGAACTAGTAGTATTCTCACATTTCTTCCGTAGTGGGATCGTTATCGTCCTAAATCGGTCTGTCTATCTCGTCTTTTCGATAGACCTGTAGAAAGATAAACTCGAAACCGTAGTATATCTTTCCACTTTTCTCTCGAAGGTCGGCAGGTGGTCCTTATTCATAATGATGACGATCCTCTCAGGGTATCCGAACCGAATGAGTTCCAGAATCTACTCTGGTTTAGACAGTTCATCCGATATACGGACTACGGCTTTAGGCAGACGTTGAATCTTGTCGATAGAGACCAGACTAGACGTGGTCGCCTACTGCTTGCTTCAGGAGCAAGGCCGATCGCTCGTTTAAGCAGGCTATTAGTTTGACACGGCTGTGATACCATCCAGTATCATCGCATTGGGGAGAGGGTCCGGGGTTCTCCCTTAAAACTTTCCAGAATACTATCATCATCTTTTCGCGCAATAAATCCCAATTTGAGTGGCAGATAGCACAGTCAACATAACTCCTGTCGACGACAGTTTATATGAGATGACTTTTGGCCACTTCTCTAAACGATTTGTCCATCGGATTGTAGGGCTTCAGAAGTTTGTTCCCGGGCTGTTGACTTTGCAGCTATGCCTTCTCCTCTGACCGTTACCGTTTAGGATCGCCTTTCGAGGAGGTTTTCGCTGCAGTTCGGTCATTAAAGATTTAGCCCAATTTAGGGAATAAGTTCCTCTAGAGTTAGGGATTCGACTGGCTTTTTACCAAGTCGATCCGAAAAACGATCGGCGGCACGCTGTCATAAGGAGGCCCTTCTGGCGTAGGTAATATTGATGAAAAGTTTTCGTAGAATTTTAACGAAAAAAAGTATTTAAGTCAACAGATTTTTTTTTCAAATCAACTAAAAAATTTTTGCCAAAAGTAATTTTTTTTAAATATATAGATTTGAATAAAAATTCGTTAAAAAAATTACCGAAAAGTCTGTTAACTAAGTAAGTAAAACAATACATACTTTGTTTTTCAATTTAACATCCATAAAACAAGTTGCTTTGAGTAAATTGTCTTTTAATTTAATTAATACTTTTTGTAAATTTTAAAATTGACTAATATATGTTAGTCAATTTGAATAAAATTCATTAACCTGACTAAACATTTTTAAAGACATATAAATTTGAATAAATTAACTAATTTATTTTATTCAAATTGAATAAAATTCTTCAATTTGAATAAATATCCCCAAATTTACTAAAGGCATATAGAACTGAAGAAACTTCTTCAAAATCAATTTATACATTGTTCCAACATGATCACTACAATTAAATCATGTTCTTAACTAGTGTATACAGCTTTCACAATAAAACCTTAAATTGCCTTCAAATATTTAATGTTTGATTATATCGTTTCAGTATAAGCCATTATATTATAATATTGTCGTTACTGTCAAAAATTTTCGGTATGTTTACTCTAACAAAAAAGATAAATAGGTAACTATCCAGGTGTTAATTAAGTGTGATTAAATCAATTGAGTGGAATACATATGTGTATTTTTGTATGTCCGTAATGTATTCGTATATGTTGTTGTTTGAAAAATGAAGAAAAAATATTTTATTCACAATAAATAATTAACAATGATATTAAAATGCATTCAAAAATTTCATTCATTAAATTGCATTTATCTGAAAAATTTAACTTAATAAAATTAAGTTTTCTTGAATTATTCTAAGATAAAATAAATAAGAAAATTTACCTTCTGTAACAAAGCTTACATGTTTGATAAAGAACGATGTATTGCAAAAATAATATGCTTCCATGCAACATATGTAATTTAAAATTATTTAATGCTAGTGGGCAACATTGTATGCTGAGAGAGAAAATAATATTGTTGTATACACAATTGTTCATCATTTGATTTCCAAATGTTAAAAGTGATGGACACAAAATAAAATCAGGGTTCCCAGATTTTTTCGATCCTTATTCCAAATAGCAAATATTCATCCGAAAAAATACCCAAATATCTGCTTATATTATCCCCAATAATCCCCACTAAAATAATACCTTTATTTTAGAGGTTAGTATAAACTACATTACTTTTTATTCGTACTGAAATCCATGCCCTTTGTAGATATACAGGTTTGGGTAGGTAAATTACTTAAGTGGTCAATATTGAAAAAGAAAGTTTCCATAGGTTTGCAAAAACCTAAAAAAATCGTTTTAACATTTGTATTAATGAACTTTTCATGTAAATAATTTACATTATTTTTATAGTTAATGCAAATACCGAAGATTAAATTTTTATATCTTCAAAGGTATGAAAGCAAGATAAATTAAGTTCCACTAATTCAATTATTTTTGATACATTTTATTGAACTTTTTAATAACTAATTATAATATACCAACTGAATGCCCCTGAGTTGCATAGAATCCTAAACATTAATAAAAAACAAATTGAAGAAAATGTAAAATACATCGTTCCTGTTAAAACTTCCACTTTCATCGAAAAAAGGTATATATATCTATGTAAACGATACTTTTAAAATTTAATAAAATTTGTTAATACATAAACTAATTAACTTTAACTAAAATATATTAGATTTAAATAAAATAGAATAGTGAAATTTTTTTTAGTCAAATTGAATAAAATTCTTCGATTTGACTAAATATCTTTAAATTTACTAAATGCTAATTTAACTAACTTATTTTAGTTAAATTGAAGAAGACATGTGGAATTGAAGAAATTTCTTCAATATAGAATGCATATTGCAGTAGATCAGTTGATCGACTTCTAAAAAACCGTGAGCACGTGTTTTTTCGCTATACAACTATGTTTAAAAAATCACTTTACATGCATAAACATTCAAATAAACAAATTCTGGTGAAAAATAAGTGTAAATTTGTATAACCAACAAGTTTCGATCAAAAAATAATAGTCGTGCAAAAAAATGTCCATTTATATGCAAATCCCTGGATGACACAAATTGCATGCAGCAAGCAACTATTGAACCTGTGGAAATTTGGAAGCCTTTTTTGTATTATTCTCGATAATGTTAAAAATTTATAATTATTAATATATCGCCACCTAAAATACAAAAGGCCGTAACCACACTTATTAATTTTTTACAGCAGAAACAAAAAACATTATGAAAAAGCATAAGGCCGTAACTACAATTTTTAATTTCTTGCTTAAAATTAAGCAATTAAGGAAAGTTCTAAAATCACTCAATTAAATTCTAAAATTAATCAGGTTAGCCAATAAAAAATTTTCTTTAGGCTGTTTTGACAATGTCGGTTGTGACAATCAGAAAAAATAGGCAAAATTATCTTCAGTACCGTTAATATAGTCCTTGCTATTGTTAAATTGTTTGTGATAGTAAATGAACTTCAATTTGTTTCTTGACAATTTAAAATAAGAATAAAAAAATTAATTATTTATGTTGCGTTAAAACATAATAAGGTTAAAAATAAATTATTGTTTGTTTTCTTTCACATTTTGCATATAATTTCCTTTTTATCTCTTTAAATATGAGTGGTCAAAAAGTTATTGGGAAAAACATAAAGCAGACACGTAGTCGTAGAAGTAAAAACATGCTGCTCAGAGGATAATTGCTTATTCGATGAATCGTTGCGCTCAAGCAATAGATTATTACCAAAGGTAAATGAAGTTATTTAATTTAAATTAAAAACAGTAACTTTCTTATATAAAATTATCTTCTATAATGAAAAAAATTCTAAGACATATTTTTGAAAACATTTAAATATAAATGTTGATTAAAATAAAAAAATTATATTAATAACAAAAATGTACATAACAAGTAACTATGTAGTATAAAGCAAGAGGCTAAATTGAACTTTAAAAAAGGTCAGAAAAACTAAAGCCCCGAAAAATAAGGCTAGAAAAAAGCTAATATATATATATATATATATATATATATATATATTTATATTTATATTTATATTTATATTTATATTTATATTTATATTTATATTTAAGTTAACACCCTTATTATTTGAAGCGAACAGTATGACCTACAAATAAGTATATTGAACATTGTTACGAAATCATATTGCAACAAACAGAATAAATGTCTGCGCGTGTTGTAATATGATCCGTATTTAAATTATTTAATAAAATCAAAGTGTAAGCATTTTCCCACAATAGTTTAAGAAATTGTAATTAACTAAATTGGTAAAAATAAAATTTAATTCGAATCTTGGCTTCGAACAAGTAAGAACGTGTTTTACTAAAAAACGGTTGTGTGAGTACACAAGTGGCCTGACAGTAATTTTTTTAAATCAAGGAATTGTCCTTGATTAACTGGCGCCCGAGCAGGGACCGGCCAGTCGCGTAAAAGGATGTGCGCCGGATCCTTATTAAAAACAGTGAACTTGGCTTGTGAAAAAACATATTGCATAAAATTGAAAAATTATATTCTGATAAAGAAAAATAAAGATAAAGTGATTAATATGTGCTATAACAGGAAAAAGTGACCAATATGTGCTATAACAGGATAAAGTGACCAATATGAAACCAAAGGTTTCAGCGTGCTGCGATCTAGAACTCCGAGCACTCCAGTGCGTAAAAAAATTTTATTGTCACAACATAACCAAATAATAATTAATCCTGGTATGAAAATGTGCTATAACAAAATAAAGTGACCAATATGAAGCCAAAGGTTTCAGCGTGCTGCGATCTCGAACTCCGAGCACTCCAGTGCGTAAAAAAATTTTATTGTCACAACATAACCAAATAATAATTAATCCTGGTATGAAAATGTGCTATAACAAAATAAAGTGACCAATATGAAGCCAAAGGTTTCAGCGTGCTGCGATCTCGAACTCCGAGCACTCCAGTGCGTAAAAAATTTTACTGTCACAATATAACCAAATAATAATTAATCCTGGTAGAAAAATGTGCAATTCTCCTTCGTAGTACCCTTTTCACAAACGTGAAATTACAGAGGGCTAAAGAAGGCTACTCCTGCAAGTCGTAGTTAACATAAGAACCTGCGCTACTGAGCGGAAATTCTACAAGTCGTAGTTAACATGAGAACCTGCGCTACTGAGTGGAAAACCAGTAAGTTGTAGTCAACATAAGAACCTGCATTACTTAACGGGAATTAAGCCTTACTTTTCGCCTGGTAATAAAGGGTCATGGTTGGCAGGTTCACAGGGTGAGACAAATCGTGCCTCAGTACGTTGGCTGCTGCCACTCGGAAATGGACTACACGATCCTCCATCTCAAGGATTATAAAATAAAAGTAGATATAATAATATAAAAAATTTTTAAAGCACAATACGATTTAGATTTAAGCAAAACCCTTAGAGAATGAAGATAAATTAAAAAAAAGGGACTTCCATGTAAGAAATGGGAAGTAAAAATAATCTTCCCACTAAATAAAAATTAATGAAAAAAAAAAGCATACAAAAATTCTTTTGTTTTGGTTTTTACTTAAATCACAAGCCAAGTTTGAACTCGAAAAGAAATAATTATTAAATCTATTAACCCTATTTTTCCATTTCATTTTAGAAACAAACTCCTAAATATTTTTTCAATTCTCCAGCATCGCCGATGTACAGGTAGATACCTCTAACGGACAAAAAATTAAATAATAATAAAAAAAAATATATCAAAAAATTTCACATAAAAATTTTTTTTCAAAAAATTTCCTACCAAAAGAAAATTTATCGAAAGTTTTCTATAAATAAAATATTTATCGAACATTTCTTAGCAAAAGAAAATTTCTGGAAATTTTTTCTATTAATTAAAAAATTTCGAAGATTATAAATAAAAATTTTGTTGAAAATTCTTATAAATACCAAATTTAGCGTAGATTTCTTTAAATAGAAAAATATTACAATTTTTGTTTAATGAAATATTTATTTAAATTTTTTAAATTGAAAATTTATTAAAAATTTTCCAAAGAAATAAATTAAAATAAAAATTATCTATGAACTGTAAATTTATTTAAAATTTTCCATTAAATAAAAAAAAAATCCAATTAATTTTTGCAAAACAAAATCCTTATCATATTATAAAAATCCTTATCATATTATAAAAATCCTTCCCTTTTGAAGTGCTCTAATTGTGCTGGAAGTCTTGTGCTCGTTCAAATTTGCGTAATCCTTTGAGATTAAATACTTTTATTATTTTACATTGAATACCTTACAACATCTAACTTAAATATTCCCACGAATCCTATATCTTTTGCAAATTACGGAAGTTCCAAGGAAGGTATCCTTTAAGATCAGAATGGAGGCTTTACAAAAACAAGTCCTTGAAATGACCGGGGCTCTCAATGCAACTCTTGCACAAGTAAAAGTCCTGGAAGCTAAGATTAAAGAAATGGAGCAGGGTCCCGTTTCAACAGAGGCTGGCCCTCAACCACCTCCACCTCCTCGAACTGAATATGAGCTTAAGGAAATATCTCAATTGCCTGACCGAGTGAAAGAGTTGCAGCCTTTTGATGGCAATCCCACGCACTATGTGTCATGGATCCATAGTGTGGAGTCTATTCTGCGCGACTATGAGATAGTCCGGAGCAAGCCCATATACAGGGCAATATTACAGAGCATTCGACAAAAAATAAGAGGAAGCGCTGACACTGCACTTGTATCTTATAATGTGTTTGAGCCGGACTGGCTCAAAATGAAGGAATGCCTGTCACTTCATTACGCAGACAAAAGGGATGTAAGTACCCTCGAACACCAATTGAACCAATTGACACAGAAAAACTCTAGGATTGATGAGTTCTATGCAGCTGTGAACCACCAATTCTCCTTAATTATAAATAAGATAAGGACTGAAAGCTATTCTAAAGAAACCGTAGATGCGCTTATAGAGACGTATCGTAATAGGGCACTAGATGTCTTTATTCGTGGCTTGAACGGAGAGCTTTCAAGGTTATTAATTGTACAAAGACCCAAGACGCTACCGGAGGCATACGCTATGTGCCTAGAAATGCAAAACCTGAGTTTGAGAAGCATCAATTTGCATCCAGTTAGTCGGAATCAGATAACTGTCCCCATGAACGTAATGCCTCGAACTGAATATAGACCACAATTGCCACCAAAACCATATAATAAATTTCAAGGAAAGAACTTTAGACCATGGAATAATTTTTCAGCACCGCAACCACTACCGCCAAGGCCTTTAGGACCAAAACCAGCGGAGAAAATGGAGGTAGATAGCTCCATGCAATCCAGGGCAGTTAATTACATGAATAGGCCTTCAGGATTTAAAATTGGTTCCAGATCAGATAATTTTAGGAATCCGTTTAAGCGACAAAAACTCTTTAATACTTGGATGGAACACAGCCACCCTACTCCCGACACTTTGGCAAATGCCGAATGCACAGGATATGATGGTGATGAAACACAAGGAAGTGATGGAATCATTCCCGAAATAAATTTTATGAAGGGTGCCTCCCTTCAAGCGTTCCATACATAAAAATAATAACCAAAACTAGGGTGCCCTTAAAGTTTCTCATAGACACTGGTGCGAACAAAAACTTTGTAGCTTCCCATTTATGCGATACGGGCACTCAATTAAGAGAACCAGTTCCGATAAGAACAGCTGGAGCAACATTAGAAATACATCAGAAATTACAGGGAAGATTTTTCGAATCCATAGGAATTAAGGATATTATAACATTTTACATACTTCCAGGGCTAAAAACGTTTGACGGTATCATAGGTGACGATACTCTTAAAGCTTTAGGTGCTATTATCAACAGGGAAAATAACACCCTGACCCTTAAGACAGGTGTAGTTCTGCCTCTGAATGAGAAATTTTCTCGGGAGATAAATTTTATATCGCAAAACCTTCCAGGAGAGGTGGCTCATAAATTAAGGAACTTAATTGATAGATACGATGAATTATTTCGCCCACTAGAGGCAGGTGAAATGATCACCACAACTGTTCGAGCCGAAATCAAAACAAGTACCGATGAGCCGATCTACACCAAAAGTTATCCTTATCCAGCAAATATGCGCCCAATTGTGGAGGAACAAATTTCGGAATTATTAGCTCAAAATATAATAAGACCCTCAAGCAGCCCTTATAATTCTCCGATATGGGTCGTACCAAAGAAACCAAAGCCGAATGGAGAAAAACAGTATAGAATGGTGATTGACTTCAAAAGGCTAAATTCTGTGACCATCTCTGACACCTACCCAATACCGGACATCAATTCGACATTGGCGAGCTTAGGCAAGGCCAAATATTTTACTACGTTGGATTTGACTTCGGGATTCCACCAAATTCCAATGAAAGATTCTGACATACATAAAACCGCCTTTTCCACCCTAAATGGGAAATTTGAATTTTTGCGACTACCCTTTGGACTGAAAAATGCGCCGTCTATTTTCCAAAGAATGATAGACGACGTATTAAAGGAACACATTGGGAAGATATGCTATGTGTATATAGACGATATCATTGTCTATGGTTGTGATATTGATGACCATTTAAAGAATGTAGAATCCGTATTTGAGAAATTATTAGAATCTCGCCTCAAGGTAAATCTGGAAAAAACCCATTTCCTCCAAACGGAAGTGTCCTTTTTAGGATATATTGTCTCAGAAGATGGAATACGAGCAGATCCTCAGAAAGTTGAAACTATACAAAATCTAGCTCCGCCTAGTACGTTGAAGGACTTAAAAAGTTTCCTCGGTATGACTTCCTATTATAGGAAATTTATCAGAGATTATGCAAAGGTTGCTAAGCCTTTAACCAATCTAACGCGAGGCGAAAACGCCCAGGTTAAGGCTAACAGATCTAGGAAAATACCGATCATACTGACAGAGGAGGCACTGAAGGCTTTCAACGAATTGAAAATCTTATTAGTGTCATCTGAAGTTTTGGCATTTCCGGACTTCGACCGTCCTTTTAATTTGACAACCGATGCTTCCAACTATGCTATTGGAGCAGTTTTGTCTCAGGATTTTGCGGGGGCAGATAAACCCATAGCATTCATTTCCCGTTCGCTAAAAGCGGCTGAGGAAAATTATGCGACCAACGAGAAAGAAATGCTGGCCATTGTTTGGGCATTGGACAATTTACGAACATACCTTTACGGTGCCAAAAAAATAAAAATCTTTACTGATCATCAACCGCTTACCTATGCTCTAGGGAATCAGAATCACAACGCCAAGTTGAAAATGTGGAAGGCTAGAATTGAGGATTATAATTATGAACTAGTGTATAAACCTGGGAAATCGAATGTTGTGGCGGACGCATTGTCTAGACTAGAATCAAACCTAAATCAAGTCTATTTGCTTAGTGATGAAGAAACAATTACAGCCTCAGAAGGTGATTCAGAAACTATAACAGCTGATGAGGCTCGGGAAGATTATGACGGTACAGCCCACAGTGCCCAACAGGATTCCAGTGATTTAATTGCTCATGTGGAAGCTCCTCTAAACGTTTTTAAAAATCAAATTGTAATACGACAGGGCAAGGATTTACACAGTAGTATACAGCCACACCCAGGATTTATTAGGCATCATGCTACTTTAGATCAAATTTCCTCCAAAACCTTGACAGAAACACTAAAAAGGTGCTTAAACCCAAGCTGTGTGAACGGCATAAAAATTCCTGAATGTTTTATCCCATTGCTAAATAGAGTATATTTAAATCATTTCGTTTCCTATAAACTAAGAATCACTCAACGGGTGGTGGAAGATGTCACTAACCCAGAAAGGGTCTGCGAAATAATAGAAAATGAGCATAAGAGAGCTCATCGTAACGCCAAAGAAAACGGCTTGCAAATATTGGAAAATTATTATTTTCCCCGCATGGGAAGCCTTATTCACAACTACACAAAGAATTGCGAAATATGCAAGTTGAATAAGTACGAAAGACACCCCATTAAACCAAAAATACATCCAACACCTATTTCTACGTATCCCTGCGAAATTTTGCATGTGGACATTTTTGAGATTCAAGGATTTAAGTTCATAAGTTGCATAGATAAATTTTCAAAGTTCGCCAAACTCTTTCATATTAAAAATAGTTCTGCTATTCACCTGAGGAGTAAATTAACCAAACTCCTTCACTATTTTACAGTACCACGTATAATCGTTTCGGATAACGAAAGGGGCTTCCTAACCCCTACAACATTAAACTTTATTAGATCTCTAAATATTGAAGTTTACCTTACACCCACGCAGAAAAGTGAGGTAAATGGACAGGTGGAGAGATTCCACTCAACGCTAATAGAAATTTATCGTTGTATATCTAAGGAAATAAAGAACCTCAATCCTAAAGACTTAATATACCTTACCGTTGATCGTTATAATAACACAATACATTCAGTTATCAAGAAAAAGCCTTCCGACATATTTTTCAACAGATCTGAAAGGTTTAATTACCAACAATTGGTTAACTTCCGTGATCAGGTAAATCAAGACATTCGCGGTCTTATTGAAAGCAATGAGAAAGCCACTAATGATCGATTGAATAAGAATAGATCAGTTCCAATAAGGTTAGAAGAGAACCAAAATGTCCTAATCAGGGACAAACAAATTAAACCAAAGCATAAGGCACTATATAAACAGCACAAGGTTTCCAGGGACAATCGGGTAACGTTTTATACACACAAAGGAAGGAAATACCATAAATCCCATGTAAAAAAACCCATACCCGAGCACGCTTAGTTAAGGAAAAATTAGTACAAATAATAAAAAAAATGTAAAACGTATAAAATTTTTTTCTTCACACAAATAGCTAATAATTAAAAATTGTAAAGCAAGAAAACTATCAACTTATTAAAATTTTTTTGTTAACTTATACCAAAGTGGGAAAATCTACAAAGTTTATTCATATATCTTAGTAGTTTTAAAATTGTTTGATTTGATTTTAATATGAAATTTTATCACTTAAGCATACTTCTATTACTCCCCGTCGTTGGTGCCTACCAGGTATTCGAATACCAATCGCCTATTGTAACAGTAAAAAATGGAGAAGGATGGATAGTAAACGGCTATCTTAATATTGTGCATGTTATAAATCTCGAAAAACTAGAAAGAATGCTTAATACCACGGCTGAAGTCTTTTTATCCATTGAAAACAACGAAGTTAACAAGGAGACGTTTCAATACTACCTTCAAAAGTCTTATGATCGAATAAATTCAATCAAGGGTATCAAAAGAAGTAGAAGATCTATAGATTGGATTGGTTCAGCATGGAAATGGATCGCTGGGAATCCAGACGCAGCAGACTGTAACCAGGTATTACAAAGCCAAGAGAAGCTTATAGATAACAATGAACACCAATATGCTATAAATAATAAGCTATTCGATACAACTAGTGAGATCGTGAAGAGAATGAACAATTTAATTAAAAATTTCAATAACAAAATATCTAAGTCTGAAGCAGAGGAATTTACAAAGGAGTCGTTAAACCAGTTGCTTATTGTAAAAGAGGATATTGAAGAGATTGTACGAGCCTGTCAGCTAGCGAAAAGTGGCATAATCAATACCAACCTTCTAGATATGGAAGAAATTCACCGCATAGTCTCCGAAGTAGACTCACTACCATACAGCAACGAGGTTGAGGCTATTGAATACGGGAAGCCAAGTAAATTTTCGAATGGAACATCTCTACTGTACGTTCTGTCAATATCCAAGGTGAACCCAAACAAATACGAAAGAATTACGATAAAGGCAGCCATAATTCAAAACAGACAACTTGATTTAAGATATAGCTCAGTCCTGCTGAACCATTACAACGTTTACGGCATTAGCAGTAGCTGCATGGTGATTAGTAATACAACAATTTGCAACACACAGCAACTAAAGGAGCTTAATAATGACGACTGCTTGCCAAGAATCTTGAGAGGTATCAACGCAAACTGTACCTTCCTGTCAAACAAGGAGGTTGTGGTTGAACAACTAGAAGACGATATTATATTTGTTATAAATTTTAAAGGTGCCATTCACTCGCAGAAGGGCAACAGAAGTCTAGAGGGTACGTACTTGATAAAAATTTTCAACGAAACAATTGAAATTGGGGACAAGAAATTTAAAAATGGAAAAATAACCACTGTACAGGCTCTACCGCCTTTACTTACTAATGTCTATGAAAAGGAACGAAAGCTCGACGTGAATTTTTTGCATGAACTTCACGAAAAAAATAATGAACATATTGGTCATCTAAAATATTATTTGCATCTCTCTTTCTGGTCACATTTGACTGGCTATTTTTTACTAGCTGTCATTGCAATCATCATTGTAGTCCTCTGGAGGAAAATATTTGCAACACTTAAAATTCCGGCTATACAGACACCCGAAGTTGTCACCAAAGAATCGGTTTAATCAGGGGGACGCTGATACTTAAACGGGGGGGAGTTAACACCCTTATTATTTGAAGCGAACAGTATGACCTACAAATAAGTATATTGAACATTGTTACGAAATCATATTGCAACAAACAGAATAAATGTCTGCGCGTGTTGTAATATGATCCGTATTTAAATTATTTAATAAAATCAAAGTGTAAGCATTTTCCCACAATAGTTTAAGAAATTGTAATTAACTAAATTGGTAAAAATAAAATTTAATTCGAATCTTGGCTTCGAACAAGTAAGAACGTGTTTTACTAAAAAACGGTTGTGTGAGTATACAAGCTGTCAGGCCACTATGTGGCCTGACAGTAATTTTTTTAAATCAAGGAATTGTCCTTGATTAACTTTTATATTTATATTCATATTTATATTTATATTCATATTTAAACTTATTCAATTTTATTTAATGAAATTTGACAAGAATATTAACATTAACACTGGTAACTCAAATACCGAGTTTTCACATGATTTTCGCGATAGTTCATGATTTACAATATTTCCAAAATAAGATAAATTTTCTTTATAAAAATACGAATATCTTCCACAACAGATATGTTACAACAATCATTTAATAATAATTTAATAATAATTTAAGGTAATAAAATTACCTTTAAAATGATACCTGAAACATGTTTTTATGATATTTCACGAATTAAATTTCGCGGTCGCGTATCTCAAAAAATAGTACTTTTAAATTAGTTAAAAAAATATATGTAAGCGATGAAGCCTTTCTGTATATTTTTTGTAAGTATCGTGCTGGGACCCTAAATGCCTTCTGATTTCTTATTTGGAGTATGAACAACATTATACTTTTCGTCTTCCAAAACTCATATAGATATCTAATGCGAGACATTTTCAAATTTAATATAAATTTTTTTTTAATCTTAAATGCTGATATTTAAAAATTTTTTAGCTAATCATCTTCCATTTTTTAAGCATGTAAAACATATAAACAAAATATGAATATAGACATATTTGCCCATACTCTGATATGTAAAATGAAATATAGTACACTAATTTCATACCCTTGTTTTTTATTAGATTTTGGTATTTTTTAAAGATATTATAACAAATTTATAAATAAAGCGTAGAACGACTGGCAGTAAAATGATCCAGTAGAAAATCTCCTACAAAATTCCCTACAAATTTAGGTTATACATAATTCATATAAAGAATTACCCAAACTTTTGGCGTGATTTTTCATAATTTTTGTATTATAATTCCTTTTTGATCAATCATTTGCAAATTTTTGGGTGATTTTTAGAAAATTAATTAAGTTATATTTGATTGGGAGATTGAAGCGCCATAGGTGAAAATTTTAGTTAAATAAAATAATCTCGATTTTATTGTGCGAATTAACAGTCAAAAATGCTTAAATGGATGATTCTGTAGAGATAAAATAGAAAAGATAAATAAGAAATTATTTTCTTCTTTGTTAAATTACTAAAATTTTAGCTTTTTTTAAGAAGCTAAAACGAAAATTTTGCGGATAAAAGCAAAATAAAAAGGCTAAACCAGCAACACTGGTGCTGGCTTAAGTGGATCTATTACATAAATTTTAATAATGTTACCATATTATATTTTATAAGTCCATTTGGTTCAAGTATTTTAATAAAAACATATTCACAATTGAAAAGATCTTTAAAAACAAAAACACGATTGCTATTACTGTAATGAATTACTTCACTTCGCACTGTATCAAAGTTATTTCTTAAATTTTTAAGTACTTCATCTTATGTTGATGAGTTATTACTTTTAACTCTTAAAGTTTGACCGTAAGCTAATTCTGAAGGACATTTAATTTCTTCTTTGATACTTGCTTGAATTCCTCATAAAATAATAGGTAATTGTTCTGACCTTTTTTTTGCAGTTTTTAGATTAGGTTAGTTGGCCAGCTGCAAGTGTACCCTAATGGGTCATGTGAATCTGTTTTCACATGTCCGAAAAATTGTCCGCATAAATTTAATGTAAATAAGTAATAAGAAATCGTATTAGAAATAGAATATTTATTAAGGAAGATAATAAATACCAAAAATAATAATATTGATTAAGTTAAAACAGACATTTTTTGTTTGTTTAGTTATTTTAAATTCATTAATAGAAATATATGAATGCTTAGAAAAGGATAAAGATTTACTTAAATTTGGAAAATGTGGCAACCCTATTAAAAATAAAAAAATATTTATTAATTATTTTTATAAAAATATTTTGTGTATAGATATTAGTAAAAGTATACAGAAATATTCATAATTTTCTAAGGACATTTACTGAAGTGAAATCGTGAATGCAATCGCTAGGGACGATTATATTATCATTTCGTAGGCGATGAGGATTGCTCTTAAATATTCTTTTCGGAAGGAGTTAGGGCCTGGGCAGCATTTTTCTGCTGATTACCTATGAAAGGCAACGCGACAACTGGAGGTTGACTCAACCGTAATTTGTGTTGGCGTTTTGCTCATGTTTAGCGAAATACCAATGTTAATTCCTCTTAGGGTTTCATTTGTAGCATTAAATTACATAAGTAGAATTGTTTTTTTTTCATTGCGTTTAAAAATGTAAAATTTTGTATATTGTTCGTGTTATTTATAAATTTATAAATAACACGTATAGTATTTTTTAAATATTGTTGAAAATAGATTTTTGGCAATTTTTTAAACTTTTTATCTTGAACCTCCATGACACTGACGCTGTTTGCTAAAGGTCATTTACGAGGACACATTTGTGCGTTAAAGCCAGCCAATATTGGTACTAAATAGCGTTGATGTGCCTTTAAAAAAAATTTAATTTTTTTAACCCCAAAAATATACGATTTTGAAGAAATGATCATATGTAGTATGTATATTAAACTGCACCAAAATTTACCGACCTTTGAATTTTGAACGTAACTTCCCCTAGAAATCCTATAACCCGTGCCGCATCGGACCTGAAGTTTGTATGGTGCGCTGATATGAGGAAAATACGTCCTTTTTGCAGTTTTTAGAAAATTTATGTATTAAATATTTTGCTTTGTAACTAAATATTAATATCGGAATCCACATATACTTGACTATAAAACAATTTTAAAAAGAGAACAAATCGGTTAAAAGGTGTTAAACTTATTACGAATTCTACAGACAGATGTGTTACAGATTAACATGGGTACCTGCCACGACAGCCTTACTCCACGGTGCTCTTAACACCGGGTGAGTACAATGCGCCCACCAACGCCCCCAGATGCAAAAAACTGCTACACCTGAGTACGAATTTGAAGACATGTATTTGGATATGCCTTCTCCCTTGGTTAGGAGCGGAGCCCATCTAAAACTCATTCCGATCTATGGGTCACGGCACCCGGTTGCAATTCATTTCCACACCGACCTCACGCTCTTCCCGCGATTTCGGTCTAAACCACAACCACCACGAAAGCTCATCAAGGGGCCACCTCAGTGATCCACAGCCGCAACACACAAAACATACAACATAAAAACACAAAGGGACAACAGTTCACACACAAACATTCAACAATCGCCCTCACGGGCGATTCATGGGCCACATGGTGTGACACCGGCAGAAGACAGCACGAACTGAAATAACAAGGACAACAATTAACGCAGCACTCCTCACGGAGTACTCATCGGCCACATAGTGACACCAGCTAAAATATCACATACAACAAAACGAAATACAACATAAACAACGAAGGCAACGAAAGGGAAAGGCGCCAAAATAAAACAACGAAAGCAACGAAGGAGGAAACAAACAGCGACAGCAGCAACCAGCAACAGCTACCAGGAACGTACAATGTTGTATTGTCAACCATCGTGGACAACCGATACAGCGATCCGCAAGCAGTGATAGCAATCAACGGCAGTAGGATGACTCTACTACGTAGATGATTGTAACGGAGGGTTGCCTCCGCTAACCTTCTCCTATTAAATACCCCACGCGCAAAAACGCCCAACCTCTCAAAAGTCCGATCGTCCACTAAGGCCCTACTAAAGTCCCATTACATGTCAGTATGAGCTATTCCCACTCAGTCAGCATGTGCTCCATGTCCTCAGGTCCCCTCCCACACCCACAGTTCGGAGTATCAGACAGACCTCTCTTATGCAAAAATGCATTGAGTGGACCATGTCCCGTCAGTATAAACCCCAAACTCAAGCCGAAGCCGAAGTCTGGACGTTGCCGTACGAAGTCCGCGTCAAGTATGAATTCATACGTTACCCTCTCTTTGTCGCTGTTCGTCCATCTCATCCTCCACCTATCCACAAGATACTCGTCTAAGAGTGCCTTAACCCGACCAACATCCCCATCCACCAGGTCAGAAGCAGACATCCAATCATGAGCAAGAAGTCCCTTCTTGACCTTGAAAGTAATAGCACGACGTATCACCTCCAAGTCTAGGGGTGCTACACCTAGCAAAACCTGAAGTGCATCAGTCGATATAGTCCGGCACACTGGCAAGCACGCCAACATAGCCACTCTCTGACACGACTTGACCCTGTTCCTACCAACAACAGACATAACCGTTTCGTAGCATATAGGAGCAACAAACGCTGCACAAGCAACGAAAAGGCTCTCATATACAGTACGGACAACACACCTGCTTAGGCCCCAGTCACTTCTAAGGATGCGTCTAACCAAACCTGCAACAGCAGTCTGCTTGTCCCTAACATGAGCAAGATGAACCAAAAAGTTCATCCTCTCCCCCATCATTATTCCAACATACTTGAGCTCAGTCGCATATCTGAGACTAACATTGCCAGACCGTATGATAGGGGACGCCCCGTGATAATCTGCCCTTAAGCAGCATCATCACAGTTTCGTCCATCGCCACTTCGACGCCTGCACTTTCGCCCCACTCTCATACACAACGCATGTTAAAACATACATACATTAATTTTATTATTTAGTAATCAATAAGAACATACATAATTTTAGAGCATTAACTTTCTTACACAATATTTATTTTCAATTTATAAACTGCATACACCGCATTTTTATGTTGTGTAATTTGTTTATTAATTTTGGGTTCAATAAACCATTTATACTTAGGTCATTTGTTCATTAACTTGTTTATTAATTTTGTGTCAAATAAACTATTCATAATTAGGTTATTTGTTTTGTGCTACTTAAACATTTTTACTTCTTCATCCATTTATTATTATTTAAGCTAAGCATTTTATTATTAAGTTATTTTTATATAAAAGAAAGTAAAAAATAAAGATAATTGAGTCGTTTTTTTAGTAATCATCAAGTGCTTGTAAGGAAAATTGTTATAAAGTTAGCGTCAATCTGAATTTATGTGTTTAGATTGAGTCACGTTAACGAAACAAACAAAACATTTGGTGATCTAGGTTTCCCCCCACCAGCGGTAAGGGACTTAGATAGAAAGGTATTGACCTTGGTGTAGTCCCATTCCAAGTCGTATTGACGATGACTTGGAAGATTTAGTTCAACATCACCTTGTTAACCTGGCAATACTAGCAGACAAATGCCATGACAGCAGATCTATTTCGCCACAAGTCGGAAGCAACATGACAATACACAGTTCGCTGCCACTCCCAAAGGTCATCATTCCTCAATTTAACGGTGACTGTCTACAGTGGCGGCAATTCTATGAACTGTTCTTAGAGATGGTGGACAAGCAGGCTCTCCCAAACGTACAGAAGATGTGGTATCTCAAAACCAACTTATCGGGGGAGGCTGGCAAACTCATAAGCCATCTAGCTCTAACAGAAGACAACTACAAAACGGCATGGACACTTCTTCAGGAGCGCTATAACAACAAAAGGATTCTGGTAGCCACGCTTGTCGAAAGGATCCTGAACCAACCGAAGGGCACGTCATCAACTGCCTCACTTAAAGCTCTGCATGATACAACAAAAGAGTGCATGTTGGCACTCAACAATCTACATATCGACACATCTACTTGGGATGCCATTCTCATTCAGGTACTCCTGAAAAAATTGGAGCACACTCTTTACATTCGGTTCATGCAATCACTATTGAACCCTAAAGAAGTGCCGACCATTAAAGAACTATTTGACTTTTTAGAGAGACAATTTGAATCGATGGAGTCAATTGGTAAAACATCAAGCACCCTTCAAAATTCAAGCAAGGCTGTTTTTTCCATAGCAGCAGATAATAGCCACTGCAAGTTATGTCAGAATGGTAAACACCGCATTTATCAGTGCAAGCAATTCCTGGCAATGACAGAACCTGAACGACTCAAATGGGTACAACAGCAGAACCTGTATGTGAACTGCTTCAAGTCGAATCATCTAGCCAAAACTTATACTTACGGCACCTGCAAGAAGTGTAACAACAAGCACAATACGTTACTACATATACAAAAGAGGTCCGATGGTACTTCAACACCATCAAAGAATTCGCATGCGAAGTCGCCTGCTCAAAAACACGATGGATTTCCAACCAATACAACTGCAGCCTCGTCAGCCTCAGCAGCATCAGAACCAAGCAAACAGAACTATGTGATGCTTGCCACAGCCAAGGTCATAGTCAAGGCGTCAAATGGCAGTTCAACTAAATTCAGGGCCGTAATAGATTCCGGTTCTCAAGTCAACATAGTGACTGAACGGCTGATACAAAGACTGTCGCTATCAACGACAGAAGCATCGCTGTGCATTGACGGTATCGGAAGGACCCAGAAGAGGGCGCACCGCCGTGTAAACCTGCAACTGATGTCCCGGAGTCATGGCTGCTTGGCCAACTTGGAAGCCTTTATATTACCAACCATAATCCCTGCTCAGCCTAGTCGTATCATCGATGTCTCCACTTAGGACATCCCAAAGGACATTCACCTGGCAGACCCCAACTTCCACCTCCCGGAAAAAATAGATATCCTTCTTGGCGCTGAATTGTACTTTAGCCTGGTACGACCCGGAATAATAAAATTAAACAACAGCGGTCCTGTACTTCAAAATACGTCACTTGGCACTCACACTGAACCTGGCCCATCATCATCTTTAGCATGCGCAATCCTCAACAAGGAACTTTCACTGGAAGGAGCGATCGAACAGCTGTGGAAACTCGATGAAATAGACTCAACTGAAAGAACAATGTTTCCAGCCGAAAACCTTTGTGAGGCCCATTTCAATCAGTATGTTCAGAGTGATCCTAGCGGCCGTTTCATTGTCAGGATTCCATTTAAGGAAAATCCTACTGCATTAGGACAATCGTATCAGACAACGTACAACAGGTTCATCAGCTTGGAGAAGCGACTTCAGAAAAATGAAAAAATGCGAGATGGATACATCAAGTTTATGAGAGATTGGGTCACATGGAAAAGGTCAATATCAGTGAGATCCCTAACCCAAGGTACTTCATTCCGCATCATTGTGTTCTGAGGCCAGACAACACCTCAACAAACCTTCGAGTAGTATTTGACGTATCATTAAAGACGTCAACAGTATATTCGCTAAATGACATAATGCATACCGGTCCAATTGTCCAAAGCGAATTATTTTCCATCTTACTACGTTTTCGACTGCCAAAATTTGTTTTCACCACCGACATCGAAAAAATGTACCGGCAAATATTAATTAATCCTGACGACCATCAATATCAGCTTATCATCTGGAGAGAGAATCCCGCTTCACCAAATAACTACTACAAACTGAACACTGTAACGTACCCGATCAGCTCCATACTTGGCTATCAGATGCTTAAAACAGATAGCGGAAGAAAATAACGAAAGGTACCCTCTTGGAGCTAAAATGTTAAGACAAAATTTCTATGTCGATGATGGGCTGGGTGGTTCAGACAGTCTACACTTGGGTAAAGAAACACAACAAGAGCTCAAACTTATCTTAGCAGCACGTGGATTTCACTTAAAAAAATGGTGCTCAAATCATCCAAAACTTCTAGAAGACATACCACATGATGACCGAATCATAAATTTGGATCTCAAACCAATAAAAACATTGGGATTACATTGGGTTCCCCAGACAGACAATTTTTGCATCAAGGTAAATCTCACTGAGCGCACAACAGCTTCAAAACGTACGGTAACTTCAGAGCTCGCAAAACTATTTGACCCTCTTGGTCTCTTAGCACCTGTCGTTGTCCAAGCAAAGATCTTCATTCAACACCTGTGGCAGAATACCTTAGACTGGGATGAACCATTGCCTCAGGAGTTTTGTATGAAGTGGAACGACTTCTGCAGTGGCTTGAAGACATTAGAAGATTTCAAAATAAAAAGACACATGTTTTATAATGAAATTCCCGTTACAGCGCAACTTCATGTGTTCGCAGACGCCTCCGAAAAGGCGTTCGGCGCCGCGGCCTACATCCGTGCAACGCTAAAAAAAATGGAAGAGTATGTGTCCGCTTGCTATGTGCAAAATCACGAGTGGCTCCCCTAAAACAACAAACTCTACCTCGGTTAGAGCTATGTGCGGCAGTTGTCGCAGCGCAACTCGCCCATAAGGACTTCAGCCATCCAAGCTGCTGATAAACGCATTATGGTTCCACGGGCCAATGTTTCTTCATGGAAGCGAGTCTTTGTGGCCATCATGCTTCTCACCTCAGCCACTCAAGGCAGATCACCCTGAACTAAAAAAGGTCGTTATGGCTGCAACCTCAACACAGAACTACGATCTCATATATACAATTAATCATAAAAATTCGTTTGGAACCTTGCAACGAATTACGGCATATGTTCTACGATTCACAAGGAACTTGAGAATACCTGCTCGAGATAGACCAACGCATATTTCACTTACACCGAAGGAGCTAGACGATTCTCTGCATCTGATTGTGCGCGCAATCCAATGTTCGGACTTTGCAGAAGACATAAGGCAACTACAAAGAAATCAGACAATTGATAAAAAAAAGCCCACTTAATAGTCTCTCACCAATCTTGGATAAGGAAGGTGTTGTTCGAGTAGGAAGACGATTAAAAAATTCGGAGTTATCACAGGACACAATGCATCCCATTATCTTACCTTATAACGATTCCTTGGCAAGGCTCCTATTCATCATGCTACATAAGAACAATAAACACTGCGGCCCACAAGCTCTTTTAACCATAATGCGACAACGGTTTTGGCCAATCAAAGGGAAGATCACAGCGCGCTCAGTGGTGCAAAAATGCTTCAGATGCACTCGAGCGCGACCACAACAAATCATGGGCAACTTACCACAACCCAGAGTCGTGCCTTCCCGGCCCTTTATCAACTCCGGTGTAGACTATTGTGGTCCATTCTGGATACACTACAAGATCAGGGGCAAAAAGCCAACGAAGGCTTACATAGCCGTATTCTGCTGTTTTGCCACCAAGGCAGTTCATCTAGAATTGGTGTCTGATTTGTCAACAGAGTCATTCATCGGGGCTCTGAAACGCTTTATAGCTCGCCGCGGTCACTGCCAAAATATCTTTTGTGACAATGCGACAAATTTTGTCGGTGCAAAAAATCTGCTGGAACTATCTGAAAGTATACACTCTGAGAAAGCACAAGAAGCCATCATCACTGCTTCAAGCGCTAAAGGAATACATTTTAGTTTCATCCCGCCAAGAGCACCCCACTTCGGAGGCTTATGGGAAGCCGCCGTAAAGTTTGCAAAGCATTTACTGGTACGCAGTGTGTCAACCGAATCTTTAACTTACGAAGAGTTGAAAACCATCATCATAGAAATTGAAGCCATCTTAAACTCACGTCCGTTGATCCCATTATCAAACGACCCAACTTGTCTAGAAGCGCTTACTCCTGGCCATTTCCTTATCGGTGAAGCTCTTACCTCACAAGTGGATAGCAGAGCCAAAAACCTTAAGGTATCAGGCATATCACATTGGAACCTTGTCTCTCAAGTAAAACAACAGTTTTGGAAAAGATGGTCCACGGAATACTTGAGCGAGCTTCAACATCGATGTAAATGGAAATGCAAGTCCAGAAATTTTAAAACAGGAGACATGGTGATTATTAAAGACGACAACCTACCGATCATGAAATGGCCATTAGGAAGAATTCTCAATGTCTATCCAAGTGACGACGGTACCGTCAGAGATGTAGAAGTAAAAACACTGAATGGCGTGTTACGCGACCAGTCCATCGATTGGCTCCGTTGTGCTCTGAAGATGAAAAAGAACCGTTAGACCAAAAAAGGTCAAGAGACGACGAACGCAACCAGATTCCACAAAAACGCATCAAGACTCTAGACAAGCCGATATTGCTTACCATAGTAATATCACTTCTACTCATCCCTGTAGTTTTGTGCAATAACATAGCGGTCACACAATTTCAGGAAGATCCAGGACTGTACTTTGAGGGAATGGGAACAGTAAAACTCATCACGGCAGAATGGAAATTAATGGTTTACTATGATCTTACGCCCTTCTTATCAGAAATAAACTCCTTGGCGTCAGGTTTGCAGACGCTGCAGCGACTGTGTCCCACAATAAAAAGACATTCGATGTGCAGTATTTTATCAAACAACTTAAATCTAATCAAAAGTGAATTACTCCAAGAAGAAGAACTAATCATAAAGAGACGCGTCAAAAGAGCTCCGTTTAACATTGTCGGAAACATTGCGCGATCACTATTTGGGGTTTTGTATTCCGAGTACGCCAATGAGATATCACAAACCATTAATAAATCAAAACTAGAAAACGGTTATCTGGCAAGTCTCTTGAGGAACCAAACATCGATAATTGATTCAACCATCAACATAATCAAACTAGATGAGATTAACACGCAGCAGGGCTAACTGAAATCACACAAATGATTGAGCAAAACCAGAATGAACTCTTTAAAGAATCCGCTGAAATTAGCAACTCACAACTTGTTGGATTGCTGTCAACCCTTCTTACGTTAACAGCAATAACTTTGCAAAAAATAGAGACGGAAATCATAGCTGTTCTTTCGGATATTCATAGTGGAAAAATAAGCCCGATGTTGCTCTCACCACAACAATTAAAAAATGAAATTAGGACAATTAAGGCTCATCTCCCAATGTCACACATGCTTTCGACAGAAGACGAGAACTTGATTGCACTATACCAACTCATGAACGCAAAGGGAGCTGTCACAAAAAATGAGGTAATATTTGAAGTAAAAATGCCCCTTGTTGACCAGCAATCCTTGGAGCTTTTCAATATAGTGTCAATTCCAACGGTAAAAAACAAATCCCTAATTGCTATCAATCCAGAAAAAGCATATCTCGCAACCAACTCACATAGAGATGAATACGTACTGTTTACGCCAGATGACATGTCTAGCTGCATAAAAGCGAAAGATGACGAATACCTGTGCCCAAACCAACAATCGAAACTTCGACGAAATAATAACAACGATCCTTGTGAGATCAGTATGTTCAATAACCAATCAACCACCAATTGCAATATCCACAAAATACCAACTCCGATGTTTTACTCCCAACTGAAGCATAAAAATAAATGGATCTTCGCCACTAACTCACCAATCGAGACATCAACAGTATGCGGCACGGAGACCACACTCATCACACTCATAGGTACCGGATTGATGGAAATAGGCCCAAACTGTGTATTAAAAAACAGTTTAATGACCATACAAGGACATTTTGTCATGTCAACCAGCATCCATACCTCACTCATAAGACAAAAACACCTCAAGTCAATCAGTAAGCCACCGGAACCAGACGGTCTGCCCACTGCAACACACCTCCAACAACGAATGCAATTAGAACAACTAACAGCCCTACAACAACAATTGAATGAATCCACCCTAACACACTTACCTCAACTAATCAACTCAAACAGTCAACATCATTATGCAGTGAGCTACACCGCATTAATTCTGTGCACTCTGGTCATCTTGACTCTGCTAGTTTGGAAATTTCGCTCAAGACATCCTAAACCAATTCCTACACCAGCAGTCAGATCCCAACTGTCCACAATCAACATTCCTGAACCTGATTCAAGCACCAATCACTTTTCGAACTGCGTTCAACGTGGCGGAGAATGTTAAAACATACATACATTAATTTTATTATTTAGTAATCAATAAGAACATACATAATTTTAGAGCATTAACTTTCTTACACAATATTTATTTTCAATTTATAAACTGCATACACCGCATTTTTATATTCTGTAATTTGTTTATTAATTTTGGGTTCAATAAACCATTTATACTTATACATTTGTTTATTAACTTGTTTATTAATTTTGTGTCAAATAAACCATTCATAATTAGGTCATTTGTTTTGTGCTACTTAAAAATTTTTACTTCTTCATCCATTTATTATTATTTAAGCTAAGCATTTTATTATTAAGTCATTTTTATATAAAAGAAAGTAAAAAGTAAAGATAATTGAGTCGTGTTTTTAGAAATCATATGTGTGTTTTACTTTAATACGGCTTCCTTCAGGTTTCAAGTGCTTGTAAGGAAAATTGTTATAAAGTTAGCATCAATCTGAATTTATGTGTTTAGATTGAGTCACGTTAACGAAACCAACAAAACAACGCATAACCCCCTCAACCCTAGTCTCCAGTTCAGCACGAGACTGACCTTCAACAGGAATTAGCAAGTCATCCGCATACATTGAAAGAACGGCCGAGCTGTCTCAACAGAGGATTCATCATGATGTTCCAAATAAATGAATCACAGATGGAACCCTGCGGACAGCCGCGAACAACATCCCTCCAAACCGTATCGCTGGCACCAACCACACAAGCCTTTCTGCCGCTGAAGCAGCTCCGCCAAAGAGCCAACTCCCGGCAGCCCACTTCCTCTAACCTCCTCATGACGCCACCACAAGAGAGGTGGTCAAACGCACCCTTAAAATCCATAAATATGCCCAAAACATACTTAGCATCAGAGTCACTAACACTCCTACGCACATGCACCCAAGCATCCTCCACGCTCCTACCTTCCCTAAAACCAAATTGGAGCTCAGAAGTACTCTCATTGGCGTCCTACTTCAGTCGATTCACCATGACCCTTTCCAGCACTTTTCCAAGTACCGGAAGGAGACTGATGTCCCGATAAGAGCGGGGATTACTCCTCACCCTATCAGGAGACTTCAGAAGAATGACAACGTGAGGACACTTCCAAGCCCCAGGGAAATAGCTCTCGCCAATACACTTCCCAAAGATGCCTCCAGATACTCAGGTATGGCTTTCCAGATGCTTTTACACATCTCTCCAGTCATACCATCTATACCCGGCGACTTCCTACTCCTGATCCGGCAAACACTGTCCGCTAACTCCGACCTTTCCAAGACCGGAGGATCAACCATCTCCCTAATGAGAGGGGAGTAATCAACCGATTCCGATCTCGGAAAGAAAACCCCCAAGAGTTCGTCAGTGCATCCCGTCCAAGTCGACAATGTCGCATCGCCAACCTGGAGGCATGTCAAGCCGGCCTGCTTCCTATTCCTACCCCTGCACACGCGGTAAACCGCAACCAAGGGGTCATCCCTATTGTCACGTACGAAATCCCTCCACTCGTCCTCCTTAACGCTAACTATTGTGTCATTGTACGTCCTACGGGCAGCTCGATAGTCAGCCTCACGTTGAGGAAGATCTTCAGCATTGGAACTTCTAGCACCGGAGGCGGCTGACATTCCTCCGCATCATATCCAACTCCAGGGTCCACCACTTGACCTTACTTAGGCAAGTCTTTCGACATCGGCTAAGGAGTGCATCATTATCCGTACACATACACTGATCTACCTTACTGACCTGGTCATCTAACGTCAATGCCCTAAAGTTATCCAAAGACTGCCCTAAAGCAGTGGCCCTAATACTATCCCCGTATATGTCCCAGTCAACATGTCTCAAGCGTCACTTACAAAGTGACTCAGTCTCCCTCGTACGTTCTTCATAAGAGATCCTAATCTCGATGAGATTATGATCACTTACGCCCCACCCGTCACACACCCTCCACCTAAAATCAAAAGCAGTAAGTGCCGCCCCATTTGCAGCCGTCACGTCTATGTCACTGACGCCTTCAGGACCATCAAAAGTATACAAAACACTCGGTTCGTTCAAAACACCGATGCCCATCGTCACCATCCATTCGCTGAGCATCTCGCCTCTCATGCGGATCCGATGACAAGACGTACGTCATGACATCTTGGAAAACCACATGGGAGAAGATGCATTAGCCTCCATGCCAAGAATGAGCGGTATGATATTCGCAAGTAATAGCACCGTATCCATATACCTTATATATGGTTCTAGAGAATCGCCAAACCAACAATTGATCCTAGCCAGATACATCCTCCCAAACCTCCCTTCCGCGAGAACGCAGACCCCCCATTGGCTACAACTAACAACAGTACAGTCAATGTCACTGTCCCTAACTATAACCGCAGAGTTACTCCTCTCGTCCGTAAACACTCGCATCCCCCCGGCAACCCCCTAACACAACCAGCCGTCGTATATGGCTCCTGCACAAGGCAAAAGCCGCGACCAAAGCGCACATTGCCAGCCCAAGCTCGCAGACCACTGCATACGCCCGTTGACAAATAACTTGCAGTACGTTCAAAGCTATTTTAATGTCTGGAATTCGCCCGAGCAGTCAAACCGGCATACACTAGACATGCCGGCGACATCATGACGTACGTCTTGTCATCGGATCCGCATGAGAGGCGAGATGCTCAGCGAATGGATGGTGACGATGGGCATCGGTGTTTTGAACGAACCGAGTGTTTTGTATACTTTTGATGGTCCTGAAGGCGTCAGTGACATAGACGTGACGGCTGCATATGGGGCGGCACTTACTGCTTTTGATTTTAGGTGGAGGGTGTGTGACGGGTGGGGCGTAAGTGATCATAATCTCATCGAGATTAGGATTTCTTATGAAGAACGTACGAGGGAGACTGAGTCACTTTGTAAGTGACGCTTGAGACATGTTGACTGGGACATATACGGGGATAGTATTAGGGCCACTGCTTTAAGGCAGTCTTTGGATAACTTTAGGGCATTGACGTTAGATGACCAGGTCAGTAAGATAGATCAGTGTATGTGTACGGTTAATGATGCACTCCTTGGCCGATGTCGAAAGACTTGCCTAAGTAAGGTCAAGTGGTGGACCCTGGAGTTGGATATGATGCGGAGGAATGTCAGCCGCCTCCGGTCCTAGAAGTTCCAATGCTGAAGATCCGTCGAATAGCCCTTCAACGCACAATTCCTGCAACGCATTGGATTCGGGCATCTCGCTGCGATATGACCAGTGTGACCACAATGTCGGCAAACCTCCTGTGTCATGCGACACTCCCGCATTCGATGGTCAAATCCCAGACACCTATGACAGGCTGGGATTGCATCCTGCATGCGAGCGGCAAAGCGGAACCACTTTACATACACACCTTCAGCACATAGCTTTTCCACTACCCTGCCAGTGCATTCCAGCACAACATTCACGTGGTCATTCGCGCTCTTCCACGGACTGCTTACCAGGCGAACGCTCCTAGCGAAGAACTCCTGAGACACCATCCCCTTCAGGTTCATCTTTCCCATAAAATCATCCGTCGAGATCTCCGAAAGTACGCGTTGTACGACGACACGAGGACCCAGTTTGTCCTGCACAGCAACTTCCAGACCTACCTCAGCAAATTTGGCATTGGCAGCAATCTTCTCCCTCTCAGCAATAGAGGGAGTGCGGATAACAGCACCGCCGTCGCGCATAGGCTTGATGTCATGGACCCGAACTCCAAGAGTCGGACCCACCTCCTTCTCCACGACCTCCTTCGAAGTCGCACCACCTTTCCCCTTCACCACCACCGACAAAGTCTCTACCGGCTTGGCTACGACTGGTGCAACACCCGCCGCAGCAACAACAGGTACAGCAGGAGCCGTAGACATAGGCTGTGCACGAGCAGCACCCATACCGCTCCCAGTACCATCACCGCCAAGAACATCCAGGCGTTCCTTCAGCCGCTCATTCTCTGCAATGAGCTCCATCAAGGGCCTCATACTTCC
The DNA here is from genome assembly GCA_932274085.1 of Protocalliphora azurea. Lineage (NCBI taxonomy): Eukaryota > Metazoa > Arthropoda > Insecta > Diptera > Calliphoridae > Protocalliphora > Protocalliphora azurea. The sequence goes on along the minus strand of OW026521.1, from coordinate 56,204,761 downwards.
CGCCCTGCTTCAACACCTTCCTTGGCAAGTCCACCATTGACTTCCCAAAAACCACATCCATAAGATCTCCACTGATCTTCTTTATCTGGCTGACCCATCCATCAACCTCACCCGTCGCAGTGGCCTTCTTCCTAGGACGAGCCGATCTCACCTTGGCAACTTTGCCAGCAGAAGCAGCAACATCCTTCGCCATGTTAGAGTCACTCACAACCTTAGCACCGACCTCACCACCACTCCTACCCAACCTCATCGACGTCCGAGCTGGACGAATCCAGCTCACGCTGCCGCACCACAGCCGGCACCAACAACATGACGTCGTTCGTCATCACCTCCGTATTAACTTGTCCCCCTTCCCGGACGACATGGCACAGAGAATTCCACAGACAATTAATGTGTTTTAGACGACTTGTGCAAGGAGTGTACAAACACATTTCAAAGTTTTGGAGATATTAAACATGGACAAGTATAAGGGCTACTTTTTCCAAAATGCGTTTTTTTGCAGAATATTGCTTTAGTAACCAACTTATATTTATTTCTAAAAATACTTTTAAAGATCCGTTAATTGCACCTAAAAAATTACTTTAAAGACACGATGTTCAGGAATTTTTATTTTTTCATACTAATGTTATTTCTTTGATTTCTAAGTGTTTTTGAACAAATGGAGCACAATCTATTATAACGATAAATAGACTTCAGAATATAAAGAAGACATTTAAAATTTTCGTCATATTTACTCGTATTGCGCAAACAAATTTATTACCCTCTAAGTTTTAATGCATCAAACTATCCATCATTTAAATCAGGGGTTCTCACAAGCTCTTGCTTCTTACAGTTTGAGTACGACCACCGCAATTTTGGAGCAACAAATTAGTTATTTCCTGCTTATTTCAAACAATTTAAATGATAACTTTAATTTCATGTTAAAATTCTGAACTTAATATCAAATGTATAAATCAGGCAAAATTTTAGAAAATAATAAGCATAGAACTTGTTTTGTTCAAAATTTAAAAAAGAAATATTAACTTCAAATATATATATATATATATATATATATATATATATATCCTACATATATATATATATATATGTATATAGGATATATATATATCTATATATATATATAGATATATATAGATATAGATATATATATATATGTATATATGTATATATGTATATATGTATATACATATATATAATACATTTTCCGGGATCCCGCTTCAAATAACACTGTACGACAAATGGTAGGAGTCAGTGATCGGGAAGGGTTCAAACTACCGGGGAAAGTTATATCGGTAAAAAAAAAAGTTATACGTGTCCCGGCGTTTCGCTGGGTCACATCTAGGAATCGAGATATATCGATAGTAACTATCATATAGGGGAAATTGTGACCTTTGGTGGTCTTTTTTTTGACATAACTCGAGAACCACCAGTCCGATTTTGCTGAAACAAATTTAAAAAAAAAGCAACAGTTTCGCAGTTATAAATAAATGTATGAAAAAAAAACTATTTTTTGCCTAAAAAATTTTTTTATTTTTAATTCATAAAAAATCCAAAACGGTAAAAAACGTGTCAAGTCCTATTACTTTCACGTAAAGTCACATAACCTTTAAACAAAATGAGACATCGGTCATGAAAATCGATGGACGCGTTTCGCTTTTATTCACAATTAAGTGAAGGTATCTCATTTTGACAAGAATATTGATTTTATGTTTCAATGAATTTGGATAATATTTATTATATATTATTTATTATAATTATTAACACGTAAAATTAAAAATTATTACAGGTAATTATTAGGTTATTACATAGATACATAGGTTATAAAAATCGATGAACGCAAAACTTATTTTCGTTTGTTTGCGCCCTTTACTTTCTTGCGTGGTGGTTCGCCCACTTGTTCAGAGTCTGTATCGGATGAGGATCTGTCTTCATCTGGAAAAAATCAATTGTTTTTAATCAGTCAGTTAACTTCATTTTTGTGACTTACCCTCGGAGGAAACTCCCATTTTATATTCTTCATCTTCATTGCCGGGATCGTACGTCTTTTGCGACCACCAACAAATTTCAGCCACCAGGGAATCGAGCCTTTTGCCTTTATGTCGCGTTTCCATTGGCATTGCCACTTGATGGAAGCGCTCGCCATGTTCATCCGACTATGAGGCTAGCTGCTTGCTGAAGTATTCGAGATGGTGATGCAAGAAGTGAATTTTGAAGGACATATTCACTCCAATTTTCTGGAAGTAGTGCAACATCTTTGTCACAAGAGCGGGGTAATTGTGTGCTCGCGTACTTCCCAAAAAATATCGTATTACTTTCTTCACTGCCCTCCTCGCAAAGTAATCATTACCGTCTAAAGCACCTTTAAACTCCTTTGATTTCATGAGCTTTCGTATATCCGGCCCATTCAGAACACCTTCCTTCAATTTTGCTTCGCTGATTCGTGGGAAAATATTTTCCAAACAATCAAGAATTTTCGGTTGCTTCACAATGGCCTTGATGAAATTTTTTACGATTCCCAGTTTGATATAGAGAGGGGTAATGAGGACGTTCTCCATTGGCACCAGTGGATCATTTACGCAGTTGTGTCCTTTCTCCGTTGGATCTCGAGCAAGCCACTCATGCGTTTTGTATTGGTTTCCTTTAAATCGGGTATCCCAAAGACACAAGAAACACATGTTTTTCGTATAGACTCCTTGGAGACCTCTTAGCATCGCCACGACTTTCAGATCACAACTGATCCGCCACATGTGATCAGTGTAGCAAACTTTATCCAAAATTATTTTCATGGAATCGTATGTTTCGCTCATGTCTGTGCTGTAGCCAATGGGAATGCTTGCTTTTTTTATTATTATTTATGTAGCAAGACGACTTTCAGGCTTGATTTCGAAGAATCGATGAACATTCGCCAATCAGCTGCGACATAATTAATGGCCATCACCTCCACCAGTCCCTTTATATCGTGGCAGTAAACAAATGTGTTCCTTTCGTTGAGTGTCTAGTACCGTTGGAATAGCAATTGTCGTCTTCGATATCCAGTAACTTTGACATTAGGCACCAAATTGTTGCCTTCTTTCAAAAGCTGGGCAAGTTTTTCTGCTTCACGTTGAGAAAGGTTTAATTCTGCAACAATCTTGTCCATTCTTGCTTGTGATATTGTTCGATGGGCCAGCTTCTGGTGTTGGTTTATAGGTGAAATCCGATTGATCCATTGTTTCAATAGAAAAAGAAGTTTCTCTGTCAGGACTTGGAAGCGGTGGAATTGATATTTCATCCGAATGCGGTAGAGGTATTTGTGCACTTTTAACAGATATGTAAACTCTTCGTTTAAGGCCTTTACGATTTACTCCACATATTTTGTTTGCGCAAGCATAACAGTTGTCGGAATTGTGCTCTCCTGGATCAGTCCAAATCATTGGTACACCAAAACGAAGTGAACTGCGTTTCCCTTGGATCCACATGTTAAGACCATTGTAGCACGTTTTACAAATTTTTTCTGGGACCCACGAAACGCCGCGAATTATTTCGCAATCAAAATAAAGTTTAAAAGCGCGCTCCACTTGCTCAGTGAGTAATGCAGCATTTGTTGAAAAAGCTCTTTTGCCACAAACGTAACAAAATAAATTGATGTTTTCTGGACAGTTTGCACTCATTTCGGTTTTATACTTTTATTACTTTTTCGTCACTTTAAAAAACCTTACGCGTTCGGAGACACTTGTTGACAAAAATCGATCAGTGAACACCTATAAATACTACGTAAGTTTCAATATTTTACTGCGAGGTACTTATGAATTCGCGCATCTTTTAAGGGTGGCTATAAACCTGATTCGTGTGCGTTTTAAATTTTTAGAAACGTTCTAAAACATGACCACTCATAAATGTGGGTGCAATTTGTGTAAAAGAATCATGTAGGTAGCCATCGGAAAAAACCCAAATAATTAAAAAAGTGCACTTTCCTTTTTTCCTTTTAATTGTCCACGCACATTTATGACCGGTTTTTAGTTTGTTACCGCTAACATAAAAATCAAATAACCTTTTGTTTATTACTATTTTTTTTTTTAATTCTGACAATCATAAAAAAAAGTCGTCAATGTTTTTTCCATGGAATTTTGAGCATATCTCGAGCAAATTTTTGAAATTCATACCTTCACTTAATTGTGAATAAAAGCGAAACGCGTCCATCGATTTTCATGATCTATGTCTCATTTTGTTTAAAGGTTATGTGACTTTACGTGAAAGTAATAGGACTTGACACTTTTTTTACCGTTTTGGATTTTTTATGAATTAAAAATAAAAAAATTCAATTTTTTAGGCAAAAAATAGTTTTTTTCTTCATACATTTATTTATAACTGCGAAACTGTTGCTTATGTAGCGAAACGTTGTATGAACAGATTAAAGGAATTGTAATTCCTAATTTTTTTAAATTTGTGGTTCTCGAGTTATGTCAAAAAAAAGACCACCAAAGGTCACAATTTCCCCTATATGATAGCTACTAACTTCAAATCGATATATCTCGATTCCTAGACGTGACGCAGCGAAACGCCGGGACACGTATAACTTCTTTTTTACCGATATAAGATTTCCCGTTGGTTTCATCCCATCCCGATTTTGACTGTCGCATAGTGTAATGAAAGCAAATATTCGTTATCAAAATAATAAATTTACAAGTTTTGCTCCATCTGTTTTCTTCGCCATGTAGTTTTTGTTGACGTATACAATTCTTGTAAAATGTTTATTTAATTTTTATTTTTATATTTTTTATCTATATAAAAGCTTTATGTTGCGAAATCAGTTGAACAGGATGTTTCATAAATATTTATTTAAGTAGTTTTTATTTGGTTTTTCATAAAAGCAAGTTGAGAATGGTTTTTGATTTGTATGGAAAACTAAGGAAATTTATATAGTTTTTCAATCATAAACCGAATGAGGTCAAAAACTACTAGTTTTCGTTTGGTATAAACGGCATACAACACAGTAAAGGCATTAATTGTTTCATCAGATAACCCATTTTTATAAAATTTGCTGTTGTGGAAAAAAACTTTTGCTTTCACATATATGCGTTGAATTGTTAATATAAAATTTCAGTATACTGGATTTGTTTTCTACTAGCTAAAAAAAAACTTAAACTATTTTTTCAATGAATCCATTGTAATTTTAGGAATATGTTGTTTGGAAACAATATTTTCCTTTTCAGTAGCAAATTTTAAGGTTTTTTCAAAGATTTTCTGGTTTTCAGCTCCTTCAATGTCAATTTCTGATCTTCCAAAAAGGCGTACAAACTGATTTTCTGCACATTCAATGACTCATAGGAATTGTTAGAAAATGGGGATCTTTTAAATAATTTACTTATATATATAATGCTTTTCCCTCCATTCATCAATTATTTCGTTTAAAGTTATTTTCTATCTAAGAAAAGGGGGAACGGACTTAATTTCGTTACATAATGTAAACCAAATGGCATCCGTAGCTAATAAACTTGTATTTCGTCTAGACATTGCTTCCATGACCAGTTTATTTGGCTCTAAAACATGAATAATTTTATGTAATATTTTACACAATATCTTTTTACAACCCAATGAACGATTCTAGAGGGTGTTACGGTCAAATTTCAGTTTTTTCTATTACTTCAAATGGTCCTTCATATGAATAAGTTAAACCAAGTTTATTTGAATCATTCCTTACAAAAACGTATTTTTATTTGTTTGTCGATATAAAGTTCTCATATTATTTCTGTGATGGAATATGTCGCAACAAACGTTTTAAAAATATTTTCTTATTTTATTTAAAAATTCATTGCTCTATCCAGAATCCACCACTAATTCGCCAGACAATCGCAAGCACTGTTCATAAATCATCTCTGCAGCTGAAGCTTATCTTCCTTAAATGTAGATCGCAAACCTAACGAAATTATAAGCATTTAATATGACCAATTTGATGAATTTCACCGAACTAGAATTGACGACTTTACTTAACGATGAAAACTTTATAAAATACCCTTTCATTGTGGATAATAAGCGGTTATTGTTAATATATATTGAAAACCATTTGATATCGGTAGTGGGCCAACAATATCTATTTATATATGTGTAAATCTTCCATCAGGGATTTTAATTTTCTCATTTTTAGATTTAATATGGCTATGTACTTTGGATTTTTAGCAATCTAAACAGATGAGAAAATTTGTGTAAATTGTCAAATACCACCTTTCTTAAACTTTGTGGAATATACGGTCAGTGCTGTCAGATGTAGCGAATTTTTTCCAAACGTGGAGGTTTTAATTGAATGTTCCGTTTGGCGACATGGCGAATTTTTTGGCGATTTATAAATAATATACAATAAACCAAACGATATCGAAGCGATATCAATTTAAAAATTATCAAATATGATAATCGTTTTCTAATCGAAAACAATATTTTTCGGACTAAACTGAACCTTTCCTTACGATATCGTTTTTCATGAAATTATGAACGATATCGTAATTTCCAAAAATAATGATAGTAAAATCGTCATGGACCAATTTTTATTTTGAATGCAATGTAATATCAAAAATTTTGCTTTTTTAATAATTTATTTCTACTTATTCTCAGGTTGTGTTTGTTAAAAAAAATTTATTTTAATATTTTTATTTTAAAGCTTTTTCCAAACATTTATATTTTTTTATTTTGTTAGAAACAAATATTTTGAAGTTTCGTTATCATAAAATATCGTTTTCTGCAATAGAATATTATATTCTGCACCTAAGATGATATCGTTTTCGCTATCATGTCGTTCTATGGATTATTAGATATGCATTTGTGGAGAAAAGCTATTACGTTTTCTTACTAGTAATTGACTATTATTTTGACTATAGCTTCAACTTAGTTTTAGAAATTCTATCCGAAAAAAAATATACTTTACAATACTTATAAATCATTTATTATGTTTGATAATTTTTTCATTATCAATTAAATATTTATATTACGTCAAGTCTATATTAGACAATTTTTTATTAAAACAAAGGTCAAATTATAGATGAATGTGAGTTACAGACAATTGTATCTTTATCAATTATAGGGTAAAACGTATGTCATAATAAACTATGTATAAAGTACCAACAAAAATAAAAATGGCGTCTTTTATCAAGCAACGTCAAGATAAAGCTGTCAGTACTCGAGCGCTGACAATTTTGTTTTAACGCTGTATTAATACTGATAAATTCAGTCTATACTCCCCCCCGAATCCTATCCTGTTATCAATAGATAGACGGTTGTACATAGCTAGACCCAGAATATGGAGTCTTAAATGATTTTTGCGACCCACATCTTTTTGATGGTGGGTATAAAATTGAACGACACTAAACTTTTTTGTTAATTTTTTATATTTTCTTTACAAATCTAAATAAAATTAAAATTTTTCGATTTCTGTCTAATAATTTGGCGACTTAAACTACTTTGATATAATCTGGATTATCTGTAATCGATGGATATTTCTTTAAAATATTATCGTATTTATTCTCTACTAAAAACATATTTGGAAGAGAAATTTGGTTGTGAACTTCAATAGCGTCAACTGATATATTAGTAACTGGATCGTTCAATTTCCTATTTCTATGATCAGTTAAAAGTCCAAATTTTGTCAAAAAAATCTGCTCCTATGATTGACCTTGTAATATTGGCAATAGTAAAAACGAGTGTAATATCTGATTTACAAGAAAATTGCTTAAATTTTGATTCTGGTATTACTGAAATCTCTGCTCTACTATCTATCAAAAACTGTAGTTTATTTTGAAAATCATAAGTATATAGACGACTTGTAGGATTATTGACACTATTGTCAGTTGTCATAGCATTAGGATTATTTAGTTATCGCGAATTTATGTTGTATATGAACATGGCTGAATGCATTTCCTGGCTCTGCTTCTAAATCGATGATGGAATTAACAAAACTACTCTCATTTTGATTGTTTACTTCTAGATCTACTTCTACTGAGATTAGAAAATCTTGGCTGAAAGTGTTCGATAGAACTTCTGATATTTTTAATGACAACTTATTAAACTGTTCAGACATTGCAGAAGTGACCTCACTACATTTTCCACTACTTTATCTATATTTGAATGTTTTGGGAAATAAAGATTTGATTCTATATTACAAATTTCGTTTTTATTGAATACCGGGAAGTATTCAATTAACATATATAAAATTCTGAAAGTCCAATCATCGAGTCAAAAAGAAGTTTATAAAATTTTCTTTGTTCACTTATAAAATGACATTCTAAAAGTTTGTATTTCAAAACTATGTAACTATTTCTGAATTGGTTTTTGGATATTCATTCCGAGAAGATGGTAATTTGTGAGATGTAGCGCAGATTTCGGTTTCTATACAATCGTTTCTAGTAGTGTTACTTGCGTTTCTGTTATTACGGTTATTAGTAGGCCCTGAAGTCTCTTCACCAGTTGAATGAACAGGTGATCTATACATTTTAAATTTTAGTAGTGATATATGATTTATTATCTGGCTACAAGCAATAGTATTTTGGGGTCCAAAAATAGTTATTACCTACCGTATATGATTAATTTCATGTTTCAAGCTCAACTATTATAAAAAAATTCCAAAAATACTATTAGAAGAACAAAAAGTAAAAACAATACCTCTATGTTAGTACTATTATCCTTAAACATCCTTTTTTCTATATATACATCCTTTGTACATAAATTTCTTATTTAAAGATACAATTTTCGTCTTTGGTTCTGCCATACTTACAGTAGAAATTTTCCGTTACTAACGGCGTTAAAAAAATTGTCAACAGCAGGCTCTGACATATAGAAGTATTGGCGCCAAAGAACTGAGAAAATTACATTTTGCAAACAGCTGTCTCGTCGTACACACAAATGTCAAACTCCATATAAAAAAAACTAATACCTAAAAACCATTTGGGCGCGTTAAACTGCGCGCGCAAATAAAAACTGAAGTATAAAACGTTACATCAAAAAAGTCGAGGTTTACACAGACTATGGCCATTTTTACATATTTAAAAATCAAACAATGTTTGTAAATGGAGGGTAATATATGTCGTTTATATCTTAACCTATTTTGTGGGAAAACTCTCACAGTACATACACTACATACACAGAATAGTTTTTATAAATAATTTGTCGCAAAGGTCCGGGGTTTTATAGTAAAAATACAAACCAAATATTTATTTTCGTTTGTCTCGAGAACTATTATAGTGCAGAACTTTATAATTTTCATAAATAAGTCTCTTAATAAATAAGGTTCTTTTTGATAAAAAATTGAGCGGGTAAGCCCAGGGAAGGTGGTACCTCCCATACAAACCTAATATTAATTACTGCATATCTCGAGAGCTATTCTAGTTGAGGACTTAACAATTTGCATGAATAAGTTTCTTACTTTACAGGTCCTTCTTAATAAAAAATTGGGGGGGTAGGTCCAGGGGAAGGGGTACACCCCAATATTAATTATCAAAAATTTTGATAACTATTATAGTCTGGACTTGAAAATTTCCATGTATAAGTCTCTTACTAAATAGGTTTTTTTTGATAAAAAATTGGGCGGGTAGGCTCTGTGGAGGTTGTACCTCCCATACAAACCTAATATTAATAATTGTATATCTCGAGAGCTATTGTAGTTGAGGACTTAACAATTTGCGTGAATAAGTTTCTTACTTTACAGGACCTCTTTAATAAAAAATTGGGCGGGTAAATCCAGGGGAAGTGGTACCCCCAATATTAATTATCAAATATCTCGAGAACTACTATAGTCTGGGACTTGAAAGTTTGCATGAATAAGTCTCTTACTAAATAGGTACTTTTTGATAAAAAATTGGGCGGGTAGGCCCAGGGGAGGTGGTACCCCCCATACAAACCTAATATAAATTACTATACATCTCGAGAGTTATTATAGTTGAAGAGTTAACAATTTGTATAAGTTTGAATAAGTTTCTTTCTTTATGGATCCTTCTTTATAAAAATTTTGGTGGGTAAGCACTGGGAAGGTGGTACCCCCTATACAAAGCTAATATTAATTATCGTATATCTCGAGAGCTATTCCAGTTGAGGACCTAACAATTTGCATGAATAAGTTTTTTACTTTACAGGTCCTTCTTAATAAAAAATTGGGTGAGTAGGTCCAGGGGAAGTGGTACACCCCAATATTAATTATCAAATATCTCGAGAACTATTATAGTCTGGGACTTGAAAACTTCCGTGAATAAGTCTTTTACTAAATAGGTTCTTTTTGAAAAAAAATTTAGCGGGTAGGCCTAGGGGAGGTGATACCTCCCATATAAACATAATATTAATTACTGCACATCTCGAGAGCTATTCTAGTTGAGGACTTAACAATTTGCATGAACAAGTTTCTTACTTTACAGGTCCTTCTTAATAAAAAATTGGGTGGGTAGGTCCAGGAGAAGTGGTACACCTCAATATTAATTATCAAATATCTCGAGAACTATTATAGTCTGGGACTTGAAAATTTCCATGAATAAGCCTCTTACTAAATAGGTTCTTTTTGATAAAAAATTGGGCGGGTAGGACCTGGGGAGGTGGTACCCCCTATACAAACCTAATATTAATTACCGCATATCTCAAAAGCTATTATAGTTGAGGACTTAACAATTTGCATGAATAAGTTTCTTACTTTACACGTCCTTCTTAATTAAGGGGAGGTGGTACCCCTATACAAACCAAATATATCGAGAACTATTACAGTGGAGGGCTTGTCAATTTGTACGAATAAGTTTTTCGCTTAACAGGTCCTCCTTCATAAAAAATTTAGTGAGTATGTCTTGGAAAAGTGGTACCTCCATGCAAAACAAATATTAATTATCAAATATTTTGAGAACTTTATTCCCCCTGGAGTAAACTGTAGAAAATTTAAGAGACCTAGCCGCTAAATTTTTTATCACAAAAAACCTATTTAGTAAGAAAGTTATTACCACAAATTGTCAAGCCTTTCACTATAATAGTTCTCGAGATATACATACGATAATAAATATTTAGTTTCAAATTTAGACAACCAATTATTTATTAAAAATATAGTAAATTTTTTTGTATTTTAATAAGATTTTTTACTATCAATAGGTTACAGAGTAAATATGTGATTTTTATTTAAGAAATTCGCATTTTTTAGCAAAATTTTATAAAAATAGTTTCTTTTTAATGCAAGATAATAAAAAGCAAAATATTAATTATATAAATATTATTTATAATATTTTATTGCTAACATATCAATAACATCTAGGTTATGGCAGTAGTATTAACGATATTTCATGAATTTTTATTATATAAGCATGAAATTAACTTTTTTTTAACTTGCATTGCTCAAAATTGCTGGAGGACGAAAAGTTTAGTTTCGTTGAACATTAGATAATCGTGGAATGTGCTTTATATACATATGTATTTTAGGGCCATTCCATATCAGAGACCTGTGCCGAACGGCTGAAATTCGGCTAAGCCGAGCCGCCGAGAAAAATTTGGAAGCCGCCGCCGTAAAATTTTCGGCTTAAAAGCAGCCGCCATTTTAAAATTCTTTTTGGAAAAATATGTTAAAAACGAAATTTTTTATTATTTTAATGCAGCATTTGCCATTTATGTTGTATTAAAGATGAAAGAAAAATATTTGCATAATTTTAAACTTCAAACAATTTTAAATCAACCAAGAATTTTTGATGACTTATAACTAGTACACAAGATTTTGTCAACTAATAAATCACTAGCGATATGTGGTTGGGAATTATCAAAATAATTGATATGATTTTATATTGCAGCAGACCATTTCTCATTCTAATATGCAAACAATTCTAATATTTTATGCAAAAATCCAAAAAATATCTTTAGATCACTCCAATATTTTTTCTTATATATTTTCAATAAATTAATAATTCTGTTTATACTTTCGCTGGAAAAAATCTCTTTCTTATGAACAATGTTAATCAATGGGGCATGAAAATATAATTTAATTAGAAAAATGTGTGTAACTTCGGCGGCTTTTTAACTCAATATAACTCAATAAACCAAACAATATCATAATGACATCGAAGCCATATCATCTAGATGATAAAAATTTTTACTAGTGATACCGTCTTCAATTTCAAAAAAAAAAAAAAAAAAAAATTGCAAAAATAATGATAGTATTTGATAATATTGTCATGTACCAAAGTTTGATTTTTATACTAAAAATTTAATTTTTTGAATTTAACCTATGCTAAAGATAATCTGCGCAAATAAGTAAAAATTCTAAATAAATATAAAATATAAAAACCATCACACCAAAAAAGCAAAAGAAGAAACTGAAAGAGATGAAAAATTCATGATTTTAACATTGCGTTATCATTAGAAGGAAGTATTTAGTGCTGAAGAGCAACAGATATCCTTTTTTTAACCCATAGTTGTCATTGTCTTTTACGATTCTTGTTAATTGCTTTTGAAGTACTTTGCTTAGAAATTATTTAACTTTTTCCTGCTGAAAATAAATTTATTTTCACTTTTTTTAAGTAATTATTTATAATTTCAAAAAAGGCACAAAAATGAACATAGTTCTAATTTTTAAGTGGTAATAATGTTAATTTTTTTTATCGTTTTTTCGCTGGGACATGAGAAACATCATATTTTTATGCAAATATGAGTTACATATAATATTTGCAAGCACAGTTATTCCTATATATTTTTAAATACGTACCTCAAAAAATTTGTCAGAACATTAAAATCTGTTAATTAATGATTTATGTATTTCCATTTAATATAACTTATTTATGTTGTTCAGAATTTTTTTAATTTTAATATTTTTTCCAAATGTTTATGTTTTTGATTTTATTAGAAACTAATTTTTTGAAACTTATATATCATGTCGAAAATGATACAACAGTTCAATATATTATAATTTGCACCTAAGGTGATATCGTTTTCGCTACTATATCTTCTATTGTTTATTGGATAAAGTTAAGCCAAAATTATAATCAACCCTTTCCCTTTACACCAGTTTTAAATAATTTAATAAAATTTGTTACGGGCCGTTTTGCTGGCAAGGCTTCCCACTAGCTCTTTGCATGTTTATCTCTAGGAAGGTTCCAACCCTTCCTCACCAGCCTCGTACCCGCACACTAAACTTAATATTAACTTATTTTAAACTTATCACTATTTTATTTATCTTAGCTTAATATATGTTCGTTTACTTTGCATATACTTATTATTTTTTTATATTTTATTTTATGTTATTTCATTTATATATTATATTATTTGTTAGTAATCTTCTAATTTTAAATATTTATTTACTCTAATCAAGCGTTTTAGGATTACTTATACATATATATATTTCTTAGCTAGTATATAAATTAGTTAGTATTTCCACTCTTTGATAACTTTCTTCTTATCTTCTATTCATTTATTTATTTTCGCTTTTTCCATTTAATGTCATTTGCCATTTTTTTATATATATATTTATCTGCTAAAGCGTTTCTTTTTACATGTATATCTTTTTTTATATAACTAAAAATTAGGTTACCTGGCTAATTCTCTCCTATGTTTGGTTTCCAGGACGGTCGTTGGAGAATATAGCCAGCTATAAAAATTTAACACAATTTTATTATACACTCATTTTTATTACTTCGATTTGCACTTACGTTTATTATTATATTTTTATATTTTAATTTAACTTTCATTTAATAAAAAATTTTTGTTAAAATATCGCACACACATTTATTTATCCTTTTAATTGTTTGACACGTCCTTATTGTTACTCCTATAATATGTTTCTGACCTATATCTTATCATTTGTCTGTTTTCAAAGTTGTAATTTATCATATTTAGTAACGGTTTTTATTCTTTATTTATTGGAAAATTAGCTGTTGCCACTTTTCTATTTATTTCAAATATATAAATTATATTTATAATTTCAGTTTTCATATAAATTTTCCATGTGCCGAAAACAAATAAACTTGCTTATTATATACTATATTATTTATATTCTCCCGAATAATTTATACCCACTCGCTTCATTTTTAGTTGCTTAAAATTAATTAATTCCACCTATAAATAAATGTACCTATCTTCAATTTTGCCGATACCAGGCTCTCAGAAGTTTTCACACGTATTGTATTTTCATTCATAATTAATTATATATTCACCTTTTTTAATTTTCACAATTCTAATATTTTATATTTATGAATGAAAATACAACACTGTATACAAAAAAATCACTACTGTACGTTGCCAACTTGACGTATATCAATACAATAAACACAACACTGTTTTACTACATTACTACATACAGGCAGACATCCAATATGACTACACAGCAGAGGTAAGTACAATTAATTAATTTCTTGTTTTATTTCTATTTCCAGACACATTGTACAATAAAATACATGCAAAAAGGTAATTCTTTGTATATAATTATATAGATATGTTAATTGATATATATATTTTTTTTTAAGCGGACAACACAACAAGGATAAGAAGAATGGGACATACCAGCATACATATGTACATCCAATAACAAAACAATAACAAAATAAAAAAAAATAACAAACAAGACAAAATATATAATACATAAAAAAATAAGCAACCCCCACAAAAAAAAAAACAGAACAGAGGCAACAGAGGAATAAGAACGACTTACTCCAACGAACAACTCTACATAGAGAACAAACAATATGACAAACACTTAAGGCTACAGTGAAAGAAATAAAATTCTAGCCTGAATTTTGCCCGCCCGCAACAAATTTCAGAATAGACATTCCATTGTGCCACGAAAAACTTAGTTAGATATGTTTAAAATAAGTCCGTTTCTCACTATAGTTTAAAATTCAAACCTTTTACCAAACTTTATAATTTTACACAAATGAGTTTTATTTATAAAAGAGAATACACATAAAAAAATAATCGAAGTAATATTTTCTAAGTCGGCTTAGGTATTTTTTTTTTTTTGTTTTTTTTTATGAAAATTAATTACTAAGTTGTGCTACCTAATTTAATTAGTAATTTATGAATTATACTTTACCTAAAAGCTTAGTTAATTTCACTTATGGTATTAGATATCTTCTTCGAAAAATTTGAAAACAGTTTATTTTAATGTCAACAGAAAATATATATTTTTTTTTTGTGAAAAAGGTATGTACTGCAATTCAATTTAATAAACAAACATTTATAAAACCTTTATTCTTTGCAAAAAAAAAAATAAAGAATAATAAATAGATCTCTATTGGAAAATCGAAATTGTCCATTTGTGAGGAGCTTAATTAATTGCCTATGTACAATATGTCTACAAAGATTTCGAAGTAAGTTTTTTATTAACAGATTATTTTTTAATTAATATTAATATTTCTTTTATATTATATATAATTTTATATGTAGATCGTCTTGATGGATGTGAGGAGCCTTTACAAAAACAGAAAATTTTAAAATACTTCAACGTCAAAAACATCGAACCATTTTTTCATCTTTACATCTACTTAATTTAGTACTTAAATTTGAAATGTATTTTATATCTGTAATTATATGTGTACTTTTATGTACTTTGCAATTAAAATATAAAAAATGTAATTAATTGCGTATATTTAATTGAATTATATAGAATTATATAGTCAATTTGCCAAAAATTATTTTATAAATTTACTTTGCTATTATAGATAATTTTTAAAATTTTACCTAAATTTTTTTTGTGTGCATATAAACATTTCAAACTAATTCCTAATGCCAAAAACCTATGTTATGAAAATGTATTACTAAAATTAATTATCTGAAAATGCGTAGTTTTTTCTGTTTGTGCTCTTTTTAAGCATCTGCTTCAGTGTCTTTCTCAATGGGTGTAATTGTATAAAAATTGGCTAAAAATCCATCTTTACGTTGATTAAATTAAACACACATTTATTATAAATGTTTGTTACAAAACATATTGCTTTTAAAGCCTTTATTGAATTTAAATAAAAAAAAAACAAATTAATTCATATAAATTTGTGCTTTAATTTTACACATTTAAATTACTTTGTAATTAATATTTAAAAATTTTTTATATTTATTTTTAATTGTTAAGTTAAATAAATGTATTATTCTATTATTGATTTTATTTATTTATTTTTTTTTTTTTTTTGTATATACTCTTCTATGATCAGTTAAGATCAGCCAGTGACTTCATGTAGCTAAAAACTCCTTTTTATCGAAGTTCCTGAAAATAAAGAAAAAGTTTTAGCATGTTAATAACTCTAATGTATCCAAAATATTATAACTTTTATATGTAAGATGATTTACTTACTTTTTAGTACAATCATCAAATATAGAAATCAAATAAAGTCAAAAAATACTTTTTATTTTAATATTAAAAATATTTTCGTTTCTTGGTATTAGATAATAAAAATTTGTGGTTTATCAAAGAAAAGTTCCTGAAAAATGAAAAAGATCATTAAGGACATGTTCAAATCTATGATTTGAGCTAAAAAATTTTAAAATTCATCTATTAAAAAATGTTCAAAGTATGATATATGTAAAATTTTGTCAGTTTTTTATTTTTAATTCTATTGAAAAATGTGTGTTATACAGCATAAAATTTAGATTTTGAAAATTCTTGGTGGACCTTTGAAATCCTACACTGAAGAAAATTTTGTTAAAAAAATTCATATTTTCCTCAACTGCGTATAATCAAAATTTATAAGTGCATATGTATATATAAATTTAGTAAATAATTTATTTAAAAAATATTTAATATATTTTAAATCTTTTTGTGTTAAATTATTTTGATAGATAGGCGGAACCATAGACTATGTCTTATTATAGTTAATGAAGACTAATTAATAAAATAAATAAAATCATGGCCTTTTATTGGAAGCATTTAAAAAAAACTACCACTGTTTTGATTAAAAGTCATTCTTACAGACCGTGCGCGGGTATAGGAAGGTTAAAATAAGATTTGTTGTTTCTATCGATTACGATATATGTACATTAATATATAAATTCAAATCAAATATTTTTTCTAAGTTTAATACTTACTGTTTGGTCTATTCGTGACGTATCTGATTATCTATCCACGTCTTCAGTTGTTGTGGAGTTCTGGATTGCAAAGCAGAATTGTAATTTATTGCCTTCAAGCATTTCATTAGACTAGGCAATTTTTCCAATTTTTTCAAATTGCCAAAAATAGAGTAAATGGCATTTTTCTCACATTCAGATCATCTCCTTCTCGCTGTTTTGCCATACGGAGACACTTTAATAAATATAGTTTTATTAAAATGTTAAATATATAGAATACATATTTATTCGAATATTTAAAAAAAAAAAAACGAATATGTAATTATATTTTAACTTAGAGCCAGCTTTCAACATTTCAAGAAATGTTAAATTGCTGATGTAAATACATAAGTCAAATTTTTATGAAAATAATAACACAGGTCAACACTAAAAAAGTATCTTGAAAAATATGTCGCAGATATTATGGGTATAGGCTATAGCCTTTAGAAGTCTTGAAAGTAAAAATTAAGAATTTATTAACTAACCATTATAAAATCATGGTAAAGATTACAGATCTCAAAAATGGTAACATTTTTAAAATCGCATTGACAGAAAATGTGTAGACAAAATTAAAACAAATGTTATAAAGAATACATCGTGAATAATTCCGACAAATTTTAACTCCTTAAACTAAATATAGTGTAGAAAGTTAAATAAAACATTTCCATTTAGAAGATATGTTTTTATTTTTAACTTCATTGAAAAATTTATGTACATTTTTCTTAAATTAGGATTTAAGAATATACTACTTTTAATTTTTCACTAATGTAGATTCCATATGCTTTGATATATTTTTCATTAACAGTGTTTTAGTATAAAATCTATCATTGTTCTCATTACCCGTTTTTGGTCCTCAATGGGTTAAAAATGTTACATGGTGGAAAATTTTAATTTTATTTTATACACTATATCAAGCATAGGGAATAATAATTTTGCTAAATTATTCGCGATATATATTTTTTATTTTTTTGCGATTTTGTTGACCTTTGAATTAAAATGATTTATTTCTTGACTAGTAAAAATTATAGAGACTTCTGAAAATATATTTTATTTTATCTAAAATTGTCCTATTTATTTTCATATTACAATCTCTACTGTCTTCTTCCTTTCTATGGAAAATCTGTGGTTTTAATAGTTTAAATTGTAACTCAAATACAGAAAAGAGAATTAATATTAGACTACCTTTATTTTTATAAAAACTAATCAAATTAATAACTGACGTTTAATCTATATGTTGAAAGTTGGCTCTTATTCTTAATAATAATAAACTAATTAGTAATAATTAACACTTACTACTTCGCTTTTTTGTTGGTAGATGTAGTTGGATTTTCATCAAAATCAAGCGGGCTTTGTCCTTCTCTATTTGAAGATCTCGTTGAATTTAGGTCTGTTTCTGACTCGATATCAATATTGCGCGCAATTCGCTTTTTCCTAGTTATTGATTAGTTATTGAATTTTGATTTGTTTCTGACTCGATATCATCAGGTGTACAAAGTTGAATATCGCCATTATCCTCACCCTCCTTATCGTCATCTTCTCCTATAGCCGACATCAGAAGCTTTGACACGCAAGGTATTTCAGTAAGTGGGACTGGAACCCTATAAACATTCTTATGGATGTCCTTATGATGCCCCATAAAATTTGCCAGCTGATCATCTTCGAAGCCTCCTCTATATTTAATAACGATGTATACGTTGCGATATGTTTTCTAAGAGATGTTCCTCGTAAAGTTTGCGGAATTTAAGCGCCGCACTCTTGTGCAAATTGTTTGAGTAAAGGACAAGCTCTATAATATTGTTTTGAAAATTTTGAATTTCCTCTCTTTGAAAAAATATATTCGTTATTATTAGTTATTCCTGCTTTGGTCCTGTGTTTAAGAATTATGTCAATAGCCTTTATACTTAGGGGACTTAAGAGCACACTTACTGTCCTTCCTAATTTTCCTCGCAATGACAAACGAACAAATTGTTTTACGAATGTCACCAACTCCTCCGACATTTTTCCAAAATGTCCTTTTCAACATTGTCCCAGATTATC
This sequence comes from Protocalliphora azurea, assembly GCA_932274085.1. Classification (NCBI taxonomy): domain Eukaryota; kingdom Metazoa; phylum Arthropoda; class Insecta; order Diptera; family Calliphoridae; genus Protocalliphora; species Protocalliphora azurea. Next base: position 56,185,729 of record OW026521.1, on the reverse strand, counting down.
TCCTTGTTTAAATAATTATTTATTGTTAGCCGCTCGATTTCTCCTGCCGGTCTTCTGTTAAATATCTGTATAAATATTAAGGTTGACTTTACAAGTTCATGCGAGTATATATTACTATATTTTTTCTCCAATACTGCAAGGGAATCAATCATTTTATTTTTTAGAAATAAATATAATTTTCTTATGTTGTCCTTAAAAGGCAATAATACTTTTTTATCTGTTACTGATTGCATTGATCATCGAAAGCTTTTTTGTTAATCAAAACCGGTATTTCCTCCTCCCACAGCAGCAAAAAATCTTCAAGATCCTTTTTTAGTCCTTCCGATTGAGCTTTAATAAATATTGTCCTTTGTTTAGATCCGCACTTTTTTATTATGGACGTCATACTTTGAGCAACTGCTGGCGTTCTGAACCACATTAATGTATTGTCCCAATTTGCAATAATTCGGAGAGCTTGTATACAGGTGTCGAATAATCCGGATTTAAAAATATCCTTCAGTTCTTTTTTACTTCCTTCAAGCTTTTTTATCTCAATTATAAAGCGTCCCAATAATCTTAATTGTGATCTGATCATATCGTGTTGGTGGTTCAATGTATATTTTTCGGACGATTTATTTCCATATTTTATAATCAGTTCATGGTATCGAATGGCTTTTGTAACATCATCGTTTCTTAAAACATGAAAAATTTTTGTTGTTAGGGTAAAATTTGCTGACGTATGAATATATAGAGTTATTTTCCTGCTGGATATTAAGTTGTCTCTTGCATTATGATTTCTTTTACCACATTTTTTTAAATGAATTCGTAATGTATTTTTTGAGTAAAATCCTTTGCAATTTTTACAGCAAGCATAATCGTCTGCCTCATTTCGACGTTTGTGCTTCTGTTGTCTGGTCACTCTTAGTATGCCGCTGTTATGTTCTTCAGATTTATTATGAAGAAAATCCCCTTTCTTCCTCAACTCATCAATAACTTTTAATCGGCCTTTTGATCTGGATTGTAAATTAAGTATTTCTTTAATTTGTTTCTTTGATTTCTGTTTAAGGAAGAAATGTCGCGCTAATTTTGTTTGTAATGTTTTGCAAAATATGCAGAAGTGTTTTTTTGACTTAGGGTTCTTATACGGCACTTTTATACAACACAATTTTAGGGGATTTTTTTTATCAACTCTTCTGCACTCCTATTTTGTTCTTATAAAGTGCTTTCACTTAAGAATTCCCCTCTTGAGTCCGGAAAATATTCTGAAATTGTATTGCAAGTCGATTTTGTATGGTTGGTACTGTTGAAGCTATTTTTTGGAAAGGGTGATATTAAAATAGAGCTGTTACAATCAATTTCTGTTTCTTGATTCTGTTGAGAGATGGATCAATAACTGCAGACAACAGTTTTGTCGATGGTAACATCTTTGAGTAGAGAGAACTGACATTGGTAACTGGAGATATGTGTTTTAATAATATCTTCTCATAAGATACGTCAGGTGTCGACGTAGGGGACGATGACGTGAGAATAATATTGTGAGAATATGTACATTTTTCTGGAAGGACAAATTTGACTGAGGTGTTGTGACAGTCTATTTTATAAGATAGACTATAGTCTATTCTATAGGCTAGACTATAGTCTATTCTATAGGCTAGACTATAGTCTATTCTATAGGCTAGACTATAGTCTATTCTATAGGCTAGACTATAGTCTATTCTATAGGCTAGACTATAGTCTATTCTATAGGCTAGACTATAGTCTATTCTATAGGCTAGACTATAGTCTATTCTATAGGCTAGACTATAGTCTATTCTATAGGCTAGACTATAGTCTATTCTATAGGCTAGACTATAGTCTATTCTATAGGCTAGACTATAGTCTATTCTATAGGCTAGACTATAGTCTATTCTATAGGCTAGACTATAGTCTATTCTATAGGCTAGACTATAGTCTATTCTATAGGCTAGACTATAGTCTATTCTATAGGCTAGACTATAGTCTATTCTATAGGCTAGACTATAGTCTATTCTATAGGCTAGACTATAGTCTATTCTATAGGCTAGACTATAGTCTATTCTATAGGCTAGACTATAGTCTATTCTATAGGCTAGACTATAGTCTATTCTATAGGCTAGACTATAGTCTATTCTATAGGCTAGACTATAGTCTATTCTATAGGCTAGACTATAGTCTATTCTATAGGCTAGACTATAGTCTATTCTATAGGCTAGACTATAGTCTATTCTATAGGCTAGACTATAGTCTATTCTATAGGCTAGACTATAGTCTATTCTATAGGCTAGACTATAGTCTATTCTATAGGCTAGACTATAGTCTATTCTATAGGCTAGACTATAGTCTATTCTATAGGCTAGACTATAGTCTATTCTATAGGCTAGACTATAGTCTATTCTATAGGCTAGACTATAGTCTATTCTATAGGCTAGACTATAGTCTATTCTATAGGCTAGACTATAGTCTATTCTATAGGCTAGACTATAGTCTATTCTATAGGCTAGACTATAGTCTATTCTATAGGCTAGACTATAGTCTATTCTATAGGCTAGACTATAGTCTATTCTATAGGCTAGACTATAGTCTATTCTATAGGCTAGACTATAGTCTATTCTATAGGCTAGACTATAGTCTATTCTATAGGCTAGACTATAGTCTATTCTATAGGCTAGACTATAGTCTATTCTATAGGCTAGACTATAGTCTATTCTATAGGCTAGACTATAAATTTTAAGCATAAAGGTGAATAAAGTCATCATTATTATGTTATGTAATTTTGTAGGGCAGCCTGATCCATATATAATAAAACACAAAATATATGTCGCTATTTTGAAGATATCTCACTAGTAATTATTTCTCATAAACAAGTAATGGACAAACATGAATCTAAATGTCAAATTTCACTAAGATCGGTCCATAATTAATGATAGCTTCCATATAAGTCCCATTTCCGGAAATTAAAAATCACATATAAATGTTTGTAACAAAAATAATATTAGACAGAAATAAGTCTTAAATAAGTAGAAAATGCGGCACCAAATTTTATGAAGATCGGTCCATAATTACCTATAACACCCGTATATGTAACTGCATTTGCAAAATTTTATTGTTTTGACATGTAAACAACAAAAATCAGACGTCCACTTTTTTAATTGATATATATATATAAAGTATTGTGTAATAAGCCGTCTAAAAGAAAAATTTCATATATCCGAACGATTCTTACGTGAGCAAGTTACAGTGGTGGTCACGATTTTAGCCCATCTATCATGCAATGTTTTTAAACATTATTTTCTTTTTCAGAAAAAAGTTTTCAATTATATTCATAATTCAATATATTGGACCACAATTTAACACATTGCAACCAAGACTCGGAGTACTCGTACTAAACTTACAATTTAAGAAAAAACATTACTTTATAAAATTCAAAGGACAGTAAGTTAGCCACCTAAGATATTTATTACAAAATTCCAAGTAAGATTCTGATTTTTAATATAAATTACAATTTAGTAATAAATAAATTTTGAGTAGATTACGGTTGTTTTCATAAAAATATTTTATAAAAAAAAATTGATAAAAACTCCTTAAAATTCAAATATTCGACAACTAATAAAAATTTCAAAAAATATAATAAAAGTTTTAAGAAATTTTACGGAAACATTGATATAGTTAACAATCATCTAAATCGTCGAAAGGAATATAAAAAATCTAAATTCGTTCCACGAATATGGAAGATCAAATAATCAGTAATTAATCAAGAAAAATATTTTCCAAAAGAAGACGAAGTTAAAAAATCATATTATAGTGCAAAAACGCTACATAAAATATATATTATAGATTATCTAGATACTATCGGGTATAAAATTTTGCTGTTGATTGGGAAATATTTAAAATTATTATTAGTATTTTAGTTAAAACAAGTGTGAATTCTTGGCTTATCATTACAAAATTTAAAAGATCTTTGTTTAAGTTGTTAATGTATTAATAAATCATAATTTATATTAAAAATTAATTTTTTAACCTTGATTTTTTGAAATATATTTGAAAGTGAGCTAACTTGCTGTCCCTTAAATTCCATAAGCAGAGCAACCAAAAATATGCTCTAAAAAAGTGTTTTATGCGCATAAAAATGCTCTTGAAATCGGAAAAGATACCCTAAAATTTGAAAAATATGCTTTGAAATATTATTTTTTTTTCGCAAAATTTTAAACTTTTAAATTAAATGTGTGCTAAAAATAACTTAATTTTCTAAAAAAAAAATATTTTCAGGAAATTAAAAAATTTCTATCAATTTATAAAAAATTATTAGGAAATCGTATTTGAAAAACGTATGTGGTAATAATAAATTCAAATTATGTTAAAAATTATATTGGATTCAAAATTTTTTCTCTTAAGTGTAAAATATGCAAAATTGTTTGTGTAACATATATAAAATTAAGCAATAATACGTAATTTAAATTGCTAAAATAGGCTCTAAAATAAAAATTTTCTATGAAAATATAACAAAATATGCTGCTGTGCCCAAAATATGCAAAAATATGCAACAAACAAATCGATGCCAAAATTCCTAAAATTGTCTGAAACGGGATAAATAACTTTCAGTTTGGCTCATTTGAAGCCCAAGAAAAATATGATATTGCACATTTTTGGTTGATCTGGTTATAACTATAATTTTTTTAATTAATGTTTTTTTTTCATAAATTGTAAGTTAAGTAATTTTCTAGAAAAACGTTTAAAATTATTTTATTAATTCAATGTATTGACCATAATGTACAAAATGCATTACAGCCAAGGCTCGGTCAATATATTAAATTATTAAAATAATTGAAAACTTTTCTCCGGAAAATTAAGGTCAAAATATTTTCAAGTATATATTCTATACATTATACAATTTATACTTTGAAAATAACGAAATATAAAAAACTAAATATTTCATGAGCCTCCAAGTAAGAAAGCTTAAAAATTTGTCACTCAAATATTTTTTATATTTTGAAAATATCTTCAATACTTTAATTGATATGATCTTTTAAACGAAAAACTTCCCTTTTCTGATTTTATTGCGAGGTATTTTCCTTTTTTGTACACAGAGGGGCAGACAAATTTAACTGAATTAAGTTAAGTATAATATAGTTAAAAGCCTACAGGTACTATTTCTCCTCAAAAAACCTCACCTTTGCGTTATATTCCATTGAATTTGGAAAATTATCGGAATGTAGCGTTTTTTTTTTTTTTTTTTCTTTAAACTACGACCACTAGGAAAATAGATAACCACATTATTAATGTGTTATTTATTTTATTTTATTCAAAATAAAACCAATTTTAAAATGAGACCAAAAGAATAATGTTAGACTGAATCGTTTGCCTAAAATCCATTCGCAAAAATTATATATTTTTTAAAAATGTTCGCCATTTTTTGCTATTAAAAAAGTACTAGTCGTACCGGCTCTACCAATATCAATTTTTAACCGATTTAAATACTTCAAACCATCGAGAAATTCTCTATCTTATCCGTCCATTAGTATTATCAAATGCTTCTGTCAAACTTTTAATTTTTGTCATGTCCCACTAAAAACTTTACTTACCTAGTAGTATTTTTCTTTGCCTGAATAACTATTTTTGTTCGTGTTGTCCAGAACAGGGATGATAAATTCAGTACAATTGTACTTCTTTCAGTACAATTCCCTCTTCAAAACTAAAGCAGTACCCCAATGACGAATTTAGTAGAATTCTAAAATTTTAAATATCACCGGATTATATTAGGATAGACTATTCTATTGGCTAGACTATAGACTATTCTATATGCTAGACTATAGACTATTCTATAGGCTAAACTATAGACTATTCTATAGGCTAAACTATAGACTATTCTATAGGCTAAACTATAGACTATTCTATAGTCTATAGTCTAGCCTATAGAATAGTCTAGTGTTCTGATTAAAAAGTTAAAAAAACTGTACTTACCGGTGCACCGTGTTTCTACTGCCAACCAGTTGAGTTGAAACTGCAACTACTATTATAAACAAGTCAATTTTAGTACCGAATACGGCTATCTTTCTAAACAAATTACCTAGTGTCTACATTAGGCAAATTTTTATCAAAATAAACATCAAAATCAGTGCGAATATGTACAAGGTAACCATAGTTAAAAAGCTGATTATTATTTTGGTTGTTATAGTTGCCAAACTGCATATATAAAAAACAATAATGAATAAGCCATATTGTTGTTTTTGTGCAACTTTTCCCACCTTCCACAAATAGCGTTAAGTTTGACGTTTGTCTTGATAAAAAATTTTGTAATGTATACACTATGTTATAGAACCTGAAAATAATAAAACATTTATTTAAAATATAATATAATAAACATTTATTTTAAAATATAAGATACTTACCGGTGGCTGAGGTTTTACAATTACTAATAAGAAAAAAAAACGTTACAGCCATATACTGCTATGCTTTACCTAATAAATAATTAATAAGACATTTATTTTAAAATATAAAAAGAACACGGGTTCTTTTTAAAATAATTTTAAAAGATTTACTTACCGGTGCACTGTACTTCTGCTGCCAACCACACTTCTTGAAAACTTTTTCTGGAATGCACGCCATTCCATTTTACCGTTATAATTAATGTTACCACACAATAAAAAATCAAAAGTGATGCCAAACTGGTGAATTAGGCTGGTTTATTTGTGACATATTTTTGTTACATTTTTTATTGTTGACATAACAATAACATCAATGTTATGCCAGTGTAGTGTTAACGATATTTCATGAATTTTTATTAAATAAACATGAAATTAATTTATTTTTTATTTCTTCAATTAAAATAATCATTAAAAATGTTAAATGTTAACACTACGAGAGCAGTTCTCAAAGTAAGCAAATTTCTTTGTTATACATAAAAATAAAGATAATTCTTGTATATATTAAGGAAATGAGGTGTATGTTTTTTTTTATTTATTTCTTTGCGCATCAACAACGTCGAAACACGTATATAATACCAGTGCCGGAGTCATTTATATATATGTTAGATCATTATTGGATTTCACGTCCACATTTTACGTCCACTTTTAAAAATTTTTATTTTTTCAATTTTGTGCTTTTACGTGGAATTTAACGCACAGATAGTGCTTGCAATGGAGAATGTCATAAACTATGTTGGATCTTAATCGAAAGTCATGCAAACTTTTTTAAAAACAAACGACTGATCCGATTTTCACGAAACTTGGCACACAAATAGTACCAGTGACGGAGGTGATCATAGGCTATGGTAAATCTCGATTGTATATCACGCCCACTTTTTACGCCTACTTTTCAAAAAATATATTTTTTTCAATTTTTTACGTTATTAATGAGGCTAATTTCACAAACTGATAGTGCGGAAGAGTTTTATAGATCTTGATAGGATGTCACGCCAACTTTTATAAAACTCTCAAACGGCTGAATCGATTTTACGAAATTTAACATACAGATACTATTATCACCGAAGAATTTTACAGGCTATGTTGGATCTTGATTGGATAACACATCCATATTTTACGCCCACTTTTTTTAAACTCAGTAAGGGCTAAAACGATTTGCATAAAATTTTCACAACATGACCATGTTTGATATTTTAATATAAGAATTTATATATTTTAAGTGAATTCTTTCAAATAATACGTACATAGAAAAACTGAGCGCAAACTAACACTGCGTTACATAAAGTTATAATATATTTATATGTTAATATAGGGATTCAATTTATAATTAAAAACAAATTATATTAAATTTACTTTTTAAAGTCCACTTTTTAAATCAATTTCGCTTATAAATATAAAAAGTAGAATTTGTTTGTCCAACGACCACAAGAAAAGATTATCGGAATTAGAATGCTTTCCGAATAGATACCATAATTGTTTTTACTTTTATTGGTTGTTATACAAAATTAGTTAAAAAAATAATTCAAAGTTCACATATTTCACTTGTTGGACTTTAAACATAAATTTTACTCTAAAAATTTTTAACAAATGTAACAGTTTTACAAACTACTAACTGTATAGACTGGGTTTTCTTCTTTTTTTAATCATTGTTGCACTTTTTGACAATTAATCATTTAACAAATTTTAATTAGCACAACATATATTAGTATTTTCGTGTTCAGTTGTTATATTTTAAATTTAGCTAAAATTCACTTACAATATTTAGTAGCTTAAAATTCAGTTTGATTCGTAATAAATATTATTTTCATTAAAACCTTTATGCTATTTTTTTTATTTTAAATAGTAAACAAAATCTAATTGCTAATATTGTCTTCGACAGAATTTTTGATCAGAAAGAAAATGTTTTCCGAATATAATGTTGAAATTTATTGTAGATATAAATATTATAGTTACTAAAATTTAAAACACAATAAAGTAAGTAAAATAATCATTATAAAAATATATCATTTAGAGTTATTTATGTAGAAATTTTTTGATTAACAAATTTATATTTAATCAATAGAAAAATAAATGTATATAATGTAACACTTTAGGTATTTAATTAGTATTGTTAATGTATATATTATTATACATGAAGCAAAGCATTTTTAGAAGTTTCGCACTAGTGTAGACAGGGCTTTATAAGGTTTTTAAAGTCGGTCAAAATCTCTTAAGTATGCAACCCATATTATGAGGACAGCTTTTTATGGCGCGTGTAGTTCATGTCGTCAAAGAAAACGGTTGGTAAAAAAGTAATCAGATAACAATAAAAAAGAACATGTTCGTTGAATTTGATAAGGTTGTACAAACGTTCAATGAATTTATACATTGATTTAGAAAAAGAAAAAGAAGTAGCTTCACTCATTGTACAAGTACTTTGAATCAAAGAAATAGTTCGTCAAAACAAAAACGTAAAAGAAAAATAAAATAACACAGTTTGTATTTATCGTTTAACAGGGATTGTCGCGACATTTATTTTAAGCAAATCGTTGTGTAAATAATACGGTATTCACTCGAATATTTTTTTCTATTTATCAGCAAATTAAAATCAAATAATTGTTTCATTAAATTAAAATATATAATCTCGTGTAAAAATTTATTCGAGTAATATACCGATTAATCGAATAATTGGAGTAACAAAAATATTTCAAAAATTTCCTTTCTTAACTAGTTTTAAAGACGTTTGAACTTTATTTATTTTTTTTACCTACCGTTATATAGAATGTTTGATTTGAACTTGATTTGAAAAACATCTAAGCAAAATTATTTTTGTGTTCTTTTCTAATGAAACACTAAAGCATCACAAAATGCTTGATTTATTTTTTGATAAACATTGAAAAAACTGACAACATATTAAGGTATAATTTATTCGAATAACTCAAATAACTTAAAAACTCTACTCGATTAATCAATTAATTTTAAAACAGCATTTTAGAGTTAATTGATTAATCAAACAATGAAAAAGTCGAGTAAAATGAAAACCCTAGCAAATTGTAATTGTATCAACCAAATTCTGAAACTGAAACATATAAGGGAAATTCAGAGTTATTGAAAAACACTCGAGTACCAGTAATGATACACCGAATCAAAAGACTTACTAAAAAGCTGGAATTTGGAAAACCTGCTAGATTTCTTAAAATGTAAGTTTAATAATAATTATTATTTTAAAGCTATTTATTTTTTATTTATATGCAGATAAAACAATTACGACGCTGGAATGTGTTACTGGCCTTAAGTACAATGTTTTAAAAAAAATGTCCTGAATGTAAAAACCAAGAATGAAACCTCTTCACATATTAAACCTTTTAATTGAATATTTATTAATAAATATGTTATAGATTAACCAAGATTTTATGCCGTATCCAGAGATCGTCAAGGTGCTTTTCATATTTAAATTCGTTAAATCAACGAACTTGTTCGTTGTATTTATGAACCTTTTTGGTTCAGTGTTTGAAACCCCCTTTGGGGGTTTTGCTAGACTACTGGTACGCTTTTATTTTGTGTTGGAATTATTGAGGCACTGTGTAATGTCCTATATGTTTGAATGAACATTTATACTTACCTTCAATCATGCAAATGTAATTGTAAATATAGTTGCTAAAATTTAATAGCTTTTTCAGTTAAAGCAGACAGGAACACAGTTACTTTTTGTCGGAAGAAAAAAAGTAAACTGAACTTAAGAAATACATTTATGCAGAATTTGAACTTCAAATAGAAAAATATGAGGTGGTTAAAAATGGCAACGAAAACGACAACAAATATAATAAGTCGGTGATGGTCTCACAATGTTTTATTTAGATGCAATTGATTGAGCGACAAATGTATGGCAGTGTGTGATGCAAGTGCACCAGTAAAGAAACGGAAAAGATCAAAACATTCAGTCGGCATCATTGTATAGCGACAAAGAGCAAAACAACAAATCATAATAGAAGGAACAGAAAATGAAAATCACAAGTGAAAACATTTCATAAATAACTTTTTGTTTACAACACCCTAAGATTCATCGGTGCACTTATGAGAAAAATCCAGTTATTAAGATATCTTCAAGAGTCGGCACATCGTCAGCCAAAGCAGCACCTTTAAATAAAAAAGAGATACTATATTTACTTGTTATTAGAGGAGTGATGACGGACGGACTTCAATCGAAACGTAAAATATCATTAAGTAGTATGGCGTAGTATTTTGTAGTAGTGTAATGAATAATGCAAATCATGGGTGTATAATGTACATTAGGGGTATAACTTTTTATCAACAAAAAAATTAAAGGATACCACATTATTAAAAATTCTGTAATGATACATATCAGAGTTATTTTGCTACAAAATCCTTCCGTACTAAAGCAATTTCCAAAATCTTTCAGGAAATTTTTGTTTGAACATTTTTAACAATAGCCTGTTTTATTCAAAATTTACATAAATTTTCAATAAAAATTTAAGTATGTATAAATTAGAGATAGATTTAAGTGTCCGAAAAATGAGCTTTTTTAAATTTAAAAAATATTTAGTATATATAACAGAAATAGCATATTTTCTGAGAATAGCTGATCAAAATAATTTTTTTCTATCACTTCTCCTTTAGCTGCTATGAGCCATTAAATTTGTCATATATATTAAAGTAAAATAATTTAAATTGTTATATCTATTAACCTAATATACATATCACTACTTTACTATACTATATTTTGATTATTTATATTATTAAATACATTTTTAATTTATTTTTATTTTATTATACAAATTTTCGGACACCTTAATTCCTACCCGATATATTCTGAAAGTGTTGAATAATGCTTAATCTTATTAAAATCATTTTTAAAATCGATTGATAAAATCAAAATTTAAAAATATCAGTCAGTTTTTACCTTTTGAAAAGAGATGCCCAAAATGAGCGTTTTTAGCCGCAAATATGCACGGAGAGTTGTTGGAATTTCAAAATAAAAATTACGCCATTATTTTTATTACAACAAAAACCTTCAGAAAAAGTGTGATGTTCCAAAATCTAAAAAAAATAGTTATGTTTTTTTTCGCAATTTATATAAATTTTCAAAATAAATTTAAGTAATTAGTAGTAGTTATACTTATAGCTGCTTAAAAGTTAAGTAATTTATATTACTAAGTAATGTAAAATTACCAGATTTTAATATGAACTAAAAAAACGAAAAATCAAATAGAAAAATAATTTCAGTTTTATTTGAATCATATACACACCAATTCTGTACATAAATAAATTAATTTCGTTTCATAAAATTTAGTTCATAATATTTAAAAATAATTTCCTAAATAATAAAAATTTATTCATATTTATTTGAAATGAAATTTAATCAAGAAGGCTTGAACAAAATTATTTAAATTTTTTTGAAATTTTGTTGGGAAAATTTTTAATATATTATGATTTTCAGCCAAAGATTTGAGGCAGAACAATAATTTTTTAGCTGTTTTATGAAAATGATGTATGTATGTTCTAAATTCCAAAATTGCGCACAATTTTAGTCATTCTTTGTTGCAGATTTTTTTCTGGAAAATTAAAATATTAATGCATTTGTCGTTAATATTTGGGTATACAATTGTTTTCATTTAGCTTCCACAATTAAAAGCAATAAAAATAAACCAGAATTTTCGCAAATTTTCGGAAATAAATCTGTATCTTCACATAAGCGTAGCAGAGGAGTGTATAATTTTAGTTTAGCTCCCCCAGGAGCGAAGCTATAGGGGCTTAAATTAGGATACTTCTGACATAGAAAATTTGTAAACGTTTACCAATTTTTTTTTTGTTTCTTATCCGATTTCAAATATTTTTACATCTTAAATCGATCGATATGGCCTACAAAAACATGTCTATTTGTGTTATTTATCTCTTATAGTTTTCGAGTTATTTGCATCTGAAATTTTAACTACCAATTCTGCAAGTTCTACGTTCATTTTTTTACCAGTGCTTGCGACCGATTTTAATATTTTTTTTAAACTAATTAAGGATTAAAGAATAAAGAAAATGTCAAATCAATATTCAGCCATAACTAAAGCTTAGTTTACACTACGGTAATATTTTACGGTTTTTGCAAATGTGAATACGAAATATTTTTACGATTCAAACAATATAATATCTGATTTTGAACAAACAAAAATATTTGGCTTTAACCAAAAATGCCGCTAGTGATGTGAGAACATTGTGTGAACACAAGTTGTAAAATATTTGCCATTATTTTGAGCAAATTTTGTTTGATCTTACAAAATAAATGTAAGATGAAAGAGCTGATGCGGTGGACGACAATTTTTGTTTTTATATACATAAACTTTAAATTTCCAAAAAAAGAAGTGATAAATTTATAATTTATCTATTAAAATATAGTTTTTTAAATAAAACTTTAAATATATTAATATTTTTTATAATTTAGCAATGGTAATACTTGTTATTTTTTACACAGGCGTGCAAAGAAAATAGTTTGGTTTTGTGAAGACAGGGCTTTTTTATGAGTGACTTGTGAATAAAATAAAAAATGAAAATACCTTTTATTTTATTTAAATTTTTTATTTCTAATTTAAAATATTTGTTAATCAATTTATTAATTTTTAAATAAAAACATTAAGAATTTTAGTTTATACTAAATCAAATGAATTTTGATATAATTTTGTATCTACTTAAACAAATTTAATTAAAAAATAAAATATTTTATTTAATCAAAAGTGAAACCTACATTTTTTACAAAAAGATAATAAAATTTTTTAATTTGTATTTTCCAACCTTTTTAATACAAAAAAGTTCAACATGTTTTTATTATTTTTATTTGACAACAATATATTCAAATAGAAAAATTTCAAATAAATATTTTGATATATTTATTAAAAAAAAAAAAAAAATATAAAGAAATAAGATTTTTCAGTCACAAGAATTATTTAAGTTAAAAAGAATAACGTAGCGATTGTTTCAGAAGTTTTTTTAAGTAAATTATGTTCCTTGTGGTTACTCCGACTGTTTAAAAAAATCTGTCCATGAGAATCTAATGTATCTAATAATTTCAGTATTAAAAGAATATTGTATATTTTTCTTTTTCCAAACAAATTTAGAATTATTGAAACAAATTTATGTGAATAAAAATATTCGAAAATTTTCTATGAATAAAAAAAATTAAATATTTCAAATCAGATTTTATTTTAGTTTTAAAAAAGGAAATAAAATAAAGAATAATTGTATTCAAGCTAAAGAAATAAAATTTATTTTCAAATTAGTTAGTAAAAGTACTTCTATTGAAATATTTTCTAATCTGACTTGTTAACAAATGGAATAATATTTAAATAATTTAATTTCAAGTAACTGACAATTGTATTATAAATAGTACAAAATGATTTAAAACTATTTTATTTCTAAATAAAGTAATATAAAATAAATAAAATAATATAAATAAAAAATAATTTATTTTTAACAAATATTTGGAATTAAAATACTCACAATAATAAAATTAAAGTATGTAGAATTTTTACATGACCAAAATAAATTTGATTTAAAATTTCATGTAAAGCAACTTATAGGTAAATTTGTCAAACGATTGATAAACAAATACATAGATATCTGAGAGAAAAAACCTAATTCAATAGTCAAAAACCTAATTCGTGCAACATTAACGTTCCCCTCAGATAACGTTCTAATTGTATTATATGCTTTAAAGTCATGCAAGTACCATGTTGAGAGTAACGTCAATCTTTCATTGATATAAGGTGTTTAAAATTAGACAATATTTGCTATAAAATTATAAAACTACGATAACATTCAATTTCCTTTTTCCCGGGAAATTTTAAAAAATTTCTGGAAATTCCCGAGGTTATTTTGACGGAAAATCCTAAAATTTCACGCCAGGTAGTTCTCGGAGCCAAACCCTGGTAAAGATATTGATTTATTTATTCGATGTATAATTTTCTTTGTTAGTTAAAAAATTGGAATATAAAATTGGATATATATGAAAAACTTCGGACAAGAACTTAAAAAAATTGAGATTGTTTAAATTTCAAATGCAAATAACTCGAAAATTATAAAAGAAAAATAGCACATGTTTTTTATAGGCCTTATCGAGGGCTTTAGGAAAATGTAAAAATATTTAAAATCGGATAACAAACAAAAAATTTTCAAATGTTCAAAAATTTTCTATGTCATAGGTATCCTAATTTGAGCCCCCATAGCTCCGCTCCTGAGGGGTACATGGAATCGCTCTTTCAAATCTAAAATTGCACACTTCTCTATTATGCCTATGGAAATTTTATGTAAATTCAACCAGCCGATTAGAATTTAAAGATTTATTTCCAAAAATTTTCGAATCTGCCCCATTGTGCAATAGCTGTTTTATTCTCAATCTGAAACAGTTTTATATATGCTAAAAATGGATATATTTTGTATGCACTTATTATTTATATATATATATATATATATATATATATATATATATATATATATATATATATATATACGAGTATTAAATTAAATTAAATTAGTCCATGGTCTATGCAATGTAATGGATTTTTTTTATTTTATTTTATTAAACATTTTATTTTATTTTATTGACACCGAGTTTGATACAAAATTTAGTAAGATAGGTTTTTATTTACATAAACACATAGATATCATATGAATATAGAATAATTTAGTTTATTTGTATTTTAATCACAGCTTGCAACTTTAATTTTACTTTTTCAACAATAGGGCCTTTTGAAGCTTCGATTCTCTCAATATAAGCATGTAAACGAAATTTTTTACATATTCAATTACAAATATTAAAGTCACTGTATAAATTCTCTCAATATAAGCATGTAAACGAAATTTTTTACATATTCAATTGCAAATATTAAAACCACTGTATAAAGTTTTTAGAATATATATACGTTTACTTCTTTAGTTTCTAGAGATCTGTAGAAGAACAGAAAAAATTTGTTGACAAATTTCTTTTAAAAATGTGTAAACGAAAAATTAGTCGTATTATTAAATTTAATTATTTAAGTCCCTGTAAGCAATATCATATAGATCGAACACTTTTCTAAATCTGTAATCTAAAGAGAACACAAAATAAATTTTGGCGAATTTTTTTTTTTTTTTTTTTTTGGACCGTTGAATTAACTTCAATTCATGCCAATTTGGTAAATGATACATCAAAGAAAAGACAATGTCAATATATACCAATTAAAATACTAAATAATGTGCAGATCAATATTATGACTACACACAGAAAACAGATTCGTTGATGCATCCGAATTTTTTGCCAATCGAATTTTGTCAGTTGCACCAAATTATTTGGTGATAAGTCTCAATATATTAATAGTGCTAACTGAAAAAAAAAATAAAATAGGGGTAAATCGTTTTATTCAATTAAAATTTTTAAATGCAAACAAAAAGTTAAAATTGGTATTTGTATTTTTCTTATTTTTTTATCATTTAGTTGTTCTTCAAAGGATTTAAATATCTATGAGTAAATTACATAACCACCTACAGCATGAGAGATATTTTGCATTTATCGGCAAGTCATGGTTTATTATTTTTATTTATTTACTTTAATTTTATTTTTCTAAAATGTCAAAGGTAATTAACCATATTTTCGTTTGTGAATACTAAATTTGCTTTTTAAAACACAACTAAATTTCATGCATATTCACAGTCAATTATTGATTATTGTTACTAAAATTTTTGGATTATTTTTTTTTTTTTTTTATTTATTTCATAGAATTCACTTTTTCAGTGATAATTTTTTTTTATTTTCTTTTCATGACTGATAACTTTAACAAAAACAACAATCATATATGTTTTCTGTAGAGTCTCTAGTTTTATAAAAGTATTAAATTTTTTTATACCGCATATACATTTATAAATATTTACATTTAAAAATGTCTACATGCTTTATTATAAATTAAACTAATTTGAGTGCTTAAAGAATCGGTACCTTCTAATTTATTATTAGTCGCGTTCGATAGATTTAAGCGAATTTAATTATTATACGGGGAATTGTTTCGAGGTTTTCACTTACAAGTTGTACAATAATCCATATAAATTTGTTTTTTCTTATCGATTTTATTTCTTCAATTTTTCCACATAATTGTTTCTGAGAGTAGACTCAGATGGAATGTCTTCATTTGTGTTGATCTTTAGGAAATTCAATAAAATCGGATAGATAATTTTTTTTTTCAAAGATAAAAAGCCTTGCGTATGTATGGTTAACAATGATTGTGGTTCATTCTGATTGCGTTTCGATTAAAATTCTTGTTATTTTTGGTATTTACATGCTGATGAACAAGAAACTTCTTTTCATAATTTAATGACTTATTGCAAATATTTCTTCAAAGATGATACAATACTTTTTTTTAGCTAAAAAGTAAAAAGAAAAAATTTAAAATATGTAAATTAATATGCATTATTATGAGAAATATGACAAAATATTCATTTCCATTAAATATGCAAAATTTATGCACTAAAATTTATGATTTGGATAGATAACTACATAATGTAGTTTTTAAATGTTCCGGAAAAAATGTGCATTTGCATGAAAATCCGCCCCTAGTGATCATAATATATAATACAGTCGAACACGGTTATAATGAACTATGGCTATAGCGAACACTTTTCTTTGGTCCCACTGATTTTAACGAAATTTTCCATTTTCCCTGCAAAAACTTACGTTTATAACGAACACTGTTATAGCGAACTTTTTCCATAACGAAGACAATTTTATGGTCCCAAGAAGAATATTTCATACAAAAAGCTACTTTTATAACAAATTCCCACAAATATTAGTTTTAGATAAAACTAGTATTTGTCAAAAATGTAAAAACTAAGAGAAACAACTTTTATTAATTTCAATTTAAATTATTTTGACAAATTTAAATAATTTTTTTAATTTCAATTTAAATTATCGGAAAAAAATAAAAAGGGGAATTTCATATTTATAGTTGTTGTGTTCTTTAACATAACGCATTTATTGAAAATAGAAAAAAGAAATAATTGTAATGATAATAATAATAATGAAAATAATAATAATAATAATAATAATAATAATAATAATAATAATAAACCTGAATTTATAAGAGGATTAAAAATTAAACATTAGGAATAGGGATCTTATTCCTCAAAGAGTAAAGATCTAAAAACATGCTAATTTCAAAACCACGGTAATAAATGAAAACATTCAATTAGTATAAAAAATATAATTAATCTCAATTTGCCTCTTGTCAAATGACTAATAAATGGAAAAAAATATTCTTCCTAATATATTGACATTAATTATACATATTTAAAAATCACAAATGCAGCCCATTTTTAAGGAAAAGAAAAGAAATACGCTTTGATTACAAATATTAGTATCGTAATGAAATACATACTCGTATATTTTGTCAACATACAAATTTTGGTATTTCACTCATATAACGAGCTACGTTTATAACGAACTACATTTTTCGGTCCCATCGATTTCGTTATAACCGTGTTCGACATATTTTATCCATAAATGTATTTAATAATTTAAATTTTATTAGGAACGTAAACTTTCCAAATTACCCGTTGTCGACATTGGGAAGCCGATTACTAAAAAATTGTCTATAATTGCTTTCTATTTTATATAAACTTCCCATTGGTAGAGATCGTAAAATGCGGTCATTTATTGAAATCTAAAGAAATAACTTTAAACATTTGGATTTCAGGTATTTTTGAATTAAAAATTTGTTCGTCAGAGAAAACAGAGCTATCCATTAATACTCGGAAGTGTACCTACAAAACGCTCTTAATGAGATAAGAGGAAGTAAAACATCAATATTGTACGCAAACAAATAATGCTTGTTTTTTTTTCGGCGAATGGCAAGACATTAGTCCAAATGGTTGTTTTTGCATACTCGTACATACGTTCACCAAAAGAAGTGGTGAGCAACCTGCCAAAGAATTGGTAACTTAAAGTAATGTACAAAAACATTACTACTTAGATGAATTTTATATATTGATTAAGAAGCTAATTTTATAAAAATACTTGATATTAATTTTTGCACTTAAAAAAAAAAAAAAAAAAAAATACTTCACACTAACCTAACCTGCTAAGTAATTAAAATACTTTCAATTTTAATTTATGACATCTTCTTAAAATACGTACTTTTTTATAAGATTTGCATTCAGTTAAATTTCCAAATATTTGTATTTTTATATGATAACTTTTATTTAACTAATTATATGACACGATCTGTATTCAGTAATATGAAAGTTGTTTCAAAACAATTAACAATATTGTAGCACGACCTTATGAGACTACACTAAAGTGATATCCGAATTGGATCTTACATGGAACTTGTAGTACATTACAGACTGATTTTTACGAAAATTTAAAACAAATCTTACATATGAAAAATATTAAGCTGATACTTTTAATTGATTTTAGGAATTGAACTTTATATGGAAGATATAGTTAATTATGGACCGAACCTCAAATAATTGGTACTGTACTTTCTGCTTATATGAAAATTATTTGTGTTATTTATAACTTTATTTTTTATTTTTTCCTTTTGGATTTTTACATGTAATTGTTTTCGAAAGCAATCCTCACAGAGAAAAAAATCTTTAAATTAAAATTTTATGAATCGAACGTAACTTTTTCCCAAACTTTTTCCATAAAAAATAAAATTTTGTTCATATATATTATTAAATTGTACATAATTGTACATAATGGCTCAAAGCGATCAAAATCTTGAAAATGGTGGCATTTTCTGGATTTATATCTTGTTGAAATCCACAGATTATGACCCAAAATCAAAAAGATTAAATCACTAATATGAAAACAGTTATTAAATTAAAATGACTGTAAAACGAGCAATTTTCAGCCAAATACCCCGTAAAACAAAATTTCAGTCAGAATTTGAGGGAGAGAAATGAAACTTGACATTTAGTTTCGTATTGACCTTTAATAGATGCTATAAATAATTTTATAATCTTAAATTGTTGTAAAGCAAATAGTAAATGAGTTATATGCAAAACAACAGATTTTTGTGAACTTTGATCGTGAATATCTCACGCAGATCACACGTGATTATTGAAAAATTTTGACATAATGTATAAGATGAAAAGACAAAACTATATGCCGAGTTTCGTTTCTCTCCCTCAAATTTTGGTCGAAATCTTATTTTATGGGGTGTATTTTGTTAAAAATTATGTGTTTCACGTAATTTTGTTTGCGTAATAAGTTAAACATTTTTTAATAGATTTATTCATTTTATATCTTGTTGGATAGATAATTATGTGTAGATTACGATTTTTTAACATTTTGTTACAAAGCAAACTATTTAGTAGTTAAATTTTTCTAAAAACTCTAAAATAGCGACATTTTCCCCTTATAAACGCACCATAAAAACTTAAGGTCCGATGCAGATATCCGATTTCACTAATAACTGTCCATTTAGTAAAAAAAATAAATTATATACAATTCAATTTTTTTACTAAACGGACAGTTATAGTTCACAGTTTCAATGTTTTAATGTTTAGGTCTTAATAAATTTTTTTTCTTTTATAGTTAAACTTATATGTGTTTATTATGTGTCACCAGGTACAGAAATTTCCGCAGAAGTGCTGAAATAATTAAAGTATGGCTGATTATTTATGAAAAACTCCTCAACATAGTATTTACAGAAAATGCATATCATATACTTTTGTAAATTTTCAAAAAAGCCTGAAAAATAGTTATGTTTCTAAGAGCGGTAACCCATAATCAACTGCTGATTAGTGGGAAATAGTGACATATTTAGAATCTTTCGACCAAAAATAACGTGAGTTACAGAAAAATAATGGAGAAATTTTGATTTTTGAATAACTGACCGCGTGTAAAAAATAATTAAACAGGTTTTAGATCAAAATTATGACTCAAGAGTGGCAAAGAATTAACTTATACAGTTGTACAAAAATGCACACTAGGCATATTATGATTAATATATATTTTTTGTCAAAAACTTTAACAACACAATGAGATCATGTGCAAAAGAGATGACAAATATTATATTTAAATGTTTCAAGTGTTCATTATAAACATTACCCGGATATACGACGTTCACAAAGGACATGCTTCAAGTGCATACATTATTGCGAATCGCTCATAATGTATGCCGACTTTAGCTATAAAGAAAAGTTTGAAGTATCTATTGAATCTAGCAAACTGAATTTCCAGGACTACACAAATTTACTAGGCAGTGAATCCATAAAATTTGCTGATAAACTTCATGATAAAATTGGATTATACAGCAAACTAATGTGTCGATGTTACTAGGTTGGGGCCCGAGGAGCGTTTTTTGAGTCGCAAAATATTCCACTGTTGTAGCGTCCAGAATAATGACTGCTAAGACATATTTATATTCTGAGCTATATGGCAATATTACACAGCTTAAAATTATTTAGTATAAGTATATTACAATTTAGAAATATACATTTTAAGAAAATCGGACGAATCTGTGCCACGATGGGTGAATATGGTAATGGTACATTAGAGCAACACAATTCATTAATAGTATTCATAAATATTGAAAATTAGCGTCATTTAAATTAATAATTTTTATAAAATTCTTGCCGTGAATATATAATTTTTTTCTATAAAAAAGTGCTTAAAATTGTTTAACTTTTTCCCATTCTTCTACAGTTTTTGTTCGCGAGTTTATACATTTGATCTTAATCGATCCTAAATAAACTAATCGGTCTTTTCACAAAATTTCTTCATTTTCTTTGTTAATGTCTATACTTTCAACAGTTAAATACAGGGTAGTAAAATTTCGATGACAAAATTTTATAATTTAAAATTTTTTTTTTTTTTTTGTTATTTGGGCGGGTTCTGTGCGCCCCTCAACGGAATTCAAGTTTCGAAATTTGATACTTGTTGCAATTATACGTATTTTGCGCTTTATTTTGTTGGTGTGTCCGAAATAGTCAACGCAATATGTAGTCTCAAATTTTGGAAGACAAGAGCAAAAATTAAAAAAAAAAATCAGTTTTTCACGGAGCACATTGACAGTTTCTAATGGAATAGCATGGATTACTGCGTGAATTTAGTTTTTTGTTATTTTATACTCGTACAATAAAATCGAAGGAGCATTAAAAATAAATTTAATAAAAAATGTTATGAAGTTAATGAAAATTACGTAAAAATTGCACTTTTTGTTTTTGCATTTTTTATAGCTATTATAATTTGTACAAATGTTGGATATGTAGGTATAAGAACGGCGATAAATATAATTGATCTCGAAAACGAAACACTTTTCTCAAAACACGAAATTAAATATAATTGGCATAATTAGTTTGTGTACGTAAAACTTCAAGGTGCATCAAAAAATTTCGAAAGATAAAAATTTTATGGTCCAAAAACAAAAAAAAAAAAAAAATTACTTGAGTTTAAGAAGGATCACAATATTAAATAGCATCTCTTTGAAATAAAAACTAATAAAATATATTTTCGTTTACTATATGAAGAAATAACTTAGATTCGAACCCCATTTTTCGCAAAATTTTTAAAACTCGCGATTTTTTCTATAAAGAAAAATTTTTAAATTTTACTTGGAAACCCTAAAATATTTCAAATATCATAGATTTTATTTGAATAATATATAGATATATTTGTTTGTAAATTATTAATAATTTATGTAAAAAAAATTTTTTGTTTTTATCCCGATTCCCTGGAGTTGAAAAAGGTCGGGAAATTAAAAACCCTATATACAATTTGTTGAACTACGTGAACGCCCCCAGAGTCAACGTTTTTTCAAATATTTTTTTTAACTACTGGAATATAGAGTCAACTTTAAATACAGAAATTATATCTTCGGTAACATTTTTAGTCTGTTTTCTCTTATATCATAAATTACTGATATCTTAAAGTACAGAATCATATTTTCTAAATGTCCGTTGATAAATTGGAGAATGATAAATATTCATTTATAATTTTTTACCAAAAAATTATGCGAATTTTAGGTTTAAAGATGTATAGGTTGTATAAAGCATAGATTGGATAACATAAATTCATTTGCAGATTATAGCCAGTATTCCAAGGACTAAAAATATAATAAAATTGTTCTGTCCTGGCCTGCCCTGTTGAACAATATTTTTAATTTTCTAACTTAGCTTCACAAAAGATACTTAATTTTTAATTAAATTTGTATACATATTTCTGTACAAAATTATTTCTAAAATTATTTGTTCAAAATTCGATTTTAATTTCAGACTATCTAATAATGTTAAAAATAACTAAAGTACTAATATCGTATAAATGATTATTTAAATTTTTATAATTACCACTCCTGAAAGTCATAACACAAGATTTTTATAAGATTTTTCTATAGTGCAACGAGTTGATATAATTTACAGCCAAATTTGATCTCTATGATTTATGATTTTCCAAAAACGATTTTTATCGATTTTATTTCTGCAAAATATTTTTATCATGAAATTCAATTGAATCCTATTTGGAAAGGAAGTTATGTGTTAAATTTCATTAGGGCATTTTGCAGATTTTAAACTATATATAGCGGATGGATGTGATTTTATTTTAGTGCTTATAAAATATAACATTTTTTTTTTATATATAGTTTGATCAGAACGTCTACATTAATAATACTAAATTGGGGAGACTGATGGACACCACTAAATCGCTTTAGTAAATTATTTAGTGCCAAATTAAACACTTGAAGGTGGATAAATAACATTGCTTTTGCTCGTTGTAAGAATTATTGAAAATGCCATAAAAGTGCGCATCTTACAATGATGCAAGTTATAATTAATTAAAAAAAATCTTAATATATTTTTAATTTTTATTTCAGTTTTTTGAATGTGTCATATAACTTTTTAAAATGTTTAAGATGCTAAAATCATTCTCTTTTCAAGGACATCGATATTTTGTTATAAAAACTTACGGTTTAAGGGGGTTAAACCCCCTTTTTTGCCCTAATATTCACTGTTTGAAAAACATATTTGATATCAAACACAATGTTTCAAACTTTCAACTTGACTTATTACACAAAAAATTGTGGTGGGTCGTTCTCGATTTGTAATGTCTCAAAGGGTTTTAAAGGTGTTGCTTGTGAGAAACCCTAATCTAGTCAGTCTAAGGAATACGAATTTCTCTGAATTATTCGTGATAAAATTTTTTATGCTCTTTTGTTGGTCTGTGTTGTTAAGAACAATGAAGAAGAGGAAATTAAGATAAAGGAAATGGCATCAGTAAATTAAGCAACAACTAATAATAACTTATTTCAATATTTCGAATGTCTGTCAAATTAATATTTTTCAATTGATAACACTGTAGCTAAAAATAACAAGTTGTTAAAATATTTTGACTCGTTAACTCAAATTTCAGATAAATCTTCAAAAAAATCCTTTTGAAACTTGTCGCAAATATAGTGTTGTCAAAACTGCTGTTTTCTCGCTAGATCTAGAGTTATTTTATTGTCCTCAGCGGGTGCTTTCTATTGAAAACCGCTAAGGCGGTTTCTAGTGACTTTTCCCTTAATTCCCATAATTCTAGAAAATGAAAGAAAATCCAAAAACATTTTTTTTTACTTCTACAACTAATTTATCTAAAGTATCAAGTTACCAAAAAACAGGAAAATTTATATAAAATCAACTGTTTTTCTATATTTTCTTGAAAATTTTAAATCACTTTAACATTATTATATGGAAAAATATGTCAAACACTGGAGTGTTATAGTGTAATTCGATTCAATAGAGAGCATTTTTGAAAATCAATATATTTAAAATACAATTTCGAATGATTTCGAATGGTACTCTTCGAATCGAAATATACTATATTTGTGGTTTTGTAGGAGATTATATAGGAGATTTTTAATGCAAATGATTTAAGTTGAGTATAGTAAAATATAAATAAAAAATATATTACAATCTGAACTATGAGCAGGCGCGAATCCATCCAAAACATTTTCTTGGTTTTTGTTTTTTTTTTTTTTTTTGGAAAAATTCGAAATTATGTACAAGACATTACTGGCTAAAAATTTAAGATGATAAGTGGCGATTAAATTTTATACAATATTTTTATATATAACTTTTAAACTATTAATTTTTTTTTGCAACCAAAAGCTTGATATTTTACTTCATTATTCCTTTTTAGTTTTTAAATACAAACAAAAATTTTTATGAATCTATGATTCGTAAATTTCAGGGAGTATTGAATATGTGTATTTTTATTTAATTGTTATTCTCTATAACATTTCAATGAAATTAATTAAAATGCAAGTATAGGTTCTGATACTTAGAAAATAAATTTTACTTAAATAGGTCTAATTATTTTCTTTAATATCAAAACTTCCTGGTGCAAAAATTTGAAAGTAATCTTATAAAGGGAACTGTACCGAAAATCTATATATTTTATACAAAAAAAAAAAAAAAAAAAAATAAATAAATAAATAAAACAAAATAATAATAAATAATATTAATAATAAGTACTTTTTTTATTTGATTTCAGTTAATAATGGCTTTGTTCGTTACTTTTCATTACTTGTAAAAAGTAAGAAATTGTAAGAAAAACAACAAAACTGTCAAACACGAAAAACTAAAAAAATTTCAAAAATTCGAAATACCCTGTAAATTTTGAGATATTTCGAAAAAAAAACGTTTTAATTTCGTAGCTACCAAAATTTGAAGTCAATTTTGAATATAATTGAATGAAGAAAGCAAAAGAACATAGCTTTTAAACTTTATTTAAATATTTTATAATTACTACAAATAAGAAATATTTTATTAAATTTTTTAATTAAATTTTCTTTTCTATTTGAAAATAACACCAAAGATATCAAATTTTAAATGCTATTTCATTTACAATAAAATGAGATGCCAATCTTTCAAATCATCTAAATAATCAAACAATTAATTACAAATTTCAAAATTTCATCAAATTATTTTTAATATATTTTTAAGCAAATCACTTTATGCTTTATTTGAAACATATTTGGGGCAAAAATAAAAACGTATAAAAAGTTTATGTGAATCATTCCATATAAAAATCGAATAAATTCTAAAATTTTTGTCCAATATAAAAGAAAATAAATAATGTTATGCTTACAAAAAAGTCTTTAAAAATATTACATGGTTACATAGCCTTTTGTAGAAAAAATTATAATAAATTGCATTAGAACTTGCAAATTTTTATTTTTTTAAAAGTTGTTTACAAATTTTCTTTCAATATTTGACCAAGACATATACAAATGTATATGGATAACAAGCTTGATTCTTCTACTTTCCAAAAAATCTTAAAAAGAAGAAATTAACAAACTAATAACAGAATTTATCGAAAAAAACTGTTTTTTGAGCATAATTAAAAATTTTCATTGATTTTTATTTACAAAATTATGCATATTTTCAATTAACCTCTTTCTTAAGACTTCACTTTAAAAATTACCATTTTTAGAAATTAAATGTAAATATTTTTATTTAGCTTCCAAACAAAATTGTCTGAAAATACCCAAAATTTTTCGTTATATAAAATGTAATAATATCTAGGATAAATATTTTATTTTTATGAAAAAATTTGGAGGAAATTTTGTCTGTTTTGTTACTTAAGCGCTTTTTGTGAAAAGTTTTGGATAAATTTTGACTTATAAAATAAAAATTATTTTTCTAGTATTTAAACAAATTATTTTTTTATCGAAAGATACTTTTTTAAACGTATTGTCCATAAAATTTAAACTTAAATTTAACGAAATTTAGAATTTCCGAAACCCAGGACTAATAAATGAAATTAAAAAATTATTTACTATTAAAAGAACTTAACTTTTTACAAAAATTCACAAATATGTTATGTAGTTATTTAAAAAAGTGAAATAAAAATACTTCAAAATGTGGGAATTTTTTGCTTAAAAATTTTCGAAAAATGCAAATTTTTGGATATACAATGTTGAAGATAATAAATTGATTGTAACCTCTGAAATGCATTCAAGTTTTCTAAATAAAAATTTGGAAATAATGGATATTCATTTTTATCATGTTTGTAACTTAAAAATAAAAATTTTTGGATTGTTTTGTAAGATATATTTTAGCGGTACAAATCAGCGACTTAATTTAAAATATAAGCGGGTTCTTAAACACAATCTGGTGGGACATAGACTTAAAGTTTTGGCAACACTGGTTACTATGTATAATCAATATTCAACAGGTCAAACGTTATTAATTATATAACTTTCGAGAATCATCTATAATTTCCTAAACCATCGAGTTCTGCACAATCTAATATGAAAATCAAGACCACAAGTTTTGTATCCGCTCTTGCATGGAAAGAACATATACAGTTAAAGGAAAATGGAAAAAATAGCTAAAGCCGAAGGTGTACGGCAACGTAAGCTGGAACATGAAAAAAGGAAAATGAAAAAAAAAGGAAACAAAGACAAATATTTTATGAAGAACTTGATCCTCAAGCTGTAAAAGAAGGGATATAAAACATTGATATATTATCTGTGGTTTCATCTTAAATACATTAATCTGACTGAAAGAGAATGCAATAAACAAACATACTAAATATTTTTTATTACTCTTACAATCAATCAATAATATTAAAAATGTATTGAATAACAAAGAGTTACTTAATTTAATAAATAAATACTTGAATTTCTCTAAGATTTTTAGTTTTAGTCGTCGGTATATATATATATATATATATATATATATATATATATATATATATATATATATATATATATTCGCCAATTTATATAATAAAATCACTTTTGTTCTTTATATATGCTTTGAAAAGTAATCCTAAAGTATCTTAAGAATACACTCCGTACAATTATATATCTGTAATACACTGTAACTTTAACATTAATATACACTGATTTTTTAAAAAAATAAATATTATAAATATAATAAATCATCCTTAAATAAAATAAAAATCTTATAAATATGATTAGAAGGCATAAAAGTAAGATAAATTTTAATTTTTTTGTAATCAATAAACAATAAGGCACACTGAATAATAAAAAATATAAATAATTTATGTAAATCATACCATTAATTAATATTTGTTTGTATACTGCAAAATATGTATGCCTACAATACTTAATATCTAAAAGTGGTTATTTTGGGTATTTGATAAATCCTATACAAGTAAAATCTTACATTTTTTAAAATTATATAAAAAAAAAAATGCAAATAGACGGTCCATGTCTACACATGTAAATTTCATCGTTGTGCCTAGTTCCCTTCTAGTTTTTACCAAATTTAATATGGGCTCAGTTCACCATGCGTTACACTTACCCATTTGGAGCGAAAACTTCTTTAACGATCCCAAAAATGTAATATAAAATTTCTTAATGTCCCCCATGGCCTATATGGTTATGCAATGTACAAATTTTACAAAATGTTATTGCCCTAATGTACACACATGTATGTAAGTATACGTGGTACACACATGTATTTAAGTATGTGTGAATGAATGAAAACTTACATTGTATCTTTCTTCTTGTAACTGACTTTTTATTCTGCATAATATGTATTGTAGTTGGCGATGAGGGTGCAGCAACGAAAATGTTACAGCAGCGTCGAATTCATATTGCAAATATTTTGCAGGTTTCAACACCAAAGATGAAATCTGTTGGCTCATTTTGCCTGAATGATCAATGACAGGCATTTACATTTAGCTTTATTTTTATTTACATTTAAATATTATGTATTATTATTTATTTGTATTGAAAGTTATATTTCTTTTGCACGGAACATATTTTTTTTTATTTTTCAGATAGTGCGAAGAGCAGATGACT
Organism: Protocalliphora azurea; assembly: GCA_932274085.1. Lineage (NCBI taxonomy): Eukaryota > Metazoa > Arthropoda > Insecta > Diptera > Calliphoridae > Protocalliphora > Protocalliphora azurea. The sequence continues at coordinate 56,157,543 of OW026521.1, read as the reverse complement.
AATAAAATTTACAAACATACATATATGTAAGTATGGCTTAATATAGAAAACGAGTAACTCGACTTTTCGTAATTTCACAGAAGAAGGAAAAAACTGAATAAAACGTGAGAAAATTTAGATACACAAAAAATTAGTATGCAGTTTTAATTCAAAACAACTAGCGAAATTAATTCTGTCTTTTATTTTTGGTTTTTCTACTGCTTAGGTTAAATTTTCTAAGATAGGACTTTTTATTATTGAAATTTTTGAAAATAAATTTAAAGTTAGGGCTTTTTCAGTAATTTTAAATTGCAATAAATTAATGCATTAATTGAAATTTTAATTAACAAAAATTAATATTTCATAGACTACCGAAAACAACTACAAAAATTATATTTTATAAGGTAACTTTTCATAAAACTGATGGCAATCTGGTGGCAGGATTGTTTTAGATCTTGCAAATCGTTCCATTGTTTTAGAAAAAGTAATTCTTTTCTTTAAAAAAATAATCAGGGGAGATATAGTCAATAGTGTAATACTCATATTCAGTGTTGCTAGGAGACGAGAAAAAAGAAGCTAAATTGAAAAAGCCAAAAAGGCTAAATATATTAAAAAATAAAGCTAGAAAAAAGCTAACATTTTTTTAGTTCTAAAACTTAATTTTTCACGTTCTCATTAGTTTTTGATATTCATTAAGATATTGTGATAAATTTATAAATATTTAGTTGAGTTTTTTAGCTTTTGGCCCATACTTCGGTTGTTTATGAACCAACTTGGTTGATTAAAAAAACTGAAATTGATCTATATATTGATCTATATGATATATAGTATCTCTACTATATATATATATATATATATATATATATATATATATATATATATATATATATAATATATATATAGTAGAGATACTTTTTTCAATAGCCTTTTTTTGACAGATCACGTGTAAGTCGTATCATGCTGTCATGTTATTTTTGTTTCTTATTGTTTGGCATTTTATAATGGAAAGACTTATGCCTGAACAACGTTTACAAATCGTTCAACTTTATTACGAAAATTCACGTTCTGTGAGGAATGTGTTTCGTGCACTTCGCTCAACTTATGGTCAATATAATCGGCCTACTGAGCGTACTATTCGCAACACCATGGAGAGTCGATTCGGCGCCGTTCGCAGCAACTCGGACTGACGTATGGAACGACTTGGCGCATTTTTCGTCGAGATCTTAAATTGAAAGCGTACAAAACACAGCTTGTGCAACAACTGAAGCCGCTCGACCTTTCAAAGCGACATCGCTTCGCTCTATGGTCTCTTGAAAAGTTTCAAGAAGATGCGATGTTTTCGAGGCAAATTTTGTTCAGTGATGAGGCCCATTTCTGGCTCAATGGGTATGTAAACAAACAAAATTGCCACATTTGACACGAAGAGCAACCTGAAAAGATTCAAGGACTGCCACTTCATCCATAAAAAATAACGGTTTGGTGTGGTTTGTGGGCCGGTGGAATAATCGGTCCATATTTCTTTAAAAATGATGCCGGTGCGAACGTAATCGTCAATGGCGACCGTTATCGTGCCATGATAACCGACTATTTGATGATTAAAATTGAAGCTCTTGATTTCGGCGACATTTGGTTTCAGCAAGACGACGCCACTTCCCACACATCGCATCAATGGATTTATTGAGAGAACACTTCGGTGAGCACATAATTTCACGTTTTGGGCCAGTCGATTGGCCACCAAGATCGTTTGATATCACACCGTTAGACTTTTTACTGTAAAGTTTAAAGTTTATGCGGACAAACCCGCTTCGATTCAGGCCTTGGAGGAAAACATCACGCGTGTCATTTGCCAGTTACCAGTCGAACCTCAACGGATGGACCATTTGTGACGTAGCAACGGCCAACATTTGATAGACATAATCTTCAAAATATAAATGACAAAGAATGTTCTTTCAAATGATGATAAACAATCCCCATTAAATTTGAACTTTCTGTGTTTTTTTCTTTAAAAAAGTAGGGAACCTCGAAATGGATAACTTATTTATCATTGAATATTCATAAAAATTTCCAAATGAAATAACGAGAGAGAATAAACAAGAGAGAACACCCAAATTAAAGAAACGTTTATACGATGATTTCTTCATTCATGCAACGTAATTCTATTTATGTAGGATGCAAAAAAATAACGGAACTTTAAAGAATTTAAGGAATTTTTGCAGCAACAACATTAAACTATTTCTAAGAGTTTCTGTTTAAAACTTTAGTATATTTTAAACTATAGTTGTGAATTGAAAAGAATTGCAAAAAAATGTATTATAATAGTGTTTGAAAAAAAAATAATAATAATAATAATAACAATAATAATAATAATAATAATAACAATAATAATAATAATAATAATAATAATAATAATAATAATAATCATTGGTAATCATAAAGTATTTTATGAAAATTAAAACTATTTCAATCATTTGAAACGGTATCATTTTCTAAAATGTATTGACGATTATAAATGCTACAACAGTGTCTATAAAAATTCATCAATATAAGAAGTGTTATAAATAATAATACAATTTCTACAAATGGTTTTGAAAATAACAAATCAGGATGGGTATTATGATGATGTTAATTTCAGTACAATATTAAATAATTTATTGATTTTTAAAACTAATTTGTATTCAAACTTTCGATAATAGACGCGGTAAATATAAATGAAAACATGTTTAAACTAATAGTCCACCTTCTATATCTGTTTTGCGATTTTGGAGCAGATTTTTATTTACAAAGTTGTAAATTTACAAATGAATGTCGACAAATTTTGAAATCAAATAATACGAAGCATTTACTTACAAATTATTTAATAGATGAAGATTTGTACCAACCTATTCTGGAGGAGATTGTTGATTCAAGTGAATTATTCAAGCATAAGAAAGGTAAGCTGGAATATTCAAAAATTAATAAAAAGGTAGCATTTATTTATTAAAAATATTAAAATTTATGTCATAAACATCATCTACTGACGGTTTAAAAAATATAATTCAAAGAGATCTTTAAGTTTAGTTTATTAGGCTTTTCAAAATCGTTTAACACTACGTTTTGTCGCTTCTGTACAATTAGTAAAACTAATATTCAAAAAATTACGTCATTGGTTCCAGAAAACGTCAAAGAAAGTGGTATTTTTGTCTTGATGCAATGCATGATCTTTTAGAGGAATATGTCACTACGATATGTACAATGCCATTTTATATTTTATAGCAAATAAGCAATATTTTTCAATAGAAACTTTAAACAAAAGAAAAAAAAAAACAATTTGAATATGGACAATTAGAAATTGGAAACATTTACCAAGATATTAATTATTAATGACTCATATTAGAAAGAAACACTTGAGAATGTCATCACGTGAAATACTTACTTTTGTAACATATTTTCCAATGATGGCAGGGGATTTTTTTGACGATGAAGTTTGGTAATTTATTTGGATTCTAATGGAGATTATAAATTTTATCTTACTATTTCAAATAAATAATGTGTCCATTGCTTCATGTGGATCCGTTAGAAAAATTTGGAGTTTCCATTTTGAAGCAAGACATCGCATTTTTAAAAGTAATTCAAATGCTATTACCTTCTTCTGGAGGTATATCAATTACAAAGAAAAATTAGTTTTATTTTTCAAATTACTTGCTTTCTCAAAACGACTCAAAAGGCTTATTTATTAATTTAGATAATGATAAATGTGAAACCCCATTTCTTCATTATATATCTTGCAAACTTTAAAAACCTGAAAGTCTTATTGACGTATAGGTTAAACTAATATATGATAACATTTTATATAAAGAGGGTTTTATGTTGCAACTAGAACAAATGATTATAATATACATAAAATCATTAATATTGTTATTTCAGAAAAATCTATGTATTTATTTGCTCAAGTACTTCCCTCTATTTTATATATGAAGCATTCATTATACAGCTTTTGAAATTAATCCTAACGATTTTGGAGGATTTAATACTCTTAATATTGATTCGATAATTGCACCTCCGACAACTTTGATAAAAACATTAAAAGGAAAATTCATGATCTAAAACATCACATAAATTTTTTTGAAGGTATATTTTGTTCATTAAAATTATAATAATTAATTATTTAAACTGATGTATTTTTTCTGCAAAACAAAACACCACTATTAAAGTCCTTTCCATATTATCATCTATTGATATTCATATGATAATATGAAATTACAAAAAAAAAAAATGGAGGGCGGAGAACTACCTAGCTTTATTTTCTCAAACAAATTCAAACGTCTCCCAATCCAAATCATCTCCCTATCCACCATCTCAATCTTCTTGCAGTGAGTTTGAATCAGAAAATTCAAAAGTACGAGGGCGAATCAATAAGTCCGTGACTTTTCGAACTTCCCTCGTAGTTATATGAAATGCAACACTATTGCCATCAAGTACCATCTATTAATGGAGTACTGTCAAATTTTCAGCAAGTGTAGTCATTTACTTTGCGTTTAATAGCTGTTCAAAACATACAAAATGGAAAAAAGTGAATTTCGAGTGCTCATTAAACATTATTTTTTGCGAAAACAAACCATCAATCAAACCAAGGAAAAGCTTGATAAATACTATGGGGACTCTGCACCATCGATTTCGATGGTAAAAGAGTGTGATTATTGATGCCATAGGCATTTCATATGCTAGTGTGGTTTCGATTTTAAATGATCAGCTGGGTTTAAGAAAGTTGTTTGCAAGATGGTTGCCGCGTTTGCTCTCAATTGACCATAAACGTAAATGTGTGACTGCTCCGAAGAAGACCAAGGTAAGTTTGTCGGTCAATAAGGTGATGGCAACAGTTTTTTGGGATGCACGCGGGATAATCCACATCGATTACCTTCAAAAGGGAAAAACAATAAAAAAGTTCTTTTTCATCAAGATAATACACGGGTGCACACGTGTGCAGTCTCAATGGCAAAACTCTATGAATTAGGCTACGAATTGGTACCTCATTCGCTATATTCTCTGGATTTAGCCCCTATTGACTACTTTCTATTTCCAAACCTAAAGAAATAGCTCGGCGGAAAGAGATTCAGCTCCAACGATGAAATTATTGACGAAACAAATGCCTGTTTTAAGGACCTCGAAAAATCCTATTTTTTACGCAAAGTAAATGACGAAATTTGCATAAAATTTGACAGTAGTCTATTAACAGGTGGTACTTGATAGGAATAGTGTTGTATTTCATATAACTACGAGGGAAGTTCGAAAAAGTCACGGACTTCTTGATCCGCCCTCGTAATACCATTGGATATTTTAAAGCAACACAAAAAATCGTGAAACTTTAAACTCCGCAACTTCTTTGGATTGTAAAGATACTTTCTTTGAGTTTTTAAACAAACTATTTTTTAAATAGTTTATTTTACACCTTATTAATTTTCTTAAACAATTTTAGAACCTGAAGACGATGCAAATCTACACATTCCGAGCCTAAAGTTTGATAATTCAACAGCTGAAGAGTATAAATCAGCTTGGGCTGCATATACATAATTTCGACTAACCAAATAAAAAATTATTGCATAATTATCAAAGAGGTCTTTAAGATCCTCAATATAAAAGCCCAGATGGATTCAAATTGGTATATTATTTATTTATTTATTTACTTATTTATTTAAAGTAAAAAATAATAACTAATGTTTTTGTTTTACAGATTGATAATGATTTTAATGCAATACACAAAAACGCCACTACAGTTATGAGTTGGGAAGATAAGTTTCTAAATATATATAACTTTATGAAAAACCATAATCAAATTAAGGGCAAAAATATTAATTAAATAATAGTTTCAATAAATATAGATGAAATAGAAAAAGGTTAATAAATAATGTAATATAATAAATAATAAATTTAATTACAGATAAGTAGTTGTTTCACCTTAAGTTATTGTGGTATCTACATTACATTTTGCATTCAACGAAGAAATTTTTGAGAAAAAATATTTACTAGATAAGGGAATATGGAAAGTTTACTTAAGGGATTCCGAGCATTCATTTAGTCATTAGGGGACCATTCAGATTTTTATCCGAAAAAGGAGATCGTATTCAGGCATTTTTGTTGGGTTTAGGAAAAACCGAAACTTTTAAAATTCAAAGTTTATATGTCTATTTGGATTGCCAACTTATATATTTCGGCAGACAGCGTTCGATATATGTTTTAGTTCCTTTCATTTATTTAATGTTGAGTATCCATTACTTTCTAATCTAATTTGGGCAATTATAGAAAATACTTATATTTCAAAAACTGTTACCAAAGTTTGCCTTCTTATAGATGAATTAACTAAAATGTAGTTTATATTATTACATATATTTATAATAAATGTATCTTTACTATAATTTCTGTAAACATTACACAATATCACTAATTTTACTTTTATTTATATTTTAAAAATGAATTTTTTTTATTAATTTTCAAAATTATTAACAAATGTGTGAATAAAACTCTTATTTTTGTACAAATATATATATATATATATATATAAGTGTATAATATTTCTACACATAAAAATTTAAAAAAATAAACTTTTTTATTTAAATTTTTATTCATTAATGTAATGACCCATTTTCATTACAGCGATGAACAATATCATAAATATAACGATTTCATTGCAGTTACATGTATGATATGTTTCATATTATTTATGTTACTTGATAATTAATATAATAAAAGAAATCACTGCTGAAATGTAAACATTTCATTATATTAATGAAAAAAAATCATTACATATATGTAATTTTCTATAATGAAACTATTTAATTATATAAACGTAATACTTTCATTACCTTAACGACACAATAAATTTTTGTTACGTTAGGGTATGTTATATAAAAGTAATATATTGATGACACAGTTTCATCACATTTATGACAATTTGTGGATTTATTAAACAATTTTCATAACATGTATGAAACGTTACGTTGGCTCAAAATCAATAAAAAAATCATAGCTATAATGTAAAAAATCATTACATTTACATAGGTTTTTTTCTTAGTGTATAAAAAATGTTGTCAGATTAGGAGATTTATCTCCAATTTTTTTTTTTAAATTTAATTCGGGAATTAAGAGATTTCAGGTTTTGGGAATTATTTTATTTTCATAATATTTCCTTTTAATTTAGGAAAAATTAAAAAAAAGCATAATATTTCGCCAGATATTAATTTTTAGTAAGATATGCCTATTATTTATTCAACACTGGAATGATAATCAAAATTATAGAAGCCTTTAATAATTATATATATTACATATTGTTATAAAATCAAATGTGTGTTTGTTTTAATTAAATTTTACATAGATTAATTATAATTTTAAGATGGAAGGAACTATAAGATATAAATAAATTGCATATTGCTGAAAATGGCCAAAATTTTTTGCACTTTTATTACTATTATTTTTTTCGATGATGGTGGAAGTTTTAACTGGAAAAAACTGTATTTTACATTTTCTTAAATTTGTTTTTTAATAACTTTTAGGATTCCATGCAACGCAGAGGCATGCATCTAGTATATTATAATTCGTTATTTAAAAGTTCAAAAGAATGTATCAAAAATAATTGAATCAATGGAACTTAATTTATCATACTTTCATACCCTTGAAGAAATAAAAATTTAATCTTCGGTATTTGCATTAACTATAAAAATGACGTAAATTGTTTACCTGAAAAGTTTAGTGATACAAATGTTAAAAGAAATTCCATATAATCTCATTCTTTTGAAAACCTATAGGAAACTTTATTTTTCAATATTGACTAATTTATTCAACCAAACCTGCATATTTGCAAAATATATGGAATGCAGTATGAATAAAAACTAATGTAGTTTATACTAATCTCTAAAATAAAGGTATTATTTTTATGGAGATTTTTTGGGATAATGTAAGCAGTTATTTGGGGATGAGATTTTGCTACTTGTGGATAAGGCTCGAAAAAATCTGGGAACCCTGTGTATAAACAATCTCGATTTTTTTGTAAATAAATATACAAAAATGCTTATCTCTATATAATAGGGAATGCACAATCATATGATGAAATAAAAAATAATTTTGAAAATGCTTTACAATCAATTGGCAATTGGTCCACATATTCAGGTGCAAATGTGTCGTTTGAAAAAAACAAAACATTTGCATGTCTGTAAAAAACTCAACCGTCATCGCATTAACATAAAGTATAATAAAACTGTAAATACTATGGATCATTGTAAGATATTATGTTTAAGTTTTGATAACAAACATTACTTCAAATGCCATTATAATTATCTGAAAAAAATAACTAAAACATAGATCTATCATCTACAAAGAGTTTTATGCCAAAATCGACTACAGATTGGTCATCTATCAAAAAGCAGTAAAATACAATTTACAAAAAGTAGACAGTGTTCTAAACGCATCCATGAGAGCCAGTTTAAGAGCCTTCAGAACAACACCTGTCAAAAACCTACGTGCTGAAGCAGGTATCGACAATTTACACATTCATAAATAATAATAAAAATAAATTCCGTTTACTAAAAATACTATCCCCCGAATTCCCTCTTCTTCAAATACACATCTCGAGGTTACAGTAAAAAAAGAATCAGAAAACTTTCCTCATTGGTTATAAGAACCCAAATTGTATGAAAATAAATTGCTTTCCTACAGCAAAAATCATACTGCACCCGAAATATACAAGCAACTTTTCAGTGAAACTTTTGCCGAATTTAAGAAACACAACAACAACAAATGTTGGGATTTCAGTTGTAGAAGAAAATTTATCTACCTTAAGAACAGGACTTCTTCCCAAAAACGCTACAATATTTGAAGAAGGTCTGTTATCGAAGCTATTAAAAATGCTAAAAATAAAAGCGAAATAAAATAATGGCAACGAAGCTGCTGACAACACAGACAATCTTCCTATATATATATATCGATCATCAGGAAATGGAAATATTACAATCACCTATATAGCAACATTAATCCCCATAAAATACCACTTAATCTCTCAATCTCAACAAGTTGTCTCCAAAACAAATGTTTCACCCGTCTTCGTTTAACGCATTCTAGACTTACCCACTGTTACTTTATATCCAAGGATCCACAACCAACATGTCCTTTTTATAGCAATTCACATATCTTGGCTCAATGTCATTCCCTAATTATAATTATTATAAATCTGCTGACTACTCCGTCCGTACAGAACATTATTTTAATCAATAATTTTCTCAAATATATTATCGTCCAACATAAAATTTAACTTAAATTTTATTTTTATAATACTACTCCAACCCTAAGCCGATGGCCTATGATGAACTAGCCTATTGTAATAATATTTGAATAAATAACTATAAATATATGTACAGGGCTGCCAAATACCTTTTTGGCCAATCTCAAAATATTAAAAATATCTCCCAACAAAATAGACGTTTTATCATTCAAAATAATTATTTTTTTGTTTCTTCTTATAGAGATAATTTTTGGATCAATATTTTTACGTAACTACCTATGTATTGAAAAAATACATTAAATATCAAACTACAGATTCATCATCAACTACACAAAACTTTAGAATTAAAATTGTTTAAAGGGTTTGATTAAATTCCTAGCAACATTAATAGCTAAAGTAACATCCGGCAGAGATATTTGTGCAAAACATTTGTTTTACTTTTGTTTATAATTGACGTATAAAAATTAAAAATCTTAAAAAATATATAAGACTCTCCTTGTTTGAGCATTTCCAAGACAAAAAGAGTAAGGAAATAGTTATACATCATATATTTTAGAAATAAAGCATCATATTACCAAAAAGGTCAAATTCGAAAAGAACATTGCAAAATACAAAAACTTAAGAAATTGCAAAAATTATATGATTTCTTTTATTGAAAATGCAAAGGCTTCACAATTGACTTTCTGATATTGTCAGTAATACATAAATACATGCACACATTTATAACTCTTAAATCGCTCTTTGGCATTTCTTTATATAAAAAAAATAAAAAATAACAGCTAATAATTCGACCGTACTCAATCAGGCGCAATGGATATTAATAAGTTAAGATGCCTCCTGATGTTCGTACTAGATCGAAGTCTGGTTTTCGTTAGCTTATTAAATATTGCTTGAACAAGTTCTTTACAATGACATGTAAGTTAAGTTTAAAATTATATACTTTTGTCCAAAATTCCAATTTTATTAACTAAACGAAACATGCAATTATTAAAAAATTTGCTTCCATTCCACACTGGTCAAAAATCAAATTTTTTTATATATTTATATATTAAAAGATATAATGCGGTAACGTTGACAGTCTGACAAGCCATTAAAGTTTGTAGTTTAATACTATTTTTAACATTTTTATTAAAATGGAACTAGAATTATAAAAGCTTTATCGCAGTACTAGAAAAATCTATAACAATGTTGTATAATGTAAATTTCAGCCTAAGAGATGTATTTTAAGACCATTGTTTTAAATTTTATATGTCGTGTATTCGTCCTTATTTTTGAGTTTTATGGTCATATGAGTTGTTTATCAAGGTCATCTATGAATTTGAAGGACGAAAAGTTGTGTTTAGGCATGAACTTGCACGAATGTAAAAACGTGAAAGTATTCGCCAAAGTGTCTATTTTATGTAACATTTTAGATAGCGACGAACTCTAGCAATCGTTAATTTTCTTCCAGTTAAATGTTGGTAAATCTGAGCGAAAATTTCTTGGTTTCACAAGCAAGTAGGAGAAAATATTATCTTCTAACCTATTGAGTAAGTTTAAAATTGGCTTAAATAATAATAGATAAAATGACTTACAACCTCAAAAAGGCACTAACACTGTTTTTTGAATTTATGCCAGAAAAAGTGGATTTTTGACCAATGTGCATTTGGCTTGGTTTGGATGGTAGCAGTTCTATAAAAACAGCAATACGGAGATTTCTTAAATTTTTTTTATACATGCAGTTTGACACTTCATCGGTTAAGCAAGAATTGTACTTATATGGAGTTTGACAGTTCGAAGTACTAAAATAAAATTCAACTGATTATGTGAGGTCACCTGTTTGAATTCGCCTCGGTTTGGAGAGAAAAAATGCTCTTTCAAACATTATTTGAGTCTTTTGCACAACTCTCTTTACTAAAAACTTTAATATAAGAACTTTCCAACACAAAAATGAACAATATTTTAACGTGTGAATGGCTAAGAAAATTATCTTCATTATAAATTCTATCAAATTTCTTAAACAACATGAAAATAACATATAAACTTCAAATGAGTTAGGGCTAACTTATTTCAAACTATATTTGAAATAAGTTAGGGTTTATTTCTAAATGCCTATAAATTCGTTATTTGCAGTTATAGTGCACTCAATTATTTAAAAGACGTGTATTAGATTGTGGTTTACCAGAGTACATTAAAAACGCGATCTGCAGATCTTTTATTTGCTTCGTGTATTTAGTTCAAGGGGTATTTGATGGTACTGGTAGTTAAAATGCTTATTGTTGAATTGCGTTCCTACATGCATCGTTTAGTACACTGCGTTAACGTTGAGAATTTTTAAAAAGTGTACAAACCATTGAATTTCAAAAAATAAAGTCATTCAAATGTGGATTTTTTTAAAGGGGCCAACTGCTTCAATATCTATTTATTTACAACAATTTTTGTTATTGGAAAAAAAGGATTTATTAATAAAAATAGTTAATACAAAATTCTCTTTTTAGTAATTAAATTTCTGTACTTTTGTACGAGGTCTAACAAATTTAGTACTGAAAGCATGGATTTTCATGTGTTGACCTTAAGTCTGTTGGACAATTTATTTTTCGTTCGTGGTAATTTAGAAAAAAGTCATTTTGCCGAGGACCTGCTATGAGCCAAGGAAAAATATAAATTAGGATATAATCATTCATCAAATCTATTTTTTTAATTTTCACAATCCGATCCAAGAAGATTCGCCAATTTATGTTTAAGTAGTTGTTCATAAACTTTAACTTTAGTTTTTAGCAGTTTCAGTTCATTTATAAATTCTTCGGGGTTTTTTTTACATCACTATACTGTGAAGCAATTTTAAAATAATTAATTTTTTCTTTGGAAATAATATATAATGGGCCGAGATATTTCAAAAAACTTAGTTTTTCGTCATTTAGCACACATTTAGCTCCATTAAAAAAAAAGTGGTCAGTGGTTGAAAAAAGGCCAAACGGCGACTAGAGTCGCCAAACGGTGACGCCTTTGGTATCATTTATTTGACATTTGATCTTTTTATATACAAAAACGCAGAAAAATTGCACTTTCTAACGATACAAAATTATAACGTCAGTCCATTTTTTCCATTAAAATAATATTTTTATCAATTTATTCTTGGACCATTTTTATTTATTGATTTATAGAAGTGATTAGGAAGTGAATTATTTTAATTCCTGAAATGTTCCTAGGAATTCATTCCGCCAAGTTTTAAAAATTTTCACTTTTACATATCCCACTGAATTATACGATCGTTTTCCAGGAAAAAAGTGCCCAAATGACCCTAAAATGATCTAAATAAAATTAAATTAACATTGAGAATTGAAAAAATTATCCTCAGATATTAGATGGGTAATGGTGGGGCACGACATCAAGGCAGCCGCCGCCGCTTTTCTAATTGGAATGTGTGTGTATCGATGACAGAGTAAGCATACTTGTAATGGGCATTTCCAATTGGAATGTGTGTGTTGTGAGAGTGAGAGAGAATAGTTATTTGGTGTGAGAGAGTGTTGTCAGGTGGATATGTGTGTGTTAATGTTTTGAGGGTTGATTTTGCGTGTGATGGAAGAAAACCAGTTTTAGTGTATAGATCAAGGTGGTTGAAATGCTATGATAGAGATATTTTTATATTTTTGTTGGTGTTTTGGTGTTAATTTTTCTACGATTGTTTACTAGCTATAGATTTTTATTTTCTGGATGGGATTTTCCAACTTAAAATATTTTGTTAGAGGAATATTTGTTGAATGGTATTCCAATTGAATTTTCTACTTGTATGTGAAGGTAAAATAAGCAGCAATGAATTTCATTGACTTTGATATTTTTGGGAAATACTTATGAAATCGTTTGTGAAATGTATATGCATTGGTTTTAGTTAGTCTTTTTATGATAACTTCAATTGAATGTTAAATTTGTTATTTGTGCATTATGTGAGTATGTATTTGTGTGTGCATATAGTAGCAGTTATGTATAAAGTAATGTATGGGAGTAGAATTTCATAAAGGATTAGAGGAAAATTGTTATAATTTCTAAATACGATTCAATAAACATATATATATTTCATTATTGAAGTGTATAAATACTGTACTCATTTTTATTCGTAAATAAATACATCGTACTCTTTTGTTGTGATAGAATCTCTGTTGAAGTTTTCGTTTACATGTTGGCCATTACAATGGTTAGATAAGAAAAAATTGTCTATGACGGGGATGTTTTATAGTGGTAAAAGTGATGAACGAAATGTTATTTCTGTGAGGTTGAAATTTGGTGTTGGTATCGTACTAAACATCCTGTGATGGAACATCTACGATGGTCACCGAATTGTTCTTTATTGAGACGATATTCTTCCAACAACGTACCCATAGATTTGGAGATATTAGACCGAATCCTTAATCCACCAATTTATGATGTCTGCGGTCCAAGTGGAGGAAATGAAAACGAGAAAGTGCTGTAAGAACAATGACTCTTGATAATATACCATTATCATACAGCAACATTATAAATAGTACTTACAACCCCGAGAATACTATTGAAATACCACCTTCTCCTACACATGTTGAATACGAAACAAAAGGTTGAAAGTTCATATTCTCTAATTCATCTAACAATATATTTTTTTTATATGTCAACTTATTCTTATAATTTTGTTTGTTCTTTTCTATGTATTGGAATATGTGTATTATTTTAATTGAAATAAGAAAATAAAACAAAAACAAATATTATTTATAAAAAGAAAATGTTTATTTATTTATTAATTTTTCTACAAAAATTTATAATATAATACTATAAAATTTATTATTTTTCACAACCCATTTCAAATTGAATACATTGACATATACTTGATTCTCTTTCACAAATATGACAGATCCTTGGACGGTTAATAAAATGTTTTTCATGAATCGATCAACATACATACATACATACATTGTATTGATCACATAAAATATGTTTCAAGACAACAAACCAAAAACCTAAAGGTGAAAACAGGTAAATACTTTTTTTTACAAGATTTATGAAAATTAAAAAAGGATTTCATAATTGAAAATTTTATCTTGTTTACAATAAAAAAGGCAAACCACGAGACATTTTTGACTTCCTTTGTTAAAAAAGCTGGCAAACTGTAAAATTAAAGAATTAAATATATGTGAGTTTAATACATTTCTAATGGTTTTGTGATATTTACAAATACACCAAAAAATTGAAATTAGACGAGAAATTTTATACTCTATCATTACTTGGAGAAACATACACATATTTTCTATTTTATTTTAATTTTTATTTTCAGTAAAGACTACAGAATAATTGTCTATTGATTGAATTATATTGTATTTTCTTCGGAGTTTGTAATAAATGTTTTCCATTATTTATTTATTATAATGAACATTACTTTCTATTTCACTAAATTTTAAATATCCCGCATTAAATATTTTATCTGTCTTTTTTTTTCTTTGTTTATAAAAAAAACTATCATGGTCACATCGATCTGATAATGCGATTGAAGATAGGGTGATGGGTATATCTATCTATCATTTATCATTTCATTCTCAAGTAATAGAACCTAATTAATATTGAATTCTATTTGATATTTAACTTGGAGTAAGGAGAATGGAAATATAGCATATATTTTTCTTTCATTTCTTTTTATAGTGTTAACTTTTTAGAATAATTTTACTTAATACAAAATAATTTTTAATAGTAATTTTGTTAGGCGCCTAATAATCATAGTAAAATATTATGAAAACACTTAAAGAGAGAAGTAAAAAATGGATAGCGTTACACTTCTAATCAATAAATTTAACGCTTTGAATCAGAAGTCAACAATCCATGTGAAAGATTTGAAAAAAGGGACAAAGTATCCAATAATCAAGGCGAAGAGGGTGAACACCAACTTCGGGGCGACAATCCTCATTGAGCTGCAGGAAAACATAATATTTCTACCCAACAGATATAATTGTTTTGAGCGATGAAGATATAAGCGAATTATCAACTGGAATATATCGACTGCGTAGAGAAGGGGAAAATAATCTGATTTTAAACACCTTCAATGAAATGGGACATTTTATACCCAACGGGCAATATCCCATCTGGACATTAAGTGAAAATGTTTAGGATAAACATTTATAGTAAATAAAAAAGAAAAATAATAATAATAGTTATAATAGTAATAATGTAAACAATATATAAATAAATAAAACATATGAATTTGATCTTGATTTAAAAAAGAAAAAAAAAGATAATGTCTTTTTATTTATTCTTATTTTCAGCTATTTGGTGTAAAAATTTAATACATAAATGTCCACAATTACATGAATTATAATTCTGATGTTAAGTATAATTATATTTAATATTTTTTTCCAAAATACTTAATTAATTCTATTGGTGGTTGTAAATTTCCAAAACTGTCGAAGTATTCAACTTGCTTATTGTTTTTATAATATGGTACCTAATGAGTTCCACTTCCCAAAGAAGAATCCAAATTTACTATTCCACTTTCCTTTCTTCATGAACGTTTTGGTTATGAATCTAACATAAAAACTCCTCTAAAACTTGGAATATTTTGTGAAAACTTTATCAAGTCGACATCAGTGAGCGATCTCCTAGGTAGCATTTCTACAAGATTGTTGATTTTTCTTCAAAACTTAATCCATATCCCATTGCTATAGCTTTAATTCTTTTTTTAAGTCTATTTGCCTCATTGAGTTGATGTTTAGCACTTTTTGTTGCATTTACTGCTTTAGCTATGGCGGCACCCTCAGTCGATAGACTTCCTATAGCTCCTAGACCCGTAGGAATTGGTATCAATGGTAAAACTCCACCAATTTTTGGAACATTTATTACTCGTTCTACTACAATTTGATACTTTTTTTCTTTAAACGAATTGTTGACGATCTTACGTGCGATCTTAATTACCGAGATAATATCTTGAGGTTTTTCTTTATTTAAAAATTTTGTTACCATTTTTATTGTTGTGTTGAAGAGTTTACTTCCATTAGATTTAGAATTTATATTTTTCTTCTTTTTCTTCTGCAACCTCATACTGAGTTTTCTGTTGGCTTTCATGGCGTTAGTAACCAGATATGCAAAGGATTTTTCTGATTTTTTTTTAAATTACTTGTTGCCAAGCTTTATTTTCAAGAATTTTATCCGCTTGATGTCTATTATATAAATCTTTATTTTTATAATAAGCAATATAGTGATCTTTACATGCAGTGATCCAAAGGGTTTATCCCGTTATCTCCTCGTTCTAACCGTTTTTGTAATTTTATTCCAGGACCGCAAAATTGATAACCAAGAAGATGTAGTTTAATTGGAAGGGAGTTAATTCTTTTATTTAGCAAACCTCTTCCATTGACATCTCTTTGATGAATAACTTTTTTATTGTATTGTATTACCATCTTATTTTACTATATAATAAAAAGCAATATTAAATTATTATTTTCAGTTATAAAAATGCGTTTAATAAAACAACATAGAAATATTTTAATTTTAATTCGCAATATTGATTCTTCAACGAATGCAAATACGAAAATGAGGCACAGTTCTTTATTACCGAATTCTATTCGAGCACTTATTGTAGGTCCATCAAATTGTGGAAAGACTAACGTTATGATTGGATTGTTAGAAAGTCCAAATGGACTAAAATTTGAAAACGTCTATTTATACTCAAAATCCTTATATCAACCAAAATATGAAACTTGAAGGGTCTGTTATCATCAATTAAAGGAATGGGCTATTATACTTTTTCTTATAATGAATCTGTTATATCTCCTGAAGAAACCAAAAACAATTCAATTATGATTTTCGATGATGTTGCATGTGAAAAACAAAATAATATACGCGCATATTTTTGTATGGTAGACATAGTCATGTTGATTCTTTCTATTTATGTCAAACTGATACAAGAATCTCAAAACATTTAGTAAGAGATAATGCTAATATGATTATTGTATTTAAGCAAGATGAAATGAATTTGAGACATATATATGGACATCATGTAGGCAGTGATATGAGTTATGAAAAGTTTCATGAAATTGGTCGAGAATGTTGGAAAGACAAGTATGGATTTCTGTTTATAAGTAAAGAAGATGACGTAAACATAGGACGATACAGAAAGCTATTTGATTATTTCGTAACAATATAAATTGTTATCATATTATGTTTAATTATCAGTATACTATCAGATATTAAACGTATTAGATCAGTATACACTTTATCCATTACAAAAATTACCTGATACCAGACCTGATAACTAATAACCGATCCGATAGCTGAAACCAGACCTGATAGCTGATACCAGGCCTAATAACTAATAACTGATCTGATAGCTGAAACCAGACCTGATAACTGATATCAGACCTGATAGGTGATATCCGACCAGATAGCTGATACCCGACCTGATAACTAATATCAGACCTGATAGCTGATATCCGACCTGATAGCTGATATCAGACTTGATAACTTATATTAGACCTGATAATAGATCCTATTGTTGTTGTTAGAAAACCAAATCTAACTAAAATGAATGAGAAAATTTTAAGAGATTTGGTGAAGGCAAGAAATATTTTAAAGAAAAAAATACGTAAAAATTGGTGAATCAGATATACGTGAGCAACTAAAGGAGACATTTAAACCTATAACAGTACCTTTAAAAGATTTTATTAATAAAACAAAAAATAACAAACAAATTGGAAAATATGAACCTGAATTAGAAAACGAAATTTATTTTTTTACGAACAACCCACCGAAGAATTTAGAAGCCAGCACTCCTAAGAAGCTTGTAGAAGAAACATAGTTTAACAAAAACAAATCATTTCACGATGATGAAGATGATGATTTTTACTCTCAGTCATATACTCTAGAGAATTTTAATAGTAATGAAAGTTATCCTAACTTATCACTTTTGGAAATTTAAAATGAATTAGATACCCTTTATGGTCCACATAAAGATTATAATAATGAATGCAAGTTTGGAAATAGTAAAATAAAATTCTATGAAGATAAGATTCTTATTGGAAATCAAATATGGGCCCTAACACCAGGTCTATTTTCACTGATATTCCATATAATACCAAAGAACTGTAATAAATCAGAATTATAAATTTATAAAAACATTCTCATTAACACAAATGCGTACAAAAGAGATTATAAATCTGATGGTCAAGTAAAGGGAACCAGAGCATATAAATATAGAAATATTATTGGAAAACTGTTCAAGGAAAAATCACAAACAAATTCCGCAATATTGGCAACATCATCTCCAAATACTGAAAATAATAATTATATGGGAAGTGGAGTGATGAACTTTAACTTTAATAAACCCAACTATATATATTGGGATGATCCAAATGTGTTGGTAGATCGACTTAGACTACTACTCGCATCACAACCTGCTGGTCATACCAACCATAATAACGAGATTGTATCAATCATTGAAGAATTACATGACGCTAATATTATAGAATAATATCAATCAAAACGATGTCTGTTGATAAATTTGGTCACTATCTTAACGATACAAGTGGTATAATTTCAATAAAAAATGCACCTAAATTGTTGGGCTTCTTTATGGATGGAGATAACCACATTGACGTCCAGAACAAGATAATCAGAAATGTTTCAAATGTTTTGGAAGCGAATGATGTTGTCAATAAAATGATAAATCAAAGAAGGAGATAATAGATCTTTTAGAAGAGAATATTAAAGAAATTCGTGAAATATTATTAAATATAAAAATAATATTTGAAGAAGAAATAAGAATGATACGTGAAAGAATTTATAAATTTGAACATTTAAATGTAGTAACAATAGATGAAGGTGCTTCAACTGTTAAAATTCAGCAAAAGTGAACATAAAAATTAATAATAATGACTACAAAAAGGGACTTAGTAAATAAACTATATAAAGAAGCCAGAAAAAATTTCAATCGTAGAAGAGTTGTAATGAAAGGAGTCGATGGTTGCGATGGGAAATTATTCAAAATCTAATAAATATTACAGATATTTATTAAATATCATTGACACATTTTCTAAGTTTGCTTGGGCTGTAGCACTTAAAAATAAAACTGCACTTGAAGTTGCAAAAGCAATGGATAGTATTTTAAAATTGGGTAGAGTTCCCAAAAATTTACAAACTGACGATGGCAAAGAATTTTTTAACAAATATTTTGAAAACCTCATGCAGAAATATAGCATCAATCATTACTCAACTTGTAGTAGAATGAAAGCATCTATAATAGAACGTTTCAATCGAACTTTAAAAGGGATGATGTGGAAAGAATTTAGCTTGAATGGTTCATATCGCTGGCTGAATATTTACAAAAATCTTATTGATTCATATAATAGAAGAGTTCATCGTACAATAAAAATGGCACCAATTAATGTTAACTCCTCAAATGAGAAAAAAAATTATTAAATACAGTTTATAGTCATTTGAAAATATGTAAAGTATCTAAATTTAGTGTTGGAGATTATGTACGTATAAGTAAATATAAACACATATTTGAGAAAGGATATACTCCTAATTGGACAAGAGAGATTTTTTAAATCAAAACCGTAAAAAATACCTATCCTACAACATACACATTGGAGGACTATCTCGGCAATCCAATTAAAGGTGGATTCTATTATGAAGAACTTTCCAAAACTAAATTTCCAAATACATACCTGGTTGAAAAAATCTTAAAAACTAAAGGAGAGGAGGCATTTGTAAAATGGCTAGGATTTCCCAATCAACATAGTTCTTGGATTAACAAAATTGAAATATTATAGATTTTAAGATACTAGAATAACTTTGTCTATATACTAAAAAAATTAGTAAATAAAACACTTTTAATACACAGCACAAGCCAAAAGAATTTTACTTATAATCCAACAACCAAAATGTCAATAACACTAACTTTAAGCTCTAAATCATCCAAGTTGTCAGCAAATTATTTTCCCCCTATCGAACTAAATGCAGAATATGAATGTGCTCTAACAGATTTTCATACATACAATAGCATACCTAATGTAGATGTATATAATAATATATTTCATATTGGGGATTATATAATTGAAATTCCAATTGGGTCTTATGAATTAAATGATATAGTTGATTATATAAAAGAACAGTATAAACGGTATAGTTCAAAAAATAAAATTATTATAGAAACAAATAATAATACAATGCAAGTAAAAATATATAGCTCAAAAGATCATATACACTTTAATAGGGAGAATACAATTGGAAAATTATTAGGATTTAATAAAAAGACCCTATCTCCTAATGAAGATCACTACTCCGACCTTCCAGTAAATATTTTTAAAGTAAATATCTTGCGTGTTGAAGGTAATATTGCAGTCAACACTTACATGAATAATTCTCAGTCACACACTTTGCACGAGTTTGCAATTAATGTCCCTCCAGGGTATAAAATTGATGAGATTCCCAGGAATCTCATTTATTTGCCAATCAACTGTCGAGAGATAAGTTCTCTCACTCTAAGAGTAGTTGATCAGCACGGAGATTTAATCAATTTCCGAGGAGAGGAAATTACAATTCGAATACATTTGAAACCGTCCAAATAATGATAATTTATAGCAATAATATATCTAAAAATAAATATCACATAATTCCAACACATCGGAGAAAACTAAAGTAAACAAGAGCAAAACGTTTCAACATTTAAAATTAACACCAGCAAATAAAGAATTTCTAAAATCATTGAATTTTAAATTGAAGAGACCATGAGTTCAATAATAGATGTTCTGGAAAAACCTGTATCAGATGAGAATATAATTAAAAAAGATTACCACACATACACTCCATATCTACAATCCTACAACAACAACGATGAAATTCGAATTTCAATACAAAACCAGGATTTATATGTATTACCCGCTGAAAGTTTCATTTATGTTGAAGGATTCGTGAAAGATGCCAATAACACAAAATTAGTTCCTTCTACATCCAACTTCAAATTAAAAAATAATTTTGTTGCATACCTATTTGATGAAATTCGTTATGAAATAAATCGCATTGAAATTGATCATACAAGACACTTAGGAACCTCAAGTACTTTAAAAAATTTTATTTCTTTATCACCAACTGATAATAGTGTAATGCAAAATGCCGGTTGGAACAAAATTGATGACATAGATCTCGTGAGTGGTTATTTGACTTTAGTAAATTGAATATGATAAAAATAATAAATAGTGGTGCTTCTATACCAATAGCATTTCGAAGTTGAGATTGTGATATTAATCCACAACTAAATACAGCAAGTAATCATGTATGTAATGTTAAACTAGATGCAAATCGAGAGCGCCCTAGCTTCGTTTTGATTGCTTTTCAAATTGATAAGAAATTTGTTCATTGTGATCTAACTAATTTAAAAGTGCATTTAAACTCAGAGTCCATATGATGACCTTAATATTAAATTCGAAAATGAACGTTATGCTATTCTATATAATATGTATGTAAGACTTCAACAAAACTATTATATGAAAGATTCTCAACCTCTTCTCAATGAGTTTAAAAATAATGCTCCCATAATAGTAGTTGATGTTAGTCATCAAAACGAAAGTGTCAATAGCGGACCACTTGATATAAAAATTGAATTCAAAACTGCTACAAATATTTCAGCTAACATATCAGCTTATTGTATTCTTATTCATGATAGAATAATTGAATACACACCACTTCGAGGAGAAATTTGAAAATTCAGATAAAATATAAATAATGACAAACACAATTTTCATTGACTTGCAAGGATTCAAATTCAATTCTAACAATTTTATTGAAAAAGAAATTGCAATGGTTTTCAATTCTACGGAGTACATTAATTTCATCATAAAACCGCATTCCCTTTTAAGTCTCTCTCACCACAGAAACAAAAGCAAGCTAACTCGTTAATGAAACATTTCCATCATCTTAATTGGAATGATGAATTCATATCATTTAAAAGTGTTCGTAAATTTTTAAGATCGAATGTAAAATATTCTGATGTATATGTTAAAGGTGCTGAAAAGAAAATCTGGTTGGAAAAAATACTAAAGCAATAAGTATTTCACATTGAAGATTATGGATGTACTGCTTTTCGACAATTGTTGTAGTTATCATAACCGTGGAATTTGTGCATTAAGAAATGCTATTATTAATCATTTTCTTATTACATATATCACATTTTTTCTTATACTTAAAAATAAATTAAAATATATATAAGTAGTAGGGAAATGGGAAGGCAATAGTTGTTTTTGTAAGAATAAGAGTAAGAGCAATTTTGAAGAGCAAATTGTTTGTATGAAATTGAAAACCAATGAATTTGTTTTTGTAATTTTTTCTTGTGAGTGCATTAATAGGAGGAAAAATTGTTTTGCATTTTATGAAATTGAAAACCAATGTATGTATGTATATATGTATGTATGCATTTATGTAATTATGTTAAAAGTACATACAAACAATTTAACAGGGGAGACAATTTTTATTTAATTATTATTTGTTTTTTTGCACTTTTAATTGTGATGAAATTAAAAACTGATGACTTGTAGAAATAGCGTTTGAGTATTTTTGGTTTATTCATCTACATATTTTTATATGGTTATTTTTGTTTTTGTAAAGTGGAAACTTGAGAATTGTTTTGTTTATATAGAAAAAATAACTTTGTGTAAGGTTCTTTGACATTAATGAAGATAAATTTTATGTTGTTGAGTATGGTGATGATTAATTTTGAATATTCTAATAACAAACTAAGGGAGTATATTTTATTTACATAATTATTTTATAACTCAATATTTCTATATGAAAGCTAAATTAATATTTTCTCTATTTGAAATATTAAAGAGAAATACTCAAAGTATTCAATTTACTTATTTAAATATATAGGAGTATATTTTAAATTTGTATAAAAAGAGGAATCAAATCATATTTATTACCATTTCATCTGAGGAATACTTCAAAGTATAGTTAACAGAATGGTAAGCTATCACTATTGTAAAATGCATTTAACTTTTCATGTATTTATATATATATTTTTTTTTAGACGTATGAACAAATTTTTAAATTGGCTCTTGGTATTAAGGCAGAGTATACAAAAATTGGTGATATTCCCTTACATCAGCCATTCAAAATTTTAAAATTTTAGTGGAAAGAAACACAATATGGATCAAAAGTTATCACATATTTAAATAACAATAAATGGTTTTATCTTCCGCAACGATTCGTGCAATTTTTAAACAAGGAAGATCCCCATTTAACGTAATTGAATGATAAAAACTGGACTATTATTTACAAAGGTCATCAATCTTCAAATGGGCTTGAAATATTTGAACTTAGTTATAGCTAAAATTTTATAAATAAAACAGTTATTTTTTATTTTTATTTATTTAATAAAAACATATTAAACTTATATAGTATTTATTATTATTTTATTTACATAATACTTAAAAATTATTCTATATCTAAATTTAGAAGAAGATCCTCGTCTTCGTCCATTATTTTTTTTATACTCTTCTGGAACTGAGTATGCTCTGACATCCAGTAGAAGATTCTCATCTTCCTTCATTAGTTCCTTATACTCCGGAACTAAATTCAATGCTGCGCCCCCTGAAGTATCTACAGGCTCCAAATAGTTTGAAAAGTCTTTCGCTTTATTTTTATGAAAATTGTGATATTTCATAAAATGTCTTTTTTTATTCCACTTTGTGGAAAAGGTCTCATTAATACAAAATTCACATGTAAGCTTCTGTCTGTCCATATTTGAAGTAATTTTTAATTAAAAATTATTTTATTAATACATCTCTGCATTAAGAATTATTCCTTCAATTTAATAATTGCTGGTGAATTAAAAGTGTTTAACGAAGCAAAATACTATTCCGTTAAAAAAATAAAAACATTTTGGTAGGAATATGCATACATAAGTGTGTATCTGTATGCGTAAGTGTATAAAAATGTCAAACCTTTAATCAATATTTAAATATATGTTTTATTTTTCATTAGTCTGTTGACTTAATTAAAAGTGATTACACGTAAATTTTAAACAATATGCCTTCTTATAAATGTAAATATTGCAAATCAATTTTTGTGGAAAGAGAAATGCTTGAAGGACATGAGATCCTTCATTGTTCGGAATGTTGGAAATGGTTTTCAAAAGAAAAACATCTAAAAGTCCATGAAAGGACTCATGCCAGCACATCCCATGTCAGTCAGCCTTCTACTTCTAATAAATTTAGTTGTGTTAAAAGCGCTTTTAAAGAAGGAATTCTGACATACCTCTACAGAAACCAAAAAGAGGAAATTCTGCATCCTCAAGAGTTTTTAGAAGATGTAAGCCATGATATTTTTGAAATTTTGGAGAACGCTATAAATAAAAACATAGCATTGAAATACAATTTAGAAGTGGAGTGCGAATATATTAAAATTATAGAAGATGAAATAATGCTAACCACCATAACGCATAGAACAAAAATGTCACTTTTAACCATAAGTGATAGTATTGAAGAATCTTTGAAAGCACAATTCACGTATATATGTAAAAAAAAATGTCAGAATTCCAGGAGAGGGATAGTGGATGATCCCTAATACGAATGAAGCACTTGGAAATAAATATAAATAAGGCTTCATTCATTAGAGGCTCCAAATATATACCATTACCACATTGGATAAAGAAAAAAGATGCCTGTTTCAACTATCCAAATGATGATGAATATTGTTTCAAGTGGTGTATCATCGCTTCATTCTTATATAATGAAGCAAATGGATTTGTGAATTGTAATGGATTTGGAAATATTCAAATAAATGAGAAGAAAATATGTGTGGAAAATGAACTGCCAAATTTTGAAAAACTAGAATTTCCAATGAAATTAAAAGATATAAAGATATTTGAAAGCAAGAATGAACATATTAGCATTAATGTATTTGGCTGCGAAGGTAATACTATAGTTGGACCATATTACCTCACATCTGCGGTAAAGAATCATCACATAAATCTTCTTCTTCTTATGGACGAAGAATGGTGTCACTACGTTTTTATTAAAGATATCGGAAGATATTTTAATTAAAAATTAACTACATATTTTATAAATTAAATTATTATTATTCAAATATTTCAGATTAGTAAGATCAAGTTTAACTTCCCACCATGGACGAGTTTTCATTTGCAATGCATGTCTTCAGTACTCTCCAAATGAGAAGATAATGCAAGATCATGATCTTAATTGCAAAAAAGTAGTACCGAAAATGCCAGAGGGTGATAATAACATTTTATATTTTAAAAATTATCAGAAGCAGTTAGATGTACCGTTCGTTATATATGCTGATTTTGGGACGTATTTGGAAAAAATTGATAACGAACAAGTAAATACACAAAAACATATAGCTTGTGCTTTTAGTTATTATATTAAGTGTAGTTTTAATGATAATTTAGATAAGTTTAATATTTATTTTGGTAATGATGCTACTACAATATTCATAGAAAATTTAATTAATGATGCAAAAGAAATTTACGGAAACTATTTAAATAAGGTCGTACCAATGACAGCACTCTCCAATGATGAAACAATTTTGTATAACCTCTCAACAATTTGTCACATATGTAAGCAAATTTAGAGGAGCAGCCCATAGCTCATGTAATATTGATTATAAAATAGCCAAATTCATACCAGTATTCTTTCATAATTGTTCCTCCTATGATTGTCACTTATTTATGAAAGAACTTTCACAATTTGAGGGAGATATAAAGGTAATTCCTCTCAATAAAGAACTATATATATCGTTATCAAAGTTTATAACAGTTGAAGAAAATCAGGGATTTGAAATTCGGTTTTTAGACTCTTTTCGTTTTATGGCCTCCAGCTTAGAATCTTTAGCCAAAAATTTAAATGACAGTGATTTTCAAATCCTAAATAAAATTTATAATCAAAAACAACAATTTGATTTACTCAGAAGAAAAGGAGTATTTCCTTATTCTAATATTTATTCGATGGAGCGCTTTAATGAAACTAATCTTCTTGCTAAAGAAAAATTTTATAATATTTTAAATAATTCGTATTGTACTGATGAAGCTTATGATCATGCTAAATCGATTTGGACAACTTTTAAATATAATAACTTGTTAGATTACACTAAATTATATTTAAAAACAGATGTTCTCCTCTTAACAGATATTTTTCAAAATTTTAGAAGTATCTGTAAAAGTATATACAAACTTGACCCATGCCAATATTATACTGCTCCAGGTTTATCGTGGGATGCGATGCTAAGAACAACTAACATAAGGTTAGAACTTTTAAGTGACGTCAATATGTATAATTTTATACAAGACGGTATTAGAGGAGGACTAGTACAATGTTCAAAGAGATATTCTAGAGCAAATAATAAATATTTAGAAGACTTTGATAGTAGTAAGCCTTCAGAATATTTAATGTTAACAATTTATATGGTTGGGCCATGTCAGAATATCTCCCATATGGAGAATTCGAATGGATTTATGATGATGCGGCTTTAGAAGATATTGATGTAACTACAATATCGGATACATCTGATATTGGATATTTTTTGGAGGTAGATTTAGAATATCCACACTATTTACATGAATTTCATAATGATTTACCCTTTTGCCCAGAAAATAAATTTGTTGGTAAATCTAAAAGTAGGAAGCTGATTGCAGACCTAACACCAAAAACAAAATATCAGATCCATTATAGAGTTCTTAAACAATGTTTAAAGAATGGACTGATATTAAAAAAAATACACAGAGCATTAAAATTTCGACAATCTCCATGGTTAAAAACATATATAGATTTGAATACATACCACAGAACAAAAGCAAAAAATGCTTTTGAAAAAGATTTTTTTAAATTATTAAATAATTCTGTATATGGAAAAACTATGGAAAATGTTCATAAACGCAAAGATATAAAAATTGTTACAGATTGGGAAACAACAAGGCGTAATCATTTAGGAGCTAGAGCATTAATTTTAAAGCCTAATTTTTCGAGTATAACTCAATTTTCAGAAAACATGTTTGCAGTTCAGTTAAAGGTTATGCAAATAACTTATAACAAACCAATTTATTTAGGCTTTGCTGTGCTGGAACTCTCAAAATGGAAAATGTATGATTTTCATTATCAATACATGAAACCAAAATTTCAGTCTAATTTAACATTGAATTATATGGATACAGACTCATTCATATACACTATAAAAACGTATGATTTTTATAGTTATATTCGTGAAGATATTGCCTCAAGGTTTGATACATCAGAGTATCATCCCAATAACATATTTAAACTCCCAATATTGAATAAGAAAGTTCTAGGCATGATGAAAGATGAGAATAGCGGGAAAATTATGAAAGAATTTGTGGGACTTCGATCAAAAATGTATTCATTCAAAACGGTTGACATGGAGGAAGTAAAGAAATCTAAAGGAGTTAAAAAATCATGTATACAAAATTTATCAATAATAGACTACAAAAGGTCATTATTTGAAAGAAAAATAATTTCTGATACAATGCATACATTTAGATCGAAGTTTCACCAGTTGTATACACAAAAATTACATAAAGTTGTTTTGAGTTATGCGGATGATAAAAGAATTATTGCTTCTGACCAAATAAATACTTATGCTCGAGGACATTTTAGACTTCAAAGTGACTTTGATAACTTTTTTACAGAGATAGATGACGATATTTTCTTGAATATTCATAGTGAGTATATAGAATTTTTAAAAGATTCACCAGATGATGAATATTTAATGAATGTAGATGTTTAAGTTGTATATTTAATAATTTAAATACTTTCATATTTTTTAATTTTATTTATAGTTTACATAAGTAGAAATTCAAATGTATATATTTCTATTGAATAGAGTTAACTGCTTAATATATTATAAAAATATATATTTTTTAATGAAAATGACACTGATATTTATGTTATCACAATAAAACAATAATAAATATATGTCTTTCAATATATAATAATTGTGTTTTATTTTTAAATATTTTTCCATTGTACATTTTCTATTCTGTAATCTAAGTTTTTACGATTTCTAGTTAGTCGAGGAGAATATTAATATGGTAAAGTTGATTGCTTCAAATTTTTGTGATTTTCTTCCTTTGACAATATTCTTATTTTTGGTGTTCCATTATTTGAAAAATGTTTAAGTCGTTTAGCTGCTGAAGAGGCAGAAGTAGGATTAAGTTTTTGTAATGTTGCATCCATATCAATTTCATCATAATTTTCATTAGTAGAAATTTCCTCAGGTAAATTTATATTAGATTGTGTTCCTACACTACTTGGCTCTGGTTGCATTGTTTGAGTTTCAATATGTTTCTTATATTTTTCCTAGTTTGTGTTTCATTACCACGTAGGTTACTCAATTTAGAACTTGTAGTTTGATGAGAAGATGATATTTGTCTTCCAATTAAATATTTGGTTAATTCTTGTTTAATATAATACCATTTATTAATATCTTTTAGTGTGTGTGAACTATATATTTATATTAGTTTTCGATGTAGAAAATTGGAATCAGAATATTTAATTTTAAATTTATCGTAAGTTGATGGATTAAGAACTATTAATTTGGATAAATTATTTGACATTTTCTAAAATTTTTCCAATAACTCCACTTAAAACGGATGAAATAATAATTGGTAGAAATCCTCCTTTTTGAATTAGATGTTTCCTCTTCTGTTTCTTTGAGGTTTCTGGTGAACAAACTTTTCTAATTGTATTTTTATATGGTTTTATTTTGTCAAAAACTGCTTTATTGATTTTATGGTTCTCATTAATTATATTAAAAAGCATTTTAATAACAACATCATCAACATGTTTCAGTATTGCATTTCGTAATTTAGGATCTGCTTTCTTAAGAACGTAAAGAATATGTTTGTTCTTCTTCAACAGTTTTAGGTTCGAGGTCATTGTTTATATTTGCAAATATTAAATAGTGATTTTTATTGAAAATATCCGTTCTAAATCTTAATGCGTTGTGTATTTGTTGAGTGAGATCAATTAATAAATAACCATGAGCCTGCAGCGTACAGTTATTATATACATCAACCAGAGCTTTTGAGTTTTCTGGGTATACTTTGCGAGCTAAATATTGAAATTGTAACTTGTCCCTAGGATTTTTAAACATAACTATATATTTAGAGTTTAAAGAAATATCTCTGGAATAAGCACCTTTATGAAAAATGTTTTGTGTTACTAAAATCACAGCTAAATTTCTATGATGAGATCCCTTAGTAAAAAGTTCACACACATTTTTATTAGATGATTCAAACATTAAATCATCCAATATTATTAAAACCGATTCATTTTCTGCAGTAACAAAATCCTCTGGAATAACTTGTATAAACTCTACATTGTTAATTCTCGGAAGAGAATTTTTTTCTGCAAAACACCAAATAACACGATCTATGTTTTTAGATATTAAATGTTGATTTTTTATTAAATTCGTAATAAATGTGGATTTCCCACAACCAGGGGGACCACAAATCATCATAGTGAATGGATATATAAACTGTTGAAACATGTTTACACTTTAGTACACTAAAAACTAAAACAGGAATAGAAATTTCGAAAGCATTAAAACGTATTATAAAATTAAACAAAGGAAAATCTCCCAAAAATATCCATTCTGATCAAGGGAAAGAATTTTATAATATCTATTTTAAAACTCTTATGAAAGAATATGAAATTAACCATTACAACACTTTTTCAAGTATGAAGACATCAATAGTTGAACGTTTTAATAGAACTTTAAAAAATAAAATGTGGAAACAATTTAGTATGCAGGGAAATTATAAATGGATAGATATATTAAATAAATTGTTGAAAGAATATAATTCTTCATATCATCGTTCTATAAAAACAGCACCCAATTCTGTTAATAAGAAAAATGAACAGAAACTTCTTAATACTGTATACAGTAATTTGAAGGTTTTCAAAGGAGGAAAATATAAATTAAATGATTTAGTTCGCATTAGTAAATATAAAAATCAAATTGGTCTACAGAGGTTTTTAAGATAAATAAAATTTACGTAACCAATCCTATAACATATCAACTTGTAGATTTTAATGGAAATATAATTAAAGGTGGATTTTATGAAGAAGAATTGTGAAAAACAAAAGCCCCAAACATTTTTTTGGTAGAAAAAATTTTAAAGCGAAAAGGAGAAAAACTATTGGTAAAATGGCTTGGTTTCGGAAAATAATATAATTCATGGATTCATCAGAACGATATTAATAAATAATATATGTATAACAAACAACGTACTATATTGATCATTCTTTTTAAAGATGGCTTCAAGTATACAAGAAGAAAATATTTATGTTACTTTATTAAGTAATAATTCAATGGATATTTATAAAAATACTCCAAACACTTTTACAAATTTGCTAACACAATCTCTAAATTTGGATGATCAATAAACGTAGAAAACGAAATACAATTTCAAATGTCAACACACAAGCTATAGTAAATGGAAAAACAAAAATGTCAAAGCATAATGCAAATAATGAATATGATGACATTAAGTTAAAATTTCACGAACTCTTAGAAAACTCTAATGATTTTATGATAACAAACCCCAGTCTGACTAATAAAACAAAACTTTTGAATAAATTAAATGATACTCCAAAAAATAATATATCCACAGAAGAAAAAGATTTAAGTGATAAAAAATCAGATCCTTTAAATAAGTTAAATAATGATACCTCACAAACAAATTTAGCAACAGAAAAGAAAGGCAACGAATTTGATTCTTATACTAGTAGACATGAATTAAAAAACTTTGAAAAGGATTCCATTTTAACATCAAAAAACCACATTCTGCACAAATCTTTAACTAAATTTTCAGATAATATGACAAATTATTTTACTAAAGTCTTTTCACCAGATATAAATGAAATTGTATTTATTTACACTGATATAATTAAACCACGACATGTAGGTAATAAAAAACTAAATGTTTGAAAATATTTTCAATATCCACATTGAAAAATTATATTCATTTTAATAGAATTGAATATTTTCCTATTGAATCTTATAACATTAATAATATATCTATAATGATTCGAAATGATGAAGGAAGAATAATAAGTTTGAATGAATTCATACCAGTTTATTGTACTCTACACTTTAAAAAATATATAAAATAAATGTTTAGTAAAATTTTAAATCATTTTTGTAATAACCATGGATGTGATGTATACAAATTATTATAATAATCAGTCTGGAAATATATCATACACCAAGGTTTGTGCAATATGGACGTGGTATTGGATCACTGTTTTCATCTTTCACACCTGAAACCATTCTTGAGAACAGGATTAAATTATTTAAAAAATAAGTCATTAGACATTGGAAAAGAAATTTTGGAGGAAATTGGAACAAAACCTGTGAAAGATATTCTATTTAATCAAGGGAGAAAAATTATGAATAATATCAAAGAAGCTACTATTGAAAAAATAAAAACAATGCAGAAAGGTAAAGGGAAGCATATAAAACTTAAACGCTTAAAACAAAAACCGCATAATAAATTCAAACGTTGTAGAGGAAAGAACTTTAACGATATTTTTGGAAATTTAAAATGTCGGGATTTATAGAATGTATGAAAAGTGAATTGGATTTATTTGAATCTCCCCCAATTCAAACTAGTGTAATTAAAACAGAAGAAATATGTTATAATCCAATTGCTTCATTGGACAACTCTAGTACAATTGAATTTTGTATCATTGGGGAATGGTGAAACATATAGAGATCTTAATAGTATTTGTCTTAGACTAGTGCTTGAATTCAAAGGAACTGGAGGCGTTGTTAATAACTTGTTGCATTCCATATTTAGGAATTGTACAGTTCATTTTAATAATAAAAGTGTATCTCAACCTGAGAACAACTATCACTATAGAGCATATATGGAAACATTGCTCAATTATGGAAATGATGCTAGATCTACCCATCTTGAATCGTGTGGTTGGGCTACTGATGTGAATAAAATTAATTCATTAATCGATAAAGAAAATCCCGGTTTAGATAAAAGAAAAAAATTATTTAAGGATGGGAAAAAGGTGGAGCTTTTCGGAAAACTTCATGTAGATGTATTTAATCAACAAAAGTACTTGCTTAATAATGTTGATCTTAAGGTCACATTAAATTTGGAGAAACCAGAATTTTATATTTTAGAAAGTGGGGATAAAAATGAATCTTATCTAAGAATACATGAAGCTAATTTATATATAAATCATCTTACTATCAATAGTAGTATATTAATGGCACATCATAATGTATTACAAAGCAAAAATGCAATTTATCCATATAAGAGAGTAGAAATTAAGACCTTCACTATACATCCAGGAAACCATTCATTATCTCTAGATAATGTTATACTTGGACAATTACCAAATTTCTTAATTTTTGGAATGGTGTCGAACAAAGCTTATACTGGAGATAGAAAAGAAAATCCTTACAACTTTCAACAACTTTCAACTTTTTAATTTACAAAGTTTTAATTTGGTTGTTAATGGAGTACAATTTTCAGCACAGCCAATAGAATTTAACTACAACAATGGAGGAATATTAAGCACTCGTGGTTATCAAACCCTATTTAAAGGTACCGGAATCCATCATTTTGATAAAGGTCATCAAATTACAAAGGAACTTTCTGATAGCGGATTTTTTTTACTAGCTTTTGATTTAACACCAGATAACAATAATAATTCTAATTGTGGAAATTTAATAAATCAAGGAACTATTCGAATAGAAGGACGTTTTGGGAAACCAATTACGGAGGCAATTACCTGCTTAGTATATTGTGAATTTGACAGTATAATAGAAATTGATAAGTCTCGCACTATAATTCAAACGCTATGAACTCAATAAATATTATAAATACTTTAAATTCAAATAATTATACAAAATATAAATTTAAAGGAGTTTTTGCGAGTAATAAATTACACTTGTTACAAAACCGTCATTTTACATAGCCAACACTGATCCATCTTATAAGCCTGAACAGCATTGGGTCGCTTTTTATTTCCCTGAAAATAAACCAGCAGAATTTTTTTGCTCTGCAGGCCAACCTCCAATAAAACCATTTATTTCATTTCTAAACCGAAATTCTAAAACATTTGTCTACAATAAAATGCGAATTCAAAGTGAATCATCAATGTTTTGTGGTGTTTATTGTTGCATTTTTATTTATTTAAGATGTAAAAATTTTATTTTTAATAAAATTTTAAATATTTTTAATTATTTTAATTTACATGAAAATGATATGTTAGTTTTAAGTTTATTTAAATACTTTTATTTGTTTTTATAGCAAATAAAAATAAATAAATAAATAAATAAGAAAAATATATATTATTTTGTTTTTATTCCAAGTTCTTTTTCCACATTTAGTAAAACTTCCAGGAGAATTTTATCACGACCATCATGCAATGCGAGGAATAGTGGAATGTCTATAGGCGGCAGTATTAAGATTTCTTGAATTTCAATTTGACCCTTGTTTGAAATATAATTTGATTCAATTTTAGTGTTGTTGGATGTATTCATTATTCTGAATATGTTGTTCTTGATAGATAGTCTATTATTTACTAAAATTATTTCTAAAATTCAAAATTCATAAGACCCTTACCAAGTTCAAAATTGCAAGAAGTTATTGTAAAAAAAACAAACATTTTTTTAAAGTTGTATTATTTTTTATTTATTATTATTTTTTTAAATTAACATATTTGAAATTAAAAATATTTTCCCTATTTACTTATTTTAGACGTTTAGATAATAAATAATATCTTTTTATAAAATCCTCTATTTTGTTTATAAGTTGTATATGCTTTCTACAGTTACAAGTATCAGGACCAACGTTTGCTTTATCATCCGACCATGAACAGTTTTTGAAGTGTAATCCATATTTAGATGATATAGGTTCTTCATTATAATTCCCAGTTTTATTAATAAGTGCCAAATATTCTTCCAGTGTTTTTTTGATGTTCAACAAAAATTAAACCATCAAAATTTTGAAGAAATTTTTGAATTTTTATATGTAACATCTTTATTATAAAGCTTTCTTTTTACAGTTAGTTAGTTTTTAAAAACCATGATACTTATATACTAATTAACAAATTTTCTTTATTAAGAATTTCTTGGAATTTTACTATTTTTCTAACTGAAATATGGTAGAGAATTTGGGATGAAAAACTCACCCACTTCGTCTTCTCCAGCGAAGTTTTCGCTGACTACCTCTTCCAATTCCAAAACATATAAACCATTATCTAACTTCCTCCTTGAAGTAAATTGTTCATTATTAACTCCATCTATTACTTTATCTTCCAAATTATTATATCGTTTGGGAAGATATAACATTCCCTCTTCAAGATCTGCCATCACCACATTTCCATATTTATTCTTATGGCGGAACATACTTAATACCTTATATGGCTTTGATGGTAGTAAATCATTTGCTGCTAGATATGGTCTTGTTTTTAATTTATTGAAAACAATATCAGCATTTGTAAATTTATTTGATTCCATTTTTGTTCTGCATATTAAAAAGTTTATTAACTGATTGAAATAATTTTACTTCAGACAATTATATTTATATCTAATCTAATTTATCTCCAAAGAAGAGTAATTTGGGTATATAAATATATAAATATTGAGCCTTAAACTAATTTTAAACATATTCTAGATATGAAAAATGTTTAATGTGAATAAAAAATACTCCCCTTAATTTGTTATTAGAATATTCAAAATTAATCATGACCATACTCAACAACATAAAATTTATCTTCATTAATGTCAAAGAACCTTACACAAAGTTATTTTTTTCCATATAAACAAAACAATTCTCAATTTTCCACTTTACAAAAACAAAAATAACCATATAAAAATATGTAGATGAATAAACCAAAAATACTCAAACGCTATTTCTACAAGTCATCAGTTTTTAATTTCATCACAATTAAAAGTGCAAAAAAAAAATAAATAAAAATTGTCTCCCCTGCTAAATTGTTTGTATGTACTTTTAACATAATTACATAAATACATACATACATATATACATACATTGGTTTTCAATTTCATAAAATGCGAAACAATTTTTCCTCCTATTAATGCACTCACAAGGAAAAATTACAAAAACAAATTCATTGGTTTTCAATTTCATACAAACAATTTGCTCTTCAAAATTGCTCTTACTCCTCATTAAAAACAAAAAAACTATTACCTTCCCATTTCCCTACGACTTATATACTAGATATTTTGTCGTATGTTTAAATATATATATATTACAAAATTTCTTAAATTTAAAGAATTTATGAACTAAAATAAACAAAATTTTATATCAATATTTACAAGTTATTTTTCTTTCATTTACATTGTCGACCACTCTTATCTCACATACAATTAACATAATTTCTTTAGCTAGTCAATTTCCATGTTAGAATTAATTCTATCTCTGTAATGACACCAAGCACGAGTTTGTACTCGATCTACCATAATATTTCTTTTATCATTTGTATGGATGAGTACTACCTTATGTAATTTTTGTGTGTACAACTGATGAGCTTTTGATCCAAATAATACCATTTCATCTGTAACAATTTTTTGTTCAAACAATCTTTATAATCGTGCAATGTAAAACTTTTTATAACAGATTTTTTTAACACCTTTTGACTTTCAATAGACGCATTAATAGTAGAAAGTGAGTACATTTTAGAGCGTGAACCTACAAATTCTGTCATGATTCCGCCCTTATTTTCATCCTTCATCATTCCCAATACTTTTTTATGCAGCTGTGGTAAATTAAATTCATTATTAGGAGAATACTCTGAAGTATCAAAATTTTAATCAATGTCACCGCGAATGTCATCATAAAAATCATCAGTTATAATCGAATAAATAAATGGATCTATGTCCATATAGTTGAGAGAGAGTTTTTTCCTAAATTTGGGTTTCATGTAGCTGTAATGAAAGTCATAAATTTTGGTAGCTCTAACACTGTAAACCCAATGTAAATGGGTTTATTATAATAGCGATTCATTTTCTTCAACTAAACAGCGTAGATTGTATCATTAAATTTTGATAAACTTAGAAAATTTGGTTTGGATGTTAATGATCGCAGGCCTAAATGATTTTTATTTGTATTTTCCCACTCTGTGGCAATACGAATATCTTTTCTTTTGTGTACACACTCCATTGTCTTCCCGTAACAGCATTGTTTAATAATTTGTAAAAATTTTTCTCAAAATTATTTTTAGCATTTGTTTTATGGAGAGTATTCAAATCTGTATATATTTTTAACCATGCAGATTGTGTAAATTGTAAAATTATATGAATCTTTTTTTATAATTATTTTATAAATCTGCAATTAATTTTTTTAATTTGGAATTATTTGGAGTTTTATTTTGAGGACAAAATGGAAGGTCATTGTGTAAATCGTGGAGTGAGTCAGAATATTCTAAATCTACTTCTAAAATGCATCCATATTCTGATGAATCTGATATATTTGAAACATCAAACTTATCAAAGTTCTCAAAATGTACCCATTGAAGATTTCTCGGACATTGCCAAGCCATACAAATTATTCGCGTCCAAATACATTAAATATTCTGATAGTTTCTGCTCATCAAAATTATCCATATATTTATGGTTTGATTTAGAATACCTTTTAGAACATTGAACTAAACTACTTCTTATTCCATTTTGTTTAAAAAGATACATTTCCCTATCTGTAAATAATTCTAGTGAGATTTTCGTTATTTTGAGCATTGCATTCCAAGATAAACCTGGTGCAGTATAATAATTTCAAGGATCTAAATTATAAATGTTTTTACAAATCTTTCTAAAATTTTCAAAAATATCTGTGAGAAGAAGTGCATCTGATTTCAGATAAAGATCGGTGTAGTCAATAAGAGTCTTACAATTGAATTCTCTCCATACTCTTTGCGAATGCTCATATTCATTATGTAAAATATTATAGAAGTTTTCTCTGCTAGGCAATTGGCTTTCATTGAATTTAGCAAAAGTATCCATATATGAAAATGGAAATACCATATTTCTTCTAATGAGATTAAATTTATCCTCTTTAGTAAATTTTCTCGAACACTCTTAAAGTATTTTGTATCGAGATTTTTAGCTAAGGTGTCTAAACTGGAAGTCATAAACCTAACAGAATCTAAAAATCTTATTTCAAAGCTTCTATAACTATTTATTTTAACAAATTCAGAAAGGGAAATGTATCTTCCTTTATTTTGTGGAGTAACTTTTATAGTCGCATTTTTTATTGTGCAAAGATCTTCTGTTTTTTTAATTTTTGGACATATATTGACACTACGGAATGGTATAATATACTAATTGGAAGAAAATAGTAATATTCTTAGGTAGGTTAGAAAATATTTACATAGAGCGCTTAAATAATACTACAAATGACTAAAATACTAAAATACATTTCTTCACAGTTAAGAGTATGACATTAAGGAAAGTGTTAGAAAATAAACTAAAGTTGTTTAAACCCCATCTTTTAATTCTACAGGTTGACATAGACTTTTTTTTAACAAAGGAAGTCATAAATGTCTCGTGGTTTGCTTTTTATGGTATACAAGATAAAATTTTTCATTATGAAATTTTTAATTTTAATAAATCTTGTAAAACATAGTATTTTTACCTCTTTTCACCTTGAGGTTTTTGGTTTGTTGTCTTGAAAAGTCACGTCAACATATTTTATATGATCAATACTTATGTACAATACAAGGAATTAATTGCATTTGTTAAAATAGAAGAATGGACATGCTTAAACATTTTTTTTTAATTAATTATTCCACTCAAAAGCTTGCTCGTTTTATAAAATCAAAATTCATCATTCACATTTTATGATCTATAAGGGTATTCTTTAAATAGTAGCATACAAGTCGGATGAAAGCAGTTGAAATTAAAAGACAAGAAATAATAAAGAGGAGGAACATCTTTTTAAAGAAAATGACATATAGAAATGTAATAGAGAAAGTTTTATATGATTTTCAAGGCAGCATATTTGATGAACTTTTATACATGATAAGCCATTTTAAGGGAATGCTAGAAGAATATGAAAATATATAGTTAATTACCTCTGTTCATGGAAAACATTTTATCAACTGCCCTACGATATGCAACATTTGCGATTGTAGATCAAACATTTTGTGTGATTGTATTAAATTTGAATTAAAAAAAGATAATGTAATACATCTAATAGAAGTGCATTACAATTTTTTTTTTCAATAAAATAAATATATAAAACTAAAAACCATTGTCTTTTTTTAAGTTACAAAACTCTTTCTGCAAATACTATACATTTCTCTTGCAAGTAAATTTCAAAAATCCTAATTGCTTACATTAATTTTTGAAAAATACCAACTAAAGGGTGGTTAAATTGTAAGGGCCGATACTGAATGTGAACCACAAGCTTTTTTCCGAATTTTATTTGACATTTCTCTATTTCAGACTTACTCAATTTGAACCATGGAGAGATACACAATCCAACAACGTGTTAAAGTTATCCAGACTTATTATGAAAATGGGCGTTCAAATCAAAATGCATATCGTGCACTTCGTGATTTTTTTGGTCAATTTGATCGTCCAAATGTGCGTACAATCGCAAAAATCGTGGAAAAATTCGAGCAAACCGGGTCTGTAGAAGATGTGAAAACACCAGTGGATGCTCGTACAGCCGGTCAGGCAGTTACTGTGAATGGTGTTCGCTATCGTGAGATGATAACGAACTTTTTATGGCCCGAATTGGAAGATATGGATGTGGACGATATGTGGTTTCAGCAGGACGGTGCCACTTGCCACACAGCTAACGAAACAATGGCTCTTTTGCGCAACAAATTCAATGGCCGTGTTATCTCACGTAATGGCGATGTCAATTGGCCGCCAAGATCATGTGATTTGACACCGTTGGACTTTTTTCTTTGGGGTTATTTGAAAGAAAAGGTGTACGTTGATAAGCCAGCAACAATTCAAGAGCTAAAGGATGAGATAATTCGGCACATTAACGGCATAGAACCTCCATTATGCCTCAGGGTCATCGACAATTTGGACCATCGGATGGAGGTGTGCCGACGTGGTCGCGGCGCCCATTTGGCCGATATTTTGTTCCATACATAATTG
Organism: Protocalliphora azurea; assembly: GCA_932274085.1. Taxonomy (NCBI): domain Eukaryota; kingdom Metazoa; phylum Arthropoda; class Insecta; order Diptera; family Calliphoridae; genus Protocalliphora; species Protocalliphora azurea. The sequence continues at coordinate 56,118,203 of OW026521.1, read as the reverse complement.
AGTAATACCAATATATCATAATAAAATAAAATTACAATAATTTCCTAAATAGTTTGTGTTTTATTCAAAATCAACATCGGCCCTTGAAATTTAACCACCAATGAAACTCACAGTTACTAATCCACCGCTTATGCATTTCATAAACGATTTCATAAATATTTCCCAAAAATTGCAAAGTCAATGAAATTCACTGCTGCTTATTATACCTTCACATACAAGTAGAAAATTCAATTGAAATACCATTCAACAAATATTCCTCTAACAAAATATTTTAAGTTGGAAAACCCCATCCAGAAAAAAATCTATAGCTAGTAAACAATCCTAGAAAAATGAACACCAAAATACCAACAAAAATATAAAAATATTTCTATCATAGCATTTCAACCACCTTGATCTTTAAAAACACAACACAATAATTTCATATAAAGCATTTCATCTTGTCCTGACTTTTGAATAAGCTTTTTACCTTTTTAAGATGAAAAAAGTACACATTTTCATCTTTTTGCATATCATTAAAAGTCATTGGTAGTTCTTCACCCGCAGTTAAATTTATTAAATTTATTGATTTCGTAACCAGAAGAATATAAACAAACATAAAATAACTGATTGGACAAGCGTTATTAATGTACGTAACGCTTGTCCAAACAGTTATTTTATGTTTGTTTATATTCCACGAAGTCTTTACTAACGCATCTTTTTAATTTACAATACTTTAATTTTCTAAAATTTGGCTGGCTCCAATGCGAACTGATTTGATTTCTGTACCCTAAAATAATCAAAAGTCAGCTAAAGTATGAATTATTATTTTTGAACCCTATCATTTACGAAGTGTCCCGTCAATCCCTAGTAACATCCGACGATCATCGTTGCAGTCCATAAATCGGTAGTAGACTTTTTTGAGCAATCGGTTTTCGAATAGTATAAATAGCTAGTATTTTGAAAAAACCGCTTAGATTTTTTTAAATATACTAATTAAGGTAAGCAAATAATCGTAAAAATATGAAAGACTCCTTTAAAAAATAAAATAAGTGTTATTAAAAATATTGAATTAAGAAAATACCCAAATATTTAAATTGTTTGTTAAAATGTTAAAAGTATTGCGATTCCTGGAAGGGCGAGCTATTATAAATTATGGACCAATTCTCATAAAATTTGGCAATGTTGTTTCTACTTACATAAAGCTTACTTGTGTCGAATATTAACTTGATATTAACATTCGAATGGGATTTATGCACGTTAAAGTGATTTTCGGAAGAGGGATTTATGTGGAAGCTATGGTCAATTTTGGACCGATCTTCGTAAAATTTGGTACAAAGATTGATACTTGTACAGAACTTGCACCAAATTTCATTGCGATATTCTTATTTTTAAAGTATTCTGAGTGTTTAAACTCTATTTCGGGGGGATATTTGTATGGGGACTAGGCGAAATAATGGACACAACCAATTTCAATAGGTTACGTCCTTGTATCATAAAAGTCCCACGTGCCAAATTTCATTGAATTATCTTTAAAATTGGGACCCGTAGTTTGTGTACAAGGTTTACATAGACCAGCCAGCCAGCCGTCCAGTTAGCCAGACGGACGGACATCGTTAGATCAATTTAAAAAGTGATTCTAAGTCGATTGGTATACTTTAAGGAACAAACGTATAATACTCCAATCACCTATGTTGGTGTAGGGTATACAAAACGAATTCCGTTAATATGTGTATTTCATTCAAGGCAATTACAATTTATTTATTTGTATAAACTTTCACAGTGGAACCAAAACGATTTTTTTGGAAATAATTCTGTAACTTTAGAAATACTGAATGTATTGGAATGGCCATTCCTGAAGTATATTCCAATTGATTTGGAGGAGCACAGGTTCTTAGCGGGTCTGGGGTACATGGAGTTTACCTTCAAAGTGGTCACCTAGGGTATGAAAATTTAAAAAAAAAACGCGAAAAATTGATTTATGATTTGAATGAAAAAAGAAAATTTACACATAGATAGTCCTTATAATGCTCTACAAAATATACGCTTACATGTGTGGGATATCTCTGTTACTTTAACAGATATTTACACCGAAGTAAAATTTTGACCCATTTTTGGATATGTTTTTTTTATTTTATTTTTTTTTTTTTAAACTTGGAAGGCTAAATTTGGGTCCTAAAATTTTTCTAAAAATTCTCTGCATTCTGTACAAATTTAAATAATTTTCGTGCAAGAATCATATATTTATGTGGTTCAAAAAAAAGTTCTATTATTTTGCAGTAGAAAATTTAAAAAATGTGATTTTTTGTGATTTTTCTTAAAAAGTGGTGATATTTTTTCACTTTAAAATCCATTTTGCCTTCTGGGCCATATATTTCTTATGTTTCTAAAAGAATGCTTAACGCCAATGCATGTAAAGTAAATCCATGGGCATTTGGGGTAACAGCCTACCCGATAGCTCAGAATTTCGTTAATTTTAATTTTTTTGTTTTATTAAATTGTAGAGCTCAAAAATGCCAAAGCTGAAATAAAAAAAACCTTGATTATATATCTACATATGTTCATTAAACACACAAAAAATATTTAATAAGCCACGCCACTGATAATGACAGGGTGACCATTTTACTGAAAATCGTAAATTTTTCAAACAAGTTTTCTCCGAACTGAGATCTTGGGTATTACGGTTTAAAAAGTGGGAATCTATTTATGTTCTTGTTTCCAGTACAACTTTTTTATATTATACTAAAGCTTCATAGACACTGCTTTATTTGTAAAGATTTTATTAAAGTTCAAGTATTATTATTTTTTTTTTTCAAGATAACATTAAGCATCAAAATTTTTGGTTTTTTGATAAGTTTATTGAAGAAATTTAGTTCTAATATCCTACTATTTACATATTATTTTCCAATTATATACTTGCACAAATCGTTTATACATTAGTTTAAAAACTAAATTAAACTTGACCCCCTTCAGCAAAATTTGCACATTTTCATTAATTTCTATGATAAATGTTTACTACAGCACTCTATATACATAAGTGCACAGCTGTCTCAACATGTTTTTTTTTTTTTTTGAAATGCTTTTGTGTAACTTTTGAACCGGTAATTATATTTCAAGGAAATTTCACATAGTTATTGCTGAGGTATTTTCCAACAGTTTTGGTGGAGCACAAGTTTCTCATTGGCATCGTGGTAGATTTATATTGCTTAAAATAACTAGTCTTAATAAAAAACATAAAAAGTACATTTTATTTATTTCAGTATATTTAATTTTATTTCAACAAATTATTCATTTACATCGAATGTATCAAGAACCTCCTGAACATCATCGTTTTCGTAAATTACATTATAGTTAGTAGTCCACTTATTTCTTATCGATGTTAGAGCAGTATCGGAAAACAATAAAAGATAATTCCAAAGGTCCAGATTTTGACATATTCTCGAACTTTTTCTTGTGTTAAATAGTTGATTATGTTTCCAGTCAAAGTTTCTGTTCTGCTGTGCCTCTTCTGTTAATTCACCTAGTTGTAGCAAATCTAACGACCATATTTAAGTACTTTGTTCACGGTGGGTGTTAATTCCTTTCATCCATATAATGATCTCAAAAGCTTAATTTCATAGTTTTCAAATAATTTCCTTTCCGAGTTGCCATCATTTGTACTTCCACAGCCGACGAATGGTTTATGTACATTAAGGCCAGTCATCTGTTTAAATTCAATTCGAATTTGCCTTTTTTTCATCTGCTCTCATTTTCATAAGTTCTTTGCAGTTCCTAACAATTTTTATTGGTTTGCATGCATACTTCTATATTTGAGATCATACACAATATGAAGCATGTATTTATATTTATTTTTGCTTAGTCCTACCTCCAGCATAAGCGCTATCGCCTCATCTTCACAAAACTCAGATGCTGGTGTTAGAATACTTTTTACCATCCGCTTAAGTCGACTTTGGGGATGTATCAGGAAGCTATTTTTGCTGCTTTAGCTGGTTTATTTCTTTGTAACATAGCCGACTTGAGGATGCATCAGGAAAGATATCTGCTTTTTTTTCTGCTTCAGCTGGTTGTTTATTTCTTCGTAACATAGCCTTAAATGAATCTTTTCAAACTCGGATTGCGTGAACAGTATTTTCGGCAGTCTACTTTTGTTGGATTTCTGCCCTAGATAATCATACTGGTTAAGCAGTGGCCCTCATTAGTTGTTAAAAGTTAATTGACCTACTTAATTTATCTGTTCTATTACCGAAAGTTAGTATGACGAAGATAATGACTTGAATACTCTAAATTTTATTAAAAAATTAGATAAAATATCTGTAACTCAGGTGTTCTTTTAATAACGGATAAAAATTTCGTTAAAGAAATCCAAATATTTGCACAGAACTTCATTCAGCTTTTAGTAAACAGTAATTATGTTAATTTATTTTTAATAATAAATAAAGTCGAACAAGAAATAATTAAAAGAGGTGACCAATTTCGGTGGTGCTCAGTCTTCCCCGAGACAAGGTTTGAAACTCGTGCTTCTTTAAAATATTTGGAAAATACTTCAGCAATAACTACGTGAAATTTCATTGAAATATATTTAACGGTTCAAAAGTTACAGAAAAGTATTAAAAAACAGCTAAATATATATATATATATATATATATATATATATATATATATATATATATATATATATATATATGGTAAAGAATGACAACTAAATTTCTTCATTAAATTTATAAAAAAAAAGTAAACTTTTGAAGTTGAGCATAACATTTGTTATTTTACTAATATAATTCCATGCAATATTATTTTAGCTTATTTTAAATTCAAATTAAATAATAATATACCTACTAAAAATAATAAAAACAAAATACGTAAATTGGTAAAATACTATTTCTCTGAAAACCAAATTTTTAAAATAAGAAATACAGAACGCGTTTTTTTTTTTGCTATTCGTATTAAACTAAACACAAGTGCTAATCGTTTTAATCACTGGACTTTTTTTTAATCAACATAAGTAATTTTTTGTTGTTATATACATTTCGTTCGGCATCTAATCGTAATAGCTTATTATTTGGTTACAATATGTCATTACTTGAAGGTTTTATTCGGGCATCTGATAGAGTAATCGAATTTCAGGCATATTTTGATGGTCTCCCATTAGATTCACATTCTGTTCATAGACTGGAGATTCAGAAAGACGAAATGGTTAGGCTTTGGAGTGATTTTAGGCAATCTTACGACACAATTTTATACAAATTTAATGAACTGGAAGAGGAAGTTCAAATTGAAACCTTAATGTCTATATTCTACTCCACTTTCGAGGCCCATGTGAAAGTTCTTTCTAAATCAAATGAACTCTTAGATGGACTTTGCCAAAGGGCAAACGCGAATAGTAATTCTGAGCTTATTTTAACCAATCAAGTAGATTTAGCCCCCCATATTTCCTTACCACCCCGCGACACTGAAATCGTTTACGGAGATTACAAATCTTGGCCAACATTTAAGACATCTTCACTGCCTTATACAAGAACAATAAACGTCTATCTCCGGTTGAAAAAATGTGTCATTTGATAAAAAAGACTCAAGGCGAAGATTTCTCAAAACTTGTCCCATTACCAATGAAGGGTTTGAAATGGGTTGGAAAAACCTAGTCAACCGTTATGAGAATAAAAGGATTCTTATCAATGCTCAACTTTTTAATATTTTTAATATTCCCCCCATCTCTAAGGAAACAAGTATCAGTATTCGAAACATTCAGCGAACTATAAATGATTGCGTTACAAACCTAGCACTACTGAAAATCGATACTGAGAACTGGGAAACTATTTTTGTGTATATTTGTTATACTTGTCTGGCAGAGACTACTCTTAGTTTGTGGGAACAATCATTACCCAGCTGCTTAGAATTGTCATCATGAAAACAAATGGATTCTTTTTTAACATCCAGATTTCAGACTCTAGAATACGTATCAGACATTCGTGCTACATTTGCTAGCCCAAGCCCTTCAAATCACAATAAATTTTCAAATCCCAAGAGGAATGTCTCCAAAGATAACAAGAGAGTCAACAGTTATCGTGACAGTGTAGCAAATGAACGTACCGGTACTTGTTCTCTATGCCCCGAATCACATCCCCTTCGTCTTTGCCCCGCATTTCACAGAATGTCTATAGATGAGCGATTTGCTACCATTAAACGGCAGAAAAGATGCACCAATTGTCTTGGTACATCTAATGAATTCAAAAAATGCAAATGTCAATATGTTTGCAACGTCTGTAGACAGAAATACCACTCGTTACTGCACAGAACCTCGAATGCTCCAAACCCAAATCAACAAGTTCTATAATCTAACGTCCCTTCAAACTCTCAGCCCCCAAATATTACCACAAATAATGTAGATAACACACCTCAAACTTTAACTATGCCCTCCAGTTCTACTGAAGTTTCAACTTGTTTGAGACAAACTTACTCCACTCAAGTACAGTCTACTCTTCACTCTACTATTGTACTTGGTACTGCTCTTGTTGATATACATACCGATGATTTGAAATATACTGTTCATGCGCTAATAGGTTCTACCTCCGAGACTAGTTTTGTTTCTAGAAGATTGCAGACTAAACTTTCTCTAAGAATGCGATCATCGCAAATGAAAATTCATGATCTGAATAATTCATTGACCGCCGCTTCAAACCAAATGTGTCATCTTAGAATTGGATCCCCTGTCGATAGTTCATTTGAGATTCAAATAGACGCTTTTGTGGTTAAAAAACTCATTTCTTCCTTATCACCCATCTCTCAAAAATAGTAACTTCGTCGATTTGCAAATGGCTGATACATACAAATTTTCTAAAATCGATTTACTGCTTGGAGGAGATATATATCCCAAGGTTATTCGTAGCGGCTTACGCTGCGATTACAACCAGTTCATGGTCGCACAATAGACGTTCTTCGATTGGATTGTGACTGGTATGGTCAACACAAATACATGTTTAAATACTGCATCAGCTTTCTACAATAAACTCGAGCTGAATGATCAACTTCAACGATTATGGGAGCTAGAGAAGTCGCAAACAATCCTAGACTTTCTGATGAGGATCCCCAGTGTGAATATATATATATAAATCTACAACATACAGAACTCAAAATGGTCGGTTTGTTGTTTCCCTACCTTTTCGTTTAGATTACCCAGATTAGCCCCATCTCGAAACATTGCTTTATGCCAATTTTTAAGAAACGAAATCAGGTTATTGAAAAATCCCCAACTTAATCTCAATATGACAGAGTCATAACCGAATACTTAACTCTACATCAAATGAAACACGTCACACCTATTAGTACCAATTCTACCCACTATCTTCCCCGTCATGCCGTGATCAACCCCAATAGCACCACCACAAAACTGCGCGTGGTGATCAATGCCTCTAGCCCCACATCCAATGGAGTCAGCCTTAATGACTTGCTCTACCCCGGCCCCATATTTCAATCAGATTTGACTATTCTCCTACTTCGTTGGAGACTTTTTCGACACATACAAAGATGTATCGCCAGATTTTAGTACATCCTTCTCACACACCATTTCAACGAATACTCTTTCGTACTTCCCCCCATTGTGAACCCCAGGACTTTGAATTAAACACAATGACATTTGGCGTTAACTGTGCCCTTGATCACTTATTAGATGCCGAGTTCCTGAAGTTGTCAGATTCGAGCTCTACTAAAACTTTGGGACTAAGGTGGTAGTGATCAGTTTTACTTTACGCTTAAAAATTCCCCCAACAGACAATCAATCTCTAAAAGATCAGTTTTATCAGAAATTACAAAATTATTTGACCCCGCTAGTTGGCTCTTGCCAAAAATTATAGTGGCAAAAATAATCATGCAGCAAATCTGGAGAGATGGTAGTCACTGGAAATAGTGGCACAATTTTTAGATGATTATTCAAATATTGAATACACTAAGATCCCTCGGTTTGTCGATTTTGATCCCTCATTTAACATTGAATTTCATGGCTTCTGTGATGCCTCCGAGAAAACATATGCAGCTACACTCTATCTCCGCTAAGATAACTCATTTATTTCCACACATCTGTTAGTTGCCAAAACCATCCATCCATCAAGTTTGTCTCTATCCCCAGAAAGGAACTTTGTGGCGCAGAATTACTGACCAAGATGGTAGAATCAATTCAATCTCAGTTAAACATTCGAAATTACAAACTGTTTTTGTATACCGACTCAACCATCATCTTAGCTTGACTCCAAAAACCCCCAAATAAATGGAAAACATTTGTAGAGAATAGAGTCTCATCGATTATCGAGAAAGTCGGACGCGAGCCGTGGTCTCACGTAGACACAAAGAACAATCCCGTCGATTTGGCATCACGTGGTCTCACAGTAAACCAACTCATTTCGAATGATCTATGGTGGTATGGTCCCCCTTGGCTTAGACAACCTTATTCAGATTGGCCGACAAGATCCTCAAATTTTGCGACGGAAGAGGAAATAAGACCCATTTCAACTAATTTGTATCAGGTATGGAATGACGATATTCTTAAATATTTTTCTGACTTAACTAAAGCTATGCGCGTAATTTGTCAAATTTTTCAATTTTACAACCTTATTAAAAGCAGGGTAGATAGTAGCTTAATCTTTACAGAAGAATTTAAGCGAACAGAATAGTATTTGCAGGAATCACATGATGATTTCGTCCTAAAAACTGTATTTCGAAAACGAATATTAACTCTCATCTCAGGGTCTGACGTTGTCATGGAAAAGCCATCTTCTAACTTTCAATCCGTTCATTGACACCGATGGCATCATTAGAATCAATGGCTTTCCCATATTACTACCCTATCATGTCTGTTACACTAAACTGTTTCTAACATATTTACACAAATATTCGATCCACGGTCAAAACGCTCTGCAGTATCGGCTAATGAGGATCTTTTATTAAAAAACCCTTATAAAATATGTTCTATCGTAGTGTATAATATGCGTAATACGAAAATGCCACCAAAGTCATCAAATAATGGCAGCTCTCCTCCCCCGAAAGAACGACACTGTCTCGACCTTTCACAAACATAGATTTAGATTTTGTAGGCCCCTTCGACGTGAAATCTTATGCAGGCCGTGAATGTAAACTCACCAAGGGCTATGTCTTGGTTTTTGTATGTTTCGCGACGAAAGTTATTTAGCTAGAAGCTACTAGCGAGGTCACTACACAAGCATTCTTAGCAGCTTTGCAAGATTCTTCTTTTATTCCTCTTTTTTATTTACTCCGACAATAAAACCGCCTTTGTCGGGGCTGCAAATATTTTACACACTGACAAAGTTCAATTTATATCTTCAGTACGACGTAAACTTATCGATGAAGACAGTTTTGCTTCCCTCGAATGGCACTTTATACCTCCTGGTGCCCCACATATGGGAGGATTCTGGGAAGCCGGAGTAAAAAGTTTTAAACAACATTTTAAAAGGATCTCTCACTGTCAAAAGTTTACATATGAAGAACTCACTACTATGCTGGCTACGATTGAAGCTTGTCTAAACTCAAGACCTCTCAGTAAAATAAGCGATAATCCAGTTGAAATTTGCACTCTAACCCCAGATCATTTCCTTATCGGCGATACGCTGTTGTCACCTCCGGAACCCGATTTAACCAACCAATCTTTAAGTTACGTGAATCGATGGCCGAAATTAAAAGTTTTACGTCATTACTTTGCTCGCAGATGGAAGGAAGAGTATTTCAAGGAACTCCATAAACGTAATAAATGGAAACTTCCTGACCGAAACTATGCTATCGGCGACCTGGTCGTCATTAGAAATGACAATCTTCCACCTAATCAATGGCGCCTTGGTCGCATTGAGAAGGTTATTCGTACAGATAACCAAGTCAGGGTCACCCAAATTCGAACAGCCAATGGCATCGTAATAAGGCCTATAGTGAAACTAGTTTTGCTCCCCCAATCTTCTTAATAATACACATAATTTTTTCCTTTATTATCTTTCACAGAAAACTAAAAATGGCACCATCCTCTCAAAGAAGTATCTCGCTCCTAGAAGTAAAACCATCCACTGGTTCCAACAGAAATAAATCATTTGATTGTCGAATCTGTCATAAAGACCACTATACGGAGTTGAATAAAATTTAAAAGAATGAACGTGACTGAAAGGAAGAAAGTCATTCATTGTTTTCACTATTGTGAGAACTCTTTGGCGCTCTCACATTCTATTCGACGATGCCGCAATACAAACCGTTGTCACCATTGTAGTGGCAAACACCACACTTTGTTGCATCGTTATGAGCGTCTCCGAGAATCTTAACCATCCGGGAACTCATCATCGCTGATTCAATCATCATCTAGATTTCGTTCCATAACACTTTTGCCTACTGTTATAATAAAACTTCACCTAGACAAAGAATGAGAAAACGTACGTGGTCTTCTCAATCCGGGTGTCCAGCTCAGCTCAATGGCCAAATTTATAGTCGACCGGTATAATCTACCTGTATAGAATGCTGGCTCAGAGAAGTGGTGTAAAATTCGTTTTAGACCTCGTTTCGATGAAAATCCAGTTTTTTGTATTACCGTAAAAATCATCAGTGATCTGCCTCGAAAACATCCTATGGAAGGACTTAATGAAAGAGTGGCAGACCTGTATACAAATTTGCGCTTGGCCGACCCAAACTTTCACCAAAACGGCAATATCAACTTTGTACTAGGAGCTGATATTTATCCTCGCATTATACGACCTGGAATCCAACCAATAGGTACTCCAATGGCTTAAGATACCATCCTGGGATGGACACTCATTGGAAAATTTGGGGTATAAACTTTGCTGTTATCATCGCTTTTTGGATCGTACACCGTACGCATCAGCATGTGATACTAACATTCTTATATAGAAATTAATACTATAAAATATACAAATATTTTTAAAATTATTTAATTCTTTTTGAATATTAATGAATTGAATATTAATGAATTGCACATTCTCTATTATATTATACCATTTTCTGATCTTATGGATTTACATTATTAATCCTAATTATTAATACTTTCATATTTCGTGTTTCTCTTTTGCTTTAAATTATTTGATTGCAATCGTTTGTTAACTAAATCGTCGACTTCCGGTTCCTTTGTTGCAGTATAGCAAGGGGGCCGGAATGTTTAAGTGCGAATCCTAATGTGACATTGTTCAACTGTCTCGCGGTGTGATCAAAAGAGAACAAATAAATAACGAGTTACTCGTAGCTTAATTAATATTATCATTAGCTCTTAAGAAAAACGAATTGTTACAAGTAGTTAGTTATCATCAAGCAGTCTTAAGGAAAGGTTCGTATTATACGAACCTTTCCATAAACTAATCCTCCGCTTTTTTTTATGTGGTACAAAAATATTCACCCGTCCCTTGTATATTCAATATCAATAACAAAAAACACTGCACAGAGTTTTGTCCCAAAAACATTTTTAAAATTGTGTTTACATTAGAATATGGGGTCCGGTAAATCCCGGGAATTCCCGTCAAAATACTCTCGTTTTCCCGGGAAAACGGGAAATTAAATATTCTTGTAGTTTTAAAATTCTACAGTAAACATTTTGCTATTTTTAACACCTTATATCAATGAAAGATTGACGTTACCCTTTACTTTAAACATGGTACTTGCAAGAGTTTAAAGTATATAATAAAACTAGAACGTTATCTGAGAGGAACTTTAATGACGCGTGAATTAGATTTTTGACTATTGAATTAGGTTTTTTTCTATAAGGTATCTATGAATTTGTTTATCTATGGTTTAACGAATTTACTTACAAGTTGTTTCACATGAAATTTTAAATCAACTTTATTTTTGTCATGTTCAAATTTTAAATACTTTAGTTTTATTACAGATTTCTTGAAATGAATATTAAATAAGTTGAACTTCGAAAATACTTACTATTATAAAAAAATTATTTGATTTGATTTTAATTTTATTTTTAAAATTTTTTTAATCGTACTTTTATATTATTTAATTTTTCGTTAATTGAGTATGATTTACAACTTTTCTTTTGTTTTATTTAATAAAAAAAAATAATTTTCTTAATAAGAAATCATAGCCTTTTTTCTTACAATTCAAAGTTTAAAAAATTCCCGGGAAATTTATTTTTTATTCCCGTTTCCCGGAAAACTCCAAACCATAGTTAAAATACATATTTTTAGAGAGGTAACAATATAACTCATATAATTTTAAAATATTTTTTTATAGCAATAATTATTTTTGTGGCTACGAGAAGGTGCTAATATGAGAGAATTTTAAACAAATATTAATGAACAAAAAAGGTAGCTTTAAACTGTTTAAGGAAAAAAAAACTTTCAACAATTAATTTTTTGACAAAATGTGCCGAAGTTTTGTTTTTTTAGTACTTCAGTTTATTTGTTATTTAAAATAATTATTTTTTAAATATTATTTTTCGAATATATATATTTTTTTGTTCAAATTTTCACATATTTTATATTTAAAACTTAAAAATTGCTTAAATTTAATTAATGATATAAAAACATTATATTTTTTACAATTATTTAACACAACTTGAAAAAATATCTGATTTCCTGTTTATTCTTCAATTTCACAGAGTTCTTAATGTTCAAGTAATTAAATTTGTTAAATTGAAATAAAAAATTAATTAAAATTATTTCAAAATTTAAAAAAAGCTAAGAAAGGCAAACATCTAATTTCTAGACTCAAAATAGTAGAGCGTTTTAAAATTTTTATACAAAAATTATACGAGTTCGATGGAGTAAAAAAAAAACTATACAAATTTGTTTGCTTGATTCTACAACTTATTATTGTTTTTAATATATAAAAGAAGAATTACTTCCTAGTTTTTTCCACAACTAAAAAAAAAAATAATTTTAAAAGTTAGTAAATGTCTTTTTCTTACACAAAAGTCTAAGAATTCTTCATGTTAAAGCATTTTGTGATGTTAAATAGGTATTACTTGAAAATTTAATACAATATTGAAAAGTAATAAAAATACAAAATTTGGACCAAATATTGAGCAAATTTATGCAATTTAAGTAGCTACTGAAGAGGAAAAGTATTTACAGAAGAAAAAATAATATTAGAAGATAACAGGGTTTGGGGAAGATAGATGTGCCCTTGCTTATAAAAAATCAAATATTGTCTCACCAACAAAAAGAAACCTATTTCTAAAGGCTATCGCAAATTTTGTTACTGTTTTCACCAACATTTTAGAAGAAAATGCGTTTTTTTCATTTCAGAATATATGGGATGTAGGCGTGTAAATGCTCCGGTCTTTTCAAAACTTTGTATATATTCACTTTGGTTCCAAAGTATTATGTATGTGTACCAATTTCAGGATATATGGGATGTAGTGGTGATCTTAGTCCGATTCAAATAAAAATTTTCCGGACTCATAAATAATCTATATTTAACTGCCATCACAAATTTTGGTATAATTTAATTGCCACCATAAATTTTGGTAAAGTTCTGACCAGTATTTTATTTTAGCATATATGGGAGGTCCAAAATTCCATATCCTCATCTGAAATGCAAAATGAATGAGAAAAATTTGGTTTAAAAAATGTTTTATGCTTTATCTATTTTAGCTTTAAAGGGTGATTAAAAAATTTTACTTAATTGCTTTATTTTAAAGTAAAAAATTAAAAAATTAAAAATTTAAAAAAAATACTACTAAATTGTTTGAATACAGATACAACCATGACAATGATAAGGTAACAAATAAAAACCAAAAAGAAAATAAAAAACAAAAACAAAAATCTGTTGCGAATTTTTAATTTATAAATTGATATCTGAAACAAAATCTTGATTTCGCGATGCGGTGCTTTTCCAAATGAATATCAAACATGATTTAGGAACATTTGAAATGTTTTAAAAAATAAAGACAGAAAAAAATTTAATTTTTTTAGTTCTAAAACTTATTTTTTCACGTTCCTATTAGTTTTTGAAAGTTTTCAAATTTATAAATAAAACATAGAACGGCTGCCAGCAAAATGACGTATTTTAAAAAAAAAAGTATATTAAAAAATAATTATAATAATCATTAATTACAACAATAAATTTAGAAAGGCCATAAAATGTTATTATTGATTTGGAGAATGCAGCTCCGCAGGCGAAAATTTTTGTTATATATAAATAATCTCAGTTTTTCTGCGAATAAATACACAAAAATGCTTAAATGGATGATTCTGTAAAAAAAAAATAAATAAATAAAAAAAAATATGAAACTATTCTCTTCGTTGTTAAAATACTAACTAGATTTTGTCTTAAAATGGCTAAACTGGCAACACTGCTGGTAAGTAATTTTGTTATTTTTCGTTAATAAATACCAATCATTCAAGAGCAAAATATCAAGTGAATGATTTTGATATTTTCGTATCATTCGAAATACAAAAATCCAATTTTGCATGAAAACACGTCTTCGTTGGACTTGTCGTTCGACTCATTGTTCGTATAGAAGTGTGCTAGAGAAATCCAAATCAGCTTTTGTTTGATTAGAAGCCGAAAGAAAGCATTCGTTCGACACAGAGAATCAGGCTATAATCAGGGCTGTCAGATGTGGCGATTTTTCGCCACTTAATTTTGCTTTCGGCGACTTAATCTTCGGTTTGGCGATTGTGAAGAAAAACGATTAAATTAATTTGTATATAGCTTCAACTTAATTTACGAAATTTTATTCCCAAAAAATGTATTTTACAATACTTATTTATTAAATGTTTGATAATTTGTTTTCCATCATCTTCCAAATATATCAAGGATATTAATAATTTCGGTCAATATGAAATAAATGCTCATGAATACATTAATTCTTTGAATCAATTTATAAGTTTAATAGCATCACTGCTGTTATATAATGTTAGAATTATTCTTTTAAGAAGTATTTTTAAAAGTTGATGATTAATTTTAAAAGTTGATGACCTAAAAAGGGGCTATATGTCAGAAAAGTTTATTTTATTTTTTTTAACAATGCGGATACCCATTGGGTTAAACTAAGTCGACAACGTAGAATTTAGTGGTGTTAATCATTTTTAAAATCGTTCCTTTTTGAGATATGGCATGTGAAAGCCTAAAAAAGAGTTTAGGAAAATTAAGTTTTTTAGCTTAAATTTAATAATTTACCCCCGTATTCACAAACAACTTTTAAATTTAAAATGCATTTTAAATCTGATTTTTCATAAAAATTTTGTCTCTAAACTGTATTTTAAATTTAAAATGGATTCGTGAATATGGAGATTAATTTTTAAATTTAAACAATATAACCAATTAAGATTCCATTGAAGTGTATAATAATGAATTCTTATTATTAAATTTATTTTAAACGCTAGTAAACAAAACTTTAAACTGGCAAAAAATATTACTATAATTCTGTAAGCAAGCTATCTAGTGTTACCAATGAGCAAATTTTCAAACAAAAATATAACAGACATTTAAAGTAGGGCTAAATCAGTTTTAATTTATGATTGGAGTATATATTCAATCGATTTGTTGTTTAATATACACAAATAATGTCCCTTTTATTTCTAATTTTCAATTAATTTCTTTACTTCCATAATTAAATTTAAAACCAAATATTGCGAATGCTAGTGCTAACTTCGACAAGCGGCTGTTACCATTGAATTCTGCGTATTTGAATTAGCTTTACCAGTAGGGTGCCCAGTATGTTAAAATATGCAACTAGCATAGTGTTTTATTAGCTACTGTAGTTATCGTTGGCTTTTTAAAGCTGAATTTACATTTACAGATTATACGAAATTTTAAGTACAAAAAATTGTACGCACTTAACATTTTAGTTAATTTTTTAGTACATATTTCTTTAAAAACCCAAACAAAATTTTAATTTGGCGATTTGTGGCCATTTCTGATTAACAATTTGGTAATAGATATCACTGACTATAAGTCTAAGTTAATATGCGTACCAAGTTTCAAATTTCTACGACAACTCCTTATATTGCTGTCCCATCGTTATATGGAAAAAAAGCAGTGCGCTTAATTTTTACCCCAATTATGTATGTCGATTTTTGTCACTTTCCGACTGAAATGGGTTTTTTATCTGTAATAATGACAATTGATTATGTTATTTGGCTCAAAATTTTTCATTATGCAGGTCGATATTAGTCGATTCAAATGCCAAAACAGTCACTTATTATTTTCTTACCGTTTCGGTGGTAGAAAAGCAAAAAAAAAAAGTATTTTTTAATGATTTTAGTATAAATATGATACATATTTTCTTAAAAAATTATGTAGCAATGTTCTGTTCCAATGCATTGCATAATTTCAAAACGGTTGATTTCCACAATTTCCAAAAGTAATTTTTTAGCTATATGTGAATTAAAGTGAGTTGTATTTATCCTACTAAAATTTGATACATAGTAGCTGTGGTCAGTTATGAACTGGGAAAACTTATTAGCGTCTAACATTATGATTACACTAATATTTACATACATGGAACTTAATATAAAAATGAAAAGTAAACATTAATTTACAAATTGGTGGGTGTAGGGCTATTTGAGTTTTATCGAAGGTGGGGTAAAAGTATATATATATATATATATATATATATATATATATATATATATATATATATATCTTTATTTATTTACTTATTTATAATCTGAACTTTTAAAGGACAATGCATTTGTTTTTCTGAAGCCCATCAGTACACATCAACCATAATCTTGTCCGAAATAAAATAAACATTTTGAATGATTTCAAATTAGTTATTTTTTATCTTTAATATTAATTGTTTATTTTTTTTATAATTTATAATTGTTATATTATTATCCTCAGTATCCCCATATTCAAAGAACTATCAAATTGTAGAAAAAATTCAAAATTTTTCCAATTTATATTGTTTTTAATATTGCAACATCCTATTTGAAAGCATCGTATATCATAGACCTGAATCACGTAACTTTAACGAAAAAATTATATCGACATAGAGAATATCATTTGTGACTCGTTTTCGTCTACAGACGGAACCTAAAATCGAGATACAGAATAGGGGCATTTATCTGTATATTAAATATTTAGTCGTTAATGTGTGGTATAAAATAAATTAAACAGATACTAAAAAAATAAATAAATAAATAGGAAATTTAAACAGAATGAAAAAAATATAATACTTGAAAATCAAAGTTACTTATGTTTTCAAAAAACAGTTGTAAAGTGCAATACCGGCTTAATAATATTTTATAGAAATTATATATAATTTTTGTATTATTATCACATCTCTTTATATATATGTATTTCAAAACTAAACCTACACAATACCTATTTATTGGAAGAAAAAAAATTATTTCATAAATATGTACTTGCTTTAATTACTGAAGAAGACTTTTATACGTTTTTGATTAATTAATAAAATTAAATTTGAAAAATTGTTACACAGTAATTTGTCTTTCTGAAACTGTTTATTTGAATGTACCGAACTAGTTAACTGTAATACCAAGTTAATGTTCAAGGTATCTGCTAGAGATGAAAAATAACTGTCACATAGTGAAACAGACACTAGATGGCTAAGAGCCTGGAACGAAATGTCACTCTGTTGTTAAGGAACTTTTCATAAAATCAAGGTAGTCCTTCATCAGGAAATTAACATTTCTTTCCACTTTTTATCTTGTCTGCAAGCAACATATCTACTTTCAACACTGAGCTGAAACTAACTGGTAAATAAAAGTGAAACTTTGAAGTGTAACTTAAATATTTAAAAGCAAATATTTTGTAAAAATATGTGTAATTGTGTCCCTTGTTACCACAATCCTTTTTGGCCAAGATAAAAAGACAATATATCAAATGGTTTCTGGGAAAATAATATTACATTCCCCAATAACTGAATAAAATATCCCCAAAAAATACCTTTCAAATTAAAATTGGCTATAGTTAAAAACTCAAGGTAATTTCTATTAAATTTAAATGCCAAACAAAGAGTAGTTTATTAATCAGAAAGATATTTTAATTATTTACAGGCATATTACCCTTTTAAAGGTTAAATTGTTGATTGGAATTATATTTTCATACAAAAAGAAGAACATAGAAATCCTTTTTGTTTTTATAATATCAAAGAGATCGTGGTAGAAGAAGAAGAAGATGAGGAGATGAGGAGAAGAAGCTACAAAGAGTATAGGGTATTGGCGATTTCTTTTGGTTACACTTGAATTCTAAAAAATGTGTTAATGTTTGTTTATACACCGGACGGGTAATTATTTTCTGTACCAAATAAAATAAATGGAGGAGTTTTTTGTACAATAATTTATTATTATAACCGTATAACACGAACCTTTCCTTAACACTGCTTGAGGATAACTACAAATTTTTAACAATTAATTTTTCTTAAGAGCTAATGATTATATTAATTAAGCTAAGTAGTATATTTGTGGGCCTTCTGGCACAACGGCCAAAATGATTGGGCTTTCTGGCACAACGGTCAAAACGTTTGGGCTATGTAGCACAATGGCAACGTAGTGTTGCCACCATAATGAAACCCCTTGAAAACGATTGGGTCATGTAGCACAATGGCAACATTACGTTGTCATTGGTGTAAATGGATGTGAGAAGTAATTTAGAAGGGTTGTACGTACACAAACCTGTTTTTTTTTTTTTTTTTTTTTTGTTTGTTTTAGTGTTTTTCTTTGCGGGAGTTTTTCTTATGTGAGTTAACGAAAAAAATGTTAACATTAATTTATTGTATGTATAAACTGCAATATTTAGATTTCCATATAATTTTGCATGTTGTTTTCCGTTCCCATGAAAACTGCTGACACTATGTCTACGAGTAACAATAATTAAACAGGTGATTTCTCAGTAATTAGGTAAACATAAAAAAGTATAATTTAACAAATAATGTATCTGTTAGTTTTTAAGTCAGTATTTAATTATTACTCAATAAAGAAGGAGGTATACTCCTAAATAAAAATATAAAAATTAATTTTTTTTATATAAAGGAACAAAAGTATCCTTAACTGGCGCCCAACGTTCGAGGGTTTGTTCAGTGTCGTGACGCGAAAAATATAAAAAAAAAAAAACGGTGTGAAGAAACAGATTATTAAATAATTGTTTTGACATCATAGCGAAAATAGTGCGACATTGCAGCATCCCTGAACCCGTTTCCTGGAGTTGCTCAACCCAGGACATCTACACGAATACGTCTGGAGAGGATCCCCAGTAGCGGAAACCTATAGCAAAAAGGAAAAAATCCAAACCAGCGGTGAGATGAGGACCATCATAGTTATATTTAAGAGAAAAGTGTTAAAATTAAGAAAATAAATTAAAAAGATATTGAAAAGAAATTAAAAAAAATACAAAATAAGTTATGAAAAAAAGGAAAGAATAAAATAGTTATGAAAAAAAAAAGAAAGAATAAAATGTGAAAATATATTAAATATAATAATTTGAAATCTAAATGAATTAGATTAAATAAAGAAAATTCTGTTCTTATAAAAATTTAAATTAGAAAAGATATATATAATAAATTTAGAATTAATTACAAGAAAAGAAATCTAAACGAATGAAAAATTGAAAAGTGAATTAAAAATAATTTTTATCTTCTTTCTCTACCAATTAAATATAGAAGGAAAAGAAAAGTGTAAAAATATATCATAAATTAACAACTTTCATATTTTCTTTTTATAAAGAATTCCTCAAAATCCAATTAATTAAAATCACTAAAAGTGAAATAAATAAATTTTAAACATTTAGTAAAATTAATATTTGCATCTGCTAAAAATTTGATCAAAAACTAATTAAAAACATTATATGTAAAATTAAAATCATTTTTTCCCAAATATCCTTTAAAATCCATCATGTCCAATCCAAATAACCTAATTCGTCCACCTTTAATAAACCCGCCTGAAAATAGACAGGAACGACAAGAAATAGCCATGTCAATGGAACTTAGAAACGCAATAACAGGTATAGTTACACAAACTCTTAGAACAGAGGGAGTTCAGATTCTTAATTCAATTATAAACACTAATTCTGATGAATTTTCGGGAATAGATCAGGTTATAAATCAGGAACATAGGGCAAACATAGGTGATCTGGATAAGATTCCAGATATAGTTAAAAGCTTGAGAGAGTTTTCGGGAAATAATATAGAATTCATCTCATGGAAAAAAAGCGTGGAAAGAATTCTCCAAATTTACGAACCAATTAGAGGTACCGCCAAATATTACGGGATTATCAGCGTCATACGGAATAAAATTGTAGGACAAGCGGACAATGTTCTGGAATCATACAATACACCACTGAACTGGGATTGTATCTCACGCCGCCTTGTTACCCACTACGCAGATAAAAGAGATGTTTCATCCCTAGAATACCAACTATCGTCACTCGTACAAGGAAGACAAAGTATTCAGGAATTCTACCACGAAGTTTATGGATGTCTTTCACTGATTCTTAACAAATTGTCATCGTTAGAAATGGGAAACGAAGCTATCAACGTCCTTACCAAGACCTACCGCGAGAAAGCACTCGACACATTTGTTAGGGGATTGAATGGCGATATGCCGAGACTTCTAGCTATAAAAGAACCGAGAGATCTGCCACAAGCACTTGCTTTGTGTCAAAAATTAGACAACCAAGTATTTAGAACCAACTATGTTCAAAATACCCGTTCAAGTGCAAAAAAATACGTAGCTCCACCACAACATTCACCAAGGTACAATACTCATTCAAATAGACCAACGACAAATTATCCACACCCTACATACCAACCACAGCCAAATTTTTTCTCTACCCCTCCACCATACCAGTCTAGGTTTGACCAACGAAATCAGTTTTTCCAACCAAGAAACAGCCAATTACAATTTAGCCCATTTCAAAATAGTCAACAACCCCCACCGAGACCTTTCGCTCCCAAACCAACTCAACGTCCGGAACCAATGGAAATTGACGAAAGTATAAGAACTCGTAACGTAAACTATATGAACAGGCCAAGACCTATGCATCAGTTCCAAGGAAAGAGACCACCACAATCTTCTCTTCAAGTAAGACCACCTCCAAAAGTACAGCGTAATTTCCATACTCTGGCAGAACAAGGAAAATACGACCTTGCTAAAATTGAAGAAGATAAAAACCACCATGAAACCTTACAAGAATACGTAAACGAATTTTCGGAATATCAAGAAGAAAACCTTGAAACCCCCGAAGAAAGTTTCACAGATATCCATTTTTTAGATTAACCCAATCCTCGTTACCCTATATTAGTTGTAGGACTAACGACGGAAAATTTCTAAAAATTCTTCTAGATACAGGTTCGAATAAAAATTACACTCAACCAAATTTAGCAAAAAACACTATTGAGAATGAAAATCCATTTTATGCTAATTCAATTGGAGGTCCTATCAAAGTAACTCACCATGTCTTTGCACATCTTTTTGGAAACAACGAAATTCCTATAAAATTTTTCATACTCCCAACTCTCAAATCTTTTCATGCCATATTAGGAAATGATAGCTTAAAGCAGCTCTCAGCAATAATATACATAGAACGCAGTTTGATGGTTATAAGAGGCGGACGGAAAATAAAAATAAACCAAGAATTTTCTAGTGATGTTAACACAATTAGAATTAGAACCCAACATATGACCACAGACCAGAAAGATGCCATCAGAAAATTAACAGCCAAATACCCCAAATTATTTTTATACCCAGACGAAAAACTGACTTACACAACAATAGTGGAAGGCGAAATCAGAACAACTTCAGACAAACCAATTTATTCCAGAAGTTACCCTTATCCTGCTTCACTAAAGGAAGAAGTAGAAAAACAGATTAATGAACTACTCTCAAACGGTATAATCAGGCCATCCAGATCTCCATACAACGCACCTGTATGGATAGTGCCAAAAAAACAAGATGCTTCTGGAAAGAGAAAATTTCGGATGGTAGTGGATTATCGTAAACTTAATCAAATAACAATAGCAGATAGATATCCCATCCCCGAAATATCTGAGATCTTGATGCAGTTAGGTAATAAAAAATGGTTTTCGGTTATAGATCTCAAAAGCGGATTCCACCAGATCCCATTGAGACAGCAGGATATCGAAAATACCGCATTTTCAGTGAACAACGGCAAATATGAGTTCACGAGACTCCCCTTTTGGATTAAAGAATGCACCAGCAATTTTCCAGAGAACACTGGACGACATATTACGCCAGCATATTGGAACAAAATGTTTCGTGTATGTAGATGACATTTTAATTTTCAGCGAAACCGAAAAAGAACATCTCGAAAACGTTGAGACAATTTTCCGAACACTACAAAACGCAAATATGAAGGTACAGCTCGATAAGAGCGAGTTTATGAAAAACGAAGTCGAGTTTCTGGGGTTCATTGTCTCAAGCGATGGAATCAAAACAAATCCGAAAAAATTGGAGGCTGTAAAAAAGTTCCCACAACCTAGGACGGTAAAAGAACTTAGATCCTTTTTAGGTCTGTCCGGTTATTACCGCCGTTTCATTAGAGACTACGCGAAAATAGCAAAACCCCTGACAGCCCTTTTAAGGGGGGAGGAAGGCAACCTGCCAAAAACTCAATCAGGTAAAAAATTAATTTGTCTTAATAGAAACGCAGTAGAAGCTTTTAATAAGCTTAAGAACGCCTTAGTTGGCCAAGACGTCGTATTAGCATACCCCGATTTCAAAAGGGAATTTCAGCTTACTACCGACGCATCGAACTTCGCGTTAGGGGCCGTGTTATCACTGGAGGATCGTCCAATAGCTTATATTTCCAGGACTCTGAGAAAACCCGAAGAGAATTATGCCACTAATGAGCGAGAAATGCTCGCTATCATATGGGCCTTAGAAAATTTAAGAAATTACCTCTATGGATCTGCTAAAGTAAAAATAATAACCGACCACCAGCCTCTCACACATGCTCTTAGTAACAAAAATACTAACAGCAAGCTAAGAAGATGGAAAGCTACCCTAGAAGAATACAACTACGAACTGCAATACAAGCCAGGAAAAACTAACGTCGTGGCTGATGCCCTTTCAAGAGCACCACAAGTAAATTCCTTAACACCCACGCAACACAGCGATGAGAGTTCATCTGAAGATCTGATAGCATTTGCCAATGCGCCTATAAATGTTTTTAAGAAATATTTTTGCTTACTGACGACATTCCAACTTATAAATTTGAAATAGTTTTCCCTACCTATCATCGTCATACCATTACCCAAAACAATTACAGCGATGAAGAACTTGTATCTTTGCTCAAAAGATATCTTAACCCATCAGTGGTTAACGGCATCACTACCGATGAAAGAACTTTAGGAGGATTACAAAGAGTCTATCCTATTCATTTTAGAAATTACAAAGTAAGATTTTCAAGAGAAGTTGTTACCGATCTGACAAACGAATCAGCACAGGAAATCGAGATAATAAAAGAACACAAAAGAGCACACAGGAATGCGAAAGAAAATAAATGTCAACTTATAAAAAAATTCTATTTCCCTAGCATGCAAGCTAAAATTAACAGAATAGTTAAACAATGTATAGTTTGTAAAGAGCAAAAATATGAACGACATCCAAACAAACCGATACTGAAGGCAACACCAATTCCAGAATATCCCGGCCAAATAGTTCACTTAGATCTCTTCTATATAAACCATAAAATTATACTTACAGGTATTGATAAATTCTCGAAATATGCTCAAGCAAAAATAGTAGAATCACGTTCTGTGGAGGACATCAAAGAACCTCTTCGCGAATTAATAACTTCATTTGGTTTTCCTAAACAAATTGTTGTTGACAATGAAAAATCGCTAGCAGCCACTTCAATAAAGTTCATGTTAGAAGATCAATATGAAATTGAAATTTTTAAAGCCCCTC
The DNA here is from genome assembly GCA_932274085.1 of Protocalliphora azurea. NCBI lineage: Eukaryota > Metazoa > Arthropoda > Insecta > Diptera > Calliphoridae > Protocalliphora > Protocalliphora azurea. Next base: position 56,094,393 of record OW026521.1, on the reverse strand, counting down.
CGCATGTAAGTACCACGAACGGACAAGTAGAAAGATTTCATTCTACGCTGAATGAAATCATGCGCTGTATCAAAGCAGAAAAGATTTATGATACATTTTCGGATCTACTGTATCAGGCATTATATAGGTATAATAACTCTATCCACACTACCACTAATTTCAAACCCATAAAAGTATTCTTTGGTCATAGAGTAACAACAGACCCCACACAGTTAGAGCAGTTTAGGAAAGACAATGTAGAAAGATTAAAAACAAAACAGGAGACAGATTTAAGGTATCACAATAAGAATAGGAAGCCTTATAAAGATTATGCAATAGGAGAAACAATTTTTGTGACAATAAATAAGCACCCAAGAAACAAATTCTCACCGAGATATAGAAAGGAAATAGTTGCAGAAAATAAACCAGATATAATCATTACGAACAAAAACAAAATAGTACATAAAGTCTTATTAGAAATTAAAAATTTATTATTTTCAGGTTTTTCAGCACTCTAAGTGTTGCTGAAGTAGAAATACTAAATTACTCAAACTCACCGGTAATAACATTTGATATAGGACATTCAAAACTACAAATAGGATCCTTTAAATTAGTCCATTCGGTTAACATCTCTGAATATCAAACAGCGTTGCAGGAAATAAATCAAACAATCTACCAGAGGATAAATCCTAAAAATCCCATCCATCATTTCCTTAATTATGAATTATCCCAATCCCAACTAGCATTAAATAAGCTTAGGTTAAGAAAGAAAAATAAAAGATCAATTGATTTCCTAGGAACGATCTGGAAATGGATCGCCGGAACACCGGATCATAATGATTTAATGATTTTAAATGGAAAAATTAACGAATTATCTAATAATAATAATAAACAATTTGTAATAAATAGAAATGTCATTAATGTTATTAATAAATTAACAGAAAGGACAAATCATATTTCAAAAGTCCTTACAGATAGCGAATCAGTGCAGAATGCATTAGTAATAAGTATACAAGAAAAAATAAAAATTATAAAAGAAGAATTAATAAATATAGAACACGCAATTAATTGGTCCAAGGTAGGAATTATAAACTCATTTATATTATCAGAAGATGAAATTAATATTTTAAAAGAAAAAATTGATGAAACTAAATTAGATTACATTAACTTAGAAGAAGCTTTAGAATTTAGCGAAACAAAAATAGCGAGTAGCTCAGATCAATTGATATTTGTTATAGATTTACCAATTACGGATAAAGAGACCTGCGAGTCTAAACTAATAAAACCCGTAAAGAAAAATAATATTATATACAAAATTAAATATAATGAAATAATAATATGTAAAAAAAATATATTAGCCGTAAGAAAACCATGTAAGACAATTAACGATTTAAGAGTATGCAACAATAATAATTTGTTAGATATAACTAATGACAAATGTCTGCCTAATCTACTTAAGGGGAAGAAATCACACTGTACTACCACAAATGGATTCCATATACCAAAAGTCGAAAGTGTAATCCCTGGTCTGCTAATGTTGAACGAGTTTAATGATAGCATAGAAATTAATGGGGAACAACTTAATCTGACAGGAACATGCATAATTCGATATCAAAATACATCTATAAAAATTAGTAATCAAGAATATAGTCTCACGGAGACAATCCGATACAAACCCTTGCCTGTCATTATACATGCACCATCCATAAGCTCCTACGAAGAGACACTTACACTACAAAGTTTGGAACAGCTGCACCTTAATAATACATCAATAATCAAACTATTAGAAAGAAAACAAATTAGAGGATTTGCTGTCAGCATTACATTAATTGCTCTTATAATTTTAATCATAACAACAGCAATAATCTTCAAGTATCTAAAAAGTGCCAAACCAACAAAACTAAAAATATCTCCCCCACTGCAAATAATTGACAACAACCCATCATTCACCATAACGAACGCGGACGTTCGAAATTAAGGGCGGAGGAGTTAACGAAAAAAATGTTAACATTAATTTATTGTATGTATAAACTGCAATATTTAGATTGCCATATAATTTTGCATGTTGTTTTCCGTTCCCATGAAAACTGCTGACACTATGTCTACGAGTAACAATAATTAAACAGGTGATTTCTCAGTAATTAGGTAAACATAAAAAATTATAATTTAACAAATAATGTATCTGTTAGTTTTTAAGTCAGTATTTAATTATTACTCAATAAAGAAGGAGGTATACTCCTAAATAAAAACATAAAAATTAATTTTTTTTATATAAAGGAACAAAAGTATCCTTAACTTGTGTAATTGGTAGATGTGATAGATATGTTTATGATAATTTCAATTGAATGTTAAATTTGTTATTTTTATATTATGTATGTTTTTGTGTGTGCATATAGCAGTACCCTGCAAACATTTTCTATCGAAAGCGTAACTATATCGACACGCCTGGAAGTTGATATGCGTCGCTTTTACTATCGAATTCTGATCTACTTAGTAACACCGTTCGGGAAGAACTGTGCCACTAAGCGATAGTTCCTTTTGAGTAACGCTTTAGTCAGTATTGAATGTCACTAATTCGAATCTTCAAATCCCCTCAAAAGGAACTATCTCTTAGTGGCACATTTCTTCCCGAACGGTGTTACTAAGTAGATCAGAATTCGTTACGCTTTAGTAAATTTTGTACGTCACGTATTAAGATCTACTATTCCGCAGTAAAAAGTGTCTAATAAAAAATAAAGAAAACAATGAATTTAAATGCACAGAAAGATTTTGATTCAAATGAAAATTTAACATCTATTAGAATATTTGCAAAATTTCCTGCAGTTATTAGTATGTTCGGCGACAATGTATGATTTTTAGAAAGGTTATAATGTTCGCATTATAAAATGTGTAATTCAATATTTCCAAAATGTTTAGTAATATAATATACGATTTCTAAATATTACAAGACTACATTATTATTTATTTTAATTTTGTATTAAATTTTCTATGTAATTAAAATGAATAAAAATTTTTTGGTTAATTTTTTTCTAAAATCGCCAGTTTTTCTCTAATAATTAAAGAACAAATGTATTACACTTTTTACAATTCGAACACTAAATACTTTTCTAAAATCATACTTTCTCGCTGAACAAATAGGTGACTATTAACAATTTTGGAAATATTTGAAAAAATATTTATAATAAATTTTCTCTAATTTCTCTTTCAAATGTTTCCATTTTTATAAAGGGGATTCCCTATATGATCTTTTAATCATTTCCATACTTTATTACCAAATTTAATGATGATGTACCATTTTAAATCATTCCTTAAATTTTATCTTGGCCCTGAAAGTTTTTTTAATCATTTTTGTCAATATTCAAGATTTTTGAAACTTAGAAATAAATACCGCTACTTAACCAAAAATTACCACAATCTACTCTACGCATTTCGAGCATTACAACAACAAAACAATTTCTTCAAAATATTTAATAACAAGAACAATGTTTGAATTCTTTTCAAACTTTTAAAAAAAATTTATTTAAAATTTTGAAAATTCAAATTTAAAGTGCAAAAAATTCAGCTCTGCTAAAATATGCAATGCATTCTCAAAATTTTGATTGCTATATATACATATTTTAAACTTCCACAGAATAGACTTGTAAAATTGAATTTTTAATATATTCGTAATTTTTTGTTCTATAGAAAATTATTCTGAAAATTAGCGACTTTTGCTGCGGGCATGTCATACATAAGTTAAACTCCCACACTTTTAAAAAATGTTGTTTATGCTATTAAGAATTTTATATAAAACAGAATTTTCTGTCATGTTCTGGCCCTCAAATTGTTAATAACATATATAAATTTTATAGAAAATGTTCTGATTAATTTATTCGCTTGCCAAAACTAGTTGAAATATTAATAATTTCTTTTTAATTTTGATAAACACTTACCTTATTTTCTTAATTTTCCTTTTATAAGTAAAACTTATGAATTTTTTGTTTCACTATCAGCTTTCATAAATAATTTTTGTTAATATTAATATTTTTTCACTCTTATCACTTCAAAACTTATATTTTTACTAAGCAAAATTATATTGTTTCTGCTTGTTCTTGTTCCCATTATGAAATGTAAACAATGGTCAAAATCATGATTTTATGATAAAATTTCGAACCTAATGTGTGTTGTTTTTGTAAAGTTTTGCACATTCTACTATTAATCATCTTAGAGTGCCGAATTCGACAGATTATGTGGATTGGTAAACAACAATCTTCCAAATGCTAGAAAAGGTGTTGAAAAATAGTGTTTTCGTTTTTGGATAACTGTAACTGTTATCCAAATAACTTCTAATAGTGATTAAAGAAGTTACGTCTAGAAGATTCAATTCGTATACTAATATATTTTGTTGTTGGAAAATTGAGAGAAATCTTCTATTGCACTTCTAAGAGTGGCGAAGAAGTGAGCTATTTCGAAAAAGAATTCACTATATGCTTGTAGGGTAGTTATGTATAAAGTAGTGTATCGATGTAGAATTTCATAAGGGATTAGAGGAAAATTGTTTTAATTTCTTAGTTCAACCCCCCTAAACATATTTATATATATTTCATTATTGAAATGTATAAATACTTTACTTATTTTTATTCCTATATAAATATGTTGTACACTTTTGTTGTGTAAGAATTTCTGTTGGAGTTTTCGTTTAATTTTTAGTAATCTTATTTTGAAAATATGCAATTATCATTTAAGCCACGTAATGCAATGAATGATATATTTCATAGAGAAGATGAACGTCTGAAGACGTTTACATGCTGGCCATTACATTGGTTAGATAAGAAGAAATTGGCTAGGACGGGGATGTTTTATACTGGTGAAAGTGATAGAACGAAATGTTATTTCTGTGAAGTTGAAACAACGTACCCATAGATTGGGAGATATTAAACCAAATCCTACCTCCACCAACTTATGATGTTTGCGGTCCTAGTGGAGGAAACGAAATACGAAAGAATGCTGTGAGAAAAATGTCACTTGATAACATGATAATTACAACCCAGAGTATACTATTGAAATACCACCTTCCCCTACACATGTCGAATGCTCTAGAAATACGAAACAAAAGACTGAAAGTTCATATTCTCTAATATATCTAACAATATATTTATTTATATATCAACTTATTCTTATAATTTTGTTTGTTCTTTTGTATGTATTGAAATATATGTATCATTTTAATTGAAAAAAAAATAAAATAAAAACAAATATTATTTATAAAAAGAAAATAATTATTTATTTATTAATTTTTTTACAAAAAATTTATAATATAATTCTATTAAGTTTATTACTGTTTCACGATTCATTTCAAATTGAATACATTGATATATACTTGATCCATTTTCACAAATTTGACAAATCCTTGGACAGTTAATAAAATGTTTTCCATGAATAGAATTGATCAACTCCATGTACTCATAATGATCAAGCATGTTTTTTAAATGGTTTATTATTAGTAAATGCTCATCAAAAATGCAACCATTGAAGTCATACAAAAATTTTTCAATTATACTTTTATATGACATTTTTCTTAGCAATATATGCTTAAAACATGGATTAAAATTGAAAAAAATTCATAGAATTTTGAAATTCAAACAATCATCATGGCTGAAAAAAATACATATCTTTAAATAATTTTCATCGAACTAATGCGAAAAATACATTTGAGAAAAACTTTTTTTAAATTATTGAATAATGCGGTATATGGTAAAACAATGGAAAACGTTGATAAACGTAAAACTATTAAAATTGTAAATAATTGGGAAAATAATTGGTTTGATGTATTATATATTATCACTATTTAGCAGGTTTTAAATGTATTCGAATTGTAATTTCCTCTCCTCGAAAATTAATTAAGTCTCCGTGTTGATCAACTACCCTCAAAGTAAGTGAACTTATCTCTCGAGAGTTGACTGGTAAATAAATGAGATTTCTAGGAATCTCATCTATTTTATACCCAGGAGGAACATTAATTGCAAACTCATGCAAGGTATGAGATTGGGAATTATTCATATAAGTGTTTACTGCTATATTACTTTCAACTCGCAAAATATTTACTTTGAAAATATTGACAGGGAGATCAGAATAATGATCTGTATTAGGTGATAGAGTCTTTTTATTAAACCCTAAAAGTGTTCCAATTGTATTTTCCCTATTAAAATGGATTGGATCTTTTGAGCTATTTATTTTCACTTGCATTGTATTATTATTAGCTTCAATATCAATTGTATTTTTTAGACTGAATTGTTTATATTGTTCCTTGATATAATCAACAATATCATTCAATTCATATGATCCTATTTGTATTTCGAATATGTAATCTACAATATGGAATATATTATTATAAATATCCACATTAGGAATACTATTATATGAATGAAAATCTGTAAGAGCACATTCATATTCTCCATTTAATTCGATGGGAGGAAAATAATTAGCAGACAACTCAGATGACTTAGGGCTTAAGGTTAGTGTTATTGACATTTCGGATGTCGACTTATAAATAAATTAAATTTGACAAAAGTTGTGTATTAAAATGTTTTATTTATTTTAGATCATATTATACATGTAAAAGTTTATCTTATTATCTATAATATTTCATTTTTGTTAATCCAGGAATTATGTTGATTTGAGAATCCCAACCATTTTACATATACTTTCTCTCCTTTAGTTTTAAGAATTTTTTCTACCAAGTATGTATTAGGGAATTGAGTTTTAGAAAGTTCTTCATCGTAGAATCCACCTTTAATTGGATTTCCATGATAGTCCTCTAATATGTATGTTGTGGGATAGGTATTTTTAACTGTTTTAATTTTAAAAACTGCTGTTGTACAATTGGGAGTATAACCCTTCTCGAAAATGTCTCCAACATGAAATTTAGTCATTTCGTATATTTTTAAATGATTATATATAGTATCGAACAGCTTTCTTTCATTCTTAAAATTAACATTAATTGGAGTCATTTTGATTGTGCGGTGTACTTTTCTTTTGTATGCATTAATTAGATCTTTGTAAATATCTAGCCAATTATATGATCCGTTTAAGCTAAATTCTTTCCACATCATTCCTTTCAAGGTTCTAATGAATCGTTCTACTATTGAAGACTTCATACTGCTATATGTATAGAGTAGTGATATTACGTTTATTCATGAGGTTTTTAAAGTGTTTATTGAAAAATTCTTTACCATCATCAGTCTGTAAGTTTTTAGGAACTCGCCCTAATTTAAAAATGTTTTCTATTGCTTTGACAACTTCTAGTGATGTTTTTGTTTTAAGTGGTATACCCCATGCAAATTTCGAGAAAGTATCAATTATAGTTAACAAGTATCTGTAATTTTTACTATATGATGAATAGACCCCCATTTCAACCAAATCAGCTTGTCAAAGGTCATCTATTCCTTTCATTACAACTTTTCGGCGAAAAAAAAATTTCCGAGCTTATTATTATTTTTTTACGATAATTTTTAATGGTTTTCCGTCGTTACTGTATTTTCATTTACTATAATTTTTATTAAATGATCAAATTTAAAAATTTGTTCACGTATCATTTTGATTTCTTCTTCGAAAATTATTCTCATATTCAATATAATTTCATGAATTTCGTTTATATTATCTTTTGTGTGTTCCTTTATCTCCTTCTGTGCTTTCTCAATGTGAGTTTGCAAAAACATTTTATATATCATTTTCTTCCAAAGCACTTGCAACATTTCTGATTCTTTTGTTTTGGATGTCAATGTTGTTATCCGAATCCATAAAGAAGCCCAACAATTTAGGTGCAATTCTTATTGATATTATACCACTTGTATCATTAAGATAGTGTCCAAATTTATCAACAGACATAATTGATTCAGATTAGAATTATTCAATAATGTTTGCTTCATATAATTCTTCAATAATTAAAATAATCTCGTTGTTATGATTAGAATGACGGGCAGCTTGTGATGCCTGCAATAATCTAAGACGATCTACCAACTCATTTGGATCATCCCAATATATATAGTTGGGTTTATGTTAGTTTAAATTCATTAATCCATTTCCAATATAAGTATTTGTTGTAGCGTTAGGAGATGATGTTGATAATATTGCTGGATTCGCTGTAGTTTTTACTTTAAACAATTTTCCAATAATATATTTATATTTATAAGCTTTAGTCCCCTTTATATAACCATCGGATCTGTAATCTCTTTTGTAAGCATTTGTGTTAATTAGAATATTTTTGTAAATGTCTAATTCCGATTTATCATAATTTTTAGGTATCTTATGAAACATTAATGAAAAGAGACCTGGTGTAAGAGCCCATATTTGATTTCCAATTAGAATCTTATCTTTATCAAACTTAATGTAACTATCTCCAAATTTCCATTCATTATTATGATCTTTATGAGGACCATAAAGAGTATCTAACTCATTTTTCATTTCCAATATTGATAAGTTAGGATAGCTCTCGGTAGTAGTTAAATTCTCTATTGTATCTTATTGAGAGTAAAAATCATCATCTTCATCATCGTTAAAATGTGTTTCTTCGAAAATTTTTTTTGGAGTACTGGTTTCCAAATTCATGTGTATTTTATTATTCATAAAATTGATATTTTCATTAACTCTAACTTTAAATCCTTCTTTTCAGCTTTAAATATCTTTTTATTACTTTTTGAGCTTGTAATAAGATTTTTCAAAGATTCTGTTATAGGTTTAAATGTATCTTTCAACTGCTTTTGTGTATCTGCTTCGCCAATTTTTATACTGCGTAATTTTTTCTTTAAAACATTTCTAGCCTTCACCAAATCTTTTAAAACTTTCTCATTCATTTTTAGTTGCTTATAATATCAGATGTTTATTTTATGATTTTTTTTTTTGTTTTTATTAATATTTTGAAATATAATGGAGAAAGCGATTATTGATGTAATACGTTTAAAGTTTGATATTATACTGATAATTATATTTAGTATAATGAGAATTTATATTGTTATGAAATAATCAAATAGCTTTCTGTATCTTCCATTATTTAATTCATCATCTTTACTTATAACCAAAAATCCATATTTGTTCTTCCAACATTCCTGACAAATTTCTTGAAACTTTTCATATCTCATATCACTACCAATATGATCATCGTAGATATGTTTCATATTCATTTCATCTTGCTTAAACATAATAATCATATTAGCATTATCCCTTACTAAATGTTTAGGAATTCTAGTATAAGTTTGACATATATAGAATGAGTCAACATATTTATGTCTACCCATACAAAAATATGTACGTATATTGTTCTGTTTTTGACATGCAACGTCATCGAATATCATAATTGAATTATTTTTGGCTTCATCATATTTTTGGCTTCATCATAGTCTTTCCACAATTTGATGATCCGACAATCAGTGCACGAATTGAATTCGGTATAACTAAATGTAATATTATTTTTATAGAATTATATATAAATAAGATGGTGATACACTATAATAAAAAAGTTAATTGTAAAAGAGCTGTCAATGGTGAATAAATTAATTAACTCCCTACCTATTGAACTGCATCTTCCTGGTTATCAATATTGCGGTCCTGTTACAAAATTACAAAAACGTTTAGGTAGAGGTGATAATAAAACTCGGTATAGGGTTGGAAAAGAAGAAGAAAAGCTTAGATTCTAAATCTGATGGGAGAAAACTCTTCAATACAACAATAAAAATGGCAACAAAAATTTTAAATAAAGAAAAACCTCAAGATCTTAACTCTGCTATTAGGATTGCACGTAAGATTGTCAATAATTCGTTTAAAGAAAAAAAATCGCAAGTTGTAATACCACGTATAATAAACGTACCAAAGATTGGTGGTGTTTTACCTCTAATACCAATTCTTACGGCTCTAGGAGCAATTGGTAGTATATCTAGTAGAGGAGTAGCTATTGCAAAGGCAGTAAATGCAGCAAAGAATGCTAAACTTCAACTTGATGAAGCAACTAGACATAATAAAACAATGGAGGCAATAGCAATGGGTAAAGGCCTTTACCTTAAACCATATAAGAAGGGATATGGATTAGTTTGTAAGGAAAAATGAAAAAAATTTTAGAAATGCTACCCAAAAGACCACTAACAGATATTGATTTGAAAAAGTTCACAAGAAATATACCCTATTTTAGAGGAATCTTCATGCTAGACTCAATGCCTAAAAGTCCGAGAAAAAAATTATGTGGTATAGTTAATTTGGATTCCTCGAATGGATTTGGAACACATTGGGTAGCATATTACAAAAACAATAAAGAAAAATAATATTTCGATAGTTTTGGAAATTTACAACCTCCATTGGAATTAGTTGAATACTTTGGAAAAAATATAAAATATAACTACATTCAACTTCAAAATTATAATACTTCTGGTCATTTATGTCTTGAATTTCTGTATCAAATAAATAAAACACCTGTTTTTTAAATATAAAAACATTTTTTTTTTATTGAAAAAATTTTTGATAAAATTAATTTTATTTACTTATAACTAAATAAATTAAATAAACAAATTAATTTTATTATAACTTTTAATTAATATCTATTACAATAATAAATTATTAGTTAAAATTTTTACTCCAGTAAGGATATTGGTTATTGGGTATGGAGGCATCCTTATCCTCAAATGGCTTCAAGCGTAAGTTTCTCTCTCCTTCTCTATGCACAAGATATAATCCAGTAGATAGTTTAAGAATATTGTCATCGGTTAATGCATTAAAGCGATGTGGTAAGAACAATACGTGATTATCGAGTTCAATTTGAACCATAAATCCATACTTGGTTCGAATTCGCTTTGCACCCATAATGATGTATTTTGTAGACATTGATAAGTCCTTAATATGAATTAAGGATTTGTTACAATTTAGACTATTAAATTTTTGAATTAAAGCTGAATCCATGATAACAACTTCGACTTCACGTCGACTTCTCTTCACAAAATGAAACTAATATAACTTATCAGGCTTATTAGGAATTAAACCAACACAAAGTGAAACATTTTACTACAGGAAGGAGTGAAAGAGAAATTTTATTATGGTCTTCTGATATACTAAAGTAACATCATCAACATTTAAAACAACTATCAGTAGCTAAAAACACCTGAAGAAATACAGATGAAAAATGTCTTATTTAAAAAAAGTCATCGTAAATTTTTTTAATGACTTCCAAGACCTCGGTACATACGAGCACTGGGAAATGCTAAATTGCTTTATAGCAATGTTAGAGAAAAACGACGAGAACGGAGTAGTTGATGCAGAAGATGGTGTGCACGGTGCTCATTTCCATATTTGTCCCTGGCATATTATTGATTCTGAGGAGGGTCCAGACACTTGCAGATGTACGTACTATTTATTTTTTAAGAAAATTTAATGTTATCAATTTAATTAACTCCTATTATTTTATATTCCAAAATAAATATTAAAAGTAAATTAGAACAACAATACAAAAAAACAATTATCTTTTTATTTTTTATTGTTATAAAAATGCATAGGAATTTTTTTTTTTTTTTTTTTTGTATTAAAGGAAAAAAGATAAAGATTAAGAGCCTCATTCTGTAAAAAGAAAATTCGTTTTTTTTTTGACGAACATTTACAAATACTAAACCGCCTAGCAAAATTTCCAAAAATGAAACAGGGTTATTTGATAATTACACATCAATGAAGAAATGACCTAATATAAAATTTTTCACTATTCTTATTCCATGTTGTGTGTTCAAATGTGACTAGAATATTAATTAGTAATGATATTAAACATAGACACTATTCGATCTAAGAATGAAATGAGAAAGAGCAACACTAATTCATGATGTACATCTCATTCTATCTTAAGGAATCCAATGTATATAATTTTTGTAAAAATTTTTAAAAATAAGTATGAATAAATAGGGGTAGTAAATTATTCTGGAATAAAATAAGTAAACTAAGTAGAGGTAAAAAGTTCAATTCTATATTTTGTTTAGAGTAAAAGAGATAATAATATTAAATGTAAAAAATTGGAAATGGTGACCTTACCGCAATCTTCGGATATATCCAAATAATATATAAATATTTTGTAAATTTAACAGTTAATAAATTACGACAGAAGCGATAACTCCAAAAAATTTAAAGAATGTGTCCTCTCAGTGATTTAATTCATGAATTTCTAATTACATACAACGATGTCCTTATGCACGAGAATAAAGATATGATTACAATTTTCTTAAGTATGTTGGAGGAAAATGAAGACAAATTTGGAAGTGATGTTGAAACTAAGGATGGACACTTCAAATGCTGCCACTGGATTAATGGCGAAAGAGAAGAAGGAGTGGACATGTGTCGTTGTACAGTATACCATTTAAGAAAATCTAATGTTTTAAGTTTGATAAATACTTATAAGCTAATATTTAATATTTAATAAAGAAAAATTTAAACAAAATTATAAGTAAATATTTATTATTTTTAATACGTATATATGTATATAATATTTTTTTCAGATAAAGATGTAACTAAAACTTATGTAACAAGCTTTGCAAAAAAAATCATAAACATTGTAGACAATATTTATTAATTGTTTAGAATCATATTATTATTATTATTTTAATAACCTCTTAAAAAAGGAAATCATGTTTCGTGGTTTATTTTTTATAATATACATTTTTAACTATGAAACATGATTTCCATTGTTTAATAGGTTATATATATAAAAAAAAAGTATTTACCTATTTTCAACTTTAGGTTTTTTGGTTTGTTGTATTGAAAAGTCATGTCAACATATTTTATGTGATCTATACTTATGTATGTACGTGTTTCAAATATTACAAAGAATTAATTGAATTTGTTAAAATACAAGAATGGACATGCTTAAATTTGTTTGGTCTTTGAATTAATTATTCCACTCATGAACTTGCTCATTTTATATAAAAACAACTAATCAATATTCATGATCATTCATGTTTCAGGAACTGTAAGGATAACGTTTAAATAGTAGCATACAAGCAGTATAAAAGTAGTTGCAAACACTGTGCGACAAATGGTAGGGGTCGGGAAGGGTTCAAACTACCGGGGAAAGTTATATCGGTAAAAAAGTTATACGTGTCCCGGCGTTTCGCTGGGTCACGTCTAGCAATCGAGATATATCGATTTGAAGTTAGTAACTATCATATAGGGGAAATAGTGACCTTTGGTGGTCTTTTTTTTTTTGACATAACTCGAGAACCACCAGTCCGATTTTGCTGAAACAAATTTAAAAAAATTAGGAATTACAATTCCTTTAATCTGTTCATACAACGTTTCGCTACATAAGCAACAGTTTCGCAGTTATAAATAAATGTATGAAAAAAAAACTATTTTTTGCCTAAAAAATTGAATTTTTTTATTTTTAATTCATAAAAAATCCAAAACGGTAAAAAAAGTGTCAATTCCTATTACTTTCACGTAAAGTCACATAACCTTTAAACAAAATGAGACATAGGTCATGAAAATCGATGAACGCGTTTCGCTTTTATTCACAATTAAGTTAAGGTATCTCATTTTGACAAGAATATTGATTTTATGTTTCAATGAATTTGGATAATATAATAGATACATAGGTTATAAAAATCGATGAACGCAAAACTTATTTTCGTTTGTTTGCGCCCTTACTTTCTTGCGTGGTGGTTCCCCCACTTGTTTAGATTGTTTTTAATCAGTCAGTTAACTTCATTTTTGTGACTTACCCTCGGAGGAAACTCCCATTGTATATTCTTCTTCTTCATCTTCATTGTCGGGATCGTACGTCTTTTGCGACCACCAACAAATTTCAGCCACCAGCGAATCGAACCTTTTGCCTTTATGTCGCGTTTCCATTGGCATTGCCACTTGATGGAAGCGCTCGCCATGTTCATCCGACTCTGAGGCTAGCTGCTTGCTGAAGTATTCGAGATGGTGATGCAAGAAGTGAATTTTGAGGGACATATTCACTCCAATTTTCTGGAAGTAGTGCAACATCTTGGTCACAAGAGCGGGGTAATTGTGTGCTCGCGTACTTCCCAAAAAATATCGTTTGACTTTCTTCACTGCCCTCCATGCAAAGTAATCATTACCGTCTAAAGCACCTTTAAATTCCTTTGATTTCATGAGCTTTCGTATATCCGGCCCATTCAGAACACCTTCCTTCAATTTTGCTTCGCTGATTCGTGGGAAAATATTTTCCAAACAATCAAGAATTTTCGGTTGCTTCACAATGGCCTTGATAAAATTTCCGTTCTCCATTGGCACCAGTGGATCATTTACGCAGTTGTGTCCTTTCTCCGTTGGATCTCGAGCAAGCCACTCTTGCGTTTCGTATTGGTTTCCTTTAAATCGGGTATCCCAAAGACACAAGAAACACATGTTTTTCGTATAGCCTCCTTGGAGACCTCTTAGCATCGCCACGGCTTTCAGATCACAACTGATCCGCCACATGTGATCAGTGTAGCAAACTTTATCCAAAATTATTTTCATGGAATCGTATGTTTCGCTCATGTCTGTGCTGTAGCCAATGGGAATGCTTGGTTTTTTTATTATTATTTATGTAGCAAGACGACTTTCAGGCTTGATTTCGAAGAATCGATGAACATTCGCCAATCAGCTGCGACATAATTAATGGCCATCACCTCCATCAGTCCCTTTATATCGTGGCAGTAAACAAATGTGTTCCTTTCGTTGAGTGTGTAGTACCGTTGGAATAGCAATTGTCGTCTTCGATATCCGGTGACTTTGACATTAGGCTCCAAATTGTTGCCTTCTTTCAAAAGCTGGGCAAGTTTTTCTGCTTCACGTTGAGAAAGGTTTAATTCTGCAACAATCTTGTCCATTCTTGCTTGTGATATTGTTCGATGGGCCAGCTTCTGGTGTTGGTTTATAGGTGAAATCCGATTGATCCATTGTTTCAATAGAAAAAGAAGTTTCTCTGTCAGGACTTGGAAGCGGTGGATTTGGTATTTCATCCGAATGCGGTAGAGGTATTTGGCACTTTTAACAGATATGTAAACTATTCGTTTAATGCCTTTACGATTTACTCCACATATTTTGTTTGCGCAAGCGTAACAGTTGTCGGAATTGTGCTCTCCTGGATCAGTCGAAATCATTGGTACACCAAAACGAAGTGAACTGCGTTTCCCTGCCACATGTTAAGACCATTATAGCATGTTTTACAAATTTTGTCTGGGACCCTCGAAACGCCGCGAATTATTTCGCAATCAAAATAAAGTTTAAAAGCGCGCTCCACTTGCTCAGTGAGTAATGCAGCATTTGTTGAAAAAGCTCTTTTGCCACAAACTTAACAAAATAAATTGATATTTTCTGGACAATTTGCACTCATTTCGGTTTTATACTTTTATTGCTTTTTCGTCACTTTAAAAAAACCGTACTTTACGCGTTCGGAGACACTTGTTGAATGACAAAAATCGATCAGTGAACACCTATAAATACTACGTAAGTTTCAATATTTTACTGAGAGGTACTTATGAATTCGCGCATCTTTTAAGGGTGGCTATAAACCTAATTCGTGTGCGTTTTAAATTTTTCGAAACGTTCTAAAACATGACCACTCATAAATGTGGGTGCAATTTGTGTAAAAAAATCATGCAGGTAGCCAACGGAAAAAACCCAAATAATTAAAAAAGTGCACTTTCCTTTTTTCCTTTTAATTGTCCACGCACATTTATGACTGTTTTTTAGTTTGTTACCGCTACCATAAAAATCAAATAACCTTTTGTTTATTACTTTTTTTTTTAATTCTGACAATCATAAAAAAAAGTCATTAATGTTTTTTCCAAGGAATTTTGAGCATATCTCGAGCAAATTTTTGAAATTCATACCTTCACTTAATTGTGAATAAAAGCGAAACGCGTCCATCGATTTTCATGATCTATGTCTCTAAAGGTTATGTGACTTTACGTGAAAGTAATAGGACTTGACACTTTTTTTACCGTTTTGGATTTTTTGTGAATTAAAAATAAAAAAATTCAATTTTTTAGGCAAAAAATAGTTTTTTTCCTAGACTTGACCCAGCGAAACGCCGGGACACGTATAACTTCTTTTTTACCGATATAACATTTCCCGTTGGTTTCATCCCATCCCGATTTTGACTGTCGCATAGTGAAATGAATGTGCAAGAAAAAATAAAGCGACGAAATATATTGTTAAGAAAAATGTCATATAAAAGTATAATTGAAAAATTTTTGTATGACTTCAATGGTTGCATTTTTGATGAGCATTTACTAATAATAAACCATTTAAAAAACATGCTTGATCATTATGAGTACATGGAGTTGATCAATTCTATTCATGGAAAACATTTTATTAATTAATAACAAGGATTTGTCAAATTTGTGAAAATGGATCCAGTATATGTCAATGTATTCAATTTGAAATGAATCGTGAAAAAGTAATAAACTTAATAGAATTATATTATACATTTTTTGTAGAAAAATTAATAAATAAATAATTATTTTCTTTTTATAAATAATATTTGTTTTTATTTTATTTTCTTACTTCAATTAAAATGATACACATATTCCAATACATACAAAAGAACAAACAAAATTATAAGAATAAATTGATACATAAATAAATATATTGTTAGATATATTAGAGAATATGAACTTTCAGTCTTTTGTTTCGTATTTCTTGAGCATTCGACATGTGTAGGGGAGGGTGGTATTTCAATAGTATACTCTGGGTTGTAATTATTATTTTTAATCTTGTTGTTGTATGATAATGATATGTTATCAAGTGACATTTTTCTCACAGTATTCTCTCGTATTTCGTTTGTTCCACTAGGACCGCAAACATTATAAATTGGTGGAGGTAGGATTTGGTTTAATATCTCCCAATCTATGGGTACGTTGTTTCAACTTCACAGAAATAACATTTCGTTCTATCACTTTCACCAGTATAAAACATCCCCGTCCTAGCCAATTTCTTCTTATCTAACCAATGTAATGGCCAGCATGTAAACGTCTTCAGACGTTCATCTTCTCTATGAAATATATCATTAATTGCATTACGTGGCTTAAATGATAATTGCATATTTCCAAATAAAATTACTAAAATTAAACTCCAACAGAGATTCTTACACAACAGAAGAGTACAATCTATTTATATAGGAATAAAAATAAGTAAAATATTTATACATTTCAATAATGAAATATATATATAAATATGTTTAGGGGGGTTGAACTAAGAAATTAAAACAATTTTCCTCTAATCCCTTATGAAATTCTACATCGATACACTACTTTATACATAACTACTGCTATATGCACACACAAAAACATACTCACATAATATACAAATAACAAATTTAACATTCAATTGAAATTATCATAAACATATCTATCACATCTACCAATTACACATAAGAAAAACTCCCACAAAGAAAAACACCAAAACAAAAAAAACAAAAAAAAACAGGTATCTATCACACAAATCCGTTGGAGTCTTTGCTACATTTACTCCTATCGGACGCGTCCCCAGGTGGCGGATCGGGGGGATTGGTTGTAAGGCACATAATATACACACTCTACTGAATGGTGCATTCTGGCTCATCGCATGGGGGTATATATCATGTGTATTATCTCCGATCTTAGGGTTTTTACAGCTTCTCGCGGACCAAATAAATGTAGTGCACTTTAAGGTCAAGGTGGTAGGCAGTAGTGCTGAGGACCTGAATGGTTAGTTGGTGCCTAAACAAACTAACAGCTAACAGCTCCCCTCCAACGCCCATGGCACGGGTTGGTTGTAATTCTAGCCTAGTCCGCGCACGCCGTCACTGCGCGAGATGGTCCTTTCCCTTTACTGGCATACTCGTGGGACAAGATAGAGAATTTTGAAAATTTTAAAAATCGGACGCAAGATAACGGACAGTCGCAGGGCGACAGAACTGAAATGGACGTGAATACGGACGACGATAATGTGATGATAGGGGTCCAACGTGACATTCTTCTTCAGGAAAGTCAACTGTTGGGCCAGCTATCAGAGACGGATGAGATTCTGGGTATCTCGAGGGATTCCTTCACTGGGACCAGCGCCACGGAGAAACTTGAGAATCTTACTCTCGGCTCTGATGATGAACATGAGATCACTGTAATCTCAGTTCGCGCTCAGAGTCTGGAGAAGAACTCGAGTGTTGAGGCGGGGTCTGAGCGGGGGGATGGCTCGACGAACTCAGGGGGTCATTCGTCTGGCAGTGGTTTAGTTCGGCAAGACGCGGTAATGCTTGATGCAACAACCGACGATATAAGCCGAACTAAAGAGGAGAATGCTCGTAGTGGCGCTAGAGCCTCTCTTGGTTATCTGCACAAGATAGCCAAGAGAGGCCCTTTGCCACTTACAGGTAAGGATAAGTACCTTATCAGGAAGCACAGGAGGAACGTTAAAAGATTCGAACGAATCTACGGTCCTGTCTGTGCCTCTTTGGGAATGTCTTAACCTGAAGGATTGCATGTAGATGCTGGCAACACTCCAGAAGTGTCTCGTGAGAGCACAGGAGAAAAGCCAACCTCTTCATCAATCCCTACCGGAGCGAACTATTCTGGTAGTGGCAACCCGGGCAAACCTGCAGTCCTAGAGAAACAGCAGGCAACGTCTGTTAAGCCAACAACTTCCAGCAAACCTGGCAACCAACAAAAAGTTGTCAGAGATGCTAGGCCTGGAGATGATCAGCCGTCAACTAGTAAGAGGACTTTACTTTCGAAGCCTGTCAGCTCCAGTAGTGGGGCTGTACGAGCTTCGATTGGGAAGCCCTCCAGATGGGAGGATCAGCGTTGAGCAATGGCGACAAATTGAACACAGGCTCATTGAGGAAATCGCTCTTGTTAAAGGAAGGCCAGATGAGGTATCCTTCAAAGGCGCAGACTGGATGAAGAGCGTCAAGACTATTAACTGCGGGAACGAGAAATCATTTGAATTTCTCAGGAACGCAGTTGCTAGGTGCGACACTCTCTATCCAGGAGCGAAGCTTGAAGCTTGAGGCAGCCTCAACCGAACTGACAAGACTCCTCATTGACTCCAACGTGTACGTGGCCCTCATACAGGAACCCTGGATTAACAACACTAGGGTATGTGGTCTGAGGGTCACGGGGTACAACCTGTTCATACCATCCACAACGGAAAAGGTACGGACATGTATACTGGCAAGGAATAATCTAAATATTAATTTTCTTCATTCCTTTAGCAGTGGGGACCTTACAGTCGTCCAACAGGAAGCTGCAGGATGTAGCGGGCTTATAATGGCGGCTGTGTATATGCCGTATGAGGCAGCCGATCCACCAGGTATCGCTCTGCAGCAGCTGGCGGAGCACGCTAGGAGGAAAGGCGCGTACATGGTCTTGGGATGTGATGCGAACGCTCACCACTATCAATGGGGAAGCAGGGACATCAACAAAAGAGGTGAGTTGGTATACGATTTTATAACTTGTTATGATCTGCATATCTGTAATAGGGGTAGTACTCCTACGTTCAGAGCGAAAGATAGGGAAACAGTTATAGATGTAACGCTGGCTAACCGTGGGGGAAATTATGTTAGGGATTGGAGAGTAGTTTTGGATTACTCTTTTTCCGACCATAGCATGATATCTTTTGGTCTCGACTTTGAGAAGGCGAGGGAGCAGCCCTATAGGAACTCGAGAAGGACAGATTGGGAGTCCTTTAGGAGGTCAGTCTGTAGGGACCTTAGGGATACTGAGGACTGGAGAGATTCAGTTGAGGGTATCGAGTTGGCGGTGAATAATTTCACGAATGTTATTAGGAATAGTTTTGTGATCAATTGTCCAGTGATTTATCCTGGGAAAAGGAAACAGCCGAAATGGTGGACTAGGGAACTTAGGGACCAGCGGTCTACAGTTAGGAAGCTGTTTAATAGAGCCAAACTAACGAGGAGCGATGAGGATTGGAATAGCTATAGGGATAGTTTCTCTAAGTATAAGAAGGACATTAGACGAGCGAAACGGGCTTCATGGGTAAATTTCTGTGAATCGGTGGACTCTGTTAACGAGTTGTCTAGGTTTAGGCGAGTATTATCCAAGGACCCAGTGGCACCTGGATACATACAACGTGCGGATAACTCGTGGACAGAGTCTAGCTCAGAGTCCCTCAGTTTACTTATGGAGACTCATTTTCCAGGCTGTGAGGATATAGAATCTGTTGGAGGGACAGGTAGCGTCAGTGATAACCTACAACCCGAATCAGATGCTGGGGATACCGATATGATAAGGGAGATGATCACTAGAGACAAGGTATTATGGGCGGTAAATTCATTCGAGCCATACAAATCTCCTGGCCCGGATGGAATATTTCCGGCCATGTTACAGAATGTCGATGAAAGAGCCATCTCTCTATTGATGGAGGTTTTTAGGGAATGTCTTAGAATGAAGTACATTCCCAGAGGGTGGAGAGAGGTAAGGGTCATTTTCATGCCCAAAGCGGGTAAGACGACTCACTCGAAGCCCAAGGATTACAGACCGATCAGCCTATCGTCTTTTCTATTGAAGACAATAGAAAGACTGATCGATTTTTATCTTAGGAGTAGCATAGGAACTCAGGTCATTAGCGAGTCTCAACATACTTATCTTAAGGGTAAGTCCGTTGAGAGTGCTCTGCATGACGTTGTGAGTTACATTGAGCGAGGTCTGCTGCAGAGGGAATATACCATGGCAGCTTTTCTCGATATAGAGGGGGCCTTTAATAATATCACGATAGGGGCTATTGAGGAATCACTTGTTTCGCTGAATATAAGTAAGCTCCTTGTTGAGTGGATAATTCTGATGCTTAGCAGCAGGGTTATCAACTCAAACATGGGAGGCACTTGTATGAGGAAACTCGTGACTAGGGGCACACCGCAAGGGGGGGTCCTTTCTCCATTACTGTGGCTCTTGGCCGTGAACGTCATTTTAAGACAGTTTGATGCTAAGGGACGGAAGATTGTGGCCTACGCCGATGACGTTGTTTTACTGGTCTCTGGTAAGTTTTTATCTACGATCAGTGAGGTCATGCAGACAGGTTTACGTGATCTGTCCCTTTGGGCCAACAGTAAGGGATTAGGGGTAAACCCCGAGAAAACGGAACTAGTTTTGTTCACTAGGAAATACAAGGTCGAGCATTTTAGCTTGCCAGTATTGAACGGGATGGAGCTTGCATTGTCAAGTGAGGCCAAATACCTGGGTGTGTACTTGGACAGTAAATTGTCTTGGAGGAGAAACACCCAGGAGAGGGTCAAGAAGGGACTCAATGCCTATTACACCTGCAGAAACTCTATAGGTAAGAATTGGGGCCTCAGGCCGCAAGTTGTATACTGGATTTACACTTCGGTTGTAAGGCATATTCTTACTTATGGCTGTACAGTCTGGTGGAAGGTATTGGGTAAGGAAACGTATAGGAAACTTCTCTCTAAAGTTCAGAGGTGTGCTTCAGTTGGCATTTCAGGTGCCAGGAGAAGTACACCTCAGGCGGCGCTGGACATAATCCTCCACCTTCTTCCAATTGAGGAATTTGTGAGGGGTATGGCTGTCCGTGGCCTATTTAGATTGAAGGAACTGGGATTATTAGGTTCCTCTAGAGCGGGGCATGTCAGCATACTAGATGAAGTCAAATTCAACGGTCGGACACTATCCTTGGCTGAGCCTACGGATTATGTCGGGACTACGATTGACTTCGGGGCTACTCCCGCCTTGGTGTTACCTAGCAGGGACCTTTGGGATGGAGTAGAAAAGCTCTATGGAGGGTGTGCGGTCTTCACGGACGGTTCGAAAATGGAAGTTGGCACTGGTGCAGGTGTATACTTTATGGGAACTGATATCAGACGATCCTACAAATTGTCTGACAGTTGTAGTGTCTTTCAAGCAGAGATTCTTGGCATTTATAAGGCTCTAGGCTTGATTGAAGGGAATGTTGAACGAGGGTCTGAGATTACTATCTATGTTGATAGTCAGGCAGCGTTATTGGCTCTGACTAGTCATTTTGTTAGGTCCAGATTGGTACTTGAGTGCAGAAGGGAATTGAGAAGGTTAATGGATTACTATATGATGAGACTCTGTTGGGTTTCTGGTCATTGTGACATTCTTGGCAACGAAATAGCCGATGAGCTAGCTCGCAGTGGCTCGGAGCTAGATAGGTCTTTCATAGAGTCATCTGTTAAGATTCCAATTGGGTCCTTCTTTAGGGTCATAGGGGAGTGGACTCTGGACAACACGAATCGAGCCTGGAGTGACGGATCGGACTGCAGAGTTTCCAGGGCATTATGGCCTAGCTTAAAACTGGCGGATTCCAAGCATCTTCTAGGTATGAGTCGTGGTAGTCTTAGAGTCATAGTAGGTATGGTTACGGGTCACTTCTCAATAGGGAATATGATGAGTAAAGTGGGACATTGGCACATCAGACTTTTGTAGAACGTGCGATGATGTTGAGGAGCTAGAGACAGTGGAGCACATACTCTGTCACTGCGTAGGGCTTCAGCGTAATAGGTTGAAGTGGTTTGGAAGCCATTCACTACATGAACTAGGTGAGATTAATGGCAAAGGACTTGTCAACCTCATAGGGTTTGTAATGGGGATAAAATGGCTTAGGAACAATCATAACTGATTGATTGGGTATAGGTTCCACTTTTCTTTTTCTTTCTTTCATAAAGGGATCACAATGGGCCGTTCGGCCTCTGGGTGTAGGCGTGAATGCGCCACCCTTTCCAACCTAACCTAACCTAACCTATCACACAAAAATTATCATAAACAACTTTTTGTGTGCGTACAACCCTTATAAATTACTTCTCACATCCATTTACACCAATGACAACATAATGTTGCCATTGTGCTACATAACCCAATCGTTTTCAAGGGGTTTCATTATGATGGCAACACTACGTTGCCATTGTGCTACATAGCCCAAACGTTTCGACCGTTGTGCCAGAAAGCCCAATCATTTTGCCCGTTGTGCCAGAAGGCCCACAAATATACTACTAAGCTACGAGTAACTCATTATTTAGTTGAATTCGCATTTAAACATTCTGGCCCACCTTGCTATACTGCAACAAAGGAACCAGAAGTCCACGACTAGTTAATAAAAATTGATTACAGTAATCAATTAATTTAAAATAGAAAAGAAACACAGAATATGAAATTATTAATAGTTAGGCTTAATAGTATAAATCCATATTAGATAAGATCAAAAAATAGCAACACCATGATAATAGTTAATAAATGACCTTAAGATTATAATATAATATAATATA
Source organism: Protocalliphora azurea (assembly GCA_932274085.1). Lineage (NCBI taxonomy): Eukaryota > Metazoa > Arthropoda > Insecta > Diptera > Calliphoridae > Protocalliphora > Protocalliphora azurea. The sequence continues at coordinate 56,071,175 of OW026521.1, read as the reverse complement.
ATATAATATAATACACAGTGGGGCAGAATCGAAATTTTTTGGAAATAAATCTGTAACTACTGATTGGCCGGTTGGATTTTCATAAAATTTTGGTATAGGTATAGCAGAGGAGTGTACAATGTTATGTTTGGAAAGGGGGCACAACAATCCCCCCAGGGGTGGAGCTCAGGGGGCTCAAAGTTAGGTACCTCTGACATAAAAAATTTTTAATCGCTTGCAAAATTTTTATTTTTTTTATAAGACCTATAAAAAACATGCTTGCATGTCCTATTTATCTGTTATAGTTTTCGAGTTATTTGCATTTGAATTTTTAAGCACCATAATTTTGCATGTTCTTGGTCCAGTTTTTTCATATATATCCTAGTATTTCCGACCGATTTATTAGTTTTTTTCTTAGCTAGTTAAAGAACAAAATTATCTGTTGATTAAATAAATTTGAAGCCGATATCTTTACCGAGTCCAAAAATAAACGATTTTGAATTTGAAAATTGCAAAAAGACGACTTTTTGTGTTTTTTTAGCCGAAAAAGTATCTACACTCTATTTTATCTAAAATAAAATTTTCTTTAGCAACATATAATAATTTTACACTTTTCTGAAAGGTAACTTCACAGAGATGACTTTCAGATGAAAACCAAGCCCAATAACTCAATTGGTCATGGTACACACTCTCCCGAATTCGACCCATTTTATATGAAAGTTTTGATTTTAGATCATATTTTCTTAAATCCCAAAACACGAATCAACAAGCAGAATATATTTTAAGAATGTTCAATATGTTGTTAAAAGCTTTAAATTAAAATCTACGGGACTTCGGAAAAATGTGGATTCTATAGCCAAAAGTGTAAAAAATCCCATTTTTGGGAATTTTGATTTGTTTATTGGGGAATTCTGGAAAACCCTACCCCCTATTGAAATTTGGTTAACGCGCATCTATTTATATTAATAAGATCCACATTTCATGCAAATTTCATTAAGATATCTTCATAAACAAATATGTTATTACAATTAAAATATTTGTATTTTCTCCAAAAACCCCAAATTGGGCCTTTTGTTTGGTTTATTTCTAAATAACGAAAGAAATTTTAAAAATATGTATTCCAAATTAAGCTTATCCTTTAGCATATATAATTTCCGATATTTTGCAAAAAGATTCAAGTCAATATCATGCCTCATTTTAGGAATATGCGACTTTAAACTTTTATATTTCCAATTTATTGTATATATGACTATTTTTACAAACTTGCAACTTTTGCCTTTAGTTTTACGTGAATAATTACTTAGAAAATTATTAATATTTCTGTATACTTTTACTAATATCTATACACAAAATATTTTTATAAAAATAATTAATAAATATTTTTTATTTTTAATAGGGTTGCCACATTTCCCAAATTTAAGTAAATCTTTATCCTTTTCTAAGCATTCATATATTTCTAATAATGAATTTAAAATAACAAAACAAACAAAAAATGTCTATTTTAACTTAATCAATAAGTATTTTATTAGTTTACATTTATGGTGTTTACCTAAATTTAACAAATGTATATCTATTACTGATGGTTCAAAATCTATATTTTTATGAGCACAGGTAATATCCTTTCCGGTGATACCTAACAGCAACATATAGATACAATGAATTCGGTATAGGTACTCTTCCAAATTGACTCTTTCAGATATTTTACCTAATGAAAATTCACAGAATACCTGTAAATATATATACCTGTAAATATATATATATAATAGATATATATAAATCGCAGCTAATCCTTATCAACATCATAACCAAGTTGACTATCATGGTGATTACATTGAAACATGAACAATTGTATTGTGTTCTGTGGAGTTTATCTAAAAATTATCTTAATCGTTTTGAACCTATAGTAGAATTCATAAAAACTACAAATCATGCAAAAGTCGACGTCATTGGTAAATCTCAGATAGAGAGCTTTTTAAAGTTGTATGACATAAAAATGAAGTCCTTGAATCAGCGTACTAACAGATTAAAAATTAAACATTCCGATTGGATGGATACTGATATAGAAATATCGGCGTGCAAAATATCAATTGGAGCACCCTGTAAGACATATGATGATTTAAGTACAAGATCTAAGAAGAAAAGACTGGCCCATAAGCAATTAATATTGCTGAAATACTGCCATCTGCATCACCAAAACGTCTTAAACGGATTGCCGAAAGTGTACCTACTCCAACATCACAATCCAATTTTAAAGAGAAAGAAGCAATTGCTTTATTGCTTGAACTGGACCTCAGCCGAAACAAATATCAAATTTTAAGAAAAGCTCTGCTTGAAAAGCGACACTCAAGTCTACCATCATACAAGGATATTCAAGAAAAAAACAAACTATTTTACCATCTATTTCGGTTACCAAAAAGGAAGCATGTGTAGAGCTATCTTCTTTGCTTGAGAATATAGCTACCAGGATAGTTGCAGATTTTTCTGCAGATCAGTTGGAAAAAGTAAATAACAGCGACGTTGTATTAATCTGTAAGTGGGGATGTGACGAACTATCAGCCCTTCCTGAATACAAGCATGCTAGTGGAAGTAAGAAAATGGCGGATTATAAAAGCGTATTTATAGCATCTTTGGTGCCTTTAAGAATGCGATCTTATTCCTTAAAGCAATCTTCATCAAAGTGTAAAAACTCATTTGAAGATATATGGCTTAACACAACTCCAGGATCAAAACATTTTTGCAGACCTATTTGGTTCGAATACACAAGGGAGTCGAAGACAACGACAAACGATTTAGTGGAATATATTAAAGATGAAATAAATGATTTAAGACCTCTTTCAAAGGACTAACATACTATTAATGGCAATTAATTGTAAGCATAAAACTAACTCTGCTCGATTTGGAGAATATGCAACAGAAATATCCAAACTACTTGTTTCTCTATATCCATTTAAAGAAATGACACCAACAGTACATAAAGTATTTTGCCATGGCGAAATTATAATTGAACGAAATATTCTTCCACTTGGAAAGCTTACAGAAGAGGCTCAAGAAGCAAGAAACAAACATTTTAAGCACGTTCAATTATTCAGCTCCAGGAAATGCTCCAGAACGTCACAAAACGAGGATATTTTTAATAGCCTATTGTTATCATCAGACCCAGTACTTTCATCAATGAGAATACGTTGGGTTCATTATGAGCCTTTATCAACTCATAATACTGAAGACTTGAAGGACTTTTATTATCTTTAAATATGTATACAGATACAAAAGATTATTTTATAGAAAATAAGTAGTATAAGTTTAAAATATTACAAAAATTGTCTACATAAATTTAATATAAATAAGTAATAAAAAATCGTATTAAAAATATAATATTTATTAAGGAAGATGATAAATACCAAAAAGTAATAATATTGATTAAGTTAAAATAGACATTTTTTGTTTATTTTGTTATTTTAAATTCATTATTAGAAATATATGAATGCTTAGAAAAGGTTAAAGATTTACTTCAATTTGGGAAATGTGGCAACCCTATTAAAAATAAAAAATATTTATTAATTATTTTTATAAAAATATTTTGTGTATAGATATTAGTAAAAGTATACAGAAATATTAATAATTTTCTAAGTAATTATTCACGTAAAACTAAAGGCAAAAGTTGCAAGTTTGTAAATATAGTCATATATACAATAAATTGGAAATATAAAAGTTTAAAGTCGCATATTCCTGAAATGAGGCATGATATTGACTTGAATCTTTTTGCAAAATATCGGAAATTATATATGCTAAAGGAAAAGCTTAATTTGGAATACATATTTTTAAAATTTCTTTCGTTATTTAGTTATAAACCAAACAAAAGGCCCAATTTGGGGTTTTTGGAGAAAATACAAATATTTTAATTGTAATAACATATTTGTTTATGAAGATATCTTAATGAAATTTGCATGAAATGTGGATCTTATTAATATAAATAAATGCGCGTTAACCAAATTTCAATAGGGGTAGGGTTTTCCAGAATTCCCCAATAAACAAATCAAAATTCCCAAAAATGGGATTTTTTACACTTTTGGCTATAGAATCCACATTTTTCCGAAGTCCCGTAGATTTTAATTTAGAACTTTTAACAACATATTGAGGATTCTTAAAGTATATTCCGCTTGTCGATTTATGCTTTAGGATTTGAGAAAATATGTTCTAAATTCACAAATTTTATATAAAATGGGTCGAATTCGGGAGTATATGTACCATGACCAATTAAGTTATTGGGCTTGTTTTTTCTCTTAAAGTCATATCTGTGGAGTTACCTTTCAGAAAAGTGCAAAATTATTATATGTTGCTGAAGAAAATTTTATTTTAGATAAAAAAGAGTGTAGATACTTTTTCGGCTAAAAAAAACACAAAAAGTCGTCTTTTTTGCAATTTTCAAGTTCAAAATCGTTTGTTTATGGACTCGGTAAAGATATCGATTTCAAATTTTTTTTATTCAATAGATAATTTTGTTCTTTAACTAATTAAGAAAAAAACTAATAATATTGGTCGGAAATACTAGGATATATATGAAAAAACTGGACCAAGAACATGCAAAATTATGGTGCTTAAAAATTCAAACGCAAATAAGAGATAAATAGGACATGCAAGCATGTTTTTTATAGGTCTTATCAGGGCCTACAACAATATATAAAAATATTTGAAATCGGACGAGAAACAAAAATTTTGCAAGCGATTAATAATATAATATAATATAATATAATATAATATAATATAATATAATATAATATAATATAATATAATATAATATAATATAATATAATATAATATAATATAATATAATATAATACAATATATTATTATATAATATAATATAATTTAATATAATATACTATAATATAATATAATATAATATAATATAATATAATATAATATAATATAATTAAATAATTGTAAAAATGTTTTTATATTTTATAGTGTTAATTTTGATATAAAAAAGTTAGTATCATATACCGATGCGTAGGGTGTACGAACCAAAAGGCGATGATAACAGCAAAGTTTATACCCAAAATTTTCCAATGAGTGTCCATCCGAGAATGGTATCTTGAGCCATTGGGGTACCTATGGATTCTGGTTGGGTTCCAAGTCGTATAATGCGAGGATAAATGTCGACTCCTAGTACTAAGTTGATATCGTCGTTTCGGTGAAAGTTTGGGACGGCTAAACGCAAATTTGTGTACAAGTCTGCAACTCTTTTATCAATTCTTTCCATAGGATGTTTTCGAGGCATATCACTGACGATTTTTACGATAATACAAAAAACTGGGTTTTCGTTTGCACCATTTCTCTGAGCCAACATTCTCTACAGACAGATTATATGGGTCGACTATAAATTCGGCCATTGAGCTGAACTGGACACACAGATTAAGAAGACCACGTACGTTTTCTCATTCTTTGTCTAGGTGAAGTTTTATTATGATAGTAGGCAAAAGTGTTATGCAACGAAGTCTAGATGATGGTGATTGAATCAACGATAATGAGTTCACGGATGGTTGAGATGCTCGGAGGCGCTCATAACGATGCAACAAAGTGTGGTGTTTGCCACTACAATGGTGACAACGGTCTCTGTTGTGGCGTCGTCGAATCGAATGTGAGAGTGCCAAACGGTTCTCACAATAGTGAAAACGATGAACGACTTTCATCCTTTCAGACACGCTCATTCTTTTAAATTTTAGGCATCTTCGTATAGGGTGGCCTTTATGATAGATTCGACAATCAAATGATTTATGTCTGCTGGAACGAGTTGGTATATTATTAAGAGGATTGCGGGAGTAAAACTAAAACGAATAACCTTCTCAATGCGACCAAGGCGCCATAGATTAGGTGAAAGATTATCATTTCTAATGACGACCAGGTCGCCGATAGCATAGTTTCGGTCAGGAAGTTTCCATTTATTACGTTTATGGAGTTCCTTGAAATACTCTTCCTTCCATCTGCGAGCAAAGTAATGACGTAAAACTTTTAATTTCGGCCATCGATTCACGTAACTTAAAGATTGGTTGGTTAAATCGGGTTCCGGGGGTGACAACAGCGTATCGCCGATAAGGAAACGACCTGGGGTTAGAGCGCAAATTTCAACTGGATTATCGCTTATTTTACTGAGAGGTCTTGAGTTTAGACAAGCTTCAATCGTAGCCAGCATAGTAGTGAGTTCTTCATATGTAAACTTTTGACAGTGAGAGATCCTTTTAAAATGTTGTTTAAAACTTTTTACTCCGGCTTCCCAGAATCCTCCCATATGTGGGGCACCAGGAGGTATAAAGTGCCATTCGAGGGAAGCAAAACTGTCTTCATCGATAAGTTTACGTCGTACTGAAGATATAAATTGAACTTTGTCAGTGTGTAAAATATTTGCAGCCCCGACAAAGGCGGTTTTATTGTCGGAGTAAATAAAAAAGAGGAATGAAAAGAAGAATCTTGCAAAGCTGCTAAGAATGTTTGTGTAGAGACCTCGCTAGTAGCTTCTAGCTGAATAACTTTCGTCGCGAAACATTCAAAAACAAAGACATAGCCCTTGGTGAGTTTACATTCACGGCCTGCATAAGATTTCACGTCGAAGGGGCCTGCAAAATCTAAATCTATGTTTGTGAAAGGTTGAGACAGTGTCGTTCTTTCGGGGCAGGAGAGCTGTCATTATTTGATGACTTTGGTGGCATTTTCGTATTACGCATATTATACACTGCGATAGTACATATTTTATAAGGGTTTTTTAATAAAAGATCCTCATTAGCCGATACTGCAGATAAATATGTTAGAAACAGTTTAGTGTAACAGACATGATAGGGAAGTAATATGGGAAAGCCACTGATTCTAATGATGCCATCAGTGTCAATGAACGGATTGAAAGTTAGAAGATAGCTTTTCCATGACAACGTCAGACCCTGAGATAAGAGTTCATATTCGTTTTCGAAATACAGTTTTATCAATATACAATATACAGAATACAGTTTTATCATGTGATTCCTGCAAATGCTATTCTGTTCGCGTCAATTCTTCTGTAAAGAATAATTTACTATCTACCCTGCTTTTAATAAGGCTGTAAAAAATATTTAAGAATATCGTCATTCCATATCTGATACAAATTAGTTGAAATGGGTCTTATTTTCTCTTGAGTCGCAAAATTTCAGGTCTTGTCGGCCAGTCTGAATAAGGTTGTCTAAGCCAAGGGGGACCATACCACCATAGATCATTCGAAATGAGTTGGTTTACTGTGAGACCACGTAATGCCAAATCGACGGGATTGTTCTTTGTGTCTACGTGAAACCACAGCTCGCGTCCAAATTTCTCAATAATCGATGAGACTCTATTCTCTACAAATGTTTTCCATTTATTTGGGGGTTTTTGGAGTCAAGCTAAGATGATGGTTGAGTCGATATACAAAAACAGTTTGTAATTTCGAATGTTTAACTGAGATTGAATTGATTCTACCATCTTGGCCAGTAATTCTGCGCCACAAAGTTCCTTTCTGGGGATAGAGACAAACTTGATGGATTAATGGTTTTGGCAACTAACAGATGTGTGGAAATAAATGAGTTACCTTAGCGGAGATAGAGCGTAGCTGGATATGCTTTCTCGGAGGCATCATCAATGTTAAAATAGGGATCAAAATCGACAAACCGAGGGATCTTAGTGTATTCAATATTTGAATAATCATCTAAAAATTGTGCCACTATTGCAAAGTTGTTGACGTATTACCTTCCCAGTCACTACCATCTCTCCAGATTTGCTGCATGATTATTTTTGCCACTATAATTTTTGGCGAGAGCCAACTAGCGGGGTCAAATAATTTTGGAATTTCTGATAAAACTGATCTTTTAGAGATTGATTCTCTGTTGGGGGAATTTTTAAGCGTAAAGTAAAACTGATCAATTAGTCCCAAAGTTTTAGTAGTGCTCGAATCTGACAACTTCAGGAACTCGGCATCTAATAAGTGATCAAGGGCACAGTTAACGCCAAATGTCATTGTGTTTAATTCAAAGTCCTGGAGTTCACAATGGGGGGAAGTACGAAATATTATTCGTTGAAATGGTGTGTGAGAAGGATGTACTAAAATCTGGCGATACATCTTTGTATGTGTCGAAAAAGTCTCCAACGAAGTATGAGAATAGTTAAATCTGATTGTAATATGGGGCCGGGGTAGAGCAAGTCATTAAGGCTGACCCCATTGGATGTGGGGCTAGAGGCATTGATCACCACGCGCAGTTTTGTGGTTGTGCTATCAGGGTTGATTACGGCATGACGGGGAAGATAGTAAGTGGAATTGGTACTAACAGGTGTGACGTGTTTCATTTGATGTATAGTTAAGTATTCGGTTATGACTCTGTCATATTCAGATTTAAGTTGGGGATTTTTTCAATAACCTGATTTCGTTTCTTAAAAAAGCAATGTTTCGAGATGGGGCTATATTTCTCTTATCTGGGTAATCTAATAAAAAGGTAGGGAAACAACAAAACGACCACTTTGAGTTCTGTATGTTGTAGATTTATATATATTTTCACACTGGGATCCTCATCAGAAAGTCTAGGCTTATTTGCGACTTCTCAAGCTCCCATAATCGTTGAAGTTGATCATTCAGCTCGAGTTTATTGTAGAAAGCTGATGCAGTATTTAAACATGTATTTGTGTTGACCTTACCAGTCACAATCCATTCGAAGAACGTCTGTTGTGCGACCATGGACTGGTTGTAATCGCAGCGTAAGCCGCTACGAATAACCTTGGGATATATATCTCCTCCAAGCAGTAAATCCATTTTAGAAAATTTGTGTGTATCAGCCATTTGCAAATCGACGAAGTTACTATTTTTAAGAGATGGGTGATAAGGAAGAAGTGAGTTTTTTAACCACAAAGGCGTCTATTTGAATCTCAAATGAACTGTCGACAGGGGATCCAATTGTAAGATGACACATTTGGGTTGACCATGAATTTCCATTTGAGATGATCGCGTTCTTAGAGAAAGTTTAGTCTGCAATCTTTTAGAAACAAAACTAGCCTCGGAAGCAGAATCTATTAGCGCACGTACAGTATATTTCAAATCATCGGTATGTATATCAACAAGAGCAGTACCAAGTACAATAGTAGAGTGAAAACTGAACTGTACTTGAGTGGAGTAAGATTGTCTCATATCAGTTGCAACGTCAATGGAAATGGAGAGCATAGTTAAAGTTTGAGGTGTGTTATCTACATTATTTGTGGTAATATTTGGGGGCTGAGAGTTTGAAGGGACGTAAGATACTAAAACTTGTTGATTTTGGTTTGTGGCATTCGAGGTTCTATGCAGTAACGAGTAGTGTTTCTGTCTACAGACGTTGAAAACATATTGACATTTGCATTTTTTGAATTCATTAGATGTACCAAGACAATTGGTGCATCTTTTCTGCCGTTTAATGGTAGCAAATCGCTCGTCTACAGACATTCTGTAAAGTACGGTGCACAGGCGAAGGGGATGTGATTCGGGCCATAGAGAACAAGTACCGGTACGTTCATTTGCTACACTAATACGATAACTGTTGACTTTCTTGTTATCTTTAGAGGCATTCCTCTTGGGATTTGAAGATTTATTGTGATTTGAAGGGCTTGGGCTAGGAAATGTAGCATGAATATCTGATACGGATTCTAGAGTCTGAAATCTGGATGTTAAAAAAGAATCCATTTGTTCCCATGATGGTAATTCTCGACAGCTTGGTAATGACTGTTCCCACAAACTAAGAGTAGCTTCTGGCAGACAAGTATAACAAATATACACAAAAATAGTGCCAGGTTTGTAATGCAATAATTTATAGTTCGCTGAATGTTTCGAATACTGGTACTTGTTTCCTTAGAGATGGGGTAATATTAAAAAGGGCTTTAAGTTGAGCATGGATCAGAATTGTTTTGTTCTCATAGCGGTCGACGAAGTTTTTCCAACCCATTTCACGAGCTTCGCCTTGAGTCTTTTTTTATCAAATGACTTATATTTTAACCGGAGATAGACGTTTATTATTCTTCTATAAGGCCGTGAACATGTCACGAAATGTTGGCCAAGATTTCAGTATCGCAAGGTGGTAGGGAAATATGGGGGGCTAAATCTACTTGATTGGTTAAAATAGGCTCAGAATTACTATTCGCGTTTGCCCTTTAGCAAAGTCCATCTAGGAGTTCGCTTGATTTAGAAAGAATTTTCACATGGGCCTCGAAAGTGGAGTAGAATCTAGACTTTAAGGTTTCAATTTGAACTTCCTCTTCCAGTTTATTAAATTTGTTTAAAATTGAGTCGTAACATTGAATAAAATCACTCCAAAGCCTAACCATTTCGTCTTTCTGAATCTCCAGTCCATGAAGAGAATGGAATGCCTGAAAGTCGACTACTCTATCCGATGCTATTACGATTAGATGCCTAACGAAATGTGTATAACAACAAAAAATTTCTTATGTTAATTAAAAAAAAAAAATCCAGTGATTAAAACGTTTAGCACTTGTGTTTAGTTTAATATGAATAGCAAAAAAAACGCATTCTGTATTTTTTATTTTAAAAATTTGTTTTTCAGAGAAATAGTATTTTACCAATTTACGTATTTTGTTTTTATTATTTTTAGTAGGTATATTATTATTTAATTTGAATTTAAAATAAGATAAAATAATATTGCATGAAATTATATTAGTAAAATAACAAATGTTATGCAATAACAAATAATAAATTTCACTAATATGAAGTGATAATTTTGGTTAAAAATGAAAATTAATCGAAAATAACTGTTACGCAGTGTATTTAGCTTCTTATGAACACCAGAGATTATTAAAAATTAAAACTGTTTAATTTCTCTTAAATAGAATTTTCTTCGCGATATCTATACTTGTAATGAGCACAAAAAATATTTATATGACTAATATATAACACACTTTGACTTAGGTATGAATTTAATAGCCAAATATTCTTTTTTATTTTATGTTGATTTAATAAAACAATATTTTATTACAAGATTAACAGATACCGATATGTACGATTATTGTAGCTTCAATCAAGTTAATGGTATTCTTTACATAAAATGCAATAGTTGAAATATGTAAGTGATAATCGTAATGGATATAATAAACAGCTATTTTGTAGACTTTCATCAGACACTGCTAAAGCATTGTTAAAGCACTTGTATGAAAAATATAAATCGATTTTGTGGGTATCGTTTTTTTTAAGTGAGGGAAATTTTTTATTTTAATAGGAGTAACAGTAAAATATCCACTTTTGTTATTTTTTTTTTTTTTTTGCACTTTACACTATTTGTTGTTGCTTTATTTCTTTTATATTACACTTATACTCATTTATTTATTTTCTTTTTTTAATTTATGTTTCGAACTTACTTTGTACAAGTAGAAATTTATAATTTTGTTGAAAATTTAGAATTTTGTTGTAGGGGAGAGCAACACCAACGTCAAATTAAAATTCTAATAAACCAATGTAATGATGGTATGTGATGATGGGGTGATATTTCACGAGGGTTATATCCAAAATTGATCTGAAATGAATTAATTTGGTTTCAAAAATATCCACTTGGTATCCGGTTCGAATAGGACCAAAAAAAATTAATGGGAGAATATTTTTTGTACCAAATAAAATAAATGGGGAGGGGGGATTAGTTTTTTTGTACAATAATTTATTATTATAATCGCATAATACGAACCTTTTCTCAACACTGCTTGAAAAATTAATTAAAAGAAAAAAAATGTAGGAAGTCATCCAAATTAAAAAAAAAAATCAAAAATAGATTACAAATTAAAAGGTATAAAATTAATGTTAGTTGTCAATTTTCACAGTGAATAAAAAAAATCTATAAAGTAAAAAAATACCTGAAATTAATTGTTGCAAAAAAGCAATAAATAAAAATAGAAAACAGTGAAAATAATTAAAAATACTTAACACGCACTGGTTTAATAACATAAAGTTTCAAAATAATTAACACGGAGAAAAAAATAAAAGAGTTTTTTGTTGTTGATAATTTTTCTCCTAAAACAAAAATTCACCAACTTTATTTTTCATAAACCACTGTGCAAACAAAAAAAAAAACAAATAGTTGTTTGTTAATATTTAAGAAAAACAAAAAAATCAAAATAAGAATAAGAATCATTCGCAAAGTAGCTCTGGGTTGGGAAACAACTCTAGAGTCACCGTAATTATTTCTTGAGTACAGTCAGGCGGATTTTTGTTGTTTGGCCTTCGAGAATTTGGTGTCTCACCCCTGCATTGACTAAGTGTTTTGTCGTCTAACTGTAACGTGTTACGGTTTTTCGTGGCTTACATTTCTCACATGCAATCGATTTTGTTAACCTAACTTGTATAAGACTGGATTTAGTGCAGTACCACATAAAACTGTTATTGATATTGGTGAAGACCATTAAACTCAGGGAGCTGAATTCGGGAACTCTAGCTTTCTACACGAAGGTGTAGATCGAGTGGATGATTTGAGAAGGCTTATTTTGGATGTACACCCTGGAAATATGTTTAGCAGAAAGCTACGTCATAAAAAATAAGAATAAGAATATCGGTAAAAATAAATTGTTAAAAAAATTCAGAACGGGTTAAAGAAAACTACAAAAAAATACCAAAATTTCAAAAAAAAATCTTGTTGTAAGATAAAAAGAAAAAAAATTGAAAGGAAAAGGAAAAAAACATATAAATTATCTAAAACAAAATTTCACAAAAACTTCTCCACCTCCACAGCCTCCTCCTTGCAGCACCACGGAAGATCTTCAGCGATCTGCATGTAAGTAGAGAAAAAACTAGTTATTTTATTTTATTTATTTTTTTTTCTTTTGGAAATTTTGTTTTGTATAGAAGATCATACAGTTCTTGATTTTTATAAATTTATTATTAATTAATAAATTAATTCCTATTGGGAAAGAAAAGTGATATAAATAAATTAGTATAGTTATAGGAAATTTTATTTGAATGTAGCGGTAAAAACATCAATTCAAGTCAAATTTATCACTTATGCATTTCACAATACTAATTTGAAGTCGCTCGGAAAGTCACTACTTTTTATTCCAAAGTTTAGACCTTTAAATCATCGTTAATAAATAACTGACCAACACAGATTAATTTGCACATACACCTGATAAATTACACATAACCATTCTGTATTTACCAATTACAATAATATATATAAATGCAAAAGACTGTTATTTTACAGCCCATCTACACGTCAAATTCGCTCTCTGAGAGAATTATCTCACCTGTAGATTCAAATATTAGTATTATAAGAAGTATTATGAGGCTATTGTGATTAGATTTCTCAACATAATGATCTTATAAGATGAACTGTCAAAAATACACATATACGAAAGCTTGTTTGTGTTTTTTTTTTTTTTTTTTTTTTTTTTTTGTAAAATTGATTTCGTTTAATGAATTTTACATTTTTAAAAAATTTATAGAATTTTTGCAAGTTCGGCTTAAGTTCATTGAATAATTGTAGAAGAATACAGTGTAAAAGTTTTATTGGACACTCGGCAGAATGGAATGCATTTTCTCGTCCGCCACGACCTTCATCAGCACTCTTCAGCGTCCCACCGTGGTGTCCTTTGTAAACATCATCTATTTAACTTACTTTTTGGAAATGGTATCTCTACAATTATTCAATGAACTTAAGCCGAACATGCAAAAATTCTATAAAAATTCAGACGAAAACTGCGGAAATTACCAACAATGATAGGCTTGTGTACAGGTTTCAATTTTTTACAACTGTAAAAAACTGCAAAAACTTGAGACTTTGAATTAAGAGTGAAAAAAATTAAAGACATTCTTGACAGATAATGATGCCTCATTTTTACCTAGATTTTTTTTAATATTAATTTTCAATTAACCGCCTATTTTCTTAATTTCACCTCTTGTGCAACGGTGAGATGTGTAACTGTTTTCAGCGACATCTGTTGATGTAACTGTTTTCAGCGACATCTGTTGATGTAAATGAGCTTTATCCTTTTTTCATATCTAATTCAACAACCTTATATTGAACGTGAGTGAGTAAATACTTAATTGGTACAGCGTCATCTGTTGCTCAAAAAAAACTTATAGGAAGTGGGCACATGTTAATACTTTAATAGGATATATCAACGGTTCTCAAATGGTGGTCCGCGGACCACAAAGGATTCGTACAAATATTTTAGGAGGGTCGTGAAGACTATTTACTAAAAGGTCGATAACACAAATTTACTTCGTTGTAAGTTCTTATAAAATGTCTTAAAAATTAGACAAAATTTCAATGAATTCACCAGTTCACATATGGGTTAAAAGTATGCAGGGTTGTAATTAAATCCAACAACTGATTTAACTAGGTTAAGCATTACAAAATGTTTAACGACTGTAGAATATAATAAATAATTCGTGCACAATTTCAAATCCACTTTTTGAACCCAGGTGGGCTCTTCTGCGCTCAAATAGATATTCACTTTTGTTAATATTAAAAAGAAATTTAGAAGAGAGATTAAAACAATTATCGATCTTTATATTTTGGTAGAAAAATTCCATTTTTAATAAGTTATATGCAGCTTTAAAATTCCAGTACAGTCCATTAGTATTTTAATCGCCAAAATTTTGATTCAAAATTGCGAATGATATAAAACAAAACTTTTAAGATGTGAATTTTTCAAACATTTATTTGTATTTACTTTTGGTATTAAAATAATAAAGTACGAATTATTTAACACATTTTGTAAAACGAACCACAATTAGAATTCAAACTTAAAATTTAAACCTTTGGTTTATGTTTGAACACTATTTACAAACATATTTTGTATCAAATATGTATAAACATGTATCACATTTTTTAACTGACAAAAAGTTGAAATTCAGCAGCTGCTGAATTAAATTCCTATGTAAATACTTAAACACTTTAAATATTTAATGTTAATAATTATTATGTAAATTAATTTTCATAGATAATAAAAATTACTGAATAAACAATTAATGAAAATAGTTTCGAATGAATGTATTTTATTTTAATAATTTATTCAGTGTAGGAAACTTATAATTTTTGATCACAATATGATGCAATCAAATCATAATATGGTAAAATGGGATTAAACTATGAAAATGAAAATATGATATGATGAAGTGGTATCAAAATATGAAAAAATGGAATCAAGATATCATAAAAGTACTTTATAATATAATAAAATGGGTATATAATATGATAAAGACGAATCATGACAAAAAATGCAATTAATATTATAAAAGAAATTCATAATATTATAAAATAAATTAAATAAAATTAAATCATAATGTTAATTTACAAACATACTAATTTTTAACTGTAATCATATATTCCAATCATAATCTTAGATTATAGCCATCATAACCATATTTTTTCTCTGTATATAATGTTGAAAAAGAGTTGCAGAAGTAATTTTTTACGGTTGTCTTTTTTATGAATCTTGCTCTTTGCTTTTGAAGATCTTCTCTTAAAACTATATTTATAAATTCTTTTAATAATAATACTACTTAAGCTCCCTTAAAAGATAATAAAAATACTTTTATATTTGTGTAATTTTAATTTTCTCAGAAATTTTTAAAATTTTTCCTGCTAAAAATACATTTATTATCCAAAAAAGAATAAAATATGCACTTAGATCTACTTTTGAAATGGTCAAAATGTTTTTTTTTTTTCTCTCGTTCTCGTTCTTGCTTATTATAAAAAATTGTTTTGGGTCATTCTCGACAGTAATGTATTAATAGGTTCGTGAAGCTGTTGCTTGTGAAAACCCCTGGGCTATATTAACGGTTCACATGTGCGGACGCACTCTTAGTTTTTCAAAATGTTGTCCGAATGATATTGATGCAATTCTAAAAAAACGAAAAGAACTTTCACTCTGAAGACATTGATTACACTAACATAATATATGCGAACATATTTACTACAAAATTTTTCTAAGTATATTGAGAATGAAAAGAAAATGTGTACTTACGAAAGCAAAAAAAAAAAAAAAACAGAGCTTCTTTTAGAGGGTCGCGAAGACCATTCACTTCAATAGAAAATTTTAGGCATTTTGTAAGGGCCAATAATTCAAATTTTCTTATAAAATGTTGTGAAATTTTTAAAAAACTAAAAAATTTTTTGAGTTTTTCAAAACTTACGAATTCGAGTATAAAGAAGAAAAGGAAGTTTCTACCCGTGCAACAACCGGAAGCATGGATTTATTTACAATGTTTGCTGCTATAATGGAGCAATTTAAAGAAGTTAAAGAAAAATATAAAATAATGGAAATGAAATTTCAAGAAACTTCCAAAGCATATAACGAGAAACTTCTTGTTGAAGTTAAAGAAGAAAATAAAATAATGGAAATGAAAGTTCAAGAAACTTCTAGGGCGACAGACGAGAAACTTCACCAAATTTCGGAAGTTATAAACAGCAGAGTAGATGGCATTGAGACAAAGGTGTCCTACTTAGAAAGCTGCCTATATAAACAGGCCAAAGTCTTTGATAAAAAGCTGTCCGATTTAGAGAATGAAATAGCCAAAGGTGTAGTTAAAAAACTACATGACCTAGAAATAAAGATGAATAATCTTCAATGCCAAGATGGACAGGTGCGAATTATTCCAGAATCCTCTAGTAGAAGGCCCGCAGTTTTGATGGCACCACACCATTTAATGCGATCAAGTTCCAGTTTGATACAGTTGTCATTAGAAACATGTGGAACGAAGAAGAAAAAGCTATAGAGTTGAGATTTGCCTTAAAAGGAAATAAAATCGAGCGTTTGCTGCAGCTTACTTATCCAAGGGAAAACAGCCCGTTTCTGGACCATATCAAAGTAGAGACATTTCTTAATGGCATTCGCGATCCCGAAATAAAACACGCGGTTTGTGCCACACCTAAACCATCATTTTATGAAAACATCTCATTCGCTCTGGCACAAGAAACGGCGAAAATAATTTCGCAAAGTCGCAAATATGAAAGGTGCGAAATGTCGAAGTTGTTGCTGATAATGAGAGAAATATAGTCGACGAATTAAAAAAGGTTGAGATGTATTTGTTGCAAATTAGACTTAGAATATACATCTAATGTTCCAAATATAATTCAAAAGCGTTATTAAAGAGAATACCGTTGGCAACTAAACCTCCATGAATAGAAATTTTTTCTAATATAAATTTTTTATAACATAAGTGTCGTTATTTACATAAACATATAATGTATTTCTTTAATTATTTAATGCTTTTATTTTTAATTATTTCTGTAAAATGAGTTTGCAACATAATTTGAAAGAGACGAAAATAAAATACATATAGTTAATCAAATTTTTTTGTTTTAACTTTTTTTGGGTGAACTATTTTTTTTTTTTTTTTTTATTTTAAACAAATGTTAAAATAGTAGTTTCTAATGATTTGATGGGTAATTTTTTGTGAGTTAAATTAACTGACCAAATATTAGTTTTTAGTAATTTGTATATTAAAAAAAAAAAGAAAAATCATTTATTTTTGCTGAACTTGTTAGTTAAAAAATCAACATTTAAAAATAATTGAAAATATTTGTTATTTCAAATGAAATGTAAGCGGTTAAATGAAATTATATTTGTTTTTAAGTATTTTTTTTTTTTTAATTTACTTAAATAATTTTGTGAGTGTAGGAGTCGAAAGTTAACAAAATTATAATTATATCCGTGTGAGTTATTAAATTAATTACATCCAATTAATTCAATACTAACAATTTTTACATTTTATATATATTTTCTGTAATACGAAAGTATGATCTCAAATTGATGATCATACCTAATTAAACATCTTTTCAAATTTCGAATAATAACTTCCTCAATAGAAATAAGAATTCACAAATATGGAATAGTATTAGTTATTAAACTGATTCAAATTTAATTCTTAAATAGTAAAAAAGATAATTTATGCCAGAAATAGTAAGATTTACAGATTTTATTTGGAATTAATAAAAAATCTTTTACATTTTTAAAACTAATAAAGTTAATATTTTCCTAAATTTTAAAATTCTGACTTAAGTTTAAGATTAGTAAGAGATTCAAGTACCAAATATTTTCTCCTGAAAATTTATTCATTTTTAGGTTTAATGATTTGAAAATTTTTGATTTGAAACGGCTTTGGTATTCAAAAGTCGATATAACAATAACAAATTTACTTATTTTTATGTTCTTATGAAACGTTTTAAAATTTAGTGGATTTAATGGATTGATAAGTTCATATAGTCTAAAGTAACCAATATTGTAATTATAGTCGTCTTTTGAATTAACTTTTAGAGAATTATAATATTTTGAACAATGAATAAAATGAATTAAGCCT
The DNA here is from genome assembly GCA_932274085.1 of Protocalliphora azurea. Lineage (NCBI taxonomy): Eukaryota > Metazoa > Arthropoda > Insecta > Diptera > Calliphoridae > Protocalliphora > Protocalliphora azurea. The sequence continues at coordinate 56,052,886 of OW026521.1, read as the reverse complement.
TTAGAATATCTTGAGGTCAATTCAAATCCATAAAATTCGACATTAATTTGAATAAAAGCTTTATTTTTCAATCTATTATTGCACTTAATTGGATTTTTCGGGATTCAGATATTCCAAAATAAATTTGTAAGGTTTAAAGTAATTTTAGAATAGTGTATGCGACAGATTAAATCAATCACACTTTGGTGGAAATAATTCATTTTTAATAAGTTACTATTGCAATTGTGACCTGACAGACAGACAGACCAAAAGTACTTTAAGCACAATTTTTGTATTTTATATATTTTTTAATACGTGAACTTGATTTCAAATTGAGAATTACAAGTATATAAAATTAAACTTCTCCTAAAATGTCAAATAAATAATGAATTAATAAATAATAATTTAAACCTTTGGTCTATGTTTGAACATTATTATTTGATATTAAACATAATCATCTTTCAAACTTTTAACTTACTATATTATTTACTTGTTACACAAAAATTGTGCTGGGTCGACCTCAAGTACTAATGTCTAAATGAGGTCGTGATGGTGCTGCTTGTGAGAACTCGTGGACTATATAGTTAAGTTTGTTACAGCGTGAAACAGTGTTGCCAAAATTCACTTATTATGCCACTAAAGACCAATGTTCCCAATTTAGCATTTTTAGTGCTGGATCTAATGTTTTTTAAATCTATTTAGCACGAAAAATTTTTAGTACTTTTCGAATTATTTTTTGGCATTTGATAATACTCGTAATTTGAAGTTTTATACTATTAAAATATTATCAGTAGTTTTTTCCAAATAATTAACAGCCGTATGCAGAAATAAATTTTAATTTTGCTTTCAAGTACACATTAGCTACCCAACGCTTTGGGGCTAACAAACCTTTGTTAAGAAAACGTATGTAAAAACATTGCTTTAACATACAAAGTTTTTTAATATTGATATTTATAGTTAAAGCTGTACACTACCGAATATTAGTTCATTCGGTTATTCAAATTTATAAAAAAGTTTTTTATTAGCTGTGTTTTGTTGCTTTCGTTGAGTGTTAACGTTGACAAAACGTTATTTATTCGACTTGGTAAAACAAAGAAATTTTTAAATTTTAATTTAAAAAAATAATTTAAATTAATTTCATTTCTATTTAATTTTATATTTATATTTTTTTTTTTCATTTATTGACATTTAAATATTCATGATTGTATTTTTGTTCATACATGGGCAGCACTTTTATCAAAGTTAAAGTTAACATATATAATTCTACACGTTAAATCCTAAAGTATATACATTTGAATTTTGTATGAAATTACCTACGCAACAAAACATAGCTATTGTTTAAGCATAAAATGAATTATTTTTAAAATACTGTTTCCATTATTATTACACAAGTTTACAAATTAGGGTTACCTTTCGAAACAGAGTAGATGAGAACTAATCTTGATATAATTTTAGGCGCTGAATTAAAATATGAAATCAGTTTGGCTGCACTGTGCGATCATTACAGCTTATACACGTAGAAAAAAAATATAGTTCTGGTGACCATAATCTAGGAGCAACATATTGTGATTGGAATATATGATTACATTTGAAAGTTAGTATGTTTGTAAATAATTATAATTATGATTCAATTTTATCATATTGTGGTTTGGTTTCATCATGTAATGATTCGATTTTATAATATTATTTGTGTTTTGTTACTACCGTTGAGTGTTAACGTTGATAGTTGGCAAAAAAATCATACTCACCCGACTTGATATAACTTAATATTCAAACAAAAGTTTCACAAATAAATCTTTATATTTTATTTAAAGAACTGTTAATATAAATTTGTTTTCATTCTATTTATTTGTATTTTGACATTCTTTTAATTTATTGACTATCAAATATCCATAATTGTATTTTTGTTCATAAATTGGCAGCACTTTCATCGACGTTAAAGTAAACATGTATAATTATAAACGTTAACTCCTAATGTTCGTAAATTTACATTTTGTATCAAATTGCCTATGAACACAGCTATTATGAAATTCTTTTATAATATTGTTTGCGATGTTATCATGTCATGATTCGATTTTATCATATTATAAACCCATTTTATCATAATATATAGTGATTTTATCATATCGTCATTCCATTTTTTTCATATTTTGATAGCACTTTATAACATTTTGATTGAATTTTATCATACTATGATTTCATTTTATAATATTTTTATTAAATTTTATCACATTATGATCCCATTATCATATTATAATCCAGTTTAATCATGTTATAATTCCATTTTATCATGTTATGATTTATAATTTCGTTTTACCATATTATGATTTGATTGCATCATATTGTGATCAAAAATTATAACTTTCGTATACTGAATAAAATTTAAAAATGAAAAACATTAATTCAAAGTTATTAATTGTTTATTGAGTATTTTTATAAGCTATAAAAATTAATCTACATAATAACTATTAACATTTTTTATAATATTAATTATTTACTTATGTAAATATGTACTGAACTGACAAACAAAAATGTGTATTCAATAGTTATGTAGAAAATAATATGGTTTAAAAGCAAACATTCAATACTTGTGGTAAACAAAACATAGTCTAAAAACAAATAATATATATTTGAGGAAAACATAACATGTTCCGAAAACAAAACAAAATATGATTTAACAGCAAATATAAACAAATATAAACATTAATGTAGTCAACTACATTAAAATTTTGATTGAGGGTAACCATGAAATTTAAGAACTGAAACAGAAACGTTGTTATCATGATCACAGTATTATTTAAATCAATGAAAAATAACTAAAAGAATATAATATTGTTGACGCAACCATGCTTTTTCTCTGCGTGTAAGAGAGTGCGTGGCGAACAATTTCATATTATTGATATTGTAAACGTTAGAATTTATTCTAAAACCGTTGGAAATATCTCCATTAGAAATCTCTCAATAAAATTACACCTGGCCAGAGACGAGGTGTTTTCCAGTTGATTTGAAGGAGCACAGATCCCAACCGGGTTAGGGTTGGGATCTGTGGCTAAACCTCCAAAGTTGGTCATGCATTTTTTGTAAATCGCCAAAAATTAATTTATGATTTGACAGAAAAAAATATATGTATAGATAGTCCTTGTCAATCCCTACAAAAAATATGTGTAAGTTATTTCTTTTAGCTTAAGAGATATTTAGGCCGAAATAAATTTTTCACTCATTTTTAGCCTCGTATTTTTTAACTTGGCGGGCCCAATATTGGCCCTAAATAATATAAAATTCTAAGTAGTATTGCTGCAAGAACCCTCATATATATAGATTAGATAAAAAGTTATATTAATCTGAATTTGGAACTTTAAACAAGTTTCCTATTTTTTGGGTGTTTTTCAAAAAAGGTGGCAATATTTTTTTACTTATAAAATCTGTTTTTCGTTCTGTCCCGTATATGTTGTGTCAAAATTTCGCTTGAATATCTCTACTAATTTCATCTTCATTTAGGTCCAAGTATTAATATTATTTCTAAAAAATATACATATAATTTAAAATTTAAGCTTTTCAGGTAATAGTCTGCAGAAATTTTATCGTGTTTAATTTATTTCTACTATATATTATTCTCCACAATCTTACGAATTCAGCGATACTAAATACTTATATATATATATATTCAGCTTACATCAGAACAAAAAAAAAAAATATATATATATATATGTATATAAAGGATGCCCCCTTTACAACAAATTATTTAACGTAGTTTTGAACATTTTTTGTATTAACCAACATTGAATCGATTTATAAAATTTGGCGCAAATAAAGTTCGGAATGAACTATGTCCTGTTTTATATAATCTATTTTTAGGCCCACTTTTTAAATTAATTGCTGTATATACTTAACTTTTCTAATCGCTTTTACACAACCACTGAGTCAGTTCATATACATATATAGTATGGAAGTAAGTTATACTGATACGCCCTTTTCATTAAATGCCACTCACCTTTTTCCACCCACGTTTGTACGTAAAGTTTTGTGATTTATTTGCCATAATACATATTTGTGAGAACATCTCGTGAAAACTACTGAACCGATGCACATATTTGGTAGAAAGATATTACGTTCTCGTACGTACTTTTTGTAAAGAAATATTTTACTAAATTTTTTATGCAATCTCTGTTTCAGTTTACATAGCTTTTAGCTTATCTGTGTGCATATAGATTAGAAGGAATAAAATTTCTTTTGTTGCTTTTTAAGAATTTCAAAAAAAATTTTTGTAGATAACTACAAATGTTGATGGTCTATTGGAAATTCAAAAATTGCAAAATGAGCTACACTAGGTCATTTAAAAAGTATATTTTCACTGTCACATCGTATCCTTTAGCAAAAAAAAAAAAAAAAAAAAAAAATCATTTAAAAAATTTATCATTTGCACAGAAAGAATTAACTTATAGATTTTCATAGATTTTGTAACAAAATCGGTTTTTTATTGAAAACTAACTGAATAAGTTTTTTATCACTTTTGGAAGTGGTAATTAGTCCTTTTGCATTTTAGTTGACGATATATTCATTGGAAATAAATCTGTAAATCTTATTAACATAAAAATTCTCACAACAGAATCTCACAGACCGGATATATGTCTTCTCACATTTAACATAAACGTTTCTAAAACGTTTGCTAATTTTCTGTTTCTTATCCTATTTCACTATTTTTATTAAAAAAAATAGAAAATAGAAATATTTCATACGTTTATAGAGATCAGTACTAAGAAGAAATAAAGTTTAATTTTTTAATAGAGGCCAGTCTAGATCGTTCTGATTTTTACCCATTTTGTATCAAAATTTTGAGTTTTTCCCATATGTTCTAAAATTTCAAAGATAGGATTAACAAACAGAATACGTTTTCAAAAACGGTAGGAAGTTAAAATTCGTTTGTAAACATCTTTATCTGACGAACGATAAATGTGGGCAAAATAGAAAAATCTCCAATTTGGGAATTGAATTCCAAATAATAAATAATAATGATAGAATAACTAAATTAACAAAGAATATATGACAGATGCAAAACTTAGTTACTCTTAAAACCAAATTTTTACCAAAAATTTACCAATTTGCTAAAGGTAACTTTTTTATGAGATACGGCTTAAAATTGCATCTAACGAAGAAAGATATATTTTCAGTAATAGGTACATCTCCTTTTTAAGTCGAAGAGTAGTCAGCTAACATTATAGGATGGCACTTTCCTTAATAAAGTTTTTCTGTATATGTTTTGACGGAAATGCTCCAAATATTCGTTGGTAAGGTAAATACCTCCAAATTTTTAGGGAAAATCCAATTGTGAATATAAAAAGTGTATCCTTAGCAACATATATTATCCTTGATGTTCTATATTTGAAGGCTCAAGATTTGGATTGGAATCACTACACTTGAAAAAACATTTTTTTGTTACGTTATCCATGCTTGCTGGAGATTGATCAAAAAGCAACTCATATATAATGGTATAATTCTTAGATTATATTCCTCTAATTTTTAATTAAACTAAACCTTTTGAAGTAGTTTCCAAAGAAGACTATCACTAAAATAGTTCTCTTGATATACAATAATATAACATCATATTCATTACAACTAATTAGTTTGATGAAAAAAAATATTTCCACCAAGTGTTAAGATCTTCATTGTAAGATACTCTAGATACTAATTGCTCCTCACGTATCCATCTTAACTACGAAAGTTGATACGAAAATAGTTCAGAAAAAGTTTAACCTTTTCAGAATTATGAGTTATGCAGGTCAAAATAATTATTTTTAATATTTAAAATGAGTACTTAAAACCATGTTTTCAAATCAAAATACGAAATAAACAGGATCCTGATGTGGAATTTTTAAGAAAATCGGTTTAATCGTTTGAGACTTTTCAAAAAGTGGGCATGGCTTTCGATAGAGATCAAACATAGCCTATATCATTCCCCAATGCAAGAACTATCTGTGTCAAATTTCATGTAGGTAGCTTTATTAATAACGCGCTAAATTAAAAAATAGCTTTTTTTAAAAGTTGGCTTAAAATGTGGGCGTGATATCCAATTGAGATCTAACATAGCATATTACCTCCTCTGGCACATATCTATATGTCAAATTTTGTAAAATTCGGTGCAGCCGTTTAGACGTGATTGATACAAAAACAAACATATACGAGTAAATAAACAACCAAACGAACAAATTTCATCTATATGTATGTATAAAAGTAACGTAATTAGGGTTTTGGGGTCCAGGAATTCTCGTGCGGGAAAACCCGGGATTCTCAGTCAAAATACTCTCGGAATTTTCGGTAATTTTTTTAATTTTCCCGAGAAAACGGGAAATTAAATATTCTCATAGTTTTTAAATTCTATAGCAAACATTTTGCTATTATTAACACCTTATATCACTGAAGGATTGACGTTTATAATACAACTAGATTAACGCATATAATACAAGTAAAACGTTATCTGCGAGGAACGTTAATGTTGCATGAATTAGGTTTTTTTTTTTTTTTTTTTTTTTTTTGTTATCAGATATCCATGTAATCGTTTATCTATGGTTTAACAAATTTACTTAAGTTCTTTCACCTAATATTTTAGATATTTTTTAGATTTAGATTATTATAGATTAATGGAAGTGAATATTAAATAAGTTGAACTTCGAAAATACTCACCCACTATTATAAAAAAAATTACTTGGTTGGCAGATTTTTAATTCTAACACAACATTTTCTTTTGAAACAGCATCTCTTATCCAAGCAATTGATCTGCTAATGTTAGATGTAAATGTTGTAACTTCAAAATACTTATAAAAAACTAATCTCATATTGTATTCATACGTATATGAGATTATTTTCATCAAATTTCTGAAATGATTGATCCGAAAAACAAACCAAATGTATTTTCCAGATTTATATTTAATTTAGTAAGAATTAATTAAGTAAAAAAAACAATGTAAGTTAGTAAAATAAAGTGAAGCTATTTATAATGAAATTTATCCAATAGATTGTTATACATTTTTAAAAAGTTTTAGCATCAAAGAACAATAACGTAGAAATCTAAGACACATTTTTTAAGATAAATTATGAAAGGTACTAATCTAATTAATATAAAATATTTCAAATTTTTTTTTAATGTTAGAAATGCGTTATACTTTTACATCATTTCATTTTTCGTCAATTCAGTATGATTTATGTTTCGTTTTGTTTTATTAATTAAAAAAATAATTTCCTTTATAAGTAATCACGGCATTTTTTCTTCCAAGTTATAACTAGTTTTAAAAAATTCCCAGGAAATTGAATTTTTTATTCCCTTTCCCGGAAAAAAAATTGCGGGAAACCCCACACCCTAAACGTCTGAAGCTAGAGAGTTGAAAATTGGACCGTAGAATGGTACCCGCCAAGTAGATCCACTAAGACGGTATTTTTGAAAATTCGAATGTTTAGGGGGTAAAAAAGGGTAAAAACGGGTAAAATCGGTAACCTTATATCTCCTACACTAATAATAAAAACAAAAACAAATTGAAAGGTGTCTGGTAAAAATAAAAATAAAATTTATATCGTATTCGTAACCTGTTGGAATTATATACATAAAACGGTTGTAAAATTAATGCGAGCAAAAAAATGAGACTCCGAAAAAATCAACAGAATTTTATAAATTTTTATAAAAATAATAATTCTAAAATGCTGAAAACTATAATTTGATTTCGTTAACATCAATTACTACCAATATACATAAATTTGATGTCATTTTAACTACAAAGGATTTTCATGATATTAAAAAAAATACTCTTTCTCTATTCTTTTAAAAAATTTAGGAATATTTCTGAATAACATTATGATGAAGGTACTAAAATAATATTGATGTGTAGTTCTAATGTGAGGATTCTTAAAAATTTTCTTAGATACACAATATTGAAAAGATCATGCATGAAAAAATTGATAAAAGTCATGGAACAGTTGATATTTGATATTATTTGAATGAACACATGTGCTTCTACGGTCACCAACCGTTCATTTAATTATATTAATATGGTAACGAGAAACCCTTCTAACATACCACATACGAGTATTATTTACTAAAATCAAACCAGCAACTTTACTTTTGGAGCCATGTTTCTTATTTTGAAAACGAGTACTGTTTAATGGAAGTGAGGTCCTATTACGACAACTGGAATTAATTTGACTCTAGATAGACATATTTTTAGATAAATATATTTCCTTAAATATTAATTTCCAATAGTAGAAAAGTACAACAGTCCAATAACCACGAAGGATGAAATTTTAATTATTTGAGTGTCAAAATAGGTATAATTCCTAATTGTCTTTCCCTGTGTTAGAATTTGTTTCAAAAACAAAATCAAGGAATTAAAAAATCAAAGAATTAAACAGGATCGTACCATTGCGAAAAAATTATATTTAGCTGTTGATTAAATCACAATAATGATCGAAACTGGCCGCGTTATTTAGATACAACGCTCTTACACAATTATGAATTATCAAATTAAGCCAAACTGTTATGAATATTTGATCGCTTTTACATAGACAATTTTTGTAAGTTTTCAAACTAATAAAAAAAAAATAAATAATAATTTCAAAAATATCAATCTCTATGAAAAATTTTCCAAAATAGTTAAGAATAATAGCAAAATTTAATAGAAAGTGAGACTATTTGCCAGTATTTATATTATCTGTTGATTTCATGTATTTTAGTCTATATGAAAGAATAGCAAATCATGGTAATTAACGATACTATAGTCCAAACTTTCCAATAACGATTTTTATCAGAATTTAAAAAATCATGTTGATTTGTTTAGAGTCGCACTTTTTTGCTCGCTCAAATTTACAACTGGTTTTACTAAACGTTTAATAATTTTCTTACGTACAAAAAAAATGTTTGAAAAAATTGTATACAATTGTCTGTCACCACAAGTATTAAAATCACAATAGTACTCGTATTTTTACATCGGGTTACGCTATAAGCAAAATATATGCGAACAAAGATCTCATCACATAGCGTTGCATTTTTTATGTTCAATACTGTATATAAAATAGTGTTTGTAATTCTTCGATAAGTTACGAATACGATATAAATTATATTTTTATGTTTGCTGGTTTATGATGCCAAAAAGTAACAAAATACAGTTTTTACACTTTTTTCCCTAAAGGGGCCGATTTTCAGAAAACTACTAAACACCTGACTGATTTAATTTTTTAAATGAATAACGATAGGTATTAAATTTTGTTTGCATCTATATTATTAGTTTAGGAGATATAAGGTTACCGATTTTACCCGTTTTTACCATTTCTTACCCCCTAAACATTCGAATTTTCAAAAATCTCGTATTAAATCTACTTGGCGACAGACAATCCTACAGTCTCTAGCTTCAGGCGTTTGGGGTGTAGGGTTTCCCGCAATATTTCTATTCCCGTGAAACGGGGACGAAAAAGTCAATTTCCCGTGAATTTTTAAAAGCTTTAGCTATAACTTATAAGAGAAAAAGGCCGTGATTACTTATAAAAGAAATTATTTTTTTAATTAATAAAACAAAACGAAACACAAATCATACTGAATTAACGAAAAATGAAATAGTGTGAAAGTATAACGCCATTTCTAAAATTAGAAAAGTTCGAAATATTTTATACAGATTAAATTAGTTCCTTTCGTAATTTAAATGGTAAAACTTATGTGTATTGGTAATTGATGGTAATGCAATCAAATTATAGTTTTCGGCATTTTTCAATCATCATTTTTTATCATAATTTAAAAAAGTCTGTTGATTTTTTTGAATTTTTTTTGCTCGTATTAATTTTACAACCGTTTTAACAATATTTATAATGACTATTCCTATGTGTAACAGTTTGGAACAACATAACATACAATAGTTGGTTAAGGCCACAAAAAAATAATATCATAACAAAATTGGCTAATTTAATAACGTTATAACCCTAATTAATGCGATCAAAAATCATATAACCTAGCGTTGCTATATGACATGATATAATATGATATGATATGATATGATATCATATATATATATATATATATATATATATATATATTTATTTATTTACAAACATAGAATCATGAACTTATGTAGTCCTATGTGAGTGAGAGGGGAATTTGTGGTACTTTTTCGTTCATCTAATATTACTTTTTATTTTTTGGAATAATTGAAATTAAAGATACATGGTCCTATGTGGATAAGAATTTACAAGGGGACTTTGTAGTACTTCTTGAATTTACTATAATATTGAACCTACAAACTTTAAACTAAAAACACATGGTTTTATGTGAGTAAGAATTCAAGAGGAGGAACTTTCCGGTACTTTTTTTTCTTTTTTGTTCTAATGCTACTTTTGCAATTTTCTATAAAATCATAAAATTAAGTGAATGAGAATTCACAAGACGGGACTTTGTGGTACTTTTTCGTTCTTCTAGTGGTGCATTTTGAATTTTCTATAATATTGAAACTAAAATTATGAAATTAAAGATGTGTGGTCCTAAGTGAATGAAAATTTATAAGAGAAGACATTTTGGTACTTGTTCGTTCTTCTAATGGTTCTTTATGAAATTTGTATAATATTGAACGCAAAAACTTCAAATTAAAGATATATGGTGACATATATAGCGTGACATCCAATCGAGATGCAACATATGTGTCAAATTTTGTAAAAATCGGTCCAGCCGTTTAGATGTGATTGACACACAAACAAATAAAAAAACTTACACCTCATTTTTATTTATTTATATATGTATATATACATATATATATATCTGTGTGTCAAATTTCATGTAACTAGCTTCATTAATAACGTGCAAAATTTAAAAAATTGCTTTTTTCAAAAGAATTCACAAGAGGTACGTTTTGAATTTTTGTTATAATTGACCCAGAAGCATGAAATTAAAGATACAAGATGCTATAATTTGAAATCCAAGACCTATGGACCAAAATGAATGAGAATTCATAAGAGGGGACTTTGTGGTACTTTTTCGTTTTCTAATGACAATTTTAATACTAAACCTAAAAGCATGAAATTACATGGTCCTATGTTGGTAAGAATTCACAAGGGGGCTTTGTGGTACTTTTTATTTCTTCTAATGGTACTTTCTGAATTTGCTATAATATTGAACCCACATGGTTTTATGTAAGAATTCAAGACGATGAAATTTGCGGTACTGCTTTGTTCTTCTAATGGTACTTTTTGAATTTTCTATAATATTGAACCTACAAATATGAAATTAAAGATACGTGGTCTTATATGGGTAGAACTCAAGAGGGGGGACTTGTGGAACTTTTTCGTTCTTCTAATGATACTTTTTGAATTTTATATAATATTGAACTTAAAATCATGAAATTAAAGATATATTGTCCTAAGTGAATGAGAATTCATAAGAGGGGACTTTGTAGTACTTTTTCGTTCTTCTCACGGTACACTTTGAATTATGTATAATATCAAACCTCCAAACATGAAATTAAATATATGGTCGTAAGTGAATGAGAGACCATAACAGGGGACTTTCTGATACTTTTTCGTTCTTCTAATAGTACTTCTTGAATTTTCTATTATATTTAGCCTAGAAATATAAAATTGAAAATGCATGGTCCCAAGTCAATGAGAATCCATAAAAGTGATTTTGCGGTACCTTTTGTTATTCTGATATTATTCTATGAATTTTTTGTAGATTATCTTTTTTGATTAAAAGGATATGCAGATCGAAATAAATTTTTCTCTCATTTTTAGTCCTGCTTTTTTTTTAAATTTTTTATTTGGGTGAGATTAAATATGGCCCTAAATTTTTTTTAATATTCACGAAATTTTCTACAAAATTCTAAATAACATTACTGTAAAAATTATATAAACATATAAATCCGATAAAAAGTTATATTAATCTGAATTTGGAACTTTAAAAAAATTTCATATTTTTTGGATTTTTTCCAAAATAGTTTATACAAAGTTTATGTTTTTTGTTCTGGGTGATATACTTTTTTAATGTTTTCAAAAGAAATCTTAACGCAAACACGGGTAATGTAAATCCAGAGGAGCTTGTTGCAAAGGTCTCCCCACAAGCCCTTTTCAAAATTTGTCAATTTAGAAAAATTAATAAAAATTTTTTGTTAAATTCTTAAATTGCAAAGCTAGGATCAATATAGAGTTATTTAAATTAAGTACCACCTCTCTTATAATGACAAAGTGACGATTTCAATGAAAGAAGTCAATTTTTGAAAGATTTATTTCTTGGGCATTTTGGTATAAAAAAATTAAGAGTTTTTCTAATTCTTTAATTTCAGGAGAAGTTTATCTATATTATGTCAATTTTTATGTCAAAATTTCAGTAGGATATTTTTGTTCGTTTAAATTTTATTTCAATTTAAATATTAACATTATTAAAAAAAATCTTCAAATCTTAATTTTCCGTTTTCCGGTCATGGTCTGTAGAAATTTGACCGAATTTAATTTATTTTTATTTATCATAATTTTCCATAATCTTACAAATTCAGAAATACCAAATATTTATATATCTAAATATAAAAATAACATCAAACCTTCCGTCCTTTGGCAGTTTTTCATATTTTTGTATGAAAAATGTAGACTTGTCACAAGTAGTAAATTGAAATACAATTTAAATGAACAAAGACATCCTATTGAAAATTTGACATAATATAGACATACTTGTCCTAAAATTAAAGAATTAGAAAAACTCCTAGCTTTCTGTAAAAAAATGCCTAAAATCTCAATCCGGGTAAAACATTTTTCAAATATTGACTTCTTTCATTGAAATCGTCACTCTGTTGTTAAGGTGTCCGTCAGAAAATATTTTTTATGTTGATTCCAGCTTTGGAATTTGAGAATTAAACAATTTTTTTAAATTTTCAAAATTGAGAAAGTTTAGATAGGGTTTGTAGGGGGAACTTTGCCTCAAGCTCCGGATTTATTTTACACGCATTAGCGTTAAGATTTCTTTTGAAAATATTAAAAAAATAATATAGCCCAGAATAAAAAAACAAATTTTATAAGTGAAACAGATTCAGAAATTTATATGATTCTTTCAGCAATATTATTTAGAATTTTATAAGAAACCTAGTGAATATTTAAAAGAAAAAAAATTAGAATCAATATTAATCTCGCCAAGTAAGAAACCTAAAAAAAAGAAAAAAAAAATTAAAGAAAAATTTATTTCGACCTGAATATCTCTTAAAATAAAAGAAATAACCTGTACATGTAAGCGTAGTGACTTTTGTAGAAATTTACAAGGATTATCTTTACATAAAATTTTTTTTTTTTAATATCATAAATTAATTTTTGGCGATTTAAAAAAAAAATGATATACCCGTGCAGGCCAACTTTGGAGGACATCCACTACTCCCCTGAAACGCTAGGGATCTGTGAAAATCTGCTTTTCGATAAATTTTTTTTTATATATGAAAGTTCAGATAACATGATTGAATTATAATGATGCAAACTTGAATACTTTTCATTAATCATTGTTTAAAAAAACGGTTTAAATTCTTATATACATAATATGCTATGCATTTCTGCCACTTTTAAAAATTTACAACATTTTTTTTCTTATTTTTTTATAATATTGGTTTATTGTCGATCTTCTGGTGGGAAATACTGGTCATAAAATTATCTTCTTGGTACATTTATAGACTGCAGAAAAGTAGAGGTTGAGTCTAAACAGGATAGTATGCTCCTAAGTGTCATGAGTTCAGCTGCTAATACTTGTTACCCTTCTTACCATAGCATTTGTATTAAGCACTTAAAACTAATATTTTTTTAATATTTTTAAAGTTCATCATTTTAAAAATATAAGTTATGTAATATTAATGATGATATAATTCGGAACGTCTTTATGTATCTTATCTAATCATATTGCGGAATAGGCCGCATTAGAAACATAACAGTGGAAAACACAAAACTGTTAATTTATCAGGAAATTAACTATATTATATTCAATATTATATTTGCGAAAATTTTTCAACAATACAAATTATTTCGACTAGATGCTTACTTATCCAATTTTTAGGAAAAATATATCATTGGAGAGCTTATATCTATATCTTACGCTTAAGCTAGTTAAATTATTTTTATATTTCTCAAATATAAACTTATCATAAATATTATTTATCCTCATTTATCTGGTCATCTCCTTTTGATATCCGTAAAAAATTTTGTTTGTGAATAGTCTGGTAACCTTGTAAAGTTTCGGCTGTGAAAATTCTTGTGATGCGATTTTATAAACTTTTTCAATTTAAAACACCATCTACTATAATTGACTTTTCTAGTTATTTCATTTAAGATATTCCACAAATATATCTTAATTAGAAAATATTGAAGTTCATTGAATTGGATTTACAATTAAGTCTTAATTAAATTTGTTTTATTTATTGTTTTGAACAACAACAATAATAAAATATATACATTAAGACTTATTTTTGCATGAATTTGTTTTTGTATGTTCATTGACATACATTTGGTATAGTTCTATTTGTCAAATAAAACAACTTTCAGATGAAACATCTCCGTTTTATATTTTCCTTAATATTACCACTCCGTTTTGAATTATTAATATCAATATTATAATTAGTGTCTTTTTTATTATCTGCTGTGTTGCCATTCAATTACATTTTATTGGTTTCAATCCTAGATAATATTTGTATTGGTGTGTGTCCTTAATAAAGTTTAAGATGGACTGTATGAGTAAAAACTGCATGCAGTATTTCCGGAGAAGAACGTATGGTTTCCTGTTGGTTGTGTTTGGGAAAGTACCACTTAAAATGTGGTGGCCTCAAAGCTCGTGATGCTAACGCATTATCCGACAATGCCAAAAACTTGCAGTGGACTTGTCCAAATTGCAGAGTAATTGGCATTGAATTTTGCAAACTTTTCTTCTATACAAGGAAAACTAACTAAATATGGTGAACTTTTTTCTACATTCACAAATTTAGATAGTTTTGCTGCTTCCCCGAGACCAAAACGTAAAAGAACTGTTAAATCATCATCAACACCCTCTTTTATTTCTAAAAATACAGGGGTTATTACTACTAATAATGATTATATACAAGTAGTTGTTCTGCTGCTGTTGTAACTCCTAATTCAAATAATTTTATTCCGCCTCATCATGCTTCAAATGTTTCCAATTATAATATAATTCCGTCAGAGTCGACTTTAGTTACTCCTACGGTATCTAATTCGACAAACTTGCTCAGGAACTTATTTTATTAACACCCTCATCGTCAAATATCCCAACTAATTTAGATGTCGTCAACAACCCTCTTGTAAATTCGTTTTCAACAGTAACTCCTTTAAAAATTATTGCTCCAAGGAAAACCATATTTGCTAGCTGTTTTTCAGTAGATACAACAATAAATGATGTTGAATTCTATATTAAAACGAACCTTTTCATCGAAGATTATAATGATGTCCAAATTTACAAGATAAATGCGCGCAGTAGAGCTTCATTTAAAATAATTGTCCCAGAAAGTATTTTTGATCGTCTTGTTAATCCACAAATACAATTGTTCGACAATTTATTTATCGTGATGATAATAACGTAATTCTTCCAAGGGCTTCTGATCCAAATCCAAAAAACTAGTTGAATTAAATAATCCGTTAAATATTAATATTTGTCTAAAAAATGATTGCAACTCCTCAGCTATCTCCATCGTGTACCAAAATGCTACAGATATGAACACAAAGTTAAAATCCCTTTATTTAGAGAGTTTTGATATTGAGCATAATATCATTGTACTCACTGAAACGTGGCTCCGAAATAAATTTGATAAAGAAATTCATAATTCTGAAATAATATGCAGTAAATTTCAAATTTATAGACGTGATAGAGTGAGTAAAGAAGGTGGGGGAGTTTTGATTTCTGTCCCAACTCTTTCTTCTTCCGAAGAAATAATTCTTAACAATGATCAAAATATTGAATTTATTATTTTAGAATAATTTTTATAATTTGCTCTTATATTCCTCCTGCGTCAAACATTCAAATTTATGAACAACATGCAAACGCGATAAAATTTGTAGCTAATCAATCCAAACCTGTTGACTCCATAATTGTTCTTGGTGACTTTAATATTCCAAATATTAAATGGTGCGAAACTCCTGATTCATGCTTTTTAAGCCCATCAATAAGATCGGAAACATCTATTGAATTACTGGATGTTATTGCTGTTTTAGGACTATTCCAAATAAACAACATAGTAAGCAAGCTTGCAAATTACTTGATCTTGTATTTGTTGATCAACCTGAAGAATTTAATATTCTTCGCATTAATCCATTATTAACACTTGATGCTCTTGAAATAAGCGTATAGGTCGAAACAAAGCAATCATTACAATCCAATGGTTTTTGATTTTAGCAAAGCTGATTATTGCAAATTAAATCACCTACTTTGTTCTGAAAACTGGTTTGAATATATTCCTTACAATAAAGTATGCCCTTGTAATATTGGCATCATTTTGAATAAACTCTATGATGGCTTATTTAAATGTTTTAAGAAATCAATACCAATGACGATAAAAAAAAATTGCACGTGGACCGCCTTGGAATACAAAGCTTGAAAAATTTGAAAAACAAATATTATAGAAAATATAAAAAATCCGGTTTATCTACTGATTATATGAGATACTCCATATCAAGATCAGTTTACAATTCGGAAAATATCCAATGTTACAATAATTATCTTTTTAGGGTGAAAAGGAACTTTAAAAATAATCCAAAATATTTTTACCAGTTCGTAAATTCTAAGCGTCGAGTCTCTCGATATCCGTCCATGATGAAATTTGGAGATAAAGAATCCTCAAACGATGCAGATATTTGCGAAATGTTTGCTGCTTTCTTCTCATCCGCCTATTCTGATAAAAATTTACATTAACTTTCCAAATATCCATATCCAATTCCTGCTGCAACCTTAATAAATTGTCCAACATTAGATAAATCGATGGTACTGAAAGCCGTACAAAATCTAAAATATTCTGATAAATGTAGACCTGACGGTGTTCCAAGCTGTGTTCTTATAAAATGTTTACATTCTCTTATATCTCCAATAACTTACTTATTCAACATATCAATATTTAGTGGTTACTTTCCTGAAGTTTGGAGGAAATCTTATATTATACCTTTGTTTAAATCCGGAAGTAGATCCAATATTTCCAATTGTAGAGGTATTGCTAATTTAAGTGTTATTTCAAAACTTTTCGAAAAGATAGTTAGTGAAATCCTTTCACATCAAGTTGTATGTTATACTTCGCCATTTCTAAATGGATTTAGAAAAGGATGTTCCACTACTACAAAACTTTTGGAGTTTGTTACCTCAGTTATAACTTCATTTGATTCCGTTTTACAAACAGACGCGTTATACACAGATTTCAGTAAAGTTTTCGATAAAGTAAATCACGATATCCTATTGTTCAAATTGGATAAACTCGGATTTTCTCCTGTTTTCCTTAAATATTTTAAAAATAGATGCCAATGTGTATTATTTAGAGAATGTATATCAGAACCCCTTCCTAATTTATCCGGCGTTCCACAAGGTAATCATCTCGGCCCCTTATTATTTCTAGTATTTATAAATGATTTATCAGCTTGCATTAAGAATTCTGGAACATTAATGTATGCTGATGATGTAAAGCTATTCTAACTAACTAACTATTCCTATCAATGTTAACAATTCCTATCAATGGCAATCTTTATGATTGGTGTATGATGAATCTAATGGATCTGAATTTAAGAAAATGTAAACACATAATGTTCTACAGAAGAACTCCAGTACTCTGTAGATACACAATAAATGAATATCAACTTGACCTTTAATTCCCACGTTTGGCACATCGTTAATAAGGCAAAAGGAGTTCTAGGTTTCCTCAAGCGCTGGGGAAGAGAGTTTAATGATCCTTACGTTTCCAAGCAATTATTCACATCTCTTGTAAGACCAATCCTGGAATATGCTTTTGTGGTCTGGGATCCTCAATACGAAGTTCATATAAAGAAAATTGAATCGATCCAGAAAAAATTTCTCTTATTTTGTCTTCGTAATCTTCCACGGAATCCTAACATTAATTTACCACCATATTGTTACGAAATTGTACTAGAATTCAAATATAACGGTTTTAACGGCTGGTTTAAATCTTTCTCAATGCTTCTAGGCATTTCCGTTTATGTTAACAGCACTTAACATAGTTGTAAAAATTATTAACATAGTTCTAAACGTACAACATTGAATAAAAAGCTTTCACCATTGTTTTAAGTATGGCAACACTAAATGTTTAAGCTGCTAATATTAATAATAAGTAATAAAGCAGAATTATAAAAGAGGCTGATAGATGAATTCAAGCGGCGTAATATTGACATTGGAACTTACGAATTCGAGTATAAAGAAGAAATGGAAGTTTCTATCCGTGTAACAACAAGCATGGATTTATCCACAATGTTTGCTGCTTTGATGGAGCAATTTAAAGAAGTTAAAGAAGAAAATAAAATAATGGAAATGAAATTTCAAGAAACTTCTAAAACAAATAACGAGAAACTTCTTGCTGAAGTTAAAGAAGAAAATAAAATAATGGAAATGAAATTTCAAGAAACTTCTAAAGCTAATAACGAGAAAAATCTTGCTGAAGTTCAAGAAACTTCTAAAACAAATAACGAGAAACTTCTTGCTGAAGTTAAAGAAGAAGATAAAATAGTAGAAATGAAATTTCAAGAAACTTCTAAAGTAAATAACGAGAAACTTCTTGCTGAAGTTAAAGAAACTTCTAGAGCGACAGACGAGAAACTTCAACAAATTTCGGAAGTTATAAACAGCAGAGTGGATGGCATTGATAAAAGGGTGTCCGACCTAGAGAGCTGTCTAGATTTACAAGCCAAAGTCGTTGATAAAAAGCTGTCCGATTTAGAGAATGAAATATCCAAAGGTGATAAAAAGCTACATGATCTAGAAATAAAGATGAGTAATCTTCAATGCCAAGATGGACAGGTGCGAATTATTCCAGAATCCTCTGGTAGAATAAAGGCCCCTAGTTTTGATGGCACCGCACCATTTAATGTGTTCAAGTTCCAGTTTGATACGATTGCCATTAGAAATATGTGGAACGACGAAGAAAAAGCTATAGAGTTGATATTGAAAGCGTGCCAGCATGTAACAGAAACAGTTATGATGATATAATGGAGGCGCTACAACGTAAGTACGCTGATGAACATAAAAACGTACTATACCGAATGGAATTGCGTGGTAGAGTTCAGAAGCCCAATGAGACGCTACAAAACTTTGAGTTGGAAATCGAACGTTTGCTGCAGCTTACTTATCCAGAGGAAAACAGCCCGTTTTTGGACCATTTCAAGATAGAGGCATTTGTTAATGGCATTCGCGATCCTGAAATAAAACACGCGGTTTGTGCCACACCTAAACCATCATTTACTGAAACCGTCTCATTCGCACTGGCACAAGAAACGGCAAAAATAATTTCAAAGCCGCAAATATGCAAGGTGCGAAATGTTGAAGTTGAGAAATATAGTCGACGAATTAAAAAAGATTTTGGAGGCGTTTAATGAGAAGTAAAATAAAGCCAGAGTAAAATGTTATAACTGCAAAGTACCAAGAAAACGAACCAGATCTGCCTCGCTTCAAAGAAGTAACCAGCAGTCGAATCATCAATTATCACAAGAATCACCTTTAAAACTAAAACGAGCTAGCACTATGGGGCAAGAGCTAAACCCCACATCTGAGGGTCCACAATCTTCATATCCGTAATACAGCAGAAAAATAGTAATCTTACTGCTCCTGGGTACATCAACGGTCAGAAGCGCGTTTTTACTATAGACACCGGGACATCACAGTCTATCGTCAGGCCAGATTTAGTCAAGAAAACAATTGAACCATTATGTGGGGTAAGTCTGCGCACAGCTACTGGGGAGCCGGTCACTGTCTATGGTAAAGTAAATGTGAAATTAACCATTGCCAACGTTACCGTCAATCATGTATTCATTGTTGCCGATATTGTGGACGAAGTTATCATTGGTGCTGATTTCATGATTAGCCATGGCATTACTTTGGATATGGGATGAAAAGTTATAATTTGGCGAAATATGGAGATACGCCTTGACGTCGGATATGAAAATAGGTCTCAAGTAAGAAAGCTAGTTACCGTCCAGCATCAGAAGCTACCACCACAGTCAGAAACTTTAGTATGGGTTCGTATGGAGGGAGATTGTGAGGACAACAGTTTGTGGGTGGTAGAACCAGCAGAAATAACAAGTGATCTTTTAACAGCAAAAACCTTCGTTAGGCCCTCTTCAACAAATAATGAAAACTTTTCCCAAGAGCAAGATGACCTAAACGAACTTCATGAATTCGTACGCAGACGAATGAAAATGACCAGCGACAAAATAAAAGCCAGATACGATCGAGCAGCGAATTCTGAAGGATTTAACGAGGCCAGCTTGTACTGTTGTATAACCTACAACGTAAGAAAGAACTGTTCCCCAAACTACAAACCCATTGGGATGGACCATACAAGGTCATTAATAAATTAAACGACGTGGTGTACAGAATACGGAAAGAAAAGAGGCCGAGATTTAAAAGGAAGGACTAGGTACCTATGGGAGAAGTGATTCTGTGCCTATTCGGGACGAACAGGCTTAAGCGGGGGGCAGTGTTACGAAATTGTACTTGAATTCAAATATAACGGTTTTAACGGCTGGTTTAAATCTTTCTCAATGCTTCTAGGCATTTCCGTCTATGTTAACAGCAGTTAACATAGCTGTAAAAATTATTAACATAGTTCTAAACGTACAACATTGAATAAAAAGCTTTCACCATTGTTTTTAAGTATGGAAACACTAAATGTTTAAGCTGCTAACATTACATCAAAAGCTCTAGTTTGTCCGTTAAGAACATTGTAGAAAGAAATAGAGCTTTCAAGAAACATCTAGTAGGTAATACAGTGTATATAAATTGGCCGTGAGAACACCATTGAGTCAGTCTAATTGGAAGCGTCGTTAAGTAAAGACAAATTAACTGCCTTGGCTGTATAATCTTGTACATTATTCAAGTGTGTTGTATAAAGTGTGTAATTTAAGTGTGTGTTTATATTAGAAAGCAAGTGACTATTTAAACTGTTATTGTTGTACACTTTTTTTAAATAAAATAAAGAGTCGTTACAACTTTTAAACTACTAAACTGCTGTTATTTGCAATTAAAGTACAGGTTTATTTAAATGAAATAAAAGACCGTTTTTAAAAGGTAAAAACGTAACAATATGAAAGTCGATTGCAGCTTATTGATCTCCCTACTCTTGAAAGTATATTGATTTCTCATTAAATCTAATCCGCATTAAGAGGAGTATTTTTAACTTATTTTTATTTTAAATAATAAGTTTTTGTTATTAAATGATTATGAAAAATGTTTTATTGTAAATAGCTTTAGGAATAATATATATGCTAGCCTGTAAGAAAATGCAATTTCATTGGCTATTAAATAAATAAATATAGATGGGCAAACAAATATATCAATAACGTTTCAATACAGCTAATAAATTTCAATTTTGCCTGTTCTGTCACATTAAAATATTAATTAATAAAGCAATATATTTTTCATCCGTATACCAAATTGACATGAATTGACTAGAGTTTTCAGTTTTGAGGCCATTTTATTATGTTTTCAAAACGACCTATATGTATGTATTATATATCATTGAATAGGTAAATAAGTCTATTTTTATATTCTTTAAAAAAATATCATTTTGCAGAAAATGGGTTCGTAAAGCTTTTTAAATGATTCTGCGGGAATGAAAGATTGGTATTTATTTTTTACAGTACATAAATAATAGTGAAAATATTATGCTAATATGCCTTTTTTGTAATTTAAAAAAGTCTTTAAAAAAATTGATTTTTTCGTAAAATATACACTCCTACATGTGTTTTATGATTAAATATCGTCAAGAAATATGAAAAACTCGCGTGACATTTTTTTTGTAATCGATGAAACAGAAACTTTTTTTTTAATTTACTATTTTCGACTAATGCTGGATACGGGATGCAAATCTAAATCAATTTAAAATTTATTTATTGGCCATTTATGAAGTCTTGTCTTTCGAAAAATGTAAAATAATTTTCTTTTTTTATTAACAAAACTTTAAGTAAAAATGAAAGAATACTACTATATTTTTAAAAAAAATAGCCGTTTTTCATATTAATTTCAGAGTGCTGATTTTGAACATTTTTCACGTATAGAAGAATTATATAACAAAAAATACTTCCAGCATTACTATTTCGAAATATATTACAAATTTCAAAATATTAAAAAAAAATCCCTCATATATCACAGAAAAAAAATCAAAAATTTAAGCGTAAATATCTTTTTAACTGTAAGAGATAAATTAGGCAAATAAGCTTCTTCTTTTATCATGCCAAGCACTTTACAGAAATATAAAAACTTTGAATCGGACTAAATTTGTAGAAGTTACGTTTTTTTGAAACTTTTACGTACTCAGGGTAGTGAACTTTGACAACGTGTAGCATATCTCGTATTATTACAGGGTGACTACAAAGTGATTTTTCTGAAAGCTTAAGACAGCGTTACTAGAAACTTTGCCAAAAAACCATCATTTGAGAAAATGAAAATAATAATTTTGCTTTAAAAGTCATCAAAGTTATTATTTTTAATTTCAACTGATTCCGATAAGTTTTGATACACAGTTAAATATCCAATATTAGAAAACTGATTTTTACATAGTGTGTATAAAGAATGAATCAAAACTTTTTCAATGTATAAGTCGTACAAACTCTAGCTTTTATTTTACTTATTCGAATTACACATTATTTTCTGTGTAGGAGTCTTTGAGTCAACTGTGGACAAAAATTAATAAAACCAAAAATAAATCAATCATCAGAGTCCTATACAAGCATCATATTCATAAATGAACATCGGACTCAAATTAAAGAACAATACAAGAATACTTCGGTCATGTGACAGAACTTCATCGTGATTGGTCAATTATCTACTTAATATATGTCCTAGTGAAGAACCCTATAACACTATATTTCAAACAGAAGAAAAGTTACATAAAACATACAATGGGCGAATATCTACGTCATATATGCACATTCGTCAAAATATACATACGTAAAGAATACAAACCACAAACAATCATTATTCTGGCAACGCTAGCTTAGGTCCTCCTCTACAACTCTTCCATACATTTTAATTCGATCCCACCAGTATTTCCTTTTTTTTTAATACCAAAAATTTTGCGTTTGGCCACACCGCGCATCATATTCAAAGAAAGTATAATGAGTTTTGCAGATGCTTGAAGACAACAAATAAAAATAGTATGAGTAATAGGGTATTCATTTTACTCCACTTTTTCATTATTCTATTAATCAAATAGCTCGAAAATGCTGTTTTTAAATTATTCGAGTTATTCGAATAAATAATACATTTAAATTTTGTTCGTTTTTATAAATTTTTATCAAAAATATATCAAGCAATCTGTGTTGTTTTAGTGTTAATAAAAACAATTTTAAAAAATAATTTTAATAAAATGTTGAGATCACTTAGTTTACAAAAATTCGTTCAATTCCCTTTCTGAAATAGTCTTTCAAAAACAATGTGTAATCAAAATGTTAATCAATTTTTCTCTTTTGTTTTGTAAATACCATTGTTTCTCTTTTTTTTACTTATTTACTCAATATTGTGAGTATCACCTTAAATTATTAATGTTCGGATATTGTTATTTAAATTTATATTAAGTTCTTATTTCAATATTATAAAAAATTAAAAAAATACCATTAGAAAACCAAAGAAAAAAAAATGCCACAAAGTCCCCTCTTATAGATTTTCATACACTTAGGAAAATATATTTTTAATTTCATATTTGTAGATTCAATATTATAGAAAATTCAAAAAGTAGTATTAGAAGAACGAAAAAGTACCCTAAAGTCCCCCTCTTGAATTCTTACCCACATAGGACCAAGTATCTTCGTTTAGTATTATAAAAAAATTCTATAAGTACCATCAGAAGAAAAAGTTCCTTCTTATGAATTCTCATTCACTTATGACAATATATCTCTAATTTCACTATTATAGACAATTCAAAAAGTACCATGAGAAAAGAAGAACAAAAAGGTACCACAAAGTCCTCCTTGTAAATTCTTATCAAGTATCTTTAATTTCATGCTTCTGGGTCAATTATAATGAAAAATTCAAAAAGTACCATTAGAAGAACGAAAAGTACCACAAATTCCCCTATGGTGAATTTATATATCTATATATAAATATATATATATATATATATATATATGAGGTGTAAGTTTTTTTTATTTGTTTGTGTATCAATCACGTCTAAACTCATTGACTCATAGATATGTGAAAGATGAGGTTATAGGCTATGTTACATCTCGATTGGATGTTACGCCCAAAATTTTATGCCTACTTTTGAAAAAAGCTATTTTTTTAATTTTGCACGTTATTAATGAAGCTAATTACATGAAATTTAACCCACAGATAGTTCTTAAATGCCTTAAATGCATTTTTTTCAGTTTTACTTATGCCAATAAATCCTAAAACTTTTTCGTCCAATCCAGGGATTTGGGATTTTGTATTCCCGAAAAATCACTAAAATACTAAAAAATCCAGAACAAAAAGTATTTTAGAAGTGGAAGAATGTACCTAATACCTCTTTGTGAAAAATTTGAAATTTTTTTAAAGTTCAACTTCAGACTAGTATAACTTTTTATCGGATTCTTGTCAAAAGTGTAGTGGATTTTAGGATCTAAACCAGACCAAAAACTAGCGAAAAATTGGCTTTGACCTAAATATCTCTTAAACTAAAAGGGATAATCTACACTTGTAATCGTACTTTTTATACAGATTTACAAGGAGTATCTATATATAAAATTTCTTTTCTGTCATATCATTAATCAATTTTTGGCGATTAAAAAAAAAATGGCAACTTTGGTGCCTCACCTACTACTCCCTATTTTTATAGAGATTTTTGGGTACATTTTTATATCTGTTGGTACCGCGGTGCTACCACGGCTCATTTGATTTGATATGATTTGATTTATTTAAATAGCAACATAATTTTTTTATTATTTTAGAATAGTCGTTCTGAGGCTGAATCTCAAATATTCAGTAGTACTTAAAACCCATCTTTATAAGTTAACCTTTCCATTCCACCTTTCAAAGCAATAAAAATGCATGTTCTTCAAACAGTTTCAACTTTTCTATTTTAAAAACTTCAAGAAAAAATGTTATAATAAAAAAATGTTATAAAAAATCACCAAAAACCTTTCGGAAAATAATGTTTACATTGATGACATTTTTGTGGTATGCAGATGCCTGTTTAGCCTTTTTAAGGCTTTTAGCGTAAAAAATTTCGTTTTAGCTTCTTTTTTTATTTTTATTTTATTATTATTATTATTTTTTTTTTTTTTTTGATTTTTTCTTAAAAGGCCGAAATTTAGTATTTCAATAACAAAGAAAATTATTTCTTATTTACTATAACTAATTTTATATCCATTGAAGCATTTTTGTATATTTATTCGCACATAAAATCGAAATTATTTATATTTAATAAAAAATTTCGCCTGCGATGCTTCATTCTCAAATAATTTTGTGGAGTTACTAAATCGATAATTAAAATTATTTATTAATATACTTCATGAACAATAGAAGCTATTTATGAAGATAATTAAAAAAAGATCTTATTAATAAGAAAAATCACCTACAAATTTGGAAATGTTTAATCGAAAAAGAATTATAGGTCAAAAATGACGAAAAATCACTTCAAAACACTGGATAATTTTTCATACGAAATATAACTGCAATTTGTATGGGAATTATTTAGGCAATTTTTCATTGAATAATTTCGCTGGGTTTTATTTATAAATGTATTACAATTTCAAAAGCTAATGAAATCGAGAAAAAAGTTTCCAAATTAAAAAAAAAAAACTTTTTTCTGACCTTATTTTTTTTTTTAGCATTTAGCCTTTTTTGACCTTTTTTAAAATTCAGAAATTTTTTTAAAATAGAAATTCATTCTATACTGGTAGATAGTATGTATATTTTTCAACAAATAATATTAACAGATAATTAGCAGGAATTTAAAAATTTTACAATATTTTAAAATGGTAGTTGTCCTTGAATACAAAATATTTCCTGAAAATATATTTTTGAGAAAAACTTATTCAATTGTTCCGCCTTCGTAAAATATTTTTCCAAACAATAAAACACATTTTTTATTAAATATTTAATATACAGCACTAGACGGTGTAGAAGAAGAAAGATTTAAAAATTTATTATTTTTGGTCAAACTATCGCTGATAAAAAATGGACTAATTCAGTTTTTGTTTCCAGATACGTCGCAAGTTGTTTTAGGATTCTGTCTATTCCAAATTCGTTAGCGATCCTTCTAAATTATTTTTATAACAAAATAAAGAATTGTAAATAATTTCTTTGTGTCGAGTTGAATTAACAAATTTCAAATTTGCTACTTTACAAAAAATTTTATTTTTATTTAAAATTTTAGTACTTTAACTGCATATATATCAGAAAATAAGGCATAAAATTATATTTGAGAATATTGGCTGCGACTTTTTTCGACCTCTTAAAATATTTGAAAAAATGTGCGGTATATTAGTAATTTGATACGAATTAATTCAAAACTTTAAAATAATGGCTAAACATTTGATATGCAAATAATACATTAAGATAGGTGTGGTTATATCCTGCCACGCCTAATTTCAAGTATTCCCTTTTAATCAAATTTATTCAAATATGTCCGAAATTAAAAAAAAAAAAATAGTTTTTTTAGTATTTTTAGTATGGCAGTGATTCTACCTGCCCATTTTTAGTGGGAATGTTTACGGCATTATCTACTAATAGAATATAACATTTCAGTCTTATATTTTCAAAAGTTAATTTTTGTCGTTCTAAAACTGCAAAGTGTGATACTGTTGGTGGTTGGGGTATTATTCGTTTGTGCTGACGTTTGTAAAGCACAAAAATATTGGTCCTAGACCCACCTTTAATTGTACCAATCGACTTAGAATTACTTTTTTAGTCGATTTAACGATGTCTTTCTGGCTGGCTGGTTGTCCATGCCAACCTTGTGAACAAGGTAGAGGTCACAATTTTGAAGATATCTTGTTGAAACTGGGCACGAATAATTACTATGACACAAGGACGAAGCCTGTTGAAACTACTTATGATCAGTCGATTATTTCTCCTTGATAGCATACAAAAATCTTCTCGCAATAGGAATTAATAATCGTAAATCCTTTAAATATAGCAATATTTTAATTAAACTTGGTACAAGTAAAGTAAGTAAATTTCATGAAGATCGGTCCATAATTCACCATAGCCATCATATAAATTTTACTACAGCTCCCATATAAGGCCCACTTTGGGGCACCCAAAAGTGCATAAATTCATAAAAAAGGTAGTACTAAATTAATATTCTGTATATTTTACACTTAATACAAGTATTGGTTCACAACTGGCCATAGATCTAAGACTCCTCCTCGAATTTTTGAGCATATACCCAAAGGTATAGGGTATTATATGGTCGAACTTGACTGTCTTTAACTTGTTTATACACCACCATATGGGAAAGGTATAATGCGTTTGTGCTGATGTTTGTAATACTCAAAAATATTGATCGCAGACCCACCTTAATGTATACCAATCGGCTTAGAATCACTAGCTGAGTCGATTTAACCTTGTCTGTCCATGTAAACGGTGTAATCAAACCAAAGGTCGTAATTTTGAAGATAATTTAATGAAATTGGTTACATAAGCCTGATGTAACCTAAGGACGAACCCTATTAAAATTTTTTAAAATCGGTTCATTATTTCACCTAGGCCCTATACAAGTGGCCTCACGGAACAAAGGTTTTCGACCATAAATACCTAGATATAGCAATATTTCAACAAAACTCAGCACAAATAAGCTTTATATAAGCATAAATTTTCATGCCAAATTTCATGAAAATAGGTTTACAATTGACCATAGCTCCCATATAAAATCTCTTCCGAAAATCACTTCAAAGTGTACAAATCCCATACAAAAGTTAGTATAAAGTTATTATTTAAAAAAATAAGAGGAAGCCACAATGCTAAAATTTATGAGGATCTGTACATAACTATCCATAAGTCCCATATAAGTCCTACTTTCGTGAATCACTCTTTAGTGTAAAAGTTATATATAAATATTAGTAACAACATGATATAATGAATACGTATTTTTAACTTGGCTGAAACTAAATTTAATCCTTAATCAATTTTGTGGTATTACGTTTTTAAACAAATGGATTACAGATCTGAACTCACAAGACTTGAAACTGATAGAGTGCAATATTTGATCACAATAGGTTTTATTTTTTATTCATGATTGTTGATTAAAGTTCAAAAACTTAGAAGATGGGCTAAAAATTATTTAACTTTTTCCCATTTTTCTACACCTTTTCTTCGCGCATTTATATCAGTTGATGTCATTCCATCTTATTTATATAAAATAATCGAACTTTGTGGACCTTCTTTGTTATTGTGCAGACTTTCACCAGATACATACAGGGTAGTCGAATTTTGACGACAAAATTTTTTAATTTTTAAAATTTGTAGGTTTTTTTGGCAGGATCTATGCGCCCCTAAACGGAATAAAAATTTTGAAACAGGGATTGATACTTGTTTTAATTATACATATTATGCGCTATATATCGATGTGCTGATATGCACTAAATAGTCAACGCAATAGACAGTCTCAAGGTTTGAAAAACAAGAGCGAAGTTTTTTAAAAAAGTCAGTTTTTCCACGAGGAAATATGGAATAGCATGGATTAAAGTGTGAACTTAGATTTTTGTTATTTTACGTAATAAAATCCAAGGAGCATTAAAATAAATTCAATAAAAAAATTTTATGGACTTTTAGAAAATTGCGCAAAAAAGAACGGCGATAAATATAACAGATCGGGACCGTAAATTTAAGTCAAATATCGTTGATAGTTGAAAACAAGATACTCTTGTCGAATTTGAACATAATTGGCCTAGTTAGTAGGTGGTAAAGATTAACTGAAATGTGGAAGCGCATTAAAAAAATTCAAAAAATAAAAATTTTATGGACCAAAAAAATTTACATGGGTTGAAAAAGGATCACAATATTAAATAGCATTTCTTTGTAATAAACTTGAATAAAGTATAGAATATATGAAGAAATAACTTAGATGCGAATCCAATTTATCGGAAAATTTAAAAAACCGCATAAAGAAAATTTTTAGCATAAAGAAAATTTTTTAAAAATCCTGAAATATGTTTACAAGTGCCATAAAACTTTGAAAATATTGCTTTTATTGGAATAAGTCAGTAGGTTTTGATATTGCATTTAATTTTTACCAGAATTATACATAAACTTCTACATATGCAGTTTTTTAAATTTTGTATATGTTAAATTTTAAACCGTTATAGCTTTCCCACCTCCTGCATGAAATCATTAACGCGAACTGATTCTACATGCATTCGAGTCATTTTATATTTATAAAAATGCATTTTAATGTGCCATAAAAAAAATATTTTTTTTAATGTTTGATAATTCCCCATATATGTTCTATACATTACACTTAGTACAAGTATCGGTCCATAATTGGAAATAGGTCCCATTATGGACCCAATTTTGATGCACATACACAATGGTGTGTGGTATCATATGGCCAGCCTTTATCGATTATATTATTAGTAGTATGTTTATGTATGTTCTGGATCACTTTTTTCATACAAATGCATGTTCAATGGGCGTGGCATATTTGCTCCCGCCCACTTTTTTGTATTGACCAATCAGAAGCGAGGAGTTCCCGCCCACTTTTTGTATTGACCAATCAGAAGCGAGGAGTTCCCGCCCACTTTTTGTTGTTGTGAGAGTGAGAGAATAGTTAGTTTGTGTGAGAGAGAGAGAATAGTTAGTTTGTGTGAGAGTGAGAGAGAGAGAGAATAGTTAGTTGGTGTGAGAGTGAGAGAGAGAGAGAATAGTTAGTTGGTGTGAGAGTGAGAGGGAGAGTCCCGCCATTTTGTATTTTTGTTGTTTTGTATTGACCAATCCGAAGCGAGGAGTTCCCGCCATTTTGTAGATGATTGTAGAAAACCAGATTTTATATTGACCAATCAGAAGCAAGCTTTAAGTAGATAAAGAAGGGAAGTGTGGGTTGTGAGTTAGAGGGAATAGTTAGTTGGTGTGAGAGTGAGAGAGAGGGGAAAAGTAGCTTGTGAGAGTGAGAGGGAGAGGAAGTGTGGGTTGTGAGAGTGAGAGAGAGAGAGAAAATAGTTAGTTGATGCGAGAGGGTGTTGTCAGGTAGATTAGTATGTGTGTTAGGTTTTGAGTTTTGATTTTGTGGATGATAGAAGAAACCCAGTTTTAGTATAGAGAGAAAATGCTTGCCTGTTATGTTTTTAAAGATCAGTATGATTGAAATGTATGTTGTTTATGTTTTGCATCCCTGGTTAATAATGTGTTTGTAAGAGAAATGATTAGCATTTGCAGAAAGAGTTTTGTAACTTAAAAAAAAAGACAATGAGTTTTAGTTTCATTTATTTATTTTATTGATAAAAAATTTGTAATATGTTTCTATTAGATGTATTACATTATCTTTTTTTTAATTCAAATTTAATACAATCACACAAAATGTTTGATCTACAATCGCAAATGTTGCATATCGTAGGGCAGTTGATAAAATGTTTTCCATGAACAGAGGTAATTAACTCCATATTTTCATATTCGTCTACAAATTCCGTACCAGAAACAAGACCTATTCCCTACTTTGCGGTCTTCACAATTACGATAGAGTTCATTGAATCTATGGCTAAATATATTCATATTTTCACCGATTGCATTGTAAACTATTATCATAGCAGTTTATTCTTTACATTTTATACATACTCTATACTTTATGTCTTATAATTTATAGCTTACACATTATTCTCTATAGTATATACCTGATACTTTTACTCTATACTTTATACATTATATTATTTATACCCTATAACATATATTTTAAGCCCTACACTTTATACATTATTCTTTATGCCTTATACCTTGTACTTTATAATCTATAATTTATGATATATATTTTATATTCTATACTGTTTAATCTATACTTTATACCTTATACTTTATATCTTATACTTTTTATGCCTTATACCTTGTACTTTATAATCTATAATTTATGATATATATTTTATATTCTATACTGTTTACTCTATACTTTGTACCTTATACTTTATATCTTATACTTTTTATACCTTATACTTTATACCATATAATTTATACTCTTTACTTTATACTTTATATTTTTTACTTTATACCCTATACTTTACACCTTCTTCCTTATACTCTATACTATGTACTATTTCATATCTTATACATTATACTCTATACTTTATACCTTATATTCTTTATACCTTATACATTATGCGTTATACCTTATAATTTATACTCTATACCTTATACCTTAAATATTATACTCAACACTTTATACACTATACTTAATACCCTATACTTTATACCTTATACTTTATAATCTATATTTTATTCATAATATTTTATACATTATCTTTTATGCCTTTTACCTTATACTCTATACTTCATAACCTATACTTTACACTTTATTCTTTATACTTAATACTATATTTATTAATATTATATTTTATACTCAGTATCTTATATCTTATACTTTATACTCTATAATTTAGATTGATTGATAATTTATACCTTATACTTTATAATCTATACTTTATTCATAATTCTTTATGTCTTATATCTTATACCTTATACTTTATACTCTATACTTTGCACCTTATACTTTATACCTCATACATTATACTCTATGCTTTATACCTTATAAAGTTGTAAAAAAGTCACTAATAGAAAATCTAATGATCTACTCCAATTATCATTTAAGCTACAGTATACCATGAATATAATATTCCCCAGAGAATATGAACGTGTAAAGACATTTGATTGGTTGGATAAGAACCAATTGACTATGACGAGAATGTTTTATACCAGCAAAAGAGATAGAACGAGATGTTATTTTTGTGTGTTGAGAACATGTTGATCTGCCTATATCTGAGCAATTGAAAAGAATTACAATGATTTTCCTGAGGGTATAATCCTATCTGAAAAACAAATTTTATTACCATCACCAGCAAATATAATATTAGTACTAAAAATCAAAATCTCAATTCATATCATCCGGAATATGTGGAATATGAAATTGAATCACCACACCTAATTATATTTACTGCCGTGTCCAGAAAGTCTAAAAGAACTCTATACCAATTAATAGATTTTGAAAAATACATGTTTATAATTATTTTTTTTTTTCAATTCATATTGTTCTTACTTGTTTGTATATTCTTTATTTTTACATAAATATCTTTAATATTTTCTGTTAATTTTTTTCTTTTATACAAAATCTTTCGATTTCATAGTATGAATTATATTCTATCCCATATATGTGATTATTTAATAAAAGTTCATTATTTCTTTACTATCAATATTTCTTATAAATGATGAAATTAAAACATTAAACATTTTAAATTTACACTAAATGCCATGTTTTATTTTATTTTTTATTTTTATAATAGATACATACATATAAACACATTTTTTTTTTTTTTTTTGTTTCATTATTTTATATTCAGTATTCATTTGTATCACAAATTTAATTACGTTTACATCTCTTTCTAAACATAATATATTTTATAGTGGAGAATTAGACAAAGTTATGAACATATCTGGTAAAATTCAGTATATTATCAATAAATTAAAGGTCTTTTTAGTTTAGTTTGGAAATACGTTGTTGCTTGGAATCAGATAATAAAATATAAATGGTGTATTAAAATTTATATCAGTAAGAAATATATTCAATCATTATAACAAACCTTCACATCTAAATATTTCAAAAGTCACACTTAATTTTAATTACAATTAATTTCAATTATTTTAATATTTTTGTCTTTTGCAAACATACATTTACATTATTTTTCATCATTCCCTTAGACATCTAAAAGTACAGGGATGAAATATTATCCATAGACTTACTCTTACAATATTTATTCTTAATGAAAATAGAACATAAAACTAGAATACAAATCGAAATAACAAAAAGTGATATGTCTCCTGGCATAGTTTTAACCTTTAAATTCTTTATCAGTATGTGGTTTCTCAATATGTTTGATATTGTTTAAAATGTTTATAGTAACTGGTTTTACAACTCTAATATTTATTTTATTGTAATCTATCAGCCATGACGATGTTTGAATAGATGATTTTTGTTTTGAAGTAAAATATGCCGAAGAATATAAGGTGATTCCTTCATGTTCAGCAACACATCCTGATTGTAAAGTTAACAAACCTTTTGAAGGTAGCATTATCGAACTGCGATTATGATTATCACAGTCTACCCTTAGTGTAAATGTATCAGAAACAGCAAATAACCACTGATTTTCTGTTGATAATTTAATCCAAACACTTTTCTTTTCAACTTCTTTAAAATTACATTCAGCATGCCTCGACTGTTTTAGTGCTGAAATTTCACATGTTCGTTCAACAGCTGATTTCCATGAAAAATTATTTCTACAATTAAATTGGTCATCATTGTTTTTAGTACATGCATTAAGTTGTAATTGAGACATCAAAAAATACAAATTATTTGCAAAGTTATACACTATGTAATCATCATCTACCAAAGATATCACTGTACTATTGTCTACTTTAACTGGTAGTTGAATTATTTTGTAAACTTCAGAGCTATGATTGGTAACTAATGGTATTTCAGCTTGTATTAAAAATCGATTTTCTATCATAAATCCATTTACTTTAATAGAGTTAAAAATTTTCTTTAATTTAGTATCGGTGAGTTGTCCAGGAAAAATCAAATCATTTGGTAAGAATTATTCAATATGTAATAACTCGTCTTGTAATTGGTTAAATGTAAGAAGATCTGGATTAACATTTCCATGATTTATGTCAATTAATAGATTTGTAAAGGATGATTGAACTTTATTACAGTTATCTACTATTAAATGTAGTTGTCCTATCATAACTTGAAACAACCATTCTGCATTTGTTCTATTTTTATCTTCATCGATATTAATCAGCTTCAGTAGTTCATAAATTTTATTAAAGCTTGCATTTAATTCGTTACTAGTGTTTTTAATATGTTCTTTGTAGAATCTAAAACTGATATTTGTTGAATCATAAGCTCATTCAAATCTTGCTGGTTGTTAAAATAGTTTTTTATTTTTGTTTGCAGAGTTTGTTGATCTTTGTTAGTCACGTCTACTGAGAACATTTTCGATTTTAGAAATAAATTGTCTTGCTGCAATGAATAATATATTTTATCGAACCTTCGTTTCAGCAATTCACATATCTCTCTTTACCATATTTATTAATTAATAATTCATTTTGTATAACTTCTGTCATGATTTTTATTTTCTTAAGTTCATCGTGAAATTCATAGAAGTCATAGTAAATAAATAGATTTCATCTTGAATTAATCATGTTTATTGATCCTATATTATCAAAATATAATGCAGTATTTGATGGTATTTCTTGAACTTTAATATTATTATTATATTCTAACAATGCAGCATTTAGTCTTACAGTTGTCACGAGATGTGTCAAAAAGCGAAGTAAGTTATAATTTATAAAATTCATAATATTTAGTTATTGTTTATTTATTAAGCTTGATGTCTTATGTTTATATCTTTACTTTTGGAATATGCTATATCGTGATCTTTGCATGCAGCGTCCAAAAGGTTAATTCCTTTATCTCCTTTATAACTGATAACGAACTGGTTCTAATCTGCTTTATAACTGATTACGAACTGGTTCTGATCTGCTTTATATCTTTCATCACTTATTTACAATTGAATAAAATTATCGAATCCCTTTCTATATCGACCTTAATTAACTAGATCATCCTTACTAACAACAAAACATGTAGATTTTATTATTAACCAACTGTGTTGTAGGAATTAATTCTAATTTCATTTTCATGGCTTTTATATCTCGGATTTGGATTACTAGTGCGTGGACTTCGCATGTAATATTTATCCATAATCTTCGTAATATATTTCTTTTCCTCATTTAAATGAAAGCAGCGGCATGAAACTGCATTTCCATATCTTCTTTTGAACGATTGAATTTTCTGTAAAGATTCTTAAAAAATCATGTTCTCAAAACTCAACAAAAATACACCAATATCAAATATCTTGTAAGCTTCAGATCACTTAAATCACTATAAGCAAAAGCTAAAAAGTGAACCATCCCTAACACCATAGTAAATAAATGATTTTTCTTTTTTAATTTTATGTATCGTTAAAAGATTACATTTATACCTTTAAAATTACAGGAGATGAAATATTAGCCATAGACGTACTATTACAATATTTATTCTTAATGTAAATAGAACATAAAACTAGAATACAAATCGAAATAACAAAAAGTGATATGTCTCCTGACACAGTTTTAATCTTTAAATTCTTTAACTCAGTTTTAATTATATCAACATCAATATGTAGTTTATCAATATATTTGCTATTGTTTAAAATGTTTACAGTAACTGGTTTTATAACTCTAATATTAATTTTATTGTAATCTATCAATTTCAAGTGGTGGTTGTAAATCTCCAAAACTGTCAAAATATTCCTTATAGTTGTGATTTTTATAATATGCTACCCAATGTGTTCCAGATCCATGTTCATCATCTAAATTAACAATACCACATTCTTGAGTAAGTGGTTTTTTAGGTAAACCATCACACATGAAAACACCTCTAAAATATCTGAGTTGTCTTCCACATTTCTGTAGATCTATATCAGTTAGGGGACGATTGGGTAGATTTTTTAAAAGTTTTTTGAATTTGGTCTATAATACAATCCATATCCAGTTTTATAAGGTTTAAGATATAAACCTTTTCCCATAGCTATTGCTTCCATATTTTTATTATAACGTGTAGCTTCTGCTAGTTGTTCTTTTCCATTCTTTATACTGTTCACAGCTTTAACTATAGCTGATCCACCTGTAGCTAAACCTCCCAAAGCCGATAATGCTGTTAAAACAGGAAGTAGTGGTAGAAATCCACCAATTTTAGGTACTGGAATTACTCTTGGTATTTTTATATTAGCTCTCCTTTTGCTTTTAAAATTATTATGAATGACTTTTTGAGCAATTTTAACAGCGTCATGTATATTATCTGGTTTTTCTTTTTTCAAAAGTTTTAAGGTATTTCTAACAGTGTTGGTAAATAATTTTCTATTACAAACTTTTCTCATTCTTTTTTTTTCATTTTTTTTCTCGATTTACGATGTTTTTTAATATTTTTAATATTCTTCATACCTAATCCAAATTTCACTTTTGTCTTCATTGCATTCGTAACAAACCAAGCATTAGCTCGTTCTTTAAAATCACTATCTTTAGATTTTACTCGTTGTCAAGCTTTTCCAGCTAATATTTGATCAGCTTGATGTCGGCTATTTAAATCTTTTGATTGTGAGTATGCAATATCGTGTTCTTTACATGCAGTGTCTAATAAATTTATTCCTTTATCTCCTCTTGCTAAGCGTTCTTTAAGTTTTGTACCAGGTCTACAGAATTGATGACCAGGTAATAATGCAGTATTTGATGGTATTTCTTGAACTCTAATATTAGTATTATAATTTGAAAATGCAGCATTTAGTCTTACAGTTGTCACGAGATGTGTCAAAAAGCAAAGTAAGTTATAATTTATTAAATTCATAATATTTAGGTGTTGTTTATTTATTAAGCTTGATGTCTTATGTTTATATCTTTACTTTTGGAATATGCTATATCGTGATCTTCGCATGCAGCATTCAAAGGTTAATTCCTTTATCTACTCGTTCCAAATGTTTTTATAATTTTTATCCAGGACCGCAAAATTTGTAACCAGGAAGATGTATTTTGTGTGAGTAGACATAAAAATGTTAATTCTTTCTATTTACGTCAAACTTATACAAGAATCCCAAAACATTTAGTTATATATAATGCTAATAAGATTATTATATTTAAGCAAGTGAGACATATATATGGAGATCATGTGTTATGAATTATGAAAAGTTTCATAAAATCTGTCGAGAATGATGGAAGACAAGTATAGATTTCTGGTTGTAAGTAAAGATGATGATTTAAATAAATATTTAATTATCAGTATATTATTAGATATTAAACGTATTAGATCAGTATACACTACATCGATCTGACATCAGACCTGATATCAGCCCTGATATCAGATATCAGGTCTGGTATCAGATATCAGGGCTGATATCAGATATCAGGTCTGGTATCAGATATCAGGGCTGATATCAGATATCAGGGCTGATATCAGATATCAGGGCTGATATCAGATATCAGGGCTGATATCAGATATCAGGTCTGGTATCAGATATCAGGGCTGATATCAGATATCAGGGCTGATATCAGATATCAGGGCTGATATCAGATATCAGGGCTGATATCAGGTCTGATGTCAGATCGATGTAGTGTATACTGATCTAATACGTTTAATATCTAATAATATACTGATAATTAAATATTTATTTAAATCATCATCTTTACTTACAACCAGAAATCTATACTTGTCTTCCATCATTCTCGACAGATTTTATGAAACTTTTCATAATTCATAACACATGATCTCCATATATATGTCTCACTTGCTTAAATATAATAATCTTATTAGCATTATATATAACTAAATGTTTTGGGATTCTTGTATAAGTTTGACGTAAATAGAAAGAATTAACATTTTTATGTCTACTCACACAAAATACATCTTCCTGGTTACAAATTTTGCGGTCCTGGATAAAAATTATAAAAACATTTGGAACGAGTAGATAAAGGAATTAACCTTTGAATGCTGCATGCGAAGATCACGATATAGCATATTCCAAAAGTAAAGATATAAACATAAGACATCAAGCTTAATAAATAAACAACACCTAAATATTATGAATTTAATAAATTATAACTTACTTTGCTTTTTGACACATCTCGTGACAACTGTAAGACTAAATGCTGCATTTTCAAATTATAATACTAATATTAGAGTTCAAGAAATACCATCAAATACTGCATTATTACCTGGTCATCAATTCTGTAGACCTGGTACAAAACTTAAAGAACGCTTAGCAAGAGGAGATAAAGGAATAAATTTATTAGACACTGCATGTAAAGAACACGATATTGCATACTCACAATCAAAAGATTTAAATAGCCGACATCAAGCTGATCAAATATTAGCTGGAAAAGCTTGACAACGAGTAAAATCTAAAGATAGTGATTTTAAAGAACGAGCTAATGCTTGGTTTGTTACGAATGCAATGAAGACAAAAGTGAAATTTGGATTAGGTATGAAGAATATTAAAAATATTAAAAAACATCGTAAATCGAGAAAAAAAATGAAAAAAAAAGAATGAGAAAAGTTTGTAATAGAAAATTATTTACCAACACTGTTAGAAATACCTTAAAACTTTTGAAAAAAGAAAAACCAGATAATATACATGACGCTGTTAAAATTGCTCAAAAAGTCATTCATAATAATTTTAAAAGCAAAAGGAGAGCTAATATAAAAATACCAAGAGTAATTCCAGTACCTAAAATTGGTGGATTTCTACCACTACTTCCTGTTTTAACAGCATTATCGGCTTTGGGAGGTTTAGCTACAGGTGGATCAGCTATAGTTAAAGCTGTGAACAGTATAAAGAATGGAAAAGAACAACTAGCAGAAGCTACACGTTATAATAAAAATATGGAAGCAATAGCTATGGGAAAAGGTTTATATCTTAAACCTTATAAAACTGGATATGGATTGTATTATAGACCAAATTCAAAAAACTTTTAAAAAATCTACCCAATCGTCCCCTAACTGATATAGATCTACAGAAATGTGGAAGACAACTCAGATATTTTAGAGGTGTTTTCATGTGTGATGGTTTACCTAAAAAACCACTTACTCAAGAATGTGGTATTGTTAATTTAGATGATGAACATGGATCTGGAACACATTGGGTAGCATATTATAAAAATCACAACTATAAGGAATATTTTGACAGTTTTGGAGATTTACAACCACCACTTGAAATTGATAGATTACAATAAAATTAATATTAGAGTTATAAAACCAGTTACTGTAAACATTTTAAACAATAGCAAATATATTGATAAACTACATATTGATGTTGATATAATTAAAACTGAGTTAAAGAATTTAAAGATTAAAACTGTGTCAGGAGACATATCACTTTTTGTTATTTCGATTTGTATTCTAGTTTTATGTTCTATTTACATTAAGAATAAATATTGTAATAGTACGTCTATGGCTAATATTTCATCTCCTGTAATTTTAAAGGTATAAATGTAATCTTTTAACGATACATAAAATTAAAAAAGAAAAATCATTTATTTACTATGGTGTTAGGGATGGTTCACTTTTTAGCTTTTGCTTATAGTGATTTAAGTGATCTGAAGCTTACAAGATATTTGATATTGGTGTATTTTTGTTGAGTTTTGAGAACATGATTTTTTAAGAATCTTTACAGAAAATTCAATCGTTCAAAAGAAGATATGGAAATGCAGTTTCATGCCGCTGCTTTCATTTAAATGAGGAAAAGAAATATATTACGAAGATTATGGATAAATATTACATGCGAAGTCCACGCACTAGTAATCCAAATCCGAGATATAAAAGCCATGAAAATGAAATTAGAATTAATTCCTACAACACAGTTGGTTAATAATAAAATCTACATGTTTTGTTGTTAGTAAGGATGATCTAGTTAATTAAGGTCGATATAGAAAGGGATTCGATAATTTTATTCAATTGTAAATAAGTGATGAAAGATATAAAGCAGATCAGAACCAGTTCGTAATCAGTTATAAAGCAGATTAGAACCAGTTCGTTATCAGTTATAAAGGAGATAAAGGAATTAACCTTTTGGACGCTGCATGCAAAGATCACGATATAGCATATTCCAAAAGTAAAGATATAAACATAAGACATCAAGCTTAATAAATAAACAATAACTAAATATTATGAATTTTATAAATTATAACTTACTTCGCTTTTTGACACATCTCGTGACAACTGTAAGACTAAATGCTGCATTGTTAGAATATAATAATAATATTAAAGTTCAAGAAATACCATCAAATACTGCATTATATTTTGATAATATAGGATCAATAAACATGATTAATTCAAGATGAAATCTATTTATTTACTATGACTTCTATGAATTTCACGATGAACTTAAGAAAATAAAAATCATGACAGAAGTTATACAAAATGAATTATTAATTAATAAATATGGTAAAGAGAGATATGTGAATTGCTGAAACGAAGGTTCGATAAAATATATTATTCATTGCAGCAAGACAATTTATTTCTAAAATCGAAAATGTTCTCAGTAGACGTGACTAACAAAGATCAACAAACTCTGCAAACAAAAATAAAAAACTATTTTAACAACCAGCAAGATTTGAATGAGCTTATGATTCAACAAATATCAGTTTTAGATTCTACAAAGAACATATTAAAAACACTAGTAACGAATTAAATGCAAGCTTTAATAAAATTTATGAACTACTGAAGCTGATTAATATCGATGAAGATAAAAATAGAACAAATGCAGAATGGTTGTTTCAAGTTATGATAGGACAACTACATTTAATAGTAGATAACTGTAATAAAGTTCAATCATCCTTTACAAATCTATTAATTGACATAAATCATGGAAATGTTAATCCAGATCTTCTTACATTTAACCAATTACAAGACGAGTTATTACATATTGAATAATTCTTACCAAATGATTTGATTTTTCCTGGACAACTCACCGATACTAAATTAAAGAAAATTTTTAACTCTATTAAAGTAAATGGATTTATGATAGAAAATCGATTTTTAATACAAGCTGAAATACCATTAGTTACCAATCATAGCTCTGAAGTTTACAAAATAATTCAACTACCAGTTAAAGTAGACAATAGTACAGTGATATCTTTGGTAGATGATGATTACATAGTGTATAACTTTGCAAATAATTTGTATTTTTTGATGTCTCAATTACAACTTAATGCATGTACTAAAAACAATGATGACCAATTTAATTGTAGAAATAATTTTTCATGGAAATCAGCTGTTGAACGAACATGTGAAATTTCAGCACTAAAACAGTCGAGGCATGCTGAATGTAATTTTAAAGAAGTTGAAAAGAAAAGTGTTTGGATTAAATTATCAACAGAAAATCAGTGGTTATTTGCTGTTTCTGATACATTTACACTAAGGGTAGACTGTGATAATCATAATCGCAGTTCGATAATGCTACCTTCAAAAGGTTTGTTAACTTTACAATCAGGATGTGTTGCTGAACATGAAGGAATCACCTTATATTCTTCGGCATATTTTACTTCAAAACAAAAATCATCTATTCAAACATCGTCATGGCTGATAGATTACAATAAAATAAATATTAGAGTTGTAAAACCAGTTACTATAAACATTTTAAACAATATCAAACATATTGAGAAACCACATACTGATAAAGAATTTAAAGGTTAAAACTATGCCAGGAGACATATCACTTTTTGTTATTTCGATTTGTATTCTAGTTTTATGTTCTATTTTCATTAAGAATAAATATTGTAAGAGTAAGTCTATGGATAATATTTCATCCCTGTACTTTTAGATGTCTAAGGGAATGATGAAAAATAATGTAAATGTATGTTTGCAAAAGACAAAAATATTAAAATAATTGAAATTAATTGTAATTAAAATTAAGTGTGACTTTTGAAATATTTAGATGTGAAGGTTTGTTATAATGATTGAATATATTTCTTACTGATATAAATTTTAATACACCATTTATATTTTATTATCTGATTCCAAGCAACAACGTATTTCCAAACTAAACTAAAAAGACCTTTAATTTATTGATAATATACTGAATTTTACCAGATATGTTCATAACTTTGTCTAATTCTCCACTATAAAATATATTATTTTTATAAAGAGATGTAAACGTAATTAAATTTGTGATACAAATTAATACTTAATATAAAATAATTAAAAAAAAAAAAAAAAAAAAATGTGTTTATATGTATGTATCTATTATAAAAATAAAAAATAAAATAAAACATGGCATTTAGTGTAAATTTAAAATGTTTAATGTTTTAATTTCATCATTTATAAGAAATATTGATAGTAAAGAAATAATGAACTTTTATTAAATAATCACATATATGGGATAGAATATAATTCATACTATGAAATCGAAAGATTTTGTATAAAAGAAAAAAATTAACAGAAAATATTAAAGATATTTATGTAAAAATAAAGAATATACAAACAAGTAAGAACAATATGAATTGAAAAAAAAAAAATAATTATAAACATGTATTTTTCAAAATCTATTAATTGGTATAGAGTTCTTTTAGACTTTCTGGACACGGCAGTAAATATAATTAGGTGTGGTGATTCAATTTCATATTCCACATATTCCGGATGATATGAATTGAGATTTTGATTTTTAGTACTAATATTATATTTGCTGGTGATGGTAATAAAATTTGTTTTTCAGATAGGATTATACCCTCAGGAAAATCATTGTAATTCTTTTCAATTGCTCAGATATAGGCAGATCAACATGTTCTCAACACACAAAAATAACATCTCGTTCTATCTCTTTTGCTGGTATAAAACATTCTCGTCATAGTCAATTGGTTCTTATCCAACCAATCAAATGTCTTTACACGTTCATATTCTCTGGGGAATATTATATTCATGGTATACTGTAGCTTAAATGATAATTGGAG
The DNA here is from genome assembly GCA_932274085.1 of Protocalliphora azurea. Taxonomy (NCBI): domain Eukaryota; kingdom Metazoa; phylum Arthropoda; class Insecta; order Diptera; family Calliphoridae; genus Protocalliphora; species Protocalliphora azurea. Next base: position 56,010,015 of record OW026521.1, on the reverse strand, counting down.
TAGATCATTAGATTTTCTATTAGTGACTTTTTTACAACTTTATAAGGTATAAAGCATAGAGTATAATGTATGAGGTATAAAGTATAAGGTGCAAAGTATAGAGTATAAAGTATAAGGTATAAGATATAAGACATAAAGAATTATGAATAAAGTATAGATTATAAAGTATAAGGTATAAATTATCAATCAATCTAAATTATAGAGTATAAAGTATAAGATATAAGATACTGAGTATAAAATATAATATTAATAAATATAGTATTAAGTATAAAGAATAAAGTGTAAAGTATAGGTTATGAAGTATAGAGTATAAGGTAAAAGGCATAAAAGATAATGTATAAAATATTATGAATAAAATATAGATTATAAAGTATAAGGTATAAAGTATAGGGTATTAAGTATAGTGTATAAAGTGTTGAGTATAATATTTAAGGTATAAGGTATAGAGTATAAATTATAAGGTATAACGCATAATGTATAAGGTATAAAGAATATAAGGTATAAAGTATAGAGTATAATGTATAAGATATGAAATAGTACATAGTATAGAGTATAAGGAAGAAGGTGTAAAGTATAGGGTATAAAGTAAAAAATATAAAGTATAAAGTAAAGAGTATAAATTATATGGTATAAAGTATAAGGTATAAAAAGTATAAGATATAAAGTATAAGGTACAAAGTATAGAGTAAACAGTATAGAATATAAAATATATATCATAAATTATAGATTATAAAGTACAAGGTATAAGGCATAAAAAGTATAAGATATAAAGTATAAGGTATAAAGTATAGATTAAACAGTATAGAATATAAAATATATATCATAAATTATAGATTATAAAGTACAAGGTATAAGGCATAAAGAATAATGTATAAAGTGTAGGGCTTAAAATATATGTTATAGGGTATAAATAATATAATGTATAAAGTATAGAGTAAAAGTATCAGGTATATACTATAGAGAATAATGTGTAAGCTATAAATTATAAGACATAAAGTATAGAGTATGTATAAAATGTAAAGAATAAACTGCTATGATAATAGTTTACAATGCAATCGGTGAAAATATGAATATATTTAGCCATAGATTCAATGAACTCTATCGTAATTGTGAAGACCGCAAAGTAGGGAATAGGTCTTGTTTCTGGTACGGAATTTGTAGACGAATATGAAAATATGGAGTTAATTACCTCTGTTCATGGAAAACATTTTATCAACTGCCCTACGATATGCAACATTTGCGATTGTAGATCAAACATTTTGTGTGATTGTATTAAATTTGAATTAAAAAAAAGATAATGTAATACATCTAATAGAAACATATTACAAATTTTTTATCAATAAAATAAATAAATGAAACTAAAACTCATTGTCTTTTTTTTTAAGTTACAAAACTCTTTCTGCAAATGCTAATCATTTCTCTTACAAACACATTATTAACCAGGGATGCAAAACATAAACAACATACATTTCAATCATACTGATCTTTAAAAACATAACAGGCAAGCATTTTCTCTCTATACTAAAACTGGGTTTCTTCTATCATCCACAAAATCAAAACTCAAAACCTAACACACATACTAATCTACCTGACAACACCCTCTCGCATCAACTAACTATTTTCTCTCTCTCTCTCACTCTCACAACCCACACTTCCTCTCCCTCTCACTCTCACAAGCTACTTTTCCCCTCTCTCTCACTCTCACACCAACTAACTATTCCCTCTAACTCACAACCCACACTTCCCTTCTTTATCTACTTAAAGCTTGCTTCTGATTGGTCAATATAAAATCTGGTTTTCTACAATCATCTACAAAATGGCGGGAACTCCTCGCTTCGGATTGGTCAATACAAAACAACAAAAATACAAAATGGCGGGACTCTCCCTCTCACTCTCACACCAACTAACTATTCTCTCTCTCTCTCTCACTCTCACACCAACTAACTATTCTCTCTCTCTCTCACTCTCACACAAACTAACTATTCTCTCTCTCTCACACAAACTAACTATTCTCTCACTCTCACAACAACAAAAAGTGGGCGGGAACTCCTCGCTTCTGATTGGTCAATACAAAAAGTGGGCGGGAACTCCTCGCTTCTGATTGGTCAATACAAAAAAGTGGGCGGGAGCAAATATGCCACGCCCATTGAACATGCATTTGTATGAAAAAAGTGATCCAGAACATACATAAACATACTACTATTATTCTCACTTGTTTACGTGTGCAATTAAAGCATTCATAGATTCTAAGTTAATGATTTCAACTAATTTGGTTGTTTTTGCTTAATTTTTTATATGATTGCTAATGCCGTTCGTATTAAGTACTAAGATTCTCTTTTTTCAGCATTCTCTTTTTCAGCATATTCCTGATATTAATTTTATTTATGGAATACAATTTTTATTAAAGATATTGAAATGAAATTTTTCACCTGTAAATATTCAGATCTATTAGCAGAAATCTCGCAATTCCCAAAAACTTTAAAAAATTTTCAAAAGGTTTTTTTTACTTTTTTCACATATCTTCCCATCCAATATCGGGGAGCAAAAATTTTTATTAAAAAAATATAAAAATATTAAATCATGTAAAAGATATTAAAATTTTTTGATTCCAACTTTGCGATTTAAGAAATTAGGGCATAAATTGGAAATTTTCGTAAAAAATAAAAAAAAATTTATTATTTTTTTTTTTCACTCATAATATTTTTCGTTAAGTTATCTTTTAAAAAAATATAAATACTTCACAAGATTCTTAAGAAATTTTGTATATAACTAATTCTTTTTTAAATTTTAAGCAATAGATTTTTTTTAAACTTCAATTATAAGAAAAAGGCTATTATCTCTTATAAAGAAAATGATTTATTTTAGTAAATAAAATAAAACGAAACATTATAAATAAATAAATATTAAATATTTTACACAAATAAAATAAGTACTTCTTGTAAAAGTATCTTGCTGCTTTATTTCAATTTTATTCCTCTATATTACATTATTTTTTAATGTATTTTACTTAATTAATACTTAAGCTAAGTTCAGATTATACAAATATTTGACACGAAAAAATTTATCGTGCTTTCCCGCAATTTTTGTTGATTTTTTGTTCACATTACCCTCATTTATTTTACGTTTTTTGTTTGGTGAAACAATTATCAAATATCGTAAAATACGAGAAGAGAAAAAATATTTTAAGCCTGTTAAGATTAGATGCAAATTATTTACTCAAAATTATTTGATTAAACACACAACTACCATAAATTTATTTGACATCAAATATTAAATTAATTTATAGGAAAATCTTATTTTTATTTTGTTTTAATCATTTTGGAATAATTTTCTGAGAGAATTTCGAAATATGCGGATGTCAAGGTAATGTTTGTAGTGTTTTTATTTAATGTAAAACGAAAATGCTATTTATTTTAAATACAAATATTTATAAAATTTACAAAGTATAATATTTAATACGCACATTAATAAAAATTACTTTAAACAAGTTAGAACGCTAAATATTCAGCGCTATATTTACCGATAAGTAATAAAATTTACGCTGTAAAGTATGCTTTCGTATTTTTACATTTATACCTAACCTAAGTTCACATTACGCTAATATTTGAAGATTTTTTAAAATACTTGCTTTGCCTTATGTGAACACCAAATATTTTTACCATTCAAACAAGATAACAGCTGATTTTGGACAAATAAAACATGTGTGTACACAACTTATAAAATCTTTGTCACAGTTTTGAGCGAATTTTTGTTTGATCTTACAAAATAAATGTAAGATTAAACAGCGGCAAATAACAGCTGATGCGTTGAACAGCTTGAGTTGAAAAAATTATTGTTGTACATACATAAACTTTAAATAAACAAATAAAGATATGAACAATTTATATTTTATCTATTAAAATATAATTTTTGAAATAAAAATTTTAATATATTACTTTTTTTTGTTATTTAATCATCTTATACTTTTCATTTCTTTATACAATTGAAAGTGGTGTGCGAAGAAGACAGCGTTGTTTTGTGAAGTGTTTTGTAAATGAAGTGAAGAGGAAACAAGGTTGCTCTTGCGTATAAACGTAAATTAATTATAAAAATATTATATATATATATATATATATATATATATATATATGTATATATATACATATATATATATATATATATATATATATATATATATATATTTAAAGCAATTTTTATTAATGTGGAATATGCTTCCGTGGTCTGGGATCCTTAATACGAAGTTCATATAAAGGAAATTGAATCGGTACAGAAACAATTTCTCTTATTTTGTCTTCATAATCTTCCATGAAATTCTAATATTAATTTACCATCATATGAAAGTCAATTACAGCTTATTGATATCCTTACTCTTGAAAGAAGGAGAAAATATATGAACATGTCATTTGAAATTAATTTATTAAACGGTTGAATTAATTCTAAGATCGAATACGTAGTCCCAAATCGTCCAACTATACTCCTTTAAAAATCAAATATTTTCGAACCAATTATACCAACTTTGATCCCATGAGATGTATATGCAATCAATTCAACAGTTTTTATTGTGCATATATTTCTCAGTAAATCCAATCCGCATTTGAACTTAGTTAAGTAATAAGACTTTATTATTGAATGATTCTGAAAAACATTTTAATGTAAATAGTTTTAAGAATAATATATATGCTAGCCTGTAGAAGTTGTAATTTCATTGGCTATTATTAAATTAATAAAATAAAAAAAAATAATTGATTTCAAATAAATATATGGTTGTTTTATGTTTAATCAAATAATTTTGAGTAAATAATTTGCGTCTAATCTGAACAGGCTTGAAATATGTTTCCCCTTTACGTATTTTACAGATGTATCATTAAGCAAAAATCGTCAAGTAAATAAATGCTCGTAATATGAACAAAAAATTAACTTTGTATTTGGTTGCAAAAATTGCGGGAAAACACGAATATTTGCGTAATCTGAAAAACATAATATACAACAACACTAGAAGTCATTGCAATGCTTTTTATATATGTTGTGTGTGTATACATTGAATAATTTTTTTCCGATTTTTGCCTATAACTACAAGAGATTTGTACAAAAACAAATTCCGAAGCTTATATAGAAGCTTCATAAAATGCGTTTTAACTTCTAAGTTACTAATGAAACGATTTTGTTCATTTCTTCCAAAAAAAAACATTCCAAAAGATGATTCCGAATTTTCTGTGTAAAAACGAAGTCGCTATTTTACATAGGGTCTTAGAAAAGGCGAAAACAATTACGTTTTTACAGGCCTTTTAGGCGATATCACGGCCATTAATGGACCGATTTTAATTTTACTGGTGATTTTTACTAGTGTCATTCTAGGGAATATTCTCTACGGACATGGTTATATCGACTTCCTTATCAATAAGGATCCAGAAAATATATACTTCTTGGGGTCTTAAACGAATATTGCAGAAATTACAAACGGAGTGACAAACTTATATTTATATACCATTTACACCTGTGGTGAAGGGTAAAAAATATATATTTAACATATTTAAAAGTAATTTACGTTTCCTTCGTCTTAACAAATCAACACGCTATTTTTGCTGAAAGACTTTCAGCTGTATAAAAAATAACAGTTATTATTATGACTCATTTTATTATATTTATTTTTAATAAATAAAATATAAATTGATCACTTCTTTTGGCTTAAACTGAATGTTCTGACTCAGCTCCTATTTTTTTTTTTTTTTTTTTTTTTGTTTAAGTTTTCATCATTGATAGTACTTTTAACGCTGAAAATAATAATGTGGTTTCGTTTTCGATGGCCATTGAAAAACGTAATTTCCTAAGAAACTCATATTAAAAAATTGTTGTCATTAAAAATTGATTAAATAGGAAAACTTATCTAAGCGAAGCCGCCTTTAGACATACCACAGAGTTAAAAATTCTTCTGCCCGGCCGAAAGCCGGCTGTTAAGAAAAAAACTGTTCACCAAAAAAAAAAAAATTTTTTTTTGCTATGCAGGAGAAATGACAAAATATTAAAAAAAATATGTTAAAGGAACTTTTGCAAAAAATTATTTTTCTTTTTATAAATTCGCATTCAAGAACTTTCAAACATACCTAAATGTTTGCAATCAGATAAACAGTATAGGAAATGTGTACTATATTTTAACTGATTTAGGGTGTTCAATGAGTACACTTCTTTTTTGTCAATTTAAAAACAACATTTTTTCAACTCAAGCCGTCCAACGCATCAACTGTTGTGTGCTTAAAATAGTGGAAAATATTATACGACTTATGTTCACACAATATTCACACTAGCGGTATTTTTAGGTAAGAGCAAATAGTTTTGTATGTCCAAAATGAGCTGCTATCTTTTTTGAATCGTAAAAATATTTCATGTTCATATTACTCAAAGCAAATATTTGCAAAAATCGTCTAATATTAGCGTAGTGTGGGCTTAGCTTTACTAAATTAAACAAGTATCTGGAAAATATTTAAAATTGCTTCGTAAAATATATGTATGTATGAATACAACCAGAGAGTAGTCTTTTTAAACCCCCAGTTTTATTTTGGAAGTTATAACATATTTTATTTCAATCTAATAACCATTTCGACAAATCTAAAATATAAAAATGACAAAAATAAAGTTGATTTAAAATTTCATGTGAAATGACTTGTAAGTATATTTGTTAAACCTGAGATTAAGAAGTAGCTAAATATCTGAGATTAATGTTCCTCTCAGATAACGTTCTAGTTATACTCTATGTCAGGGGTTCTCACAATATCTTGCTTCGCGACCCCTTTCAACATGGAAGAGGGAACCACTGCAACTTTGACTAGTTTAAAAATCAGATAAAATGTTAAATAAAGATAAAATAATTTCAAAAAATTATATTAATAATTGCGACATTGTTTTTGTTTCATGGGATCTAATATCATTCTCTGCGTACACAAAAGATTCATTGTTTTGATGGACAAAAGAGCGAAAAAGATATTTTCATAAAAATTTTAAAGCTTTCATCAACAAACATGAAAATTGTTTTAATCAGAGCCAGCAAGTGCATAAACTTTGCTATAATTCAACTATTTAAAATGCTTTTAAATCTGTTGATTCATAGTTAAATTTAACACATGAATTACATTTAACTTTTTTTGAAATTTATCGATATTCATATTAAAGGATTTTTCCGTATTTAAATTATAAAGCAATATACATATATATATATATAAGCAATTTTTATTTTTATAGTCCGCAAACTTCTTTGCGAAATAAAAGTTTTAACAATCTTTACTTTACTGTGAAAGTTCTTGGCATAACGTAATTATAAAAAATAAAAATAGGGTTTCATAAGAAAAATCGATAGTTTATTAATCAACTTTAGGTGAATTATTTTTCTTTTTAACTAGTTGTCACATCGTAAAGTTTTCTATATATAGTGTCATTGGTGCTGTATAATTACTTTGTACTTTCTTTATTTGATCATTGTTGCCTTTATCAAGCATAATATATATTCAATAGAAGCTCGGGTTCCTTCATTAGTTTTTCTTTCAGCTAGTGCTAGTTGATTCTGAAAAGAACTAATTTTAGTTTGGGGATGTTTTGTAAAAAGATATCTTTCTATTTTTAAATAGTTTCATGCTTTCATTGGAATTTTTATTTAAACTTCTGCATAATATTTACATAAAAAAATTATGTATTCAAGAATATATTTCAGGATCTCTTCGCGACCCCCACGAATATCCTTACGGACCCTCATTTGAGAACCGTTGCTCTATGTGTTAAACTTTAGCAACTACCATGTTTAGAGTAATGTTAATCTTTCAGTGATATTAGGTGTTGAAAATTTTTGATATAGGGTTCTCACAAGCAACATCTTGACGACACCCTTGAGACATTACAACTCGAGCACGATCCACCACTATTGTGATGTAATAAGTAAATACTAGGGTATTCATTTGAATAATGTTCATTCGAATTATTTCAACAATTTATTATGAATAATTATTCGAAGAAATCAAAAATGGTATTCGTCTTATAACGAAATTTAGCAAATTTTGTTAACACTAATCAGCGTTATTCTACGATTTTTAGCTTTAAAGATATAGCTTACAAAAATTTAATTTTCCTAAAATATTGAATTAATTTTCAACAGTTTTTCCAACTCTCTTGGAAATTTTAATATTATATGTATTATACTTAAGTTGTTTTATTAAATGTCTACAGATTTTAGGCCATCCACCTAAATATAATTTACTTAATTTTATTTTGCTACAATTATTCGAATAATGTCAAATACGTTATTGAATAATTCGAGCAAACTGAAATGTCTTATTCGAATTATTCGTTTTATTTGAACATTATAGAAACAGAATAATTTGAATATCCTAGTAAATACCAAGCTAAAAGTTTAAAATGTGAATATGTTTGATTCAAATATATTTTCTAACATTATTCAAACATAGATCAACCGTTTGCATTTTAAGTTTGAAAATATAAAGTGTTATTCTCAAATATTTCTGAAATTTAAAATTAAATACAAAGAAGTAACAGATTTTTCAATCTGTGAATAAATTTCACACTTCTTGTTGGGCAATTTATAATTTATTCTCAAACTATTTACATTTGAAAAGAAGTTAAATATCATCCTCCACTTGAAATTAAGTTATTGAAAAAATATAAAATGTAAAAATTTTCTATTACAGTGCTGTTAATCTACCTGTACATCTTCCCATTTGGAACTAAGAATATGTCACATTTTAAGGATAACTAACTAAAAGTGGAATAAATGTTTTAATTACTCATACATCCCATATTGTACAATAATTTTAAAATTAATAATTTTTTTTTTAAATACCGGCACAATTAGTTCAATAAATCCCATTAGTGAACACTAAGTTCTCTGTGTTCTCTTGTGCAAATAAAAATTATTAACAAATACAGTAGGGATCGCCCAATAACACCCGTTAAAGGCTTATCGTTCTCGTTATACAATCTTGCTTATTTTTGACCCCAATATGAGTTGACAAAATTATTTAATTTGATTGTCGCTAGCTTCCTCAAACGCCCCATTCCTCTATTCGAGAACCGTTGATATAGGATTTTAAAAATACGTGAATATTTAATTTACCGTTTTCCGGGAAAATTCAAAAAAAAACCCGCGAAATCCTGATAACATTTTGCTGGGCAATCTCGGGATTTCACGAAACCCAAACCCTAAGCATATCTTGAGATGATTCATTCGATTTTGTTGCTTTAAAATTTTCTCTATATATACTCATACAGTGGCAGAATTAGCGACAAGTTCACCATAACTCAAGAACGGTGTGTACGATTTATATTAATGATACACCAAAAGATGCGTACTAAAATCTCTTAAAGGATCTCCAGCATAATTTTTTATATGCCCAATATTTTCGGAGTTATTTAGAAAATAGTGAAAACGGCAAAAATGTTTCTGTTTTTTATCTTAACCATAAATCTTTTAGTGCTACGAAAAAAAATAATAAAATATGCACAAATCTTAATGTTATTTACAGTTAAGTGCAAATACACAAGCATACCTACATACAATTAAGTGGAGATTAGGGTTTTTATCCCGAGAACTCCAACGACGAATTTACCGGGTATTTTGCCAATTTTTCACTTCCCGATTCCTGGAATTTTTTGTTGGAAACCCGGGAATTAAAAACGAAAAAAATTTGCATTTTTACCATTTTTAAAAATAAAAAATTGTATAAAAAATATTGATTGATTGCAATCAAGCGAATTAGATGATTACATTGCTTTACATCCAGTTCGAAATAATAAACTCTAAAGATTTTATTAAAATACTAGAAAAAATAATTTACGAAATGGTAACACTACTTAAATATTTGAAAATTTTTGCTATTAGAATACGAAACATAGTAAATCTCGCTAATGTTAGATGAGTACATCACGACAGTTTTGTAAGACATCGATTTTTTATTTTGATCTTTCACTTTTAAAAGTTTGTGCACATTAGTTTCATATATTTAAGACTAAACAATTATTATTATTTGTGTGCTTGCAGGACTCACTTGGGGTTCAAGTGAAATTTCAAAAAAATTATTCTTACTTATGGTTTATGTGATGAACGTTTTTCAGGATTTTTTATTTAAGTTTTTATTGTCTATGCTCAATTGCATGATACTTAAATAATAAAAGATTTTTAGTTTTTACAAAGTAGATATATATATATATATATATATATATATATATATATATATATATATATATTAATATAACAATGAATTTCGGAAAAAGCATTTTCAAAATGTTAAATTTAAAATGTCATTTAAAACAATTTTTCGTAAAAAGTTTTTCTCTAAAATGTATTTTAAATTTAAAATTTGTTTGTAAATTCGTACAATGTACATTTTATTTGTTACCCAACAGAAATATTTATTATAAACTATTTTCAATATCTATTATAATTTCTATTATTGTAGAATTAGAACAAATTCCCTCTTCCAATATATATTATTATTTAAAAGTAAATTATATATATATAATTATATATAGATTTATTTTATTAACGCATTCCCGGGAATTCGAGAAAAATACAATATTATTTAAAAATCATGAAAAATAAACAAATATACATATACATATATATACATATATATATATATATATATATATATATATATATATATATACTGCCTGCCACTTGAATAAGGAATTACATTTTGTTAACTTTAATTAAGTATTTCTCCTAAACTAAAGTTCAGAAAATAATAATTTTTTGCTCAACCAAATTTCAAAATGCTAGAACATAATAACTTTCCTTTTTATAACCTAAAATTTAAAAATAAATTACAGTTTTCTTACCTTTAAAACATTCCTTATTAAAGTGACACACGAAGTAGTACCACAGAAATACATGTCTTTAAATAAATGCATAATTTTAGTATAACAAAATATGTATATTTTTTATTTCTTCAGGAAACTAAAGCCAACACTTTGAAATTTGGTTGCGCAAAAAATTATTTTTTTCTGAACTTTAGTTTAGGAGAAATACTTAATTAAAATTAACAAAATGTAATTCCTTATTCAAGTGGCAGGCAGTGTATATATATATATATATATATATATATATATATATATATATTTTTATTTTTCATGATTTTTAAATAATATTGTATTTTTCTCGAATACCCGGGAATTCCCTGGAATGCGTTAATAAAATCTAGATTCCCAGGAGTTGAAAGACGTCGGGAAATTAAAAACCCTAGTGGAGATACACTGGTGGCCAAATAAATTTTTTTCTTCAAACAATAATAGGTGGGCTAGATGCCCGATTTTGGCAATTAAAATACCAAAAGATGCATACAAAAATTACCTTCAAACTTTTTTTACATCAATATTTTCGGAGTTAATGACCAAAATTCTTATAATTTTACATGAAAAGTTTATATTTCTTATCAATACGTGATACAAAAAAAAGTTAAATTCTTATTTATCATGTCAAATTCCATTTAATCCACCTATTTGTGTTTAAAATAGAATTTAAACATTTTTTGTACTCCAGTGTGTCTTCACTTAATTGTAAGTATAAATGGGTACATTCACTCAATGTGAATAAAATCAAGACTTGTGAATCAATTTTATTAATGTATTGTATTAATGTAATGTAATATTAATTAATGTGACTTATTTTATTCATAGTCTTATCAGTTTTATTATAAAGAATTAAAAACTGCACATTCTTGCCGATTTGATTTCTTAAAAGAATTTTTCAGAAAAAATTCTTTATTTTTGCATGAAAAATTGTCTTCTTCTCGACACCAATTTCTGAATAGCCCCGAAACTGTTGGGCAGATAAAAAAGAATGTTAAGGTGACTTAACATATTTCTTTATTCATGCCTTTGGCTCATGAATATGTATTAATTTTTGAGTAATTTTCAGATCTTTGTGTAAAAATCACAAATTAAAAAAAAACAGAAAATCCTTTAACGAAAATATAAAAATAAAAATTGCAGTTTTTAATTAAAATCTAAGAAAATAACGAAATTGTGAAGAAAATATTTGTTATTGTGGCAATTCCCTGTCAAACAGAAAATCCCATAGGAAACCACAACGATTCTCCACAATGTTTATGTGTGTATTCCCAGCCAAGCGGGAAAATACTTTTCTCAAACCCACTCAAAAATATAAATTTGAGAAGGTACGCAGGTAGTCAGTAAAATTGCAATAGAAATTCAATATATCCACAAAACAATCGCGTCGAAGATTTGAAATGTCCAATGGGAAACCCGCAAATGTCTCGCCCGTTTTATAAACACAACAATTATTTATTTTATTGCAACATTGGCAATAACAACAATAATTTGCGGGCCTGTGTGAGAGAGAGAGAGAGAGAGTACGTGTGCCTTTATAATGTTATACTATGTCTCAGTATTCTCACTTATTTAATAGACGATCGATCTTTTCGAATACATACAATTGGTTGGTTATTCCATAGGAAATTATATTATATACACACATGCATATGCTAGTTACAAGTATAAGAGCAGAACATTAAGTGTGATCATAAATGTTTTTGGAATTTTCAGTGTGATAATTGCATTCGGAAATTTGACTTTTCAGCCATGTTATTATGGTTGTCATTGTTAAAATGCAGATTTAATAATTTTAATCCAATAAGCTTATAGGGATTTTATACGATTGTCAAACTTGATTAAGAAGTTAAAAGATCGATTAGGGACAATTGAATAACAATTAACAATTGTAAGATTCTCAATGTTATCAATAAATAAAATGATAATTATATGAAATTTCAAAATTTTATTTGTCAAAAATATTAATTTATATTGTATGCATATAACAAGGCATTCCAAATTTCCAAATTTCATCAAATTTAACCACAAATAAAATATATTTAAGTATTAGTCTTATAGTCAAGGATCGGACCACAATAACCATGGATGGCTTCCATGGGCAATACCAATTCAAAATTATATTCGTGCATTAAAGTGATTTAACAAGGCAAAACTTGTATCATTGCAACTTTCTTACACTTTTTCAATATTTTTATTAAGATTTTATTAATTTTTTTTGGCATATTTTTATTATCTAAACATGTAATTGTATATTATTCGGACATCTTTTGACATATATTGAATTTTAAAGTATCATTGGAAATTTATTCTGTTACTATTAAAAACTATAAGTAAATAACCCTTTAAAAGCAAAAGGTTCAATTTTATACATTTGCTTCCAAAACGATAAATCAGAAATTTTTGCAAATAAGTTATATGGAATTATGTATTATACTTAAATATAAATGAATTTATGAAAAATATAATAATTTTTTAAAAAACACGGTCATAATCGAATAAAAGAAATTCTTTGAAGTTTAGTCGCTATTTTACACGAATTTATAGCTTTTTTTGACAAAATGCGTCTTGTGACATTTATCTTAACTAACTATTTATTTACCATAAAAATTAAATTAACCTATTATGGTGATCCCAAAATATTAAGTTTGTTACTAAAGGGTTATATGAACATATAACAATAGTACTGAATAGGACCAATGATGCTCTAAAATCTAAATTACAATGGAAAATGGATGAAATCTTCAAACTATAATAAAAGAGTATTTAAAAAAAAATGCATGGAAATTTTACTAAAATCTTCATTTCACGGGAGTTAAAACTAATTAAAAAAATGTTTATTACGTATTAGTCGACCTGTGTCTATTATATATTGTAATTGTTTGACAAAAAGTTAAAAATTGTTTATCTTATAACATTTGCAATATTTTTTGCATTCACACTTTATTATAAATATTACGTAAAAATACAAAATTTTTATTTTCACACAAGTTTTTGAAGTTCTATATAAAAGTAAAAAATACCTGTTTTTAGACCGATTTAAAAAAAATATTTCTACAAAAAATATTTTGACAAAAAATGCGCAATTATGTTTCTAAATACCTATGTTTAAACACTCCATTATAAAAACTATTTTTTCAAAAAATATACACTAGAAAAAGTTTTCATTTTTTACCACTGTGATTAAAAATTTCAAAAAATCTTTGACTTTGATAATGATGCTTTATTTTACCTAGAATCAATTAATTTTTCCAAAATATTAATTTTCAATTCTCAATTTCACCCCTCTGTGCAACGTAAAAATTAAAATTGTGAGCAAGTAAAAAATTTTTTATCAATTATAACTGTGACAAGAAGACGAAAACTTAGATTTGTTAAAAATAACCGTTACTTAAAGACGTGGTAAAGTTTTTTTTTCTTTTTTTTTTTTTTTTTTTTGTTTGCTTACAAAAGTAAATCTTCAGAAAATCCCGATAAACTTCGAATAATTTTTTGTGAGAGAGAAGTGGAATTACCTTGTTTTTCGTTCGTAATTTCTCGCCGGTCTGAACAAGGCTTAACATGAAGTGATGGTTACGATTTTAGCCCACTTTTCTTGTAACTTTTTTTTATCTTAATTTTATTTTTCTAGATAAGAGATTTCAATTATTTTATTACTTTAGTATATTTCCCATAGTGTACTAAATACATTGCTTTCAAGACTCGAAGTATTACACCTATTATTTACATGAAATTGTCACTTAAAAAAAAAAATACTTACAAGTACTAAGAGACAAGAAAGTAGCTTACATTGGAATATATTAAAAGAAACGTTTAAAAAAGAAATGCATTTATAGTTTAAATAAAATTGTATTAAATGTTGACCATTTAAACGCAAGCATTTCGCATATAAATGATTAAAAACTTCTTTAATTCAAATATTCGACAACTTATAATTACCGCTGAAAATTCGAATAAATTTTGGTGCGGAAATTGAGTGAAACATTGATACTCCTAGAATTATGATCAATAATCATCAAAAGCGTCGAAAAATATATGAAATATTTAGATATCTAAATAAAAATTTAGAAAAATTATTAATATAACTGATAACAATGTGCGAATTTTTGAACATTTTTTCGCCAAATGGTCACACTAAAGTGGCCTTACTTTACTTAAATTTATTTTATAAATAAAATGTAAATTATAAATGAATTTTTTCAAAACGAATTTGACTTTTTCAAAATATCTCAAAGTGGGCCAACTTGTTGCCACTTAGTATATTTTTATAAATGACGTTTTCATGCAAGCAGTAGCTTCAGTACTTCGAGCATTGGCTGCAATGCATTGAAAGAATTGAAAACTTTTTTCTAGATAGAAAAAATAGAGCCAAAAAAGGTTGTACGAAAGGGGAAGCTAAAATCTTGACCATCCAATACTAGTCAGATATATATTTTTTAGTTAGATTTTGCAAGAGAACGTTTTCGTACTAAAAATTTCTTTATACAGCCTATATACATATTTTCATGTTGTACTCGTATAGCCAACACTTTTTTTGGTTCAGTTCATTTTATGATATAATGAACTAAAAGTGATCGTTTCCCTCAAGTTCGTTTGTATTTTATTGTTTTTCTGAAAACTTTTGACAAAAAGCTAATGATTTGTATTTAAATTATTTATATGATTGTATTCTCTAAACGCAAATGGTTAAGTAACTGCAATTATTCACGTAATTGTTTCTGAACCTCATTCCTTTGCTAAATTTCTAAATCTTTTTCATATTTTCATCAATTTAAAAATTTTGTTATCGAAAGCACAGATTTTAATAGATGTCGAATTATATCGAAATGTGTTCGAAATTTGTTAATTTTCCTCAAAAAAAAAAAAAAATCATATTTAAATACGTCCTGGCTTTATGCTTTCGCGAGCTGGGTCAGTATGAAAAGGACTGCTTTTATTTTTTTTTTTTCAAGAAACAGTATGGAAATTTGGTATCGTCTTTAAAAGGCGCATTTAAAGACGTATTTATTTCCGAGTGTAGATAAATTTCTATTTGAATTTTAACATATGTAGAAATTTTAAATGAAATAAGAATAAAATAATACAATAAGACATACTTTCTTTTCATACAGAAATTCGAACAAGTTACAATTTAAAAACAGTGAAACCCATTTCGGTAAAATTGCTTGAGCATTATATTTATATTGTATTATTTTATTCTTATTTCTATGTAAAGATTTCAAATATAAATTTTTCATATTGATCAAGCTCACGAAAGAATAAAGATTTTCACTTGAGATGAGAAATGTATTTCATTAATGTATTTTACATTAGGAGGTTCAAAATTATTTATGCGAGCTACATTTGAACGTACCTACTATGATTGCAACATGATGTTACTCGGCATTTATGTTGATGATCCGAGAATAAATCTTAAAAATGTTTTCCCACCAATTTTAATGAAAAATATTTACATGAAATGGTAGTTAAAGAAAAATAAATATACCCATACTTTTAATTTTTCAAAAAAAAAAAAAATATTAGGAAGTATAAAAACATCATAAATCATAATAAATAAATAAAAAAATAACTCATATTGGTGGGAAAATTCTTTTTAAGATTTGTCTTAGGATCATCTACATAAATGGCCCTGTATGCCTGGTCCAATCATTGAAGGATGATGAAATTCCATAACATTCATAACTTTAGGAAATTTTAGATGTACGATATTACTCTACAATGTTGGACCACTCTAATGTACATACATTACAGTGACCCGGGAAACTGATTTCGATATGGAAAGATCACTTAAAAAAATGCGAATTGATGACCTGAATACACGAAAAATATTTAAAAAATGTTTAGAAGTGTGGAGCAGCCATTCCACATTATTTTATCGTAATATATTGCTCTTCAAATATCATAATCCGAGCAGTACTGCAATTCCGTAACTTTTCAACGACAAAAGTTTGTCATTAATTATCGAAAATTCGTTCGTTAACAAATCTTGTCGTTAAGTACTATTCTGTAGTAAAATTTTACCGATTTTTGTCGTTAAATACATCGATGACGATAAGTTTCGGTAAGATAACTACAAAGAAAAAGTTGTCGTAAAACCAGAACGATAATAATAATGTTGTTAAGTTTTTGAAAATGTATATAAAATAGAGGATTTTGGATCTTAAATGCCATTTTTTTAATTTTGATAACACTGTTTTATAAATAATGTATATAATTGGAAAACTACAATGAATAATAAGTGCGTTCGTTTACGTAAAAGGTTTTCACAAAAATTGACGGAATAAAATGGGAGTTTATAACTGAATATTTAGAATTTTGAAACTGATTTGTTATTATTATGTTTTAATAAAATTCAGTTCTTAGTGAATAGTTTTTTTTACCGAAAAAAAATTAATTTTATTGAAAATACAGAATTTTGTGAAAATTTAAATTTTTAATGAAAAACTAAATTTTGAGAAAAGTTTAAAATTTTATAAAATTAGGATTTTTAGTAAAAACGTCTGCTTTTTCATAAAATTGAGATTTATTTGTAAAAATGGAATTTTGTAAAAATTAGGATCTTTTTTGCGAAAATTTGTATTTTTAGATAAACATTTTTATTTTAGTGAATTTTTAGTAAAAATAAAGGAATATTTTTTGAAGAAATTTTAATGAAAAATATTCTTTAGGAATTTTTAAAAATAAGTTTCACATCGTTATATCATTTAAAATTTCAACATAAATTTTGAATGAACGGGCTTAATATAATAAACGTATAACACCAAATTAATTTCACAAATATTTTCAACAACATACCATACATATACTCATATTGGTATGTTGCTGGAAGAAAATTTGTACATATTTATTTTTAAACTTTTTTCACATTTTCTCAAAAAAATAGTTTTATTTTTAAATAAAAATCTAATTTAAATTTAAATTTTTTGTTTTTCAAATAATGACGTTCTTTCATTTCTATCGATATTCGTCGATAAAATATACTGACTCTTTTGTTAGTTCGTTAATTTATAGCAGAGAATAGCAAGATCGTTAAAACAACCGAAAATTTTCGTTAGTTAACGATATCGGTAGTAAATGAAAAACAATTTACGGAATTGCAGTACAAGTTGAAATATTAATATATTTAAAAATCTTTTATTAAAAAATCTTAATGGGTCTATTTAATGAAATAAATAAAAGACGAGTAAGTACTACATGAGAATATTGTATGCTTTAATTTTATAATGCATATATGAAGACGAAAGAAGTAAAATATATCTTATATTAAGTTTAAAATAGCAGCAAAAATTATGCCAATAGATAGGTACTATTTAACATACATATAAATTTGACAACTAACTATATGGCTTTATGACTGCGGAAATTGCATCGGAAGCTGTGTGGGATGATATGTCATTTGACTGGCATATCACACGTACACATCAAATGGATGATTTTGCAAAATATTCAATTTTATTTGCTTAAATATATTATTTAGCTATTGTGTTACATTATGTGTACTATGTAATCTAATTTCGGTAATCACAAAATGGCGCAATTGTCTAGTTTCAAAAAGGAGTGCTTTAGCATGAAACTTAAACTATATTCTTTAACTTTTTGTATTTTCGGTAATGAATTTAGAAACTTTTGGTCTATTTTTACGTTATTAATAAATACTGATAAATTTTACAATCTTAAATCGAATTAATTAAAGTAAAAAATTTAATTAAAAATATATTCGCCAGCTAAATATGTTGTTGATTTTTACGTTTTGTAGTTCATGGAAACATTTGGAATTTCCAGCATTCCATTTAATTACCACTAAATTATCCCAATAGTAAATGAAAATTAAATATGTCTGCAAATATCGAAGATCACCGAATGACTACCTACGAAAAACTAAATTTTATGCGCCATTATACAAAATATAAATTCTCTCAGTTTTTAAAATAACACACATAAACAGTTTATGAAGTTCACTTCAAATTGTATAGTTGTGTTTGGTGTTAAGCTTATTGAGAAATAACAATAGTACTCTCCCAAACCAAAACTCATGTGTTTGTGTGTTTGAGTGAGCAGGTATGACGTCATCATGAAGGTGTCCCTCACATACTCTCAGTGTATTTATATGTTGTCACCCTCTTACTATTGCTATGTGCATACACCCGACAATTATAGAAAGAGAAAACATGATTTGTGAACCGTAGACGAATGGTAGCATTTGTTTGTTTCCCACTTTGAGTGATGTGTTAAGGACATCTACATCAGTTGAGTTTCAGTCTTTCGTATGATCGGATATCATTTTCTATGGGGTGTTTTTAATATATCAATATAAAATTATATATGAATATACTAATCGTCGGATCATTCGTAATTACTATAAAAAATATTAAACGTGCTAAAAAAGTATAATAATTGTGTATATTAAAATTGCGAGTATAATACACAAAAAATTTGTTTAATAATGTCGGTTCGACCCGCATCCCCTAAAGTGTTACTCGACATTAGTTACAAACCTTTGCCTAATATAATGGATTTACAGCACAATGTCATTAAATTAATTCAGGTTGACCAGCAATCTTATATGCATACAATCCATAATATGGATGCCCAGAATGTATACGGTCAGACGCATCCACATCAATACCAACACCAAAACCAACAAATATCCCATATGAATGGAAGCCAGCATATGTCAAGTACAGCCGATTACCTTTGCTACGGAGTAAACGAACAAGATGAGACGGATTACAATATTCCAAGCAGCGAAATATTAAGTACAAGCAGTAACAGTGCTAGTTCCACGCCAAATAGCCACAATTTAGGTTCACCGGCATCAATATCTGCCAATGGTGTGTCAAAGGAACTAAATAATAATAGCTTCAATGATCTGGAATCCCAAAAATATCAAATAAATGAGAATGGAAAACGTGTTCGTGATTTCGATTGTGGATCTAACGATGTAATGCAGGATAACAAAAAGCTACACATACCGCCAATACATTCCAGCAACAGTAACATGTCACATTTTGTCCAGCATCAAGATCAAAAATTTTTTGTGGAATATTTGCCGACAACAGTAAGCGAAGTCAACTCCTCGAATAATGGCCCGTCTAATACAAATCAACAAAATTGTGTGTCTTCTCCGCAATTTGAATTTGCTGACGAAGACATGTGTGATAATAGCGAGGAAGACAACTTTAAGTACACTTTTCACCAACAGCAACATCATCAAAACACGAACACTCCTTCTTTAGTACTCCACCCTAGTAATGGAGCCCTACATTCCAATAACATAGCAGGTGGCTTTGATCAAATGGAGCATGTTGGCTCACTGAACGGCAGTATATATTCGAGTTCAGATCGCGACGAAATGGAATATACACGCCAATCAGCCGCATCCAGTAATACGTATTTGTTCCCTCACGAAGATGAACTTAGTGCTGGCGGTGGTGAAAGCAACGAACATTCCAAAGAGTTTCGTAAGCCCCGTCGGCGAACAAAACGTAAATCCAGTAAATCAGAAGAAGTAGAAGATTTTCACAGCCAGCGCATAATGGCGAATGTACGAGAGCGACAAAGGACCCAAAGCTTAAATGATGCCTTTAAAGCATTACAACAAATAATTCCCACCCTTCCAAGTGATAAGCTGAGCAAAATTCAAACACTAAAATTAGCTACCAGGTAAGTTCTACAAAATTTCTCTCATTTCTTTTTCCAATACGATTCTAACTAGGAAATTCCTCGGATTGGGAAAATTCCTCTCTCGTTCGGGGCATTTCCACTCTGTTTCGAAGGTTTTTCTCACGTCACATTTATAAAAAAAACCCACAAAATTACGTATTTTGTGTTGCTTACCTGTGCAGATTATTTTAGAAGTGCCATTGTAATCACTGACTTATAACTTTAGCTATTTACGTTTTAATCGGCAATTTATTTAATTGAAATTTATTTCTTTTTCTACTTTTTAGATACATTGACTTCCTGTGTCGCGTGCTGTCGACAAGCGAGATCGGTTTGCTCAAGGCTTTGGATGCGAATGGAGCCCAAGGAAATGGCTTTGCCATGGGAGCTGCTTCGATTCTCAATGACGCCGAGGCGGATTTAAAAAGTCTAAGAAGAGCAGCCGGAGCTCCCGTTATTCCACCAGAAAAACTAAGTTATCTCTTTGGCGTTTGGCGAATGGAAGGAGATGCTCATAATAGTAAATCATAGAGAATTTAAATGTTATTTAAGTTTTCAGTCAGCCGTCTCAAAAATAAGTACTTCCAAAATAGTAAAGCATCTCTTTGTGTCGCAAAGTGCAACCAACACTTGTTATACTTTCCATTTAGTATTAATTATTTTTTCTAATTTAGTCTTTAGATTTAAGTGGCTTAGTATTATTAAAAATCTTTATTATTAAATATTTTATATAAGTATTAATTACATATGTATAATATATGTACTTCCCATATCCTCAACTCCTTCAAGTTTCCCAAATAAATCGTTTTAATTGTAAAAGAATAAAATAAAACAAAAAGAAAACAACTAAATAAATTGGAAAACAATCAACTATTAAGACTTTATACTTTGTCTTTCATTTTTCGCCATTTTGTATGAAATGAAATAAAATCAAATTTTATACATAAATGTTAAATACAAGAAGAAATAAAAAAAAAAATGAAATCATCGTACAGACAAAGGAATCTGGGATCCGCCCGTTAAACAAATTCACATGAAATAATAAATATTTTGTTCCAATAAACAAACCTACAAGTATTACTATCTACGTATGTACATATGAATATATATTGTAGAAAGTGAATGCTTGTATATGTATCGCAACATTGTTGGTATAAACACACATTTATGTACTAATTTCACATGTACAAGTAGAACTTTTTTCACATTAAATTAGCCGCAAAAAGATATTCATAAACTAAAAGACATTATTAAGTTGGAAACATTGGCAGTGCAAGGGAAAAAAGATGAAAAAACGTATTGGATAACAAAAATTCACTTGGGGGATCTGAAGAATTCAAAGGCCGCAAATTCAAAGATATACAAACATATGGTTAAATTACAGACAGACAAACATACTAATACTCATAAAAATTCCGCGCGACAATTTCATGCCGTAACGTCATTTGTTTCAAATATATACATTAAAACATATTGACTTTTATAGTACATATGTACATGTATGTATGAATGCGCGAAGACTGTCTGAAAAGTGTCTTTGTTTAAAGTTAAAAATTGCTAAAGTTGACTGTTGTCTTATGTTCGTCGATTGTATTTTTAGCTTATTATGAAAAAATCTTTTTTCGTAGAAATTTCAGTCCATCAGATTACTTTTTAATTATTAAGTCATACAGAAAAATATTTTTCTAAAAGTACTAAAATATTATTATTATTATTATTGCAAAAAATATCGAAATTTGTTTTGATAACGTACTGAGAAATTTTCTTTTGGATCCTAAGCTCAAAAATATGAAAAAATTGAGACTTTACCTTGGTTAAATGTACTGATAGTGTCCTCCTACAAATTTTCAATAGGACACTCTAACCTATACTACGTTTATATGCACCTCTTACAATTAAAAATATTGCAAAATTGATGTAATGAATTTCATTTGTTTTTAATTTTATTTTACAATTTTATTTGAAATTTATGGAAATTATACATATTTATATATATTATATATAAAATTTAAATAGAAATAGTTTGCAAAAAATATGTGAAAAGTATTTCTACAAATATATTTAGAGTAGAATTTAAATTAAATAAAATATTGTTGCTTTAAAAAAATTGGGGTAGTTCATTTGAATAATTTTTTTTTTCAATTTAGCTAAAATTTTGTCAAATCAACCACATTTTAAATAAGTTCAATTATTGACCATTAGTCAATTTGAATAATCTATGAAAACATCAAAAAATTAAACATTTGTTTGTTGTTTTGACACCCCATTTTATGGTATTTATCACAGTTTTTTGCTTCTGTATGGTGTCAAATTTTAAAATCTAAACTTTTAGTATTGCCCTCGTATGTATGACATGACATCGCTTTACTAACTTACTGAAAACATATTTTGTCTTTTTGCCCCCAGTATTGTAGGACCATCGACAAACACACACAAATTTGGAAACATCACATCCGGTGATTTATGACGATTTGTTTTGAAATTGAAAATTGTATGATTTTTTTTTCAATTTACACTTTAAACTATAGGAATAAATCGAAATAATAGAAATTAAATTGGTAAGTAGATTTAGAAACTTAAATTAATAGAAATCGAACTAACATAATAGAACGTAAATAGAAGTGGCAATGCCATAGCCTTTATTTGCGAACAATTTCACTAACCACGATTTCTTTTCAGCAGTGTTACCATTTTAGCAATTTCAGTGTTAGATTTAGCATTTAAAAAGGTGAAAATGCATTGAGAATTTATAAAAATATACTAAATACGAGTACTTTTTAGCACTTTCTTACATAATTTTTTTAATTAAATACTTTTTGAATTTAAAAAAACAAAAAATTCTTAGTAAATTTTACGGTATTAGTGGTAATTTTTAAAATATAAACCCTATTTTTACCTTATTTCTCAATACTACAAATAATTCTGAAGAAAAATTGTATATAAGTTGTCATTTGAACTCAATTTTACAAGAATCCGGGGCAACGAAAATATGAATTTTCTTTACGAAACAATTTAACATTTTTAGCATAATTTTTTGGATGATTTAGCATGCTTACAATTGAATCTTTTGGCAAGACTGGTTTTCAAGAGTACTTCTTTGCAAATAAAATATGTTTATGCTTCCAAATTTTCGCATTGCAAGTAAGAGGTAAGTATAAACGTAGTAATATTTTGTTTTTGTAAATTTCGTTTTATGTTCCTCTCAGTTAACCTTCTAGTCAATATTCTTTAGTCAGAAATATCATATAATGATAATAACGATGATAAACGATATTATATATACTAGAATTACTATCTAACTTTTTATTATATTACAAAAATATTGAGTCAGTGCTTGGTGCTTTTTTTTTTTTTTTGGTACTTTTTAAAAGTGTTTGATGACACAAAATTTTAATAATTCATGAATGAAACTATTATATTATCGAAACTATTTATATTAGGCGAAAAAATATAAAAAACATTTTTCAACAAAATGAAAAATGGCATATATGTATTTTATTATTAATACTTTTAATTTAATTAGTTTTAATTGAACTCCCTTTGAATTTATACAAATTTAAAAGTTACGAATTTAAGAACAATGCTTTCCAGAAGTAAATAAATATTTCTTCAGAGGTTTTATTAAGATTACTTAATACAGCGTTCTTTTTATTGCTTCAAAGTGAAAAACTATTGTTGCGATTATGGTAATCATTGATCACTTCTATTTTAATTGTCTTAATTTCCGAAAATCAAATTTAGTTTTTTTTTAATTTTAACCCAGTTTACACCTAAATTCGGCCGAGTCCTCTAATTCCAAATTGCATCAGATCTCTAAACAGATAAAATTCCGTTATCTGATTTAAAATTAAGAAAATGTATATCAAAATTTGATGTATAGAACAAATGCAATTCGAAGTTGAAACTTTTGGGAATACAAGCGTTTTTTACGTAGTTTTGGTGCTTTTTAAAAATTAAAAGTTCACATTGATCAAAAGTAAGAAAAAAAAAACACACAATTAAAAAGATGAAAATAAGTTTAATAAAGAAAATTAAAGTTATTTAACTTCTTCTTTAAATTCTCAAAATACAAACGTATATATTAGATTATGTTCGGAATTTTGACTTTGAGATAACATCCTTTTTTTAAGGTTTTTGTAGCAGTAAAAATAATGGCAAACAAGTTGCCTTATTGTCTCTGTTTGGCAGTACCAAAGTAGAGTTTGTGACTATAATTAATTTTGACGGACTCATTTAGCAAATGGTGTAATTTTTAGTTTGAAAATCCACGGAAGAATTTAACCGAAAATTATTAAACTAATAACTTTTAAATTAAAATATAGTACTTATTCTAATTTTGCGGAGTACAACAAGAATGAACCTTACTTTATTTCATTTAAATACTTGTCATAATGAATCTATTGCAATTTTGTATGAATTTTTTAATTGATTTTGTATCTATATACTGTGAGCGTTAAAAGAAAGTGTACATATTATTTCATTTTGTTTTCAAGTTTGTTTGAATTTCTTTCAAGTCGAATTATAAGAAATATTTTATACATTTTTTAAACTATATTTCTTCCTGTTTAACTGAAAAAATAATTAATGGAAACTAAATTTATTTAATTTTCTTAGCGTCAAAAGAAATTGTACTTTCAGGATGTGCTCATCTATAGTATAATTTCTATTTCTATGTTGCTTCTGTTGAGATTTTCCCCCATTTCAATTGGAGTCGAAGGAGTCTTTACCACTAATTGTTTATTTTTTATTTTATTTGTTCCCACAAATGTTCAATGCGGTCATTGTCCAGTCTTTAGATAGGATTATCGCAATGTTTGAAAGCGATTTGGTGATATATTCCCACACCATTAGCTGTCATCTTCCCCACATCATAAGCAAACTATCACCATGCTTTAAGGTGTTTATGAGATTTTACTTCACAAATTCTATACTGTTTCTATTCAAAATTTGTAACAAAAAATGTTTATGCTTATTTAATATTGGAGAAACAAGTACATGCTGCCAAAAATTGTACTTCTAATATGTAATTAATAAATTTATTGTAATAAATTGAATACTTCTACTGGTGAAAATTTCAAGTACATATATCGGCCATTATCAAAAATTTGTAACCTGGCTGAAACAGACTTTAATCTTTAATAAGTTTTGCGGTAATAATATTTTAAACAAACGGGTTACAGATCTGAACTAAGAAGACTTCAAACTAATAGAGCGCAAAATTTTAGCACTATAGGTTTCATTTTATAATCATGATTGTTGTTCAAAGTTCCAAAATCTTAGGCTAAAAATTACTTAAATTTTTCACATTCTTTTCAACTTTTTGTTTGCGCGTTTATAATTTTAGATCCCATGAAATCTTATATAAACTAATTGAAAATTATGGATAAATTCTACACCTACTTTGTTGTTGCACAGACTTTGAAAATCCACATATAAAATATTCAAATCTTGATGAAAAAATGTTTTAATTTTTAAATTATTTTGGTTTTTTTTTTCAGTGTATTTGCGCCCCTCAACGGAATGCAAATTTTGAAACATGGATTGATACTTGTTGTAATTGTGTGTATTATCTCGTTGATGTGCCCTAAATAGTCCCAAAGTTTGGAAGACAAGAATGAAAATTAAAAAAAAAATTGGTTTGTGGCGAGACACATTCACATTTTCTAATGAAATAGCATGGATTACTGCTCGAACTTAGTTTTTTGTTATTTTACACAATAAAATCGAAGGAGAATTAAAAATAAATTTAATAAAAAAGTGTTATGGACTTTTTTGAAAATTACGCAAAAATTGCACTTTTTGTTTTTGTATTTTTATATAGCGAATTGCAATTTGTACAAATCTTGCATATATAGTTATAGAAGCGGCCATCAAATATCGTTGATAGTTGAAAACGGGATACTTTTGCCAAAAGAGGTTTTGCTAAAGCACTTCGCATGAACAGCACAAACTTGGAGTTTGTAATGTTTAACAGAAATGTAGAAGCGCATCAAAAAATTCCAAAAGATAAAAATTTTATGAACCAAAAAAATTCGCATGGATTAAAAAAGGCTCACAATATTAAATAGTATTTCTTTGTAATAAGCTCTAATAAAATATATTTTCTTATAATATATAGAGAAATAAATTGGATTTTATCCGCATTTTTCGCAAAATTTTTAAAAATATATCATATATATATATATATATATATATATATATTTCTTTTTGAAGGTCTAAAATCAAAACTTTTTTGATAATGGCCCATATGTATATAGTCTTAATGAATGTGCACAAATATAAATATTTTCCATGTATTTTTTTTTTTTTTTTTTTTTTCTATTGCAAAGACCTGAATTTAAAATTTTAGATGCAAATATTATTAAGTATTTATTCATCGCAAATTAATAAATTATAGTTTCCTGAGAACTACTACACATGCATTTAAATGCAAAGAATAGGTATAAAAGCAGTAAATGGTGTTATACCCAAATTATTTCTTGTATATCGAATATTAATTAAATAACAATTGAAAAAGTGAGTGAATTGAAATTAAAATATATTAAAATTAATATAATAATTAGACACACAATAAATATTACATACATTTTTAGTGCGAATAAATATTTTGTGGCAGTTCCCTTGATAAAGAAAATTGTTTAATTGTTGTGATAATTTTTCAAAAAAGTTTAGATAACAAAAATTTCGTTGTGCCTTTCCACTTTTTGCAAACCCTAAAACTATATAACTCCAACTAAAATAATAACTCCAACTAATGAATTTCAGAAATAAATAAAATTTATTAAAAATGCATGTTATTGTACTGTTTTATATAGAATTTATACTTTAGTTGAGTTGCAGCAAGTTCTGATGTTTTTGAGTTAATTCCTCAAATATTTAAAAAGTGAAAGTAAAGAAAAAAATCCAGTCTATTATACATACATATGTACTGGGTTAAAACTATTCGCAATTTTTGCAAATATCCAAAATACCATAGCAAGGTCTTGTAGAGCACGGAATGGTATAAAGAAATATGATATTAATATTTCACGATCGTTAAAAAAGTTCACGCACCAATCCGCAGTGAGGCAGAATCAACAATTTTTGGAAATAAATCTGTAACTTTAAATCGACTGTTTGGATTTACATAAAATTTCACAGACATAGCAGAGGAGCGTACATTTTTAAAAAGGGGACCCCATATATCTCTCGGGAGAGGAGCTATGGGGGATAAAATTAGGGTACCTCTGACATAGAAAATATTTAAACCTTTGCCAATTTGATGTTTCTTATTCGACTTCAAGTATTTTTACATTTTCTGAAACACCTTAATAATGCTTCCTTGTGTTATTTATTTCTTATAGTTTTCAAGTTATTTGTATTTGAAATTTTAACTAACTCAATTTAGCAAGTTCTTGGTCCAGTTTCTTTCATACATATGTCACTATTTCCGACGGATTTTATTAGTTTGCAATTTCGGAATTCATAATGTGTTCTTAAGAGTTTGCAATCGCTATCTCTGTGATATCTGGAAAATGTAGACTTTATGGGCGAAAAAATGATAAATCCCATATTTGGGATTTTCGGTGTTTTTTTTTTTTTTGTATTGTGGGATTCCTTTTACGAAAATCTTAAAATTTTTTACACTTTATCATTTTGAACGATAAAGTCATCGAAAATTTTGATGAGAAATATGAACTAATAAAGATATTATTACGGACAAAATATTTATAGTTTCTCCAAGAAACATTTTTTGCAAAAATTTTACTTTAATTTTAAAAATCTAAAAAAGTATGA
This sequence comes from Protocalliphora azurea, assembly GCA_932274085.1. Lineage (NCBI taxonomy): Eukaryota > Metazoa > Arthropoda > Insecta > Diptera > Calliphoridae > Protocalliphora > Protocalliphora azurea. The sequence goes on along the minus strand of OW026521.1, from coordinate 55,981,731 downwards.
ACTCAATTTTTTTCACATAAATTATGTTGCCCAGCTGAAATAATTCTTCATAATATACAAAAAGTTTGAAGTCAATATCTTTTGTAGAACCAAAACTACGCTACTTTAAAATTCAATATATACTCTCTGCTACGCCTATGTGAAATTTTTATGTAAATCCAACTAGCCGATTTTAAAGTTACAGATTTATTTCCAAAAATTTTCGATTCTGCCCCACTATACAATCGCAGTGAATATTTTTTATAGATATTATTGTTTTGGAATAAAAAGTTTTAAATTATCCGCCAATTGGCGTAGATTTTTATCATTATTTAATGTCTTCTTTGATATAAAATAATTTAAAAATGTCTGTGCAATTTCTATGAAATCGCGATGTTAATATAAAACATACAAATAAAATAATTTATAACCTTTTTGTAGTTTTATTGATCGTATTTTTCTTGAATTGTTAAATTTCTCGTCATTTTGTTATGTAAATTAAAATGCAAAAACATTTCCTACCAATTTGACACAAAGTGTTAGCAAAAATGCTTTAAATTAGTTTCTAGTGAAATTGTCATATTTTATTCGATAGCTTGCCTATAAGTTCTAAGTAATTTTCTTCTAAATACTTGATCCTATAATAAATTTTTTTTTAATTAGGTGGAAAAAAATTATAAAACAACGAAATTTTGATCTAAATATAATGCTTTTTTTCTAGCATTTAAATATTTAGAAATTAGAAATTTTATCCAAATGAACTAAACAGATTCGTTGTGATAACCGAATTTTTCGCCAATGGAACTTTGGAAGTTATGACAACAAACCCTCAAATATGTTGCAATTATAGAATATTTTCGGTAGAAGCAACTAATTTAAGTACAAAACAAATCGTGTATGGTGACCGAATTGTCAATAAAAGTATATATATATATATATATATATATATATATATATATATATATATATATATATATATTAAGTTTATATTTTTTATATTTTCTATAAATTTTATTTCTTTTTATTGTCCATTATTTTACAAAATTTTATTGTTTTTTTACACATCATATTTCACAATTTTTTAAGCATTTATTATCATTATTTTTAAAACGACATAATTAGCATATGTTTGGTTATCATCTCCAAGGCAGCATATAACAGTTTGTTCAGAAAATTCGGATTTCAATAAAGTTTTGATTTTAATGGTAATATTATGGTCTGAAAAGTAATTTCTTAAATGAATTGGAAATTGGTGAGATAAAGAAATATTATATATGTGGATTATTCAGGAAATATACACAAGGATTATTCAACTACAATAATTTTTAGACGCGGACAATTTCAACATTTCGTAATTCGCTATTGTTATCGAATTATATCAGGATATTCTCACTTTTTTGTCTTCTATTTTCTAGCGAATCATATGCATTTACGTATTTCAATAAACAGAGAATAAAATAATAATGTAGTAGAAGACACGAAAGTTCTAAAGGATTCGCATGTCCAATAAGCATTTAATGAACATTCGATTATATATATGTACATATATACTGTCCTCTCGGAATTAATGCTGCTTGTCTATAATAATGGGCAAACTACAAAAAATAATGATTGAGATAAAATAAATGCTTCTGTTAAATTCAAAATAGACTTACGGTTTTATATTACAGATGTAATCAATTGTTGCACGGTTCATTCTTATGTTTTAATTTTTTATTTTAATTTTTTTTGTCATAAGAAAATTATTGAATTTAAATTTGTATTGGTTGTTGACACCGAATAAATTATTTTAACTAAATTCGAAAATTTTTCGTAATCCATTATTAATTACTATAACTAAAAAGCTACTTTTAAAATGTATAACTTTAATACAAACAGTTTTTTGTTGCGGCAACCAATATTTATGATTTCCTATACAGAATTAGTTAATTTTGTTTTGATCAGCAACATATTAGTTAGAGTGACTGATATAATAATTGTGAGACCCCTTATTGTATTGTCATTATGATTTCTCATTTATGATTATAGAAGATATGTTAGTTTAATGTAATTTTTATAACTATAACAAAATTTTTATTTGCATCATAAAATTTTCACAATTCTAACTATATACCAATGAATCGTTTTTCTGTGTGCAGGACAATATTGGCTATAAGGTGGGTCTATGATATTTTTAGGTCTAAGAAAAGTCATCACCCTAATACATACATACATATATACATACATACATACACACATACATACATACATACATATTATATAGATACATATACGTATATATAAATTGTACATATACCACCTAGTCATAGCTAGAAACGAATAAAGAGGAATTCTAAACTATAAACATTCTAAACTCTAACATTGAAACTCCTATAACAAACGAACATTTTTCATGTATTTGAACGGTGTATTATAAAAAGCGTCTCCAATTTCTTTCTTTATTACGGTTCACATAGTTTTTGTTATTTTAATGATTCTTAAGTAAACTCAATGTGGTCATGAATTCGATTGCAATGGAAAACAATTTATTCATACAAGTAGATTTATTGTATTTTTGAATGCATCGTTCATTCTTTTGTCGTGTCAATGCATTTGAAATCATTTTTTTCTAACACGCCTCATGATGGATTTCTCGGTATATCCACTTCATTTTGGTTTCAATTTTCATCATTAAATCCAACTACCACTACTATACACACTGTCTCCCACCTACATTTATGTATATACATACATTCACACAAATTTAGTCACTTCATTAAAGAGGCTTAAGGATAAATTCATTTCATATATTAAAGTTAGTGTAAATTTATTTATTCCAAAAATAGATTTTTTATTGTTTTTCTTTTTTTTCTTCGTTCTGTTGTTGTGTTGTCTTAAAGAGAGTTCCTCCGTTTAATAACCCATTGAAGAATTTAGCACCCCTTATTTCTTTTAATTACAAGAATGGTGAAAAATGGCCTTAAATATACATAGACCTTGAAAGGATAAAACTCTAACAGACCTATAAAAATATTAAAATGGGATTATTTCTATTAATTTAATACGTTAAAATCTGTAGTTATTTTTTGGGTCTTATTATTTATACTATGACTTCTGGCGCTCTCTTAGTGCCATCAGAACTAAATAATTATGCACTCTCTATGCATGATAGGTAGAGTCACATTTATATGTATGTATTTACTCGTATGTGTGCGTGCGTTTACAAATTTCAAAAAAAAAAAAAAAAAAAAAAAAATTAATTTTCCTTTTTAATGTTTCCTTTTACCCATAGGCATTATTTAACAATAGGATCTCACGCTGAATTTAGTGTTTTTCCCGTGATTTTCCCTATTATTTTTTTTGCACAACACATGTTGACCAAAAGTAGTCAAGAAAATCCTATTGAGAGGAATAAATAAAGAGAGAATAAATAAAGGTTTGATGGGTGAGTCTATACGAGTATGAACATATGTATGTGTATATAAATTATACTCGTGCTATAAGACACTTAAAGTAATTGCTAAACGTAAATAACAAAAAACAGACTTTTGTAATAGTCCACAAGTTTTCGCAGTTGTTGATTTTCTAATTGACTTTTAAGCAGGCGCTTCTAAACAAAAACATGAAAAATGTATGTAGAGAAGTTTCTTTATTTTAATCACGTTCATGTTAATTTTTTCTACTGCTAAACAGTTTCAATATTAGTCCAATGTATGTATCTTAAATACATATTCAGGTACATATGTAAATATATTCTTTTTCATAACATGAGCCAAAAATATGCATTTAGTATACAAAGAATCGTAATAGTTCTTGAGGATACGAAAAAACTCCGTTACGATACACATTGGGGTGAAAGGAGTCGAAAATTGTATTTTGTTCATCTATGTGGCAGTAAGTAAAAGAAGATTCTTGAGAATTTTAAATTTTTTTTATTTGAGACTACGCCAATGTCTGTTTGTTAATTTAAAACATATTAATCGATATACAGGGCGCAATTTTTTAAATTATTTAATAAAATTAAATGTGTAAATAATTTAGTTTTATTTATCTATATTAGCTAGTAAGTAAAAAGTGTGCTTTTGGAAAATATATATTTAGATTTTTTTCAAGACTACACTAATGTCCATCAGTCAGTCTATGTATTGATTTTAAACATATTAATCAAATTAGTGTCTGTCCATAATTTTACCTAGCTTCCATGCAAAGGATCGTCCGAAATTAAACTTTAACTCCAATAAAACCATTAACATGCCTATTCACAGAAAATATTGTCACTGAAAAATAGTCATAATACACAAACTGCGACTATAGTCTTAAAATTCCTATTCACAAACTAAAATTTAATAATTTTCAGACGTGGTATGTAGACAGTTATAGGAGTTGTAACCAAAGAATACAAAGAATGGAAAGAAGGTCTCTTTCGTACAATATTTCTTTCCCCTCACATACAAGTTCTGTGAGAATTCAACATACTTGTGAGAGAGAAAAACAACATAAAATAAACAAAATTTTTCTTGCGACACTAACACACAATATTTTTATTAACAACTTTGTTGCTACTTTTGCTATTAAAAATAAAACAGAATTTCAAATAATTTTAAATTAACAAGATGCCAAAAAAATGTAATTATATTAAATTTGTGGATGTAATCCAATTAAGAGATGAAAATTTATGAAAATCTGCAAACATAATTATGATGAATTATATTTAATAATTTTTGAATTGGTCTTTGAACTATTCGTGTAAAATTACGTTGATCTTCATGCTTTTTTGTAAAAGATATCGGCCGAAAAGTATAAACTGGAGTTACGACGGACACCCTGTTTTTCTAGCATTTGTTCCATTACTTTTTGTTTATGAACCGATTTTGCTCATTTTTAATACCAAACAAACCCTATATAAGACAAATATTTGAACCAAATTTTGACCTCCCGTAAGAATGTCCGCCCGAAGCATTATCCTGCTTTCAACAAATACATGGAAAGACGGACGGACATCGTTAGATCGTCTTAGCAATTCAAGAAGACCAAGAATATATATACCTTATGTGGTCTTAGATGATTATTTCGATATGTTTTAATAAGTATTTCCGAATTTTTCTTCTTATTTCAGTTAATAAATTTAAAAATAAATGCCTATATTTCCATTTTATTTTATTTTTTCAAATAAAATAAAATAATGAATTCTATAAGACCGTTGACGTATGAGTTTTTGTTTAACAATGCGGGCTATATAAAGGAATGCGGACTTGTTGTGTTTATACATAAAATATTTGAAAAAATATTTCTTGCGATTTATCAGTAATAAAAACTATTTAAATTAACTTTTTTAATTTTATCAATTATTCAATTGATCAAAACTAAAATTTTATAATTTTTTGGTAAAAAGAAAACGATTTATCGGCTTTCAATTATTTATATCAATTAATAAATTAATCATATATAAATAAGAACAAGTGATAATTTGAATAGTTTAATATACAATTTTTTCATAGATTAAATTTCAATTAATAAAATAATTATTCGTAATTGAAATTGGATTTTAGATCTTTCTATTAAAAATTTGAATTTAATTCGTTAGAATACTTTCATTTTGAGTAATTTATTTAATTATAAAAATTTTTGAAATCATTTTAAAATTCTGATTAATAATTTAATTGAAATTTTTTCGAAAATATTTTTTTCTGTGTACGCATAAAATATTATTTTTAAAAATTAGTCAATTAAAATATTGATAAGAAATTAAAAGAGGTTTTAATTATTTTTATAATAATTATATTTGATTATTTAATTAATTAATACAATAAGAAAAGTAATTAATTTTATAGTTGTTTAGCAAAAAATGTTATAAAATTTTAATTTTGAGTACATGAATAATTGAAACAATTAAAACTTAAAAAAGCACAAAAAAGAACTTTTTTAAAGTGAAATAAAAATATTAAAACTCATAGAGAAGGACGCTGTCAAAAATGCATCTAAAAATGCATTTTTATAAAAAAGTATTTTTTTTTTTGCTCTGAGGTTTAAACAGGACATTATCGGCGCCTCAATGCTTCAGTGAAATCCAGTGTTGCCATAAGGTGAAAAAAGGCTAAATTGGGCTTTCAAAAAGGCCAGAAAAGGCTAAATGATACGAATAGTACGGCCAGAAAAAATCTAATATTTTTTTATTTAATTTTTTTGCTTTCATTTTTGATATTTTTTAAAGATACTGTAAATTTAAAAATAAAACATAGAATGGCTGTCAGCAAAATCACCCAATGAAAAATCACCCACATATGTATATTTCATATGAAAAATTACCTACCCAAAGTTTTGAAGTGATTTTTTGTAATTTTTTGATCAATCATTTCCAAATTTTTGGGCGATTTTTTGTTCTTATTTTTATTTTATTTTTTAAAATATATGTATTCATAAGTAGTTTCTATGGTTAATGGAGTTTATTTAAAAATAATTATAATAATTGATTAAGTAAGTACATAAAATGAGACAAGTTACATTTGATTTGGAGACTGAAGCACCGTAGATGAAAATTTCTGTTAAATATAAATAATCTCGATTTTTTATACGGATTGATACACAAAAATGCTTAAATGGATGATTATTTTCTTCTTTGTTGAAATGCTAAAATTTTAGCCTTATCAGGGCAATTTAAAGAATAAAAAAGGGTAGAAAAAAACTAGAAGCTGAAACGAAAATTTTGAGGGTAGAAACAAAATAAAAAGGCCAGATTTAGCCTTAAAAAGGCTAAAGTGGCAACTCTGGTGAAATCGTTATGAATAATGGATTGTTATGGATATTAAACAAATTTTTCTTTAAAAATTAAATATATAAATATACTTTTTTTTTTGCCAAAATTGCAATTTTTGAGATTTGTCTCAAAATTTTTAATTTAATTATTTTTCCTAGTTATCGAAATGAAATAATTACAAATTTTTTTTCTGTTTTATTATAAAATAAATTATAGAGAATATCACCATACTTCTAAAGAAATTTTAGAAATTTTATTTTAAAAGTTAATGAGCAAAAACGCAAAAATCAAGGCCAAAAATTATAAATTTATTTTTAAAGTCAAATATCTTTTAAACATGAGAGATAATTTACTACATTAAGCATATTTTTTTTCTTGATTTGAAGAATGCAAAAATATGAATATATTTAATATCAGTTCATTTTTGTAAAAGTTACAAGCTCTAATATGTTTTTCGCTCTTGAGGTCAGTTTTGGTCCATTGTAGCGCTGTTCGTGCTCCTGCTACACACTCCAGCCAACAATATTCTGAAAGCCCAACTCCTTCTCTATCGATATCCCTACTTTAATCAATATCGGTTCAACTGTTTAAAAGATCCAGACTTATTACCAATTATTTAGCAAATAGCCTCACTGTGCGATGTTATTAGCAATTTTGTCAAAAACAAAACCGTATTGGAAATTATAATAACATTGACATTGATTTTAAAATTTTTGTGCTTTTTCCCACGTGCATGAAACTAGAGACCATACGTAGTAAAACTACGTACTCAGTTTTTCTCCAAGACGTCAAATTTCCTCTTAAAATTACTTGAAAGTTTTTAAGGATACACATTTCTAAGGATACACTTTTCTAACATTACCATCCCTGCAATATAACATAATAATATTTGTTGCAGCACAAAAACTAAGAATATATTCTTTTGCAAATGGATTTATCTTCGGTGTATGGATAAAACTGGAGACCATCCATGGTAAAACTGTGTACGCAGTTTTTCTCTAGGCTGTCATACTTCGAAAGGTGTACAAATTTTAAGAGTATTATAAAATATTTACGAAAATTATATCGACCAAATAGGATGTCAAATGAAAGTTTCGAATCTCTGTAATATAATAATATTTTTCTTTAATGATGCAGTAAAAAAAGTGTTGGCGATATTTTTTACAATTTAATTATAATTTAATTATAAACCTTATAGATTAATATTTTGTGCTGCAAATAAACGCCTGATATATTGCTGGGATTCTTAGTTTTCAATTGGAATTTATATGGTATTTATATAATGTTGGTAAATATTTTATAATTATACCCTACACCACCAAACGTGGGAGGTGTGTTATGCGTTTGTGCTGATGTCTGTAACGCACAGAAAAAATTATCCAACACCAACCTTAAAGTATACCAATCGACTCAGAATCATTTTTTCAGTCGATCGAACAATGTCCGTTCGTCCGTCTGACTGGATGGTTGTTCATGTAAACCTTGTACACAAAGTAGAAATAACAGTGACAAATTTTATGAGGATCGCTCCATAATTTACTATAGCTCCCATATAAGCCCACTTTCGAGAATTACCCTGAAGTGTATAAATTCATATAAATGTTAGCTTTAACGTAATATTCTGTATTCGCATATTTTATTTTACACTTAGTACAAGTTTCTGTCCACAATTGTCCACATGTCTAATATAACACCCCTCAACGAATTTTGATGGACATACACAATGGTGTGGGGTATCAATTAGTCGCGCTTGACCGTCTATATCTTTCTTACTTGTTTTCTTTTAAGTTGTGCATTTTTCGAAACTTTGACGTCCTGGAGAAAAACTGAGTACGTAGTTTTATTATGTATTAGCTCTAGTGTGAAACAATTATTGTAAAATTGTTGCATGGTGCACAGTGGGCAAGGAACTTTGAGAAAATCGTTAGCTGGAGTGTGCTCGTCCAAAGTTGACTACCTCGAGTGTGAAGAAACATATCGGAGCTTATAACTTTTACAAATATTAACCGAATTTAAATGCTTTTTCTAAGCAAGATAAAGAAAAAATATGTTTACGGTGACAACTTATCCCTCATGGTTTAAAAGATATTTGATTTCAAAAATTAAATTTTTCATCTTTGGCCTTGATTTTTTTTCTAAATTAAGGTATTTTTTTTTTGTTATCTCAATTCAATAACAAGAAAAAATATTCAATTTCAAAATAGGTCTCAAAAATTACATTTTTTTTCCACAATAGTAACATTATGTATAGAGTATCTAAAACCGAAAACCGGTTAATCAGTTTTTTATAAACGCGATCGGATTCGTCTTTTTTCCTAGTTTTTGGTTTTATTCGAAATCTATTTTTTTAATGCGATTGACCGGTTTTTTTTAACAGCATTTTATTTAACTTTTTATGTAACTTTACTCAGAAAAAGAGTCCGAAAAAGGAAAAAAAAAAGACTAAAAATAAGTTTCATCTAACTTGCTGAATGGAATAAAAATTACAGAAAGCTTATCAAACTTGTACAATTCTCTTCAAATTGTTGAAATAAAACGAACTATTTAGTGCACACGAAAAAATTAATGCCTTAAAATATTATTTTGTACCAAAGGAGCTCAATTAATAAATAAATTGCCCAAAACTCCGATTAATTAAAAGACACAAAACTTTTACAGAAAAGCTTACTAAATTTATTAAAACCCTATGAAAGATTTGTATTCATTGAATTTAGTTCATAATATTTAAGAATAATTTCTTAAATCTTAAAACTTTTTATATATTTTTTTTAATTAAATTTTTAATTTGTAAATAAAATGTTTGAAATTTTCTTTAGAATTAATTAATTTTTTTTATGATTTTTAGCTACATATTGGGAACAAAAAAATCATTTAGCGATTTTTATGAAAATGATGTAGTGTTCCAGAAATTATGCAAATTTGGCCATTTTAATCATTTACTGTTATTATTTTCATGTATAACTATTTTCATTTATCATTTGAAATGAAATATAATAAAACGAAGCAAAATTCATAAAATTATCATTATATATAATTTAATAATATCTTTGAAAAAACTTTTAATTTTTTTTTTAAATTTTCGATTCATAATATTTATGAATTTTTTTAGTATAATTTAGAAAATTATATATTTTAAAATAATTTTGGAAATTTTATTTTAATCAAAATCGGAAAAAAATCCAGCGCCAAAAATGAAAAGTTTAATTTTTGATGTCAAATACCTTTTAAAGAGATAGTTTATCACAGTTACAAACTTTGATATGTTTTTCATTCTCGAGGTGGTCAACTTTAGCCCGCTGTAGCGATGTTCGTGCCCCAGCTACATACTCCAACCAACAATATTCTGAAATCTTAACTCCTTTGTCGATGATCCTTGTTTCATTAAAATCGGTGCAACGGTTTAAGAGATCCAGATTTATTGCTATTTATTTTGCAATTGTGCGGCGTTGTAAGAGCTATACTTTTTTGGTGTGTAATTTAACTCCAGAGAGAAGTAGGAAATATGTATTGTACCTAGCAAAGTGCATTCACGACTACATGAATTTGCTAAACAATGTGGTAATAAACTTTGCTCATGACTGAAATAATGCATCGATGGACGTTGCGCGAGCACCCGTTCCTGAGTGGCGAAATATTCCACTGTTGTAGTGAACAGCGTTAAGTATTAGATCTCGAAGAATATGGACTGCTAAAATATATTTTGGTTCTAATCTATATTGCAATATTTTGAATGATGTTGTAAAAGAGACGTACAACTTTGATGAATTTATTTTAAGGAAATGGAAGGAATCTATGTCACGACGAGTGCATCTAATAATAATACACTAAAGCTAAGTTCAGACTAGACTAATATTTGATATAAAATATTTAGTCGTGTTTTACCGTAATTTTTGCAAGTAAATATAGAATTGATTTTCTTGTTCTCATTACGCACATTTATTTGACGACTACCATAAGTAAAAAAATATTTGGCATCAATTATGAAATGAATTTATAGAATTCATTTTTTGTTTTGTTAGAATAATTTTCAGAGAGAATTTCAGAATATGTGGATGTTAAGGTTATTTTTTTTAGCGTTTTTATCTAATACTCCTACTTAAACTTGGTAGCTTTTTTATTTAGAAAAAACATAATGTGATACCAAATGTGAAAAAACCCGGAAAATGAAACTATGACTTCTAACTCCAATGGAAGCAGTTATAGTATTGGTGTGTTCGGAAAATGAATAACGTATATACATCTCAATCGCATCTTCTAATAATTCCAATTTCATGCATCCAGGTTTATATTTAAATAAGAAACATCCAAGGAGTGGGATATGGTATCATTTCGTTATCCTGTATGAGTGCATCATTAAAAAACACAACGTACCACAAAGTATGTATATATATCATCCAATTAAAAATCAGATTTCAAAAATTTTAAAGTAATTTGGGTTAAAAAAAAGATTTAAATTTTGTTATTACATTACATAGTCTAGCAGATATAAACGCCTTTACATCCAAGAATGAAATTTTCAAAAATTATGGGGGGGGGGGGGGGGGTAGGTGTTGTATTGGTAGATATCTGCAGTACAATTTCTGTAAGACATTATGTTGGCATTAACAACAATAAAATTTTTAAAAACTTATTTTAGTTAAAAAAAAGTAGCAAAAAGTAAAATAAATAGTATTTTCAAAAAGTACCAAAAACATGTTTTAAATATTTGTGATAAAAAAGAATGTAATTAAATTTTTTTATGTCTTTTGCTTCAGAAGATTTGTGAGCTACCAACAAAGTACCAGTTCTATATTTATCAAATTATTTATATTATTATTATTAGGCTTCTGGATTCTCACCCGCATAGAACCGTGCATCCTTAATTTCATATTTCTAGGTTAACTATTACAAAAATATTAGACATTAGTAATATTAAAAGAAAAGTACCACTAAATCGCCTCTTAAGGATTCCCACTCACTTAGGACTACATATCTTTAATTTCATGTACGACAAAATTCCCCTTGTAAATGTAAATTCTTATTCATGTAGGACCATGTATTTTTAATGTCATACTTCTGGATCAATTATTACAAAAAATTCGAAAAGTACCATTAGAAATACGAAAATATACCACAAATTCCCCTCTTGTGAATTCTCACTCACTTAGAACCATATATACATACTTAAGTTCATGTTTCTAGGCTTAATATAATATAAAATTATCGCATATATGTCAATAAATAACAAACATTTTTTCATGAAAAAATGACCGAAAATAGGTACAATTAAGAATTAAAAAAAAACCAAATTTGTGTTTGTTATTTTTCGGTAAGTTACGAGTACGATATAAATTTTATTTGCATGATTACTCGTTTAGAATATACGGATGGTTTAAATGAATAACGAAAGGTATCAAAGTTATTTTATTTTTTTTCCAAAAAATCCCGTCTAAATGGATTTATTTGGCGGGATACCAACTTATGACCTAAATTTCGTCTTTCTAGCTTCAGGCGTTTGTTCTGTAGGACGATGAATCAGTCAGTCACGGCGAATATATCTTACGTTCACACAATGTCACATTTTTGACTTAAGGCAAATATATTTGTTTCACCAAAATCAGCTGTTTTCTTCTTTGGTTCGTAAAAATAATTGGCGTTCACATTTGGAAAACAAAATTTTTGCAAAAATCGTCAAATATTAGCCTAAACTGAACTTAGCTTAAGGAAACACAATTGTTAATATTAATTATGAATATTGAGAACTAACATATATATCTATATATAATTTCCTAAGCATATTTTCCCTTTTCAGAGTTTTCTGAAGCTCCTAGATGACGTAGAAAATTAGAATTTGGCTTACTTACTTACTTATTTTGAAATTTCTGTCAGATAGCGAAGATACGCGGATTTATTTATTTATTTTTTTTTTATTATATGCTATTTTTTAGTCGGTTTTGGTTTTAATATGTTTAAATTTCCTATACTCATTGTTTGCTCCCCAAATCCTATCAGAAACTAATTTTGTATTTCAATCAGGTAGCGCATTCACGCAGATTATTATTATTATTATTATTATTTTTTTTTTTGGTTTTAAAAAGTTTACTAATTTAATACTTTAAGCATTATTATTCCATCAAATTCTAAAGGCTTCAAATCTTTTAACTTCGATTAAGGAGAGGAAAGGAGTCAAAATGTTATATTTTTATTCTTATTATTGTAATAATTTTCCCGGCATTAAAAGGCTTATACGCTAGTAAATGAATAATTTTCGTAAAATTTCTGATGTGCATTTATGTAAGTATGTATGTATTTTTGTATGTATGCATGCATATATGTACGTATGTATGTATGTATGTATGTATGCATGTATGTATGTATGCATGTATGTATGTATGTATATATGTATGTACGTATGCATATATACATGTATGTATGCATGTATTTCATTATAAAAAAATCAACTTCAAAATATAATAGAGACGTGCTAACACGTCTTTTTTCATTCGCGGAATCTTTTATTAACATTTTTGTCATATTTTGTTTTTTTATTTTAACATTTAATTTTTTATATTTCGGACATTTTCAACACATATTGGGTTTTAAGGTATCGTTGGAAAGGTATATTCTCATACTACTGATGATTAAAGGTAATTATAAATGGTTAATTACAGCAAAAGGGTCAATTTTATATATTTGGTTTGCAAAAGGCCAAATCAGCAAATTTTGCAAACAAGTTGTATGGAAGTATTTACTATACTTAAAAATCTATTAATTTATGAAAACTATAATAAATAATTTTAAACCAGCGGTAATAATTGAATTAAAGAGAATATTTCTAATGTAGTCGCTATTTCTCACGAATTTATGCTTCTAGTGATATTTATTTTCTTAACTAACCATTTATTTGCCATAAAAATTAACTTAACCTATTATAAACCGATGTTCTCAAAATATCACTTTTGTTTCCAAAGAGTTAAATAAATAATAGTATTGAATATGACCTTTTCAATAATGCCCTAAATTATGATGGAATTTCAAAACGTTTTTAGCTCATGATTGATCAACATGTGATGATCGGAAACCATGATTTTACAGGTATTTTAAAAATGGTCCAGATCACAGTAGCGAAATATTTAAAAACATTTTGTGGATTAGTTTATAACATATCAGTCTTTAAATTTAGGGAGAGAGGTATATTTGCAATATTTTTTGACTCCATACATACTTTCTATGAATATTTTATATATGAATTATTTTCCATTGCTACATAATGGGCTAAAATGCTAATATAACAACACTACACTACTTACACTTTAGCAGCTTAACTATTATCAATGTTGCAAGTTTAACCTTTTTAAAGCTAAATTTAGCCAGCGTTGTTAACTATTTGTAACCAAAATGCGTAGGAAAATTCCAAAACGCCATAAAAAGCGCTGAAATAAACCAAAATGAAAGGAACATATTTTAATTAAATAAAATTAGATTTTCATTAAAAGTATACAAAAATATCCATATTTGTAATTTTATAAATAATTTTCTTTTCTTATCGTTTAGGCTTATGAGAAGAGAGCATTTTAAACATAAAAGTAGCTTATAATTCATGACAATTTTTTTGGGGAAACGGATTTTGGAGTCCATCCGTGACTATTTTAATCAAAAGAATTTTGGAGATGAATTTCAGCATTTCGAAACTTGTTTTAGTTTTTGGGGAAAAGAAATTTGTTTCATTACTTAGATAAAGGGAATGTAAAAACGTGCTGCTATTCGTTATATTATTAAAAGTAAAACGATCCAATTTTTTAAAAAAGTGCTGTTTGGTTTTTTAAAATGTGCTAAACATAGCCCGTGAGGCGCTAAAACCTTTTTATTTTGCTTTTAGCCTCGAAATTTGCGTTTTCTAATTCTAATTTCTAATTGTTCTAATTTACAGAAAATAATACAAGTATATATGATAGATTTTCAGATATTATATAGTATATAAATTGTGTTTTATATTATTTTTAAACAAGTTATTGTTATATATTGAATAAAAAGTTATAACCAAATACAAAGATGCGATTGCGTTGAATGAAATCGTCGATAAAATATTTATCGAACAAATAAAGCATTTTGGCATCGATTTGTAAGAGCATATTTTTGCACATTTTATCCTTAATTGCAAATTTTAGCATTTTGCGATTTTTAGTTCATATTCATAGCATATTTTGTTATTTTTATAGTATATTTAACCCTTTCAGAGCACATTTTGACATTTTGAGGATAATTTTTTTATAGTCCCTTTTTCAAATTTGATTTTATAAAAAAAGAAGAATAAGAAATCCAAAAAATATTTATTATTTAAAATTAATTTAGATAAATACTATTTTATCGGTGATATTCTTAACTTGTAGCAACAAAATTGAAGATTTAGAAATAGACTAAAATCTTAAATTAAATTAAATTATCTTTTAAGTGCACATTTTCGCGCATAAAATCTTATTTTTAGAACATATTTGTGGTTTCCCTGATTACAACTTATAATGAAAATTATTTGGAACGTGTTTTTGGTATTCGCCAAATCCTATTGTGATGTGTGAGAATGAAATGTTTTTCAAGGGATTTCAATCTTAGAATGATTAAAAAAGAAATGTTATATTGCCTGAAAACCAGATTTTTTTTTTTAAATGAAAAGTTTTGAACATTTTGAAAGTTATGGTTTATTTGGGCACTAAACATTTCATAAAGTTTCACTGTTCTTTAATTTTTGAATATTACGTAAAACAAACAATTTTTTTCATACATTTACATTTTGAAAAAGAACTGTATCTAGAATTTTGTGAAGCTCTAGGTTATATTTAATTATTAAGGTTTTTAAATTATCATTTTTTTTTTTTTTTTTTTTTGTCTGTTATTATACATTTTATAATTTCTATTTTTTATAAAAAATTCTTTTAAAATATCTTTAGAAAGTATTGAAATACTAATAAGCACGTTAAAATAAATGATATTTTTAAATAAAAATATTAGCTTTTTTTGGTTTTATTTTTTAGGGAATTTAGTCTTTTGTAAAGTTTAATTTAGCTTTTTTATGAAACTCCTGGCAACACTGATCATAGTTTTAACGTCACAGTGGGTCTTTTATAAAATAAATGGTAGAGTATTCAAAACCGAAATCGAAACCGAAAACCGGTTTCCAATTTTTTACTAACGCTGTAGGTTTCGGTTTTTTCCTAATTTTCGGTTTTATTTGAACCGGTTTTTTAAAAGCGATTAACTAGTTTTTTAAAGTAGCATTTTATTTAACTTTTTATGTAATTTTACTCAGAAAAAGAGTCCAAAAAGGGAAAAAAATGATAATTAAAATTACATGCCTAAAAACAGAAATTTTATTTGACTTGCTAAGTGCAACAAAAATGTCAGTTTTTAAACTTGGATAATTTTCTTTAAATGGTTGAAATAAATCGAACTATTGAGTGCGCACGAAAAAATTATTAAGAGGGCAAGTTTGTAAAGCTTTTCGTTTAAAAAAAAAAACATATACCATGTATTAGAATAATTTATTTGACTAGAATTTTATTTTTAACCGGGTTTTCCAAGGGTCAAAAACTGGTTAACCTTTTTTTTCATATGGGATTTTTCGGTTAAACCGAAAACCGGTTTCCTGAAAAAGTCGTTTTTTTGATACTCTAATAAAAGGTAACAAATCTGGATCTTTTAAACCGTTGGACCGATCTTGATGAAACTTGGGACATCGATAAAGGAACAGTTAGGCTTTCAGAGTATTGTTTAATGTTATTTGTATAGCTAAAGCATGGACGGCGCTACAGCGGGTGTTCAGGAATATAATATATTTCAAATCGGTTCATATTTGTAAAAGTTTCAAGCTTCGATGTGTTTTTCACACTCGACTTTGACCCACTGTAGCACCGCTCATACTTTAACTATATACTCCAATCAACAATATTTTCAAAGTCTAGCTACTCCTCTATCGATGTCCCAAGCTTTATCAAGATCAGTCCAGCAATTTATCAAGATCCATTTTTTATTACCATTTATTTTGCAAAAGGCCCCACAGTGAATGGTAATGTTATTGAAGGCAACTAGTCACCATACTGATATGCTTTCAAATAGGTGCTTAAATTATGGATTGCTTCAATATAAAGTGACTGGTGATTTAGAATAGAAAATACAAATTTTCGTCAAAACGTCGAACATTTTTCATCAATCCGAGATAGCTGGGGTACCGGCATCATGCATAAAACGAAAGGATAAAATAAATAAAAATGGATAAAAAATGCCCTTTTTAACGGTATTTTGCACTATATTCATATTTTCTTCATGGGAAAATATGAAATTTAAAAGCCTCAATTTGCGTAACATAAATTCCTGACAAGTTCAAATTTGTCTAAAATGTATTTATTATTATTATTATTATTATTATTATTATTATTATTATTATTATTACTATTATTATTATTATTTATTTTTTTACAAAAAAATATTTGAATCATTTCAAAATGCGTTTTTACAAAACATTATCAAAATAATTCGTTTTCATCTATTCGTAAATAACTGAACATTTTCAACGTTATAATTAACATTAAAAGCACGATTTAATTGGATTTTTTATAATTTAATAATAAATTTGATACCTGTTCTCAAAAAGGGTTTTTCAAAATATACATGCCTTTTTTCCTTAATAGAACTAAATATTCAACTAAAATTCCTCATTCACTTTTTACTAAATTTTGACTGCAAAAGTTTGCTAGCTCTTAAATAGATAAACAAATCCAATTTCAATATCTTTAGAAGTTTTCTTTTTTGCTGGGATTCCCCAATAGTTATTTTATTGTCAGAAAAATGTTATTTCACTGAAGCATTTATTAAATATTTTATTGTATTTTTCTACCATTCTATTTATAAAACAATCAGCGATAAAAATCCTTTGATTTTAATGTTGTTGATATGCTTCAATGAAAAAACAAGATGCATATGGAAACAAAAGATTTTTGCATTCATAACAAATATTCTCACTACAAGACTATAAAAAATACTTGTTTAGTAATTAAGATACGCGCGTTACACAGAACTTCAAAATCCATATTAATATTATAATATCAAGTGTGTGTTTGTTTATTTATTTGTGAAGCAATCACGTCTAAACCGCTGAAGCGATTTTCATGACATTTTAAATATACACTGATGAATTTGAATGTGGAAGGAACTATAGGATACAAATTAATTACATGTAGTTGAAAATAGTGAATATATTGCACTTTTTCGCACTTTAATTTTTTTCTTTATATTTCGATAAAAATGAAGTCCTAACAGAAGCATTACGGGAAACATCGTTTTTTTTTTAATAATTCCACAAAGCTGTTTTCTTTCATTTTTGTTAAACTTTTACATTCCATGCAACACAGGGGCATTCAGCTAGTATAATATAAAATAGCGTGTAGAATTCAAAAAATGCTAGTTAATTTACAGTATTTATAGACATTACAAAAAAAAAGTATTGCCTAAAATATTTCAATTAACACTGCCGTTTGCTTTTATATCAAAATTTAATTAAACTATTAATCGATTCAATAAATTTTGGTTTTAAAAGTATTCAAAAAAGAAAGAAAAAATGTTATGTTTCTTCAAATAATTTCGAATCAATTACGAAACCTTTTACTTGTATTAATTTTTTTAATCTACATATAGGACAATTTGTAACTTCGAAATCCATTGATATAATAGAAAACGCTTTGGTAGGTGAATGTATGATTACTAACGATACAAGATGCGATAATAAAAAAATAATAAAATCAAAAAATTACACATAGGGCTCTTCGTCAGTACATCGATGATATCTATACAACATATAAAATTTAAATAAACTATACAAATTACTTTAAATTTGTAAAAATAGTGTATTAATATGAGATAAATATTCCTACTGGGATTTACGAAAAAATTTTGTTTATTTAAAATTTTGTTGAATTGAATGATATGGGGTAGTTAAATTGACTAACGATTTTATTGGTTGTATATTAAACTACGTTTCTTCAATTCTACACTCCATTTTACTATATTAGCTACTGTTTTTTGGTTCGGTGAACCTATTAAATTTAGTTCATTGTATGGGCATAAGCAGTGTTGCCAAAATTTAAGGCTATGTCCCACTACATTGTGCTTGGAAAACCGCTAGAAACCGTCTACACTTTAAATCGCAGATTTTTACCACTAAAACAAACGTGTTAAAAATTAGTATCCATTATTTCAAAATCTTCAATTTGAAAATTTGATGACATTGCAGAGGTTACAGTCAAAATGAGAAACTTTTTTAGGACGAAGTACTTGCTAATGTAGACGTATTCCATAGCTTAGATTGTAATATATTTTTGTTTATATTTTACTATACTCAACTTAAAACATTTGCATTAAAAATCACCTATATAATTCTTCATACTGTAAAACCTCAGATATTGTATATTTCGGTTAAAAGAGTACATCATTTGAAATTGTATTTTAGATATTTTGACTTTCGAAAATGCTATATATATATATATATATATATATATATATATATATATATATATGAAAATATATATGATTTTATATTAATTGATTATTGATTGATAATTGATTTTATATTAAATTTCCTGGTTTTTGGTAACTTGATACTTTAAAAAAATTAGTTTGTAGTAGAAGTAAAAAATGTCTTTCAATTTTTATCTTTCTGTCTCAAAACCCATGTTTTAAGAATTAACGAAAAAAATATTGCACCCAGAAAAACTTATTGGAATTTTTTGAAGAGTACCCACTGATTTAGTATGAAGACCGCCGCTTTGGTAACACTGGGTATAAGGTAATAATTGAAAGATATCATATGTAACTAAAACAAATAAGAATGTTATATTCGGCTTGTCCAACTATATTTCATTTTTTTATAAAAGATATCGGCGGAAAAGTATGAAATTTAGTTACGACTGACACCTAGTTTTTCTATTATTTGAACCATAACTTTTTTGTTTATGAACCGATTGTCCATTTTCGATACCAAATAAACCTTACATAAGAAAAATATTTGAGCTAAATTTCGTTCCCCTATGTGGTCCGCCCCGAGCAATATCCTGCATTCAACAGGCATACGGACGAACTTTGCTAGATCGTCTTAGATGATTATTTCAACATGTTACACACGGCATGGCAAACCCAATATCCCCCCTCCCTCTCCCTCTTTTTTGATGGTGGGTATAAAAATTAAATATTCAATGTTTATATTTTTGATTATGATTTTATTATGCATACAGATGACATTAAAAAAGGATAAATTGAATAATTTCAATTAACTTCAATTCGCCTTGGCCGAATCTATATACCCACCATCTTCAATTTTAAAAATTTCACTTTATATGGGAAGTCGGCGTATCACGCCCATTTTCTGTTTCCAAATTTACATTTGTCCTGGAACTATTTGTACAAAATTTTGTTGATGTAGATATCGGCCGAAAAGTATAAACTAGAGTTATTGCAGACACCATGTTCTTCTTGTATTTGGTCCATAACTTTTTTGTTCATGAACAGATTATGCTCATTTTCAATACCAAAAAAACCTTATATAAGACAAATATTTGATCCTGATTTCGTGCCCTTAGGATGTTTACTATACTGCTTTCAACAGACAGACGGACGGACATCGTTAGATTGTCTTAGATCTTCACGAGGACCCAGAATATATATATATATACATATATATATATATACATATATATATATATATATATATATATATATATATATATATATATCTTATGGAGTCTTATGTAATTATTTTGACAATTACACTTGGAATGACAAACCCAATATACCCCAAAAAAAAAAACTTTCCAAAAAATTTATATAAAATTACCCGTAGTATAAGGAACTAGTAAAGAAACTCTCTCATTTCATACCTAACGCATATATATATATTTGTTAAATTTAAATACGTTTTGGAAATTAAAAGAATAATTTAATATTATGTGTGTGTGCGAATAATATTTCAAAGGATAATTTTGGTAATTTTTTGTTTTGTTTACATCTCCCACATGTTTATTGAATTCACACAGCACATGTATGTGAATAGTGGGGCTTGTTGTAGTTGTAAAAAGGGAACTTGTTGTTTACTAGTTAATTATACTATGCAATAGTCCTAGAATAAGAGTTGGCACGGCCAAACCAAATTAGAAAAAATAAGCAAAATTAGAATTGTAAAAATGTAATACTTGAGATGATTTTTATATAACGAAGGCTTATATCCAATAAGGAATATCTGCAGATTTCAAAACTCTTTATTTTTAATGTTCAGTGGTATCAATTTTGAAAACAAATATTAATTCTAACACATATTTTTTGCATATTCTTGAGATATGTGTTAGTCACAATTGAGTTATTCATGAGAAATGTAATGCAATTTTATTCAGTTAACATTTTGTTTTTTTTTGCAAATCTTTTGGTATGCAATTTTTTTTTGTAATATTTATTTATAATTTAAATTATGAAAACATTTCCGTTCTCTTGTGTACCCATACCTGTTATTTTACAGTTTTGACATTTTAAGATGTTCCTGCTAATCTTTAAACCTAGTTTTTTTTATATCTTGATTAGTAAGATATCATACATTTAATACTTTCTCTAATTTTTACCAACAATTTTATCCTTTACGCCTTTAATTTTCAATAAAAAATAGGGCTATCTGAACATTTTATAAGACAAATTAATAACACTGAACGACAAAAAAATCCTCCATTAAAAACGAATAGTTAGGCTATAGATTTTGATATGCTAAACACGAATCAGTTTTCAGTACATTTCCATCAGGTCTGCATTTTTTGTCTAATATTTGTAATGTATCAAATTGAGTATTTGTTTGTATAAAATTAATAAAATATTAGTTCAATAATTTAACTGTTCGTCATTCAATTACATTAGGTGTAGGGATGCCAATCGGGACCGATTTTAAAAAATTCCCGGAATCCCGATTTCCCGGGATATATAGTGTAGTCATTGGAAGAAAGCCTTAGTGCTAAAAAGAGTTCCAGAATTAATGTTTTTAACCAATATTAGTCATTAGATTAATATTTATATTTCTATTTAACGTCTTTACATAATTATATTTTTATTGTTTATAAAAATATTGTTATATTGTAAAATTGAGATTTTCTTAGAAATAATTAAAATTTGTTTTAGTACTAAATATTTTATTTTCCTTTTTTAGAAGTAATTATAAATAAATTCCAAAAATGCACTTAGATCCCCTTTTGAAGTCATAAAATTATTATTTTTATAGGAGTACCTACTTCCTTTTTCTGCTATAACATATTCTTTATAATTTAACAAAAAATAAGTATTTTAAAGTTTCTGTTCCGAAAATTTTAGCAATTTTAAATTTTCTTTCAAAAAAAAAAAAACACTTTTAACTCACTAAACCGTTTTCTTTATTAAATTTAAAGCTTATCCAATTTCTTCTTTGGCCAACTTTTGAAGTACATATCTTTGCTACGCTGACGAAAAGTCCATTGTGTTTTTTACTATTTTTCGGGAGAACAGAAAACCGTTTTATTTTGAAAATTTACAACTTTTTCTTAATTTTGGATTTTTGTGTTTTTCGTTAAGACATTTATTAATTTTATGTTTGACAAAGTCGATATCTTTTGGAGTCCGCGAATGGCAAACGACATTAAAATAATCTACACATAGGCTTTTTTGTATATGAAGGCTATAATTTTTTGTTTAATATATTGTGATTTTGTTCATCAAAAAGTCCTATGTGTAGCAAAAAACAATAAGAGTTTTTCTTTTCTTAAAAAAATGTACGCAAGGATCTTCTCTAAAAAATTCAAAAAATTACATATAGGACTCTTCTTCGGCACACCGAGGATATGTATGCTTATAGTTTTTAGTGGGAAACTTTCAATTAATTTTTAATAATTTTAATATATATATATATATATATATATATATATATATATATATATTATTTTTTTCTTTGCCTTAGTTATAAATATAGCAGTAATTTCAGTTTGGTTTTCTTCTAAATATTAAGTGCGTTCGTTTACCCAAAAATTTGTACAGTCCAGTAAAAATTTTTACTGGACCCAAAATCCAGTAAAGAGAGAAAAATGATATATATATTCAGTATTTACAAATTTTACTAGTTTTATTTTTATTTGAAAATCCAGTAAATCGTATGGTTGCAAAAAATAATTAAAAAAAGTAAACAAATGTAAACAAAGAAAGAAAAATATTCAAAAAATTAAAAGAAATGGTAATTTTGCATTAAAATTTTATGAAAAGTGCATCAAACTACAATAAATATATTTACAACTAAAGCAAAAATATAGTTTTTATTCAACTCTGATGATTTTTGTTGTTGTTTTACGTTTATTTGTTTTCAACCAGCTGTCATAGTTATTTTCTGTTCGCATACTTATTTGATTACAAGTTTTTTTTTTGTGAGTAAAATCTTAAATTTACTCAGTAAATACTCAGTTTACTGGAAAAGTAAAAGAAAGGACCTATTATCAAATAATTAAAGTTTAAATTTTTTAAAAAGTGTGTTCAAAGTGATACGTAAAATATACTCTTTATGAGAATAAAAAGCATAAAAACTGGATTTGGAAACTTCGAAAAATCCCGTGATTGGAATTTAAAATTCCCGAGAATCGGGATTTGTAGTTTGTAATAATTTGTAATCGAGAAACGGTATCGGGATTTTCTCTTTGGCATCCCTAATTGGGTGTACTTCCAAGTTATTGTACCGCAACCTCCGTAATACAAATAAAAACTACTTTGATAATTTAAGTGGTACACACTCTTGAGTTACACTTTTACCTCATACTTTATGATCAAAATTGTAATTCATCTTCTCTCTATTAAGTGTTTTTGATCATGTATATCTGCTTACATAAAAATGATATATGATGAGTGCTAATAAATTTTTATATATTTGCTTCTTTTCATCATTACATTTTAATCGAAATACCGTATAGTGAAATAAGTGTAAAAAGGAAAAAAATCTTTATTTTACTCCTATAGCGCAAAATGAGGTCTAATATTTTCTTTTTTGAAATTAAAATATAGTTTCCAAATATTAAAATCATAAAGTGGTCTACCAATCTTTGTCGGAAAAATCGACAAATATCCCTTATTTAGCATCAACAAATTGACTAAATTTAAAAAAAAAATCAAATAGTAATGGCAGCAATGTTTCAGAATTTATAATATAATCATCCTACTCTCGAGTTACTTTGCCTTAATTGGACGACTTTTGGCGAAACACATGCTGGGGGGAAAATTACCTGTCTTGTTAGGGGATTTATTTGGGACACTGTCGAAAATAGTTATCGTTGCATCCTAGAAGATGAAACCTTAACTAGATAAGAAATACCCACCAGCATTCAGTCCAGCAGCTAATGATAACCTTTAAGAATTAAAACTTAATCAATATTAAAATTTTGCTGAATAAAAAAAGTTCTAAATAATCTTGCTAAAATTTTGCTAATAATCTTACTAAAATTCAAAAAAAAAAAAACATTTTTTTCTAAACGAAACTAAAATTTGCTAAATATAAACTAAATCTATCTAAATTATTATCCTAATTACATACATAATTATTTAATAATCGAAACCGTACAATCTACGAGTTACTTTTGTTTAAGTTTTAACAATCCAATAACAAAACACAAGCTCTAACAACTGTATAATATATATTTGTTCCATCATTACTATTTTAATATATATTTATTATTATAAACTCACCCTTAAATTCTAAAATAATTCATAACCACACCTAAAAAAAATCTCTTCAATACATTGTAAATGGACTCCAAAAACAACATGCAGAAGATCTTCAGCAACAATGAAATCGAGACCCTACTGCAAGCCAAATACATTTTTTATATATTTTTGAACATTTACACTTTTTACAATTTCATTCCTCATAGAAATTTTATAGCATGTACTTCTTTTATAAATTATCCTTTTTTGCCATACCTAATTTTTTTTTTTTTTTTGCTAGAAGATTCCTTTGATGTAAATTGAGTATAATTATCACCAGCACCCTTAATTAGGTATGATCTGTCATTGGTTTAAGAGAATTATTATTATTAATTAATTATTATTTACTTTTTTTATTGATAATAATTTTTACATATATATATATATATAT
The DNA here is from genome assembly GCA_932274085.1 of Protocalliphora azurea. NCBI lineage: Eukaryota > Metazoa > Arthropoda > Insecta > Diptera > Calliphoridae > Protocalliphora > Protocalliphora azurea. Next base: position 55,956,865 of record OW026521.1, on the reverse strand, counting down.
ATATATATATATATATATATATATATATATATATATATATTCACATGAAGATGAGTGGTAAAATTTTTTATGTAGCAGTTCACGGACTGAGGTAAGGAAAGGTGTGTTAGGGGCTTTTTATAGGCTCAAAAAAAAACACTGTTATGAAGCCAGGTTTTAACACCAGAACTCAAATTTTAGAATTAAGAAAGTTAGAGTAAAATCTTGTTTAAATTTCAAGATGTATATATTTTTTCTCTAACCTAAGGGCAATTAAATCGCACGTACTTTGTTTTTTTATTATACGTTAATGGTCATATTGAACAAGATCCCAGCCCAGCACTACCGATTTAGCTAACTAGTACGTGCGTAAAGTTCCAATAAATTCCAAATGTCCATCTTTAATTATATATTTCTCCCATAAGGGTCCGAAAATATTTTCTTGCAAAATTGATTTTTTTTCTTCCTTGCCCCATAAAAGTGAATACGTGATAGAAAAAAGTGAAAGCAAGTTCTTATATATATATATATATATATATATATATATATATATGTGATAAAGGATTAAAAACTGCATATTTTTACAGGTTTCATTCCTTGAAAAAATTTTTCAAGAAAGATTCTTCAGTTTTGCATGAAAAATTGCTTTTTCCGACACTGATTTCTGAATAATTCCGAAACTGTACGACAAATAGAAAAATAATGTTTAGGTGACTTAAAGATAATTTTCATCTATATCTTTTGGTGTTACAACTGTCTAAATGGTTTCCAGTTATTGTAAAATATATTCATATATTCGTTTTATAAATGAAAAAATCACGACCTTATGGAAAAACTGACAGCAGATTTGTGCTTATCAGGTCAAATTCTATCTAGTCCACATATTTTTTTTTTTTTTTTTTTTTTTTTTGAAGTAGGACGAAAACCTTTTTTTCCAACCACTGTAATATACGAAGAAAAATGCAGCTTCTGCTATAACTTCGCGAATAATGCGTTTAAAAGATTTATTTTTATGAGCGAGGTTCAGAATAGGATAAAAGGCACTACGACCCAAAGGATCTATTGTGCAGTAACAAAAGGTTTGGTAGAAACATTATTAATAAATCGTAGACGAATTAGTGAAAGAAATAGTTTTTAATAATACAAATTTAATTATTCTTATTACAAAAGGTTTAAAGGTCTTCTATGTTAAGCGTGTTGATAAAAAGCTAAATTATAATAAATTGAGAATTTAAAAACCGTTGATTGGCATAGTAATAGAAAATAAAATAAACTTTTCAATAATTTATGTACTAGTACAAGAGTTAAGGATGAATACAAACAGTATGTAATTCAAGAAATGAAATGGAAATAATTATGGAATTTCGGAACGGCTATTCCGATTTCAATGAAATTTCACATAGTGATAGTAGAGGTGTAGATAAGTTTTTAGCTTGTACCATATATACCTACAAGGGGTGGGTTACAAAGTTAGACAACTCGGGTATAAAATTTTTTAAAAACGATTCTGATTCCTTATTTCTGAACCGAATCTGCTGGTCAAGATCTACAAGAAACATTCTCGTATGCATATCTTATACTTTTTAGTTTAAGAGATATTAGGCTTAAAGGATTAAAATTTTTACTTTTTAGCCTGCTTTGGTGAAGTCTTTTTACTACAGTATCACCCGATATTTTTTTATTTCATTAATAACAAATAGCGAAATTGTGCAAAGAAAGAATTCTAAAAAACATTTACGGGGTCAAAAGTTATAGGAATTTAAATTTGAACTTTGGAAAAACTCGATTTTTTTTTCTCGTTTTGTTTTTTTTTCGCCCATCTAATGTGTTTTTAATATTTTTTTTTTGTAATAGAAATTGTTGCTCCTGATATCAGTTAGAAATTTCGAAATTTTTTTAGTTTTTTTGGGAGTTGCGGGATTTCTATAAATAAATATAAAAATATGAATAACCCTTGAAATTAAGCATCAAAAATCTACTCAGGTGTAAAATCTTATTCAAAAATATCCATTAAAAAAAAATTATTACATAATTAAACATGAATGAAAATAATACACTATTTCCTATATAATGATGTATAACCTACCTACCTTTACCTTTCCACGTGTCAAAATTAGCGATAAAAGTCAAGAGAAATCATAGAAAAAATTACACATATAGTTAGCTCCTTCACAATTAGCAGTAATACTAATAGATTAGGTAAAGTTATTCGACAATTAATAATTTATGTTAGACCCTCAGGTCTCACCCTCAGGAGACTTTCTTTAACAAATATTTTGGAACTATACTTTTGATATAGGTACATGACAGCTAAATTGAGGCAGGTATATTTTACCTGTAATATCGTTGTTATTAACATTGGATATGAGTAAAAAAAAAATTACATGAACTCTACAAATAACAAAAAAGATAAGCAATTTATTTTCAGATATTTATTTTTTATAAAAATAATAATTTTTTAATTAATAAGAATTAACTTAATTAAAAACTAATAATTTAAGTATATAGTAGCTTAATTTAGTAAAATAATCTGATTCACAGTAATCCATATCTAAAATATAAAGTAAATCCTTATATTCAAGAATGTTTTCATTTGTTAAAACTCGGTAGCAAATTCAACTTTTTTCATGGCATTGGATCAGGTGATAATATATGATTATTAAAAATATCTTAATTTTGCGACAGTCTGGAACATTTTCTTGAGGTAAACTGGTGAACATATTTGAAATCTTGATTTCTTGATTCTTGGGACTCTTCCGTAAGTTCTCCTAAGGAAACAATATTATACTTAATTATTATTTCTCTCTGGCATAATATTTTATATACGGTTGGTGACAACAATTTTAAGTGTTTTTGAATTTTCATACATAGGAATATTCTCCAAATTTTGTTGAATTAACTTTCTGCTTGCTCTTCGTAGTAAATCTATATCAATTGTTTCAAATATTTGAAAAACGCCGAGCTATGTTACCATCATTCGTACTTACGTAGTTTATCAATGTTTAGTCCAGTTTGTTGCTTAAATTTCTCTTGAATTCTCTTCTTCTCGCTTGCTCTCATTTTCTTCAGTTCCTCATTGTTATTTCCAGATTTATTTTCGTTTTCTGATATGCTTCTATACTTCAAATCATAAGCCACATGTAGAAAGTGTTTCAGATATCTTATTTTGGAATGCAAAAGAGATATATATAACTAGTGGATGTTCCTGTTATAGCGTTGCTGACATTTCCATCAAGCATTGTAAGTTGCATATCAAACGATAACTTAAATGCATATTCCGATATTTCAATCGAAGTAGGATCCAGGCTTCTAATCTCTGTTAGCATATTGCCATAATGCCATAAATACACTTTTATATTTCGAAGATTCTTGACTTGTTTGTTCATATTTTGAAAGTGATGATAAGTCATCACATCCCCATTTGCAGATTAGTTGCAAATCATAACCATTTATTTTCTTAAGACGGTCAGTGTAGTAGTCCGAAACAATCCTTGATGCTGTATTTTCAAGTAATATAGAAACTCCAATTCTGGCTTTCCGATCGGTAATTTCAGATGAAGATGGTACAATGCTTTTATTTTTCCCTTTAATGCTCCACATGATGATAAAATATCCACACCTCTTCTTAAAATTATGTAATTCTGATAGCTAAGTTGATGTTGATGTAGGTATGCTCTTCAAAATTCGTTTAAGACGTTTTGGTGATGCAGTAGGAAGAATATTTGCAATTTTTACAGCCTCAAACGGCTGGTTTTCCTTTTTTAACATAGCTTTAAATGTGTCGGAAATTTCTTCAGTAGACATTCGCTGTTTATTGGATTTTGAGCACAAATTCCCGTATTGCTTACAATGCGCATCAACAGCTGATGTACGAAGTACAAGTTCTATTTTTTCATCCAGCCAGTCAGAATACTTTGAGTTAAACTTCTTAGTAAATCGTCTTACCGACTTCCATTTTACATCGAATAACTTAACATAGCTTTCAATTCTCGATGACTCCTCTTTTTCCAGCTTATTTTTATAATTAGTTTCTACGTACTGTATTAAAAGATTCACCTTTTCTTGAAAAAATTTAACACAAAGTTGATTTTTTCAATAAGATTTCCACATGGATGAACCACGTTTATATATTCATTGCAACTTTTTCTACAAAGCTTTACCTGTTCTAGAAGTCGCTGAATACTTACCTATCATGTACGTGTACTAAAAATATAGTGTCTGTTCCAAAATATTTACTAATCAAAGTCTCAGGTCTAACATAAATGCTTAACTGACATATAACATTACATAAGCCATTACGTTACCTAATAATTGTGAAAAAGCTATGATTAATATGAGTAATTTTTTCTACAATTTCCATAGGTTTTGATCGCTAATTTGGACAAGTGGATTATAGATTATGCAATACATTTTTTTAATAGATATCTTTGAATATAATTTTACACCTAAGTAGATTTTTTGATGTTTAATTTCAATCGTTATTCACTTTTTAGATTTATCAACAGAAATACCGCAAATCCCAAAAAAACTTTAAAAAATTTCCAAAAATTAGATTTTTTACATTATTTGCTATATCAATGCAAAAAACCAAAAAATTAAAACTACATTAAAATATATAAAAAGTGTAAGCTTAGAGCAAAAATTTTAAATTTTTTGGAAAAATAGGTCAATTTTTGGAAACTTTGGTTCTCGCAAAAATTAATCTTTAAAATCTCTATATATTACTTAAGAAAAGTTTTATATAACAGAAAAAAATGCAAATGTAACTATACAACTCACTTGGGTCCTATTGGTCCCGTTGTGTTACCCTAATGGATCATATTAATCCGATTTCACATGTCCGAAAATAGGTTCGAATCGTAACAACCTGATGCACGGACAAAAGATCTGATTCGTCTAACATATATTGCAGAGAGATCAGATAGTTCATGCATACACTGCCAAATTCCGCAGTCCTTATACTTGCAAGAGCAGGTCAGTGTCAAAGAAAATGTTCTACTATCTCTTCTTTCTTCTCGTTAAATCAACTTTTACGATAGTCGTTAGTGCCCTGTAACAGTGGCTACTGACACCTTGGCAATCCCAGAATGAAACTAGACTGTTTCTGATCGTACAGCTCCCGAAGAAGGGGTTTTCGCCGGGTCTTTGCCGTTGCGAGCCAGTACAGCTGGTTTCCATATATCTCCGTTTCCACGATTAAGTTCATATGGGGTTGGACCATCCATGCACTGACGGCGTACATGGAATAGGCTACTCAACATTTACAACCAACCCGTGCCCTGGCGTTGGAGGGGAGTTCTTAGCGACCAGTCTTCTTTAACCACTATCTAGCCATTCAGGTTCTCGGCACAGCTTCCAACCACCTACACCTTACAAATGGTGACAGTTTTGGTCTGCGGGCAGTGACTAGACACGGCCTGAGCTCATGCCTTTACGTAGGTTTAACAGTGTGGTATATTAAAAACCAAGTAATTACAAAGCTCCCTGTAGGTCTATATGGTCCAAGCTCAAAACTTAAACTCGCCTACATTTTTACTATCACTATTTACTATTTCATTGAAATTGGAACAGCCGTTCCGAAATTCCATAATTATTTCCATTTCATTTTTTGAATCGCACACTGTGCGATAATCTATAGTCTATAAAAAGTCAAAATACATAGTTGCATTTTTTGAAGCCAAAGTCCGATTTCATATAAACAAAAAAGAAGTTGTAAATTTCGTTCCACTTAATAAGTATTCTAATTCTGAAAAACTTGTAAGCTAAAGGGATGATATTTGCATTTGATATTAAAGAAAATGCTGAAGACGGTTCATAGGGGGCCAGAAAAATGCATTCCATTCTGCTACCGTCTGAATATTATTTTTCACTTATATTCTTCCAATCTATTCGAGTCGGACTAAAATTGAAATTAAAAAGATTCGGCTAGGCCGAATCTATTTACTCACCATCTGAAACTTTGAAATTTCACCTTATTTATGGGAGGTGGGCGGTAAAATGGATGGATCACGTCTATTTTTTGTTTCCGAGTTTATATTGGTTCTTGAACTATTTGTACAAAATTTCATTGATGTACATGCTTTTCTGTAAAAGATATTGGCCGAAAAGTTTAAACTGGAATTACGACGGACACCCTGCTTTTTGGTCCATAACTATTTTTTATGAACCGATTTTGCCCATTTTCAACACTAAACAAACCAAATATGCAACCCAAATTTCATTCCACTAGAATGTCCGCCCAGAGCCCTATCCTGCTTTCAATAGACGGACAGACGGACGGACATCGTTAGATTGTCATAGATTTTCACTAGGACTCAAACCATATATACTTTATAAGATCTTAGATGATTATTTCGACATGTTACACACGGAATGACAAACCCAATATACTACCCATCATTTTTTGATTGTGGGTTTAATAAGATACATATGTTCCTATATATATGCTATGTATAAAGTATTGATGATAAAAGTAGGTGGACCACGCCCATTTTTGGTTTCCGAGTTTACATTGGCCCTTGAACTATTCGTTAAAAAATTCGTTGATGAACATGCTTCTTTGTAAAAAATATATGTTTATCTTGTATTTGTTTCTAATTTTTGTTGACTTTGTTATCTAAGTTTTGATTTTTATTGGATTTTTCAAACTTTTGGGGTTTTCGCATTTTTTTTTTTTTTTTTTTGAATCTACGAACATGTATTAGTTATATCAAATACAAATTTCTCCCTACACCCACTCCTTAAACCTTATTTTTCAAGGGATTTCTGAGGGTTATTTAGAAATTCTTGATTTTTACATCTTTAAAGACTTATGGAGCAATGCGGGGCAAGTTGCAGGCTTCACATACTACGTTTTTGTAGTACCATTTTTTTGTGTATAAAAAATGAATGACTAATTTGTTATTCCTAATACCTAGAAAATTATATAATCTAAAAGCTTCTCAGTAAACCATATTTTCTTTGTTCGGCAATGGATTAAAAATGTGACGTGATGGAGAAAACCTTTATGTTCCTGTTAATTGGAATGACTATACCTATCTGTAACATATTTTTCACGATACTTTTTTAGTGTTGAACTGTAAAAGTAATAGATTACAAAAATCTTAATGTCTATAAATAATTTTTATTATGAACATAAATACTAAATTGATATGTGTTTTCTTTCTTTTATTTCAATTAATGTACCGATTGATTGAAAAATATAATTCGTTTAGAATTAAATTAAAACAGAAAAATAAACAATATAAAATTTTTATTTAGGTTATTTTTTGGTTTATTTCTAAAAAAAAAAAATGGAGGAAATGTGTGCGGAAATGAAAATGTGTGTGTTATTAGAAAAATTTATTTTTTCAAATTTTTTGACGAAGACATTCTTCAAAAAATACACTTAAAAATATGTAAATTAATTTAAGCATCCAATGAAATTTCTAGCTAATTTTACATTTTGGACTAACTTCACTCCACTTGTGTATAAAAGCACAATTTAAATGTTTTTTAAATCTATACAATACAATACTCTCCGAATTTAATGATATTCTGTACAATCATTATACTCATCAAAATTAAGACTGATACAAAAATTCAGATTTTCTTATCAAATGGTTACAAATACCTTGCAAAGTATTTATGATAAAAGGTCCATTGAGATATCATATTAACGATATTAAAATTACCTTTAATATGATGTGCAACATGACTAAAATAGTATATATATATATATATAATTAAAATTATTAAAATAAAATAAAAAGTATATTCAAAATATATTATTTTATAAAAAATATTTTTTTCAAGAAGCTGAAGTTTTTAAGTAATAATAAAATTTGTTAGTGTAATTTAAATATATTTGTTTAAGTGATAAAACTTAAAGAAATATTATGCAATAATTACCTTTTTTAAACTAGAGAAAAGAAATTAAAAATTTTTCTATATTGGAAAAACATAAAAACGCATAAAAATATTGTTATATAAAATTTTAAAAAATCACTTGCATTCCCTACGTTTTAATTAAGTAAAAAACAATTTTTAAAACCTTTTAATTTCACTTTAAAATTTCAAATTGTATATAAATATATATATATATATATATATATATATATATATATATCATACATTGTATTTAAATAACTTTGTAGGTTTTGATATTACGCGTAATTTTTACCAGAATTATACATAAACTTTTAGGTTTTAAAATGTTTTTTATATGTTCAACTTATATATATGCAATTTTTAAAGAGGATTATTTTTATTAAACTTAATTTAAACATCTAGAAAACTTATACAGCGGAGGTTTTGTTTATTAATAATTACATGACGAAGGCACTAGTACGCTGTAACCATTTATTGAGTACATCAGATTTGCATTTAGCATATGTAATTTCATTAAAATGATCAATATCAATGTTAAATTGTTATACAAAATGCTGGATGCTCTATAGCATTGATAGACACAAAGAGAGAGCACACAAGTGCATCGGTTGGTCTGTTTAGAACTAAATTCGAAAATTTTTATTTTCTTATAATCTTTGTTGTGAGATTTTTCTATTTATTTCGAATTTTTGTCTTTTTGTTTGACATTCGTGTTGTGTATGTGAAAAGAGCGAATACTCTCTACCCCTGAGGGCGATGGGGCCGACCAATGTTCTATAGCAACGTTTAAAAAATGTGAAAAGAAAACGAATATGTATGTAAAGTATATAAAATAATGTTTACCTGTATTTAGAAATCGTTTGTGGTCATTCTTACTAGGTTTACTCCACGGTACAACAATTTAACAAAATATATAAGTTAGTAAATAAAATGTTACTACACAGTTTGAGTACTTGACTGCAACTAACAATTTGTCAGTCATATTCTTTATTGACACTTTCAATTAACTTAATTTTACTTAGCTAAATACTGCAGACATAGCGTCAGCAATTTATTACAAAAATATAAATTTCCAAAGAAAACAAGTCACAACCAGGTTGCAGTATTTTAGGAAACTCCAACATGAGAGCGACGCGTGGTTAAAAGAACTTACGTAGACAAAAAAAAAAAATACGAATAAAGTAAAAATAAAAGAATAATAATTTTTTTTGTGTTAACTCTTCCCCTCTTAGATTCCAGCGTCCGCGTTGGGATGGTAGAGATGATCGGTAGTTGGAGTTTCGATCGGGTGTTCTAATCTCTCCTGAACCTTCACCTCAAAGCTCCTTGTTCTTTTCACAAAATGCAGAATCAGCGCCAACACCGTTACGATCACCAGTGCTCCTGGTATTCCGATACTGGTACCAAGGGTGATTTTATAGTTGGTTGCTAACTTTTTGATTTCAGCAGCATTAGCATCTCCAAGGATAACATTTCCTCATAATTGGCCGCTAGGTTAGGCGCATTGATCATTGCTGGCAATGGTTTCATCATAGTCATTTCTGTGTTAGAATACGATTTCTTCCCTATGATGATTGTGGTATTATGATATCTTATCACGTAGGTGCCGTTATATCCGTTCAAGAGCATTACGCCTGGTGATATTTCATTCACTATGGGTAAATGTTGATTGTTGGAGGTCGGACACTCGGATGGCATACCATTCAGTAAACTCGGTAAGCAACTTAAGTGGGTGATATTTTCAAGATTTTCCCTTTTGAAAACTGCTACGTCGTTGAATGTTCTGCATGATGATTTCACCTCGAGGACAGAGTTTTTACATAATATAAAATGTTCATTATCGATTTTAATTGATACGTTCTCTTTTTTTACAGATTTAACAAAAATACTTTTACAAGTTTCCTTTTCGGTTTGTCGCAAGTTGATAATATAAAGGATCGTTGATCGCTTCACGCCTATTTTCACCTCACCGAACTCTAAACCTTCTATTAAGTTTACGTAAGGCATATTCAGTACGTGGAAATATTCTCTAGTAATGTTCAGTTCGTATGTCGAAAGTATAAAAGAGTTTATGACCCCCGATTTTGCCCATTGCACTGAGTAACCTATATTTGTCAATTCTTCCCTTACTATTGATAACTTTCTCTCGACATCCTTGATAATCTCTTCCTTAAAAGCATCGTTCGAACCTATATTGTTCAGTATAATATTCGTCATGTTCGTTAACTCTTGTATCCTCAGTTCCACTGCTTTATTAATGACGATCTGTTTGTCGTTGTTTCCCAAAAGCCTATTAATCCTGTCCGTGATAACCTGTAAATCTTCATGATCGGACGAGCCTGCCAATCATTTCCACATAGTTCCTAAAGCGTCTATAGCCCTAGTCTCGCGTCTGGGTCTCAATTCGCCAATCATTTCGTAAAGTGCCTGTACCTGATGTATTAGATAAGGGTAATTGTTGTTCTTCCTACCTATGTCACGTCTAATTGCAGTATCTAATTGGTCAATCACACTTTCATATTGATCGAGGTCTATTACGTGGATTATTTTGAAATTACCGGTCACCAGTTTCGCCATTCCTGTCTCGATTCTCACGATCTGGGCGTTCGAGTAGTCAAGTACCTGTACTTCAGCTCGAGTCAGTACAAAAATATGCTACAACCAAAAAGCAAAAAAAAAAATTATTCTCCATTGGTTTTTGTGGTCTATGTTATTAAAGCAGTTCCTGTCGACGACAGATCGCAGGAATGAAAAAAAAATTAAATAAATAAATAAAAGGTGGGTAGAAGTAGAGTTTCCTCTCATTTCCTAATGTTGTTTTTATGGACTACCCTTCCTCCCTCTGTTAGCACTGTAGTGTGTCTATTTTCCTTTACGATCTCTTGTTTATATTCTTCGACAATTTCGTCCCTAATCTTTTATTCTGCTTTACGAAAATCTTATCTCCTACATTGTAATCCTTAGGTTCTTTCCTACCCCTGTTATGATAGTCGAGATCAGATAACTGTTTCTTTCTAAGGTCGTCAATCATCTGTGCCCTGTCCTTTGCCAATTTTTCCCAAAAAACGCTTCGAATGGTTTCCGTCCTAATGTTGAGTGGATAGTGTTGTTATACTCATAAATGGATTTATCCAGAATTTCGGCGAGATCAATTATGTCTTATTATTCCGATAGGGTTGAGTGGACCCTTTCAATTTGGCCGTTGACTGTACTAGCGTATGGTGGTACGCGGAAAATTTTTACATTAAATTGGTTTTCCATCATAAACGTAATGGCTTTGGAGTTAAAAGACTTCTCGTTGTCCATTACAACTATCTCAGGCATACCATTTAAGTATCCTTGCTTGAGCATATTTGGTCAGTTTGTCGATTGCCGTTAAGATAGATGTGCCCGTTGTAATATAAATATCGATATGAACTATTTGTCCAGGGAACTGTGATATTGGGGTTTCCTGTATGGATATATTGTTGGGATATCGGTCGTACTTGTTCTCTTTACATATTCTGCACGATTTAGTTATTTTCTTAATCTTTGCCATCATTTGTGGAAAATAGTATTTTTCTAGGAGTTGTGCTTTGTTCTCCTCGGCGCTCCTATGAGCTCTGTTGTGTTCGTTTATTATCTCCACTTCTTGTTCAGATTCGTTAAGAACATCGAAGACCATTTTCTTCGTATAAAGCACTTTGTATTTATGAAACCGATTAGAGAATATTTCATGTGCCTTTCCTAAGATTGCTCTGTAGTTTTCACGCAATTTGTCACTGATGGGTTGAGGTATCTTTTGAAAATCTTCACCAATTTCTCTTCAGAAAAATCCGGTTCCAACACTATATGTCTGTGATAGGTTGGAAAAACTATTTGGAACTCATATGATGATGTGTTATGGGTTTTTATAATAATCTGATTCTTAAACGCATTTATTGGTGTTTCTGTATACTGCAGAGCTTTGGTTACTATGTTAAGTAGCGGCTGTTGAGTCCATCGTACATATTTTTTGTGGGAGTTTGGATAGTGCATCCACTACTGCGTTCGTACTTCCAGGTTTATATTGTAGCTCGTAATTATATTCTTCCAATGTGGCTTTCCATCGCCTGAGCTTGCTGTTAGTGTTGCTACTTGTCAAGGCGTGCGTCAGTGGTTGATGGTCCGTGAGTATTTTTATTCTTGCCGCTCCATAGAGGTAGTTCCTCAAGCTCTTGAGGGCCCACACGATTGCCAACATTTCTTTCTCATTCGTGGCATAGTGTTCCTCGGCTTTGTTCAGCGTTCTCGAGATGAATGTAATTGGTCTACCTTCCTGTTCGAGTACGGCGCCAATTGCGTAATTTGAAGCATCCGTAGTTAGTTGGAATTCTTTGCGAAAGTCGGGATATGCCAGCATGACATCTTCCGATATTAATGTCCTTTTGATTTTATTAAATGCTTCCACTGCCTTGTCGTCCAAGTCGATTGTTATCTTACTAGACCTAAATTTGGACATTTGTCTCTCCTCCCCTCTCAAAAGAGCCGTTACGGGCTTTACCAATTTGGCATACTCTTTAACGAACCGGCGATAAAATCCTGACATTCCTAAGAAGGATCTTAAGTCTTTTAAGGTTCTTGGTATCGTGAGATTATTTATTGCCTCTACCTTCTTTGGATTAGCTCGTATTCCCGATGTGGATATTAAAAATCCTAAAAATTCTACTTCTGGTTTTAGGAAATCGCATTTGTCAAGTTGCACTTTCATATTTTCCGATTCTAGGGTATCAAATATTTTCCTAATATTCTTGCAATGTGTTTTTTCGTCTTTTCCGAATATGATGATATCATCGATATAGACGTAACATATTTTACCAATATGTTCTCTCAAGATGTCGTCCAGGGTTCTTCGAAAAATTGAGGGCGCATTCCTTAATCCGAATGGTAACCTGGTAAACTCGTACTTTCCATTGTTGATGGAAAATGCTGTTTTTTCAATGTCTCTTTCTCTTAAAGGTATTTGGTGAAATCCGCTCTTCAAATCCAACACAGAGAAAAAATTATTTTCCCCTAATTGGGAAAGAACTTCATTAATTTCCGGTATTGGATACCGATCCGGGATTGTTATCGTGTTAAGTTTCCTGTAATCGATTACTACTCGATATTTCTTTATACCTCAGGCATCCATTTTTTGAGTACAACCCAAACTGGTGAGTTGTATGGGGATTTCGAAGGTCGTATGATACCTTGGTCTAGCAATTCTTTGATTTGTTGTTCTACTATCTCTTTCAAATGTGTTGGATAGGGGTAGCATCTAGAGTAGATGGAGTTATCGGTCGTTGTTCTTATTTCTCCTTCTACTGTAGTTGTGTAGGTTAATCGTTCGTTTGGTTCGGCAAAAAGGTTTGGAAATTCTGTTACCAATTCTTCTATCCTACGTTTTAGGTCTTTTGTCATATGGTCTGTCCTTATTGGGATATTATTATGTAGAATATTATTCACGTTCCCGGAAATTTGCTATTTTAGTTTTATTGTAATACTGTCCTCAATAGTCATTAAACTTTGCGCTGTGTAAATAACGGCTGAAAGTTCTTTCAGGCTATCTTTTCCTAGTATAGCGTGGAAAGACTTAAGAGATGGTAAAACGAAAAATTTCAAGTTTGTAGACTTGAGTCTAAAGAGGTTAATGAAGGTGTGTTGTGATATTAAGACTTCTCCTCCAGCGGAATTTGCGTAAAAGTTTTTTTATTAGGTTTGGCTGATTTTACTAGTTGGGTTTATTCTAAAAAATTTATGTCGGCAAATTCTTGTTCAGCGGCTGGCAACTCTTTGGCGATGTATTCGCTGAGTGGTTCTAACTGTTCCGTTTCCTCATATGATATCAATTGCGTGTCATAGTCAGCCCTCTTCTTTGAAGGTCCTTTGGAATTTTTGTGCGTTATTTGTTGGTTGCTCCAATGGTCTTTTTCCTGCAAATTGATCATTTGGTTTTGGTCGATTCATGTAGTTGACGTTTTTCGTCTGGATGGTCTCGGTTTCCATGGGCCCCGGTCTTGGTTGTAGTTTTGGTGCATTTGGTCTTGGCGGAGGATTATTGTATTGATATTGGATTGGGGATTGGTTTGGGTAGTGATATGTGTTTTGGTTTTGATATTGGATTGGATACTGCTTTGGGTATTGATTTGTGTTTTGGGTTTGATATTGGATTGGATACTGTACTGGGTTCTAATTTGGGTATTGGATTCTATTTTGGGATGGGTATTGGATCGGTTTCTGTTTTGTGTATTGTGTCGGGTTTTTATAGTTCTGGTTTCTAGAAACTGTTTGTGGATTTCGAGGGTTTTTGTTTAAAGCGTGGTCTGTTCTAAAACTCTGATTCTGGAGCATAAGACATAATTGGAGTGCCTGGGGTAAGCTTGTTGGCTCCCGGATACATAATAGTTTAGAAAGGTCGCCCCTAAGTCCTCTTATGAATGTATCCAGTCCTTTATTCCTGTATGTCTGGATAAGTGTATCTATAGCTTCCCTACCGATAGTCATACAAGTGATATTGTTTATGATCAGAGATAAATGTGAATATACCTCCTGATAGAAATCTTGCACCGTAGAATTACCTTGGATGAGAGTGGCCATTTGGTACTCCAGAGTACTCAAGTCCCTCTTGTCAGCGTAGTGTGGCGTTAAACAACGTGAAATTGCCTCCCAGCTAAGGGGTGTATTATAAGATTCGAGCACCGAAACAGCTGTTCATACAATTTTGTTCCTGATTACGTTTAGGATCCCAAAATACCACGTGGTTCCCTTTTGAGTTTCGTAAAGGTTTAAGACTCTTTCGACGCTCTTCTTCCATGAGCTAAATTCCGACGCATTACCAGAAAATTCCCTTAGGCAACGTACGACATCTGGCACTTTGTCAAGGTCGCTAAGATTTGCCCTATATTGTTCTTCTATTTCTTGGTCCCTAACTACGAAATCTGAATCGGGGTTCAATATATTTCCTACTAAAATTCTACACTGCTCTCTGCATAATCGGGTAACTAAACCCGTTATTGCTGCTTCTATCTGAGCAATATTCATATTCATTGGTTCTGGGGGATTTGGGGGATTGGGGGGATTGTTCGGCGGTGGTGGAACATTTAGAATTTGGGGCCTGATTAGATTATTAGGATTTGCCATGACCGAAAAAAAACTGTAAATTAACAATTCTCTCTTTTTTTAATTATGATTTTCCTTTCTTAAACTATAATTTTGCTTTCTTTATTTTTTTAATTTGCAATTTTTAGTTTTTTTATATTTCCCTGTTTTAAGGTAATAGATAAATTTAAAATAGTTAAAAATACATATAACTTATTCTATTCTTACGTAATAATAATTAGTTGTTTTATCATGTTGTTTCTTGTGTTGATTGTTTCTTCTGTTGTTAATGTTGTTGTCACTGCTATCGTTGTTGTGATTGTTGAAATTTTTTGATGTAACACTTAGAATATTTTTGAGAAGTTTTTAAATGTTTTTATTGGTTGTTGAAATTTGTTAATGTAACGATTTTTGTTATTGTTGTTAATGTTGTTTGGTTTAGATATCAATTTATAATTTTAGTTCAAAATTGTAAGTTGTAAAATATTTTGTTTTTGTATTCTCTCAATTATTTTGTTTTTCTATGTAAATTTTCTTTTCAAAAGATCTCAGTTTTTAAATTAGTTGATTATTGTTTTCTCACTATGTTTTTATGTTTTTCTAAAAATTTTGTTTAACAGTATTGTTTTTTAGTAATAATTGTTTTTTGTTTTTTTTTTTAATAATATGAGTTTTTCCAATATTTTAAAGTTTCTTTAAATTATAATTTATTTTCTTTATCTAGTTTATTTTCAAATTAATAGACATTTTTATTTATTTTTATTTTTCGATTTATGAATTTTTGTAGCAAAAGTTTTTAGAATTTAGTTTTTATTTTTTAAATGGTTTAAGTCCTTTTTTATTTTGTTATATCGTTGGAGGGTCCCGTAGGAATCGCAACGATCAAGAATTTTAACGTTGGGCGCCAGTTAGTAAATAAAATGTTACTACACGGTTTGAGTACTTGACTGCAACTAACAAGATGTCAGTCATAATTCTTTATTGACACTTTCAATTAACTTAATTATTAACTTAATTTTACTTAGCTAAATACTGCAGACATAGCGTCAACAGTTTATTACAAAAATATAAATTTCCAAAGAAAACGAGTCACAACCAGGTTGCAGTATTTTAGGAAACTCCAACATGAGAGCGACGCGTGGTTAAAAGAACTTACGTAGACAAAAAAAAAATACGAATAAAGTAAAAATAAAAGAATAATAATTTTTTTTGTGTTAACTTATATATAAAGGCAACAAATACAACAATGCAAAAATATCAACCATTTTTTTTTTCCTTAAATAGGAATGAAACAAATGAAAAAAAAGCGTGCAAATTGTAAACAATAATTGTTGAAATTGAAAAATAATGAGAATAAATTTGTCCAATATTTTTGTAAATTGAAAAAAATAAAATACTTTTATATAGCATTTTTTTATTTATTAAAAATACAAATGTCACCACCGAAAATATTTAGTTTTGTTTGTAAGTCTTGCACTAAAAAATTAAGCAAAAGATAATCAGCTGATCTTAAATGTCAACTTGTTAAAAATTATTACACCATGGTTTGTTCATATATAGCCTTATATTTGTCGTAAAGTTTTACATAATTGAAAACTGATAATGATTTGTTTAATGGCTTTATTCTGTAACTTCGTTCGTTCTATAAACATACAGTAACGAAAACTTTAACAGAAAAACTTTTGTATTCTGTAACATTCGATTTGTGAAATTGAAAAATAATTCAAAATTACCAGACAGAAATCAAAAAAATTTTGGTTCCCAATATTATTTTGTATTGCTAATATATTTTTAATTCTGTTTTATAAAAATAAAATATTTTTGTTTGTCTTTTGAGCAATAATGGAAAAAATTGTGAAAAATCATAATTTTTTAAGATTCCTCTGCACATGTTCCTTTAATTTAGTAAACTCTAGTTGTACAACAAATATATATTGCCAATTTACTTAAAAGTGCAAATTTTTTGCATTGAAACATTGATATTTCCTAGTGAAATATCAATGTGTGCAATTTGTTAAAAATATTATAATATTTACAAAAAATAATGCTTTGTTTTATCTGTGCAGTGATTATTTTAAGAAAATCTCTTAGATTTATACATATTTCTTCTCATCACTTCATAAATACCTATCGTTGAATTTAACAATTAATTTTACGTTAAATGTTTTATAGAATATGAATTTGTTTGTTTTGTAATAGGCGCTTGCGTCATTTCGAACTTTTAAATTCAAATTTTCTTAGCACTCTTTTTACTAACAGTTATCACCATCGGTGCCATCTCTCTTGGTAATATTAAATTAATTGTGTTTTTTTTTTTATAAAAATTACTTAAAAAAAAATACTTTCATTTTTATACAGATTTGGCACCAAGTACATAATTATTAAATTGGCAAGAACAACAATACTGGTAGGATTGGGATAATGTTCAATCATTCTCCCAAATAGATCACAGCCTATATTGCATTGGTCTCTTGTCAATTTGCTTTTCGTTGAAAGTGCGGTCTAGATCATCAAAATGTATACGGTTGTATGCAATTTTTAAAAGTAATTATAATGCCAAAAACATCATGGTATTTAATTTTGTAGAGAGAAAAGATAATCATAGAAATGTGAACTTAGTGGTAAAAGAAATTTTAAAAACAAATAATAGCACCGGAAAAAACTAATATGGCACAAACCTTAGAAAATTTTTATAAAACAAGGAAAATTATAAAAAAAAAAATAAAATTATTGTGCTAAAGCTACACTAAATTCTCAACATATTATTTTGTGAAATGTATATTTGGTAACTGCATTTAAAAGAATTCCCGTTAATGTGATACGTTTTTTACGTTTTTTTTTTTTCTTAAATTCTATAATTTTGTTCTTTTTGCTTCATATTTTCTATTTTATTTTATAACTGGTTTAATTTTGTTTCAAAGTTTAATTGTTAAATTTTTGTGAAACATGCATATAAACATTTAAATTCCGCAACATATATAGAACATATCATCGCATTGAATCTGTTCGAAAGGCGTTTCGACGTGCGAGCATCGATATTGTCACTCAGTGTTGTAAGTGATACAAATTTTTTATTACATTACTTTTATTTTCTTCTGATTTTTAACTTTACTTTGGTTTATATACTCTTATTAAATTCTTCCATTCATAATTACATATTGACGTAACCAATTTAAAATAAATAAAATATAATAAATTTATATAGCTTCTTATTTATTCACATACATAATTCATTTAAGTTCCATTTTATTTAAAATTTCTGTTTATTTTATTGCATGATTTAAAATCATACAATTTTGTTTTTTTTTTTAATTTGTTATTGTTTTATTTCAAAATTACTTTATTTTATAATAAAATAACTATGTTTTTGTGCCAGATTTTTAAATATTCTGTTTGATTAATGTTCATGCAACCCTTTTGTAACAAGATAATCTATATATATATATATATATATATATATATATATATATATATTTTTTTTTTTCTCAACAGCTTAACGTCATAATACGTAATTCATATTTTATGTTCTCCATTGATTTTTTTCTTTTTATATTATGCACCTTTATTTCTTTAAATTTATACGTAATGAAAATGACCAAGAATGCAAAGAAATTGCGAAACCTCCCCAACAGACGAGCAATAAGGCTGAGTATATACGTGCATGCAATTCTTTCAAAATCTAACACCTGCTATTCTTAGTTAAATGTTACAAATTTTAAGAGCTTTTTTTTTTTTTTTTTTTTTTGTTAATAACAGATATTTGTTGAATTTGAAATAAAATATTTAAAGAATACAAAAATGAATTTTTCATGTTATTAACGAAAACAGAACGAACGATAGAGTTACGGAATTAGGGCATAAAAATGTATATAGTTGCTATGAAAATGAATTATAAAGTAAGAAAATATATTTACATATATTTGTATTAATAATTATAAAATTCCAAATTTCCATATGTCTAACAGTTGCTTCTGTTAATATTTTCTGCATGACTGTTATTCATAAACGAATATTAGTTTGTTGTTGATACAACAAAAATTCACACATACTTTTCACGATTTTTGAATATTGATTTTTTAAGTAATTTGATTTTTTTTATACTGTTTCAAAAGTCCGATTTCAAACTTTTAAAAGTTTTTTTAAACAAATTTATAAAAAGGTCGAATAAAACTATGCACATATATAGACAACACCACAGTAAATAAAATTAAAAAATAATTGGGACTAAGCCGTACAAACGATTTGAATTTTGAATTCAAATCTTCAATTTGACTAAAGTAGATTGATTAGTTTTAACGAGATTTCTTCAATTCTACATGTCTTTAGGCAATTTGAAGATATTTAGTCTAATTAAAGAATTTTATTAAATTTTACTAAAATGAATTAGTAAATTTTATCAAAATTTCTTCTATTCTACATCGCTTTAGTAAGTTTGAAGTTTTTTTTTCAATTTTACTGCAATAAAATAGTTGGATTGAAAATTCTTCAATTTTACATAACTTTAGTCAAATTAGCAAAATTTTTATTCACATTGAAGAAGTTTTATTCAATTTAACTACTATATTTTATTTAATTCTATTAAATTTAGTTAAAGTAAATTCGTTAATGTATTAATATATTTTATACAATTTGTATAAAAATCGTTCGACATATATGTATGTAATTCAACAATTTCCATTAAAAACTAAATAACTAATATAATTTTAAGACATGTATGTCTAGCTGCAATTCTGAGTTCGTAGTAGAGAGAGGAGAAAGAAATACTAACTCCGACTTATACATTTTTTAAGACAAAATATTATATCAATTCTTGTACGATTTCTAATTTATTCCATTGACTGATTTATTTCAACGAAGAGTACTATGATCATAAAGATGATAAAAATTATCACAAAGTCTACTTTTCCTTATGATATCGTTTTTCCATAAATCTACGATATTGGATCGTAATTTCTACGAAACGATAACGATATTAAAATCTTTACGTTCTGAATGCTATTTAATATCAAAAATTATGTTTCTGGCAATTCAAATTATAAAAGATAATTATAAAGAAAGAAATAATAAGTTAAATAAGGAAAAACTTTTATAAATATAAAACATATAAAAATCATCATAAATGAGATATTTTTAT
The DNA here is from genome assembly GCA_932274085.1 of Protocalliphora azurea. NCBI lineage: Eukaryota > Metazoa > Arthropoda > Insecta > Diptera > Calliphoridae > Protocalliphora > Protocalliphora azurea. Next base: position 55,936,788 of record OW026521.1, on the reverse strand, counting down.
TCAAATATTATCAATATTAATATTTGCAAACATGATTATTCCTTAGGCACATATTTCTGCAATTTCTTATTTAAAAAATTATATCGGTCCATTAAAAATCTGTTAATTAGTGATTCATTTCTATTTATTATTAGCTTATTTTAACAAAACAAATAAAATCATTATTATAACATACGATACCATTTATTTATATATTTATAATTCCAAAATGATATAAATTGCTTTCCAAAAGGTACACTTGAAAATTATATCAAAAATTTCGTAGAATAACGATATTTTTATCGATAAATTTAAGTCGCACGACAATTTTGAAATATATTTCAATGTTCTTATCTCTACTTTCAAAACAAAAATTTAATATCATTAACAAAATTCTTTCAATAAAGATACTGATGAATTGATATTTATTCTGTTCAAAATAAATTGCTATCTTATGAGAGATAACAATTATCCTCAGACCGTTCTATTGCAAATGTATGCTTATTATACTCATTCATCCCATATTCTATATATAAAAGCGGCTGTTTGTTTACTTGTTTGTTGCTCTATTTGTGGCATTTTCAAGGCAAAGGTATTGAACCGATTTACATGAAAGTTAGCACTTTTTTTAAAATTGATATTTTACTTAATTTTATTCTATTTTTTGCCAGAAGGACGTAAAATTTATGAGACCTATTTTTTGTGTGCCACGCCCCTTTTTATGTCCACTTTTTCTAATAAATTATTTTATTTAATTTTTCACGGTTTTGGCTCAGCCATTTAATCAGTTTCCATGAAATTTAACACATGGGTAATTCCAAAAAATGTCGACCCAGCTTAGATTTTTACCATCTCTGATTTTGATGGACTTCTCTATGTACTTCATATGGCGTATTAACATGCATCATGTAAATAACGTAACATATTCTACGGACCTCTAAAGCTCGACATCTCCAGCTTTTTGCCAAAATTGAGAAAAATTTAAGCTTGAATAATTTTTATAATCATTATCAGATTTCAACAGACTTGGTATCATTGGAAAAGATTAAGATTCCTCTTTACCATAAAGTCGTACCAACTAAACAATCAAAAATTAAAAAATATCGTGTATCCTTGGATATTCTGACCCTTTAATTTTCATTATTTTTTTAACACAGTGTTTAAAATCGTTTTCTAGTAATAGTGTAGAAATATCAAAGTGGATCTCAATGGGATCAGAAGTTACGATAATTTTTTTTTTTTTTTTTTACTAACAAATTTTTTATTTTTTTAATCATATTAATATACTTATTTAAATTTTAATATAACATATTATTATTTATTGAGAAAAAGTTATATATATATAGCACCGAAAAAATAATTATATATATTTTTTTGAAGTTTCAGAAACACTTACAGACTTTTAATCCTCTGTAACATACTTTACAAATTATGACGGATTATTTATGACGATTTTGAAGATAATTTACTCAAATTTGATACAACAGGTTAAAAAGGCAAAATCTTTGCTTTTATAAATAAATACGTTTTGCCACATATGTTTACTTACCATTTTAGGGCAAATGGACAAAAATCTGACATTGAGGCATAAATTTTCTACTTGTTGCACAAACATTGGCATAAAATGCAGAGTACAGCGTGAATTTTTAGATCATTATAGCGAGTATTTTTAAATTATTGTGGATTAAACATTTGTTAGAAATTTAAATGTTGTCGATTATACAAAAATTGCAAAAGTTGACATGTTAGTTTGGTTACATATAAGCACCTGTTTTACCTTAAAAATCGGCGAGATATATTAAGAGCAGATAACTTTTTTTACAATAGATCGGAAATGAATAAATATGGGCAGTATCAATATTTTTTCTTTAATATTTGTAAAAAATTAAAACTAAAACAGAAAGTGTAATGCAAGATGAAAATTCTTTTGAAAATTCTGGTATTTGAATAAATAAATACAATACCTTTCTTGATAAATATACTGAAACGGGGATGAAAAATTATATTTTAAATGTTCAAAGCAATCCATGTAAATAAAATATTTAACTTTTAATTAATCTTTATAATGTCTTAAAATGGCTTTAGAGGTAAATTATTAAATAAATTGCAAACATGTTTCTTTTTGAAAGAATACTAAAACAACAGAGAAAAAAATTTAGGATGGAATCGAAATAAAACAAATATTTGTTTTTCTATGAATTTTACTCATATAAATGAATTTGTAAGCTATTATAGCATATGTTGTCTGTTTTCAATAAATCATTTCGATTTTTAAAGTAAAAGAAGTGAAGAGGTGTTTATCTGTGAAAATATTAACATTTCAACTTTTATAATTTTCAGTTGATGGGCAACCTTTATATTTTGACCTACTATTTGATCCAATAATAATTTAGAAATACTCGCTATAATGATCCAAAAAGTCATGTTATTACCCTGCATTTTATGCAAGTATTTGTGTCACAAGTAAAAAATTTAGGTATCAATTTTTCAGTCGGATTTTGGTATATCTGCGCTGAAATAGTTTGTATATGTGGCAAAATATATTAATTTATTAAAACTACAAACCTTACTCTACAAAATAATAAAAACCATTGCTAACAGGCTAGGCCCATATTAAAACGAGGGCTTTTTTAAAAAAATGTCCATGCATAAATTTTTACTTTCATTATTTATAACATCACAACACGTCATACATACACTGGTGCATATTCCTATAAACGTAGATCAATTTTTTTAATCAACTTACCAAAAATGGGGCGAAAAAATAACTAAGGTGCTTAAAATTAATTTTTTTTTAATTATTTATTGACTTCACTTAAAAAATTAATAACAAAAAACTTAAAATGTACATTAATTTTTTTTCATTGTAAATTTAGTAGTTCTATGCCATTTTCCTATATAAGCACTTAAGATAATAAACCACTAGCGTTATTAATAATGTGCTGACAACCTTTGTTATGGATAACTTAAAAAATTCGGCCTGGCCTTGATTCGACTAATTTTTGAAGAAAATCACTATCAATTTCTTCCCAGGCTTGCTTAATTTTTAATTTTAACTCCGTTATTGTCATTATGGTTTCATTCTGTGTATTTCTTGCGTAAACTTTACAGGCCATGTACACCTACAGATTCTCCATTGGATTTAAATCTGGATTGCAAGACGGCCAGTCCAATAGTGAAATACTATGTTCAGTAAACAACGATTTAGATTGGTTCGAGACATAAATTGCAGTGTTATTCTGTAGGAATATGCAATCTTCATTCATTTTTTTCATCCATAAATGAGAAAAACATCTTCCAACAGTTCATTATAAATTGTGTTGTTCATTTTAGTTGGAACAAAACATATTTTTGATTTTCCTGCAGCAGAAAAGGCTGCCCAAACCATATAACTGCTTCCACCGAAATTGCGTTTTGACATACGAATTTCGTTCGACCTCAAATCATGACAATAGCAAGAATATGAATCGGGACCGTCCAAATTAAATTTCTTTTAATCAGAAAAGATTACTTTCTGTCCATTTCATGTATTTGAGGGCAAATTTTAAACGATTTTCCTTAACGTTGGCTTGGATTTTGGTTTCTTCTATTTTATGTTACCATCTCTTCGCAAAATTTGTGCAACATGTTTGGAAGTGATGGGAAGGTCAAGTTTATTTTTTATTTGTCTAGCATTTAATTTATGGCGGGTGACTTCTTCTTTTTGTTAGTATCCGCACTCCGTATTTCAGCCCTTTCTTAAGAAAGCCTTGAATAACTCATTCTAAATGGTTAATTTTTCGTCCAGTTTCTCTCTTAGAACTGCCTTGATCACGAAAAAAATTGAATTGGAATTTTTTATGGTCTGTAAAAATAGTTCCTTTGGACATCCTTTAAGCTGGTGAAATTTCCCAATTAAAACAAAAATATGAGAGATGATGATGTTAAAATATGAGATATGATGATGTTTACTGGAAACAGTGAAACAAACAACTAAAACTGCTAAAATTTTTAAATATTTTTTTGCAATAACTTTGTAGAAAAAAATTTTTCGACTGAGTTTATAGGAATATTAATATTCTGATTGCTAAATTAAAGAAAACAATTAAAAGTACCGTTATATTGCGAGTTATTGTAAGAATACGACATTTTGTTTTTGGTTAAGAGAAATAAATATACCTCAAAGAAGAACAAAAATTTTAAATGCGTTTATGGGAATATGCGCCAGTGTAGTAGGCTAAAAAATTATATGTAAAAAATTTCTGATTTTCATTCTGAATAAAAAACTTATATAGTTTTATTTTCGCAAAATGTTAAATTAAAGATTTATAGCGCTATAAAAATTTTAGTTACTTTTAAGACAAAAGTCAAAGTCGACTGGCCGGTTTACGACCGATTGACACAATTTTTGTACACATATTATTGTTTTAGCCCCATTTACTAGAAATTGCCGGTGGAGCAACCAAAATCAAAACTTTTTTAAATACCATACATTTCATGGGTGGTCTAATGTACATCCTAAATTAAAAAAATTAATAATGTAAAATTATTAAAACTGTAATTTTAGGTAGAAAATTTTTGGAATTACCTTCATAAAGTGGTCAAAATAAGTATTTGACATACCATTTCACTTCTTATAATTTCTTTATAATTTATATACTTATTGAATTATTTTGAGAAAAATGATAAATATTTATTGAAATATGTGTTTCCTTCTAGTTTTAGTAATATTTGCTCCTGCCATTTTTTCAACAGTACATGTATTCAAGAGCGAAAAATTATTCGGCATGTTGTTTACTTGTACATATCCCATAACTATATTTTCTTATGTTTTTTTTACGATTACGATAACAATTATATGTGTTTTAAATAATTTTTCATAATTTTATTGTGATTTTGTATAAATAAAGGTGCAAAAAAAGAATCCAATCCAATACAATCCAATCTCTTGAATCCAAAAATTTCATAATTAATCATTTTAGCAAGGAAACTTGAAAAATTAAATTGTGGAAAAGGCGTAAAACCTAATAAAAACGTCGCTCTATATTATAAAAAATAAGCTTTACAAAAGCTGGTTGAACGTAAAATTTTACGTAAAGTGAAACAAAATCACAAACTAAATGCATCGAACATGGATAAAGATAATTGAGAATACACGTTGCATTCTATAAATTTAGAGATATTAAAAAATACACAATTATAGAGCCAGGTCTGGTATAAAGATCTCAAAAAAGATATAAAATTGAGATTACAATTTGTAAAGGGATATGCCAAGAAGTCAAAAAAGTTCTAGAAGAATGAAATTTTTGAAATTAGGATCAAGCTAAATTATTTTGTATGCAATATGAACGTCTATCGAAAGCCAAATACCGAGCTAGAAGAGAGAAATTAGGTAGCTTCCGCAAAGTATGGTACTTGAAGTGTCATGGTTAAGAGGTATGTGACAGGGTTTGGAGTAGGTATTTTTTCCGACAGATTTACCAGGATAATAACTCACAGCATTCTGCAACATATATAAGGCTCAGCTTTCTCTATAAATGCACGGAAAATAATAAAAAACCAATTATAATCGCCAGATAACAATATAAATGAACATTTGTTTTTATTAAAAAAATTTAAATGTCTGAATTTCACGAATAATAATGGTATTAAATATATATTGTAAGTGCAGTGAAACAAAATTGATCCCGAATATAACAAAATCTACCGCTTAAAAGAGGTTATAAAGTGAAAATAAAAATCTACTTCTTATTAAAATTGAATTATTGAGATTTTTCGAGAAATAAAGTATGATGTCAAGTACTTTTTGACTTGAATTTTAATGTAATTATATAAATGGCTTTTTAGATTAACTTTTACTTGTATTAACTTTAAAACTTATACAGAATTGAAACCTGTATGTTCTGAGAAAATTGTATTATTTTTTAAAAAAGTTAAATTAGCATCGCTCATGTCGAATAGTTTTTTTTTTTTTTTGTCACCGTATTCGTATACAATTCGACACACATATTTTTTTAAATATATTTATCGATAATCCTAATATTACAAGATATAAAATGTTATGAATACAATACAAAGCCTTTGTTCCTTTGAATTTCCTGTAAAGAAAAATAAAAATAAGAGATGGAAGGAAATAGGAGAAAGAGGAGAAAGAAAAGAAGAAGGTAATAGTGGTGAAAGCAGTAGAGCTAAAAAAGTTAGATAGAGATAAGGATATGAAGTTGCATACAGAGAAATGTCGCCGAATGGATAAGGTTCCTAAAATTGCACAATCCAGGACCATATACAGGGTCTTTTAATCCTGAAACCAACCGTATTCTCTTACGAAGGGTTTATGCCTCCAATGCTACTTTTCATTAGCTCAGTGAGGCTGTCAAAATACCATTGTCCTAAATAGCGTGAACGAAGTTTCTCCAGAACAAGACATATACAGAAAAGGTGGAAAATGGTTTCCTGATTTAAGCTCCGCCTCCATCCGCTGTGATAGCGTATATAAATAGATTCCGGATATAACCGCGACCATGTCATCCGCCTAGGCAATGGTTTTGAAGCCCAAAGAGAAGAGTCTTGTCAATTGACATTCTGATGTGGATATCAATTGGTATTTCCAATGTTTTTATCAGAAAAGATGAGAGACTTATGCGTCTATAATCCTTCGCCTTCGTATGTGAAGTCTTGCCTCCTTTCGGTATAAAGATAACTTCCCCTATGCTCCATTGTACAGATTCATACAATCAGGTAAAATACGCTCGATAGATATTTATCAGCCATGGTGTTGCCAGATCCACGTTTTATTACTGGTCGGTCCCAGTGATTTATAGGGATTGAAGCTTTTTATGGCCCTTTGTAGCATATTAGTATCAATAAATACTTAGACATTTGACATTTCGTGAGAGACCAGTCTTCAGTCCTCTTAACCTCATTGAACAATTTACGAGATCTCTTACGAGATTCGGTTATAATCGGTGACCACCAGGGCGGTCTAACCTTACCTCTATGTCTAGAAAATTTATACGTACATGCTGTGGCTTCCCTAAGGATTCCGTGAGACTAGTCGCAGCCATATCCAGTTCCATGGCATTATGAAAGATCGGGGACTGTGAGGAATGGTTTTGCTAAGATTGTCATTCCCCTAATGTATAATTCCAGGAAGCAGTGATCAGATAGATCAATTTTCAGTTAGTTGCTGGTATGCAGCGCTAATTATTGTAATATCGAGAACCTCCTGTCTGTTCGCAACTACGAAGGTAGGTTCTGAACCCTTATTGACTACAACTAAATCAGCTCCAATGGGTCCATGAGGTCATACGCCATATTACAGGAGAGTAGCCAGACAATAGTGTCTCCTGTCTCACAAGCCATAACTTTTTGCGCCGAGTCCAAGAATTTTCCCGTTATAGGTCCACTGCTCTTAGATAAGCGCGGCATCCTCAAGTCGCTCAGCTAGACGAAGGAGCAATCCACTACTTCCAGCCGACCAAAGAGTTCCCCAATCTTTTCAGGATTAGATTGAGAATCTTATATGGCAACCGAAGGTGTGGTGTCGTCGGTTAAAATATAAAATGCTTCATCTCCTCTAACTTGACACTAGAGGCGACGGTATCGGGCTTGTCGTCACCCCGATAGATGCGCAACTTAATGCTGTCGAAACCATATACTACCTTGTCTCTGTGGGAGTGGTGCCAAGGATCCCTGCTTCAGGGCTACGACCACCTTTATTTTTGCACCTTCAATTCATATTTAAAATTAATACAACTTTTCTATTGGATGTTACGTCAAAATAACTGAGCCAATGCACATAAAGCTTATCACACAAATAGTAGATTCTTCGAGTGGTTCTACAAGCTTTCTATGTTCTGGTAGGGGTCAGTGATCGGGAAGGGTTCAAACTACCGGGGAAAGTTATATCGGTAAAAAAGAAGTTATACGTGTCCCGGCGTTTCGCTGGGTCACGTCTAGGAATCGAGATATATCGATTTGAAGTTAGTAACTATCATATAGGGGAAATAGTGACCTTTGGTGGTCTTTTTTTTTTGACATAACTCGAGAACCACCAGTCCGATTTTGCTGAAACAAATTTAAAAAAATTAGGAATTACAATTCCTTTAATCTGTTCATACAACGTTTCGCTACATAAGCAACAGTTTCGCAGTTATAAATAAATGTATGAAAAAACTATTTTTTGCCTAAAAAATTGAATTTTTTTATTTTTAATTCATAAAAAATCCAAAACGGTAAAAAAAAGTGTCAAGTCCTATTACTTTCACGTAAAGTCACATAACCTTTAAACAAAATGAGACATAGATCATAAAAATCGATGGACGCGTTTCGCTTTTATTCACAATTAAGTGAAGGTATCTCATTTTGACAAGAATATTGATTTTATGTTTCAATGAATTTGGATAATATTTATTATATATTATTTATTATAATTGTTAACACGTAAAATTAAAAATTATTACAGGTAATTATTAGGTTATTACATAGATACATAGGTTATAAAAATCGATGAACGCAAAACTTATTTTCCTTTGTTTACGCCCTTTACTTTCTTGCGTGGTGGTTCGCCCACTTGTTTTAGTTTTAGTTAATTGCTCTTGCTTAATTGCGTTCTTATGCAGAAAAATCTGTCAACGGTATTATTATCAACGGTATTATTATTATTAGTTTTATGTTTATGTGTGTATATACTAATATTTAGTTTATTAATAAAGAAATAGAATAAGTTTTTAAATGAAATTATAGTTGTTAATATATATTTTTTTTTTTTTTTTTTTGTTAAATTTACCTACATAATATTTACCAATTATTTTGTAAATCTCTTCACCTTGCTCTGAAAAATTTTCCATACGAATTCTTTAAAAAACAAAAATAATTTATATGAAAATTTTTTCAAAGTGAGGTGAAGTGTTTTATAAAATAAAAAAAAAATAAAACTTAATTTAAATATATAATAGAAATTAAGCAAATAACCTAAAATAAATATATAAAATTACTTTAATATCATTGTTAATTTTTCCATATGATTAAGAATTTTTATGAAAAATTTTAGGCAAATTTTTGAAATTTATAGTTAAATTATCTAAGAAACTTTATAACTTCCATTCTACCCTTTTGCTTAATTAATGTTAATCCAATCTAGTAGGAATTATTACCTACTTATTTTTTTATTTCTTTTTTTTTTATCTTACGTTTCGATGGTGGGTTAGAAGCACAATTATGGGATCTTAAAATAGAGCACTACTGAGAGAAATTGCACCCTGAGGGTCAACTTTTATGTAAATCCGACCAGCCAAATATAAATTGTAGATTTATTTTATACTAATCATAGTTCGCATATATGCATCAAGTCTTTGTTTAATTACAGTTTAACCTTGATATATTTATCTGTTTTCATTGGTATGTACTGGGTAGTTTTGAAGTCCTTAACTAAAGGATACACTAAAACAGACTTAATTTCATTTAAAAATATTCCTAAATTGTAATATAACTCAAATTATATTTTTTGTTTTCAATTTTAATAATGATCTTTTAGGTTTCGTAAACATAAATTTATATTAAATATGCATGACAATATTATTTTGATCAGCTAAAAATGATAATAAAATTTTATAAAATGGTTTTTATTACACATTTTTTAATTAAAATAAATATTGTTTGAAAATATATTAAAAACTAAATATTTTTTACTGCTTTTATTAAAAAAAATCGGAATTTTATGGAATTTTCAAATATTCAAATTTATAAATAGTAAGGATATTTTAATAATATATATATATATATATATATATATAAGTATATTATACATACATATATATATATATATATATATTACTATTTTAAATGTTACATTTTACAAATTTAGTGGTTGGTCCGATTCCAGTAAAAAAAAAAATATATTTAAAATTATAAATTTTGTAATAGAATACGAAATTTATTTTTTTTTTTCTGTGTAATAAGTGCGCTCGTTTACGTTTCATTGAGCTTTCATTTACCAAAAGTAGTAGTAAAAATACTAAATTTTGGAAAAAATATTAATTTTCAATGGAAAACTGAATTTTGAGTAATAGTTTAGAATTTTGTAAAAATTTGCATGTTTTTTCAGAAAATTAGGATTTATTTGTGAAAAATAAAATTCTTGTAAAATATGAAGTTTTGGTAAGTTTTTATTTTTTTTTGTCAAAATTAGAAGTTTTTTGTGAGGATTTGTTATTTTTTCATTTTAGTGAATGAAAGAATATTTGATGAAAAATAATTTTTTAATGAAAAATATTTATAATTTTTTTTTTAAATAAGTTTCACATTTTTTAGTTATTTCCAATTTTAACAAAAATTTTCCATAAACGGGCCTAATATTCTAAATATTTAACTCCAAATTACTTTTACAAGTATTTCTAATAACATACACCATATATATGTTGGAATACAATCTGCCCACATTTATATATTTAAACTTGTTCACATTTTTTAAATAAAAATCCAATAAAATATACTGACGAAGAGGTTCGTTAGCTAATAGTGGAGAATTGCAAATCGTTAAAACAAATATATATATATATATATATATATATATATATATAAAATATATATATATATATATTTTATTGACAAATTTATGACAATGACTTTTCTACTAGTTGTACTTCTTCACTTGGTAGTCTCTAGTGATAAACTATACCTTTAAAGTGTTTAATAAATGAATTTAAATAAGTCTGTCATTAGACAGTGCTGTCAAAGTCATTATGGAAAGAAGTCAAGCGGAGTCACCTCATGCTTTATGAAATTGTTATGATTCAGTTCTCAACTAAGTTTTTAAGCCCAATTTTGTTAAAAATAAATACGAAAATTAATTAGTTTTTTGTTAAAATTCTAGTAGATTTCAAAAATTTAAGGAATTTCGCCAAATAGGATATCTACGCTAATGAGGAAAATGTATATGACAAATACAATATTTATTTACACCATAAACCAATTTTTTATCCAAATTTTGCCATTTATTAATTTTTTTAGTAAAATACAATTTTAAATTGCATCTAATGAAGAATATATATATATCTTAGAAGGAATAAAAACTCTTTTGTTACTTTTTGAGAACTTAAAAAAAGTTTTTGTTGATAACTTCTGATGTTGATTATGTATTGGAAATTCTAAAATTGCAAATTGAGGTACTAAATGAACTACACTAGCTTACTCAAAAACTATATTTTCACTGTCACATCGTGTACATTCGCATAAAATCATTTGAAAAATTTATCATTTGCACTGAAAGATTTAACTTAATAGATTTTCATAGATTTTGTAACAAAATCAGTTTTTAATTGAAAACTAACTAAATAAGTTTTTTATCTCTCCTGTAAGATTTTAAGAAGTGGTAATTGGCACTTTTGCATTTTAGTTGACGATATATTCATTATAAATAAATCTGTAAGTCTTATAAAAAAAAAAAAAATTCTCACAACAGAATCTCACAGACCCCTCAGGAACGGATATATTTCACTATTTTTATTAAAAAAACTGAATAGCTCATTCACTACTAAACAAAAACTTCTTTAAGAAAATATAAATATTTCATACGATTTTAGAGATCAGTCATAAGAAGAAATCAGGTTTAATTTTTTAATAGAAGCCAGTCTAAATCCTTCTGATTTTTACCTATTTCATATCAAAATTTTGAGTTTATCCCATATGTTCTAAAATTTCAAAGCTCGGATTAACAAACAGAATACTTTTTCAGAAACGGTAGGGAATTAAAATTCTTTTGTAGGTGTCTTTTATCTGACGAACGATATATGTGAGCAAAATATAAAAATCTTCAATTTGAATTCCAAGTAATAAATAATAACGATAGGATAACAAAGAACATATAACAGATATATAATATACAACAGATACAAAACTTAGTTACTCTTAAAATCAACATTTTACCTAAAATTTGCAAAAGTTAACTTTTTTATGAAATACGACTTAAAACTGCATCTAATGACGAAATATATATTTTCAGTAATATCCCAGCAGAAACTTTGCTCTTCCTGGTAAGATAGCAGGTATAATTGGAAACAAAAATAAACTACTTATTTTTTGCCTGAATAACTAGTGTCTGAATAACCAGCTAATCCAGCGCTCTAGCCAACTTATCCCCATGATTGCAGTATTACTGTGCTATTATACTATTGAGTACATATTTATGTAATACAGAGTAGGCGAGAAACTACTTTAATAAGTATTTGACATTACCGAAAATCAAAAAGTTTTTGCTGGGATGTACCTCTTTTTCAAACAGTAGTCAGCTAACATTAGGAGATATCACTATCCTTAATACCGTTTATCTGTATATGTATTTAGCAAATTTTTAGAGAAAATCCAATTGTAAATATAAAAATTGTACCCTTAGCTACATATTTTATCCTTGATGTCCTCTATTTGAAGTACTGGGCTCAAGATTCGGACTGGAAACCCTACACTTGAAGAAACATTGATTGCAAATCATAATAGTGGTATAATTCTTAAATTAGATTATATTCGCCTAATCTTTAATTGAACTAAGCGTTTTGATGTATTTCATAAAGGAGACCATCACTAAAATAGTTCTCTTGATATGCAATAATATAATATCATATTCATGGCAGCTAATTAGTTTGATAAAAAAAATTTCCACCAAGTATCAAGACTTTCATTGTAAGGTACTCTTTAAATACTAAATCCTCCTCAAGTATCCATCTTAAGTACGAAACTTGATACGAAAATAGGTAAGAAAAAGTTTAGAATCATAGGTTATGCAAGTCAAAATAATCATTTTTAATATTTAGAATGAAAACTTAAAACCATGTTTTCAAATCAAAATCCGAAAATTTGTTTTTTTAACATATGAGGCCCTATGGTCATAAAGAAGTATATTTCTCATCGAATTATGCAATTAGACAGTAAGTTATCCCTACAAATTGTGAAAGCTTTTAATGTTATGGCTTTTTAATTTCGCTGTCAGTCTTTGATTCTAAGAAGGGATGATATATTCAGTATAATTGTACTTTTTTAAAAAAAATCTATTTGCAAAAATAGAGCAGTACTCCAGTGATTAATTTAGTACAATAATAAAATTTTGCTCTCTTAATAAAGTTATTTATTGGCTGAACTAACAAACATTTTAGAATACTAATTAAAATTTACTTAAATGCGGCTAAAGTTATACATAAATATTATGACTTTTGAAGAAGGTTTTTGATATACATTCAATTCGTATGCGTTCAACTCGTATATTTTTTGGAAAATATAAAGACGTATGTTTCGCTTTCCTTTACTCAATATGAAAAATTTTAATTTGTGTTTTTCGATGCACTAACGTGACATTTAGCAAAGAAAGCACACGCTTCGAAATAACCCTTACTACGGTGCACTACAGTAAATGAATAACTTTTCACTTGCAAGGGAGAAAATAGTATGCATTTATGTGTCTGCTTGCTATACCTAAAATATTTGCTTCTTTTTCAGTATTGAAAAGAGCGCTTTTCGTGTCAAAAATTTCTTCCAAACGGAAACTCGCCATACAAAATTCATGCGATTCGCAAGGGAATGTTGAAGCGATATTTTACTTTTCTTCTTTCTACTTTACTTGCTTTGTTCTTTACCACTTTTAGAACTTTCTTTTAAATCGAACTCATACAAATCTGAATATTATTATTCGCTTTGGATTAGGTATCTTTTAAGAATCCGATACAACTACTCTTTCTGTTGTTAAGTCTTCATTTAAAACTATTAACGATTTTGAAACTTGCGGTATGGTCAAACTTAACCAGTTTAAAACTTTTCATGTCCAACTTGAACGATATCTATTAATTTGAAATTTTTTTTAAGAACTCAAGGGAAATTTTCGAAAGATATTAAAAAAAATATTTTAAAGCTTTTTACAGAAAAAGTTATTACCATGTTAGTACAATGACGGCCCAAAAAGTATAATTTTGTATTAAATTTAGTACAATAATGAAAATCGCAGTTACCATCACTGATTCTAAGCGGTAACCACTGATCGAAAATATAAGTGTGATAGATAAGTCGCAACATGAAGTTGAATTATTTGAGTCAATTCAAATTAATTTGGTAAAAATGAATTGTAATTCATATACAATTCAAATGAATTTGTCAAATAAATTGCAGTTCGTTTCCAATTTCTAATTCAAATGAATTTGTCAGAGTGAATTGCAATTCATTTCCAATTCATTTGAATTGAATTTATTTTTAATTACTTCAAATGAATTTGAAAAAAGAATTAGCAATTCATTTCCAACTCATTTGAATTGAATTGACTGAAATTTTAATTGATTTTGTAAGTAAATTTACAGTAAGCATCACTGTCGTTTTGTTATTCAGCCAATTTTTTTTGTAAAAGACGTAGTATAGTCCAAAGACAAAAAATTCTTAGATTTGAAATTCAGGAATTGTCAGGTAGCGGTAAAAGTAGGAATTGAATTATTAGGTATCGGCGAAAATCCTATCAAAATGGGAAATTTTTATTTATTTGCTAAAAGAAACTTAAATTTTTATTATTATAAAATTTCCATTATTCATTCCTTCTGAATTTGATTTGATCATTTTTGATTTCATTCATTTGAATTGCAATTCATTGTTCTAATTCATTTGAATGAATTTAAATTCAATTCAAACGAATTGGAAATTAATTGCAATTCGCTTTAACTAATTCATTTGAATTGGAAACGAATTGCAATTCATTTTACAGATTCATTTGAATTAAAAACGAATTGCAACTCATTCTACAAATTCTTTTGAATTGGAAATGAATTGAAAATCATTTCTGCCTAATTCGTTATATATAGCAAAATTGTTTATAAAATTGTTAAAAGTCAAAATCTCCCCATTAACAATACTATGTCAAACTTCAGAGTCGATGCTTAGTTTTAACATTAAAAAGTGCAATCCTAGGGAGATTCGAAAGTCGGGTTTTTTTGGAGCAGTCTAGCATAATATGTATATAGGGAATGTTCTTTTATTGTATTTATCATTATCAGTCAGATGCAGGCCTGCCAGATTTGCGTATTTCTTACCTTAAAAATAGCAAAGTGCCGATTTGTTAATTTTTGCTTCAAAAATGCCGATTTTTGCCAAGACTTATGAATACAGTAATTTTATTTAATTTTGATTGTTTTCGATAGAAAAGCATTTATTATTTTATTGAACTTTAATGAAATTGAAGAACACTTTTGAAATTGATTTCTTTTATAAGTTTCAATGAATAAAATTAGAGATTTTAATGAAGTGTTGAATATATAAATAATTTTTAAACTATTATGAAGCCCATTTGGAATGCTAAACAGTTAATTTCAAAACAAAAAAGATATTTTTTCTTACTGTACCATAAAACTACTCAATCATATTATCTTGTTTCATTAAGCAGACAATTCTTTATGAAAATTCTGATTTAAGTAGATACACAAATTTTAGATTCAGTAAGTATCAAGTTCAACAATACAATTATTTTTAAAGAGTTTTTCTTGACTTTTTACAAGAAATCCTTTTTTCTAAACAAAATTGATTGATAGTTAGCTAATCCCGTCAAAGACTTTGGTCTGTTTCCATTATAACGGACTAATATGGTACTCTGTTAGGTGATTAGATTAGAGTATAATTACATTGTAACATAATTTAAATAAAAGTAAATAAAATAAAACCAAAAAATTAGGTGTATTTTATATGTCCGATTTTCTGCTGATTTTTATTAATATAAAGTGACGATAATGCCGATATTTTTTGAAAATTTTGCTAATTTTTCTTTAAAATTATCTGGTAGCCCTGTTCGTCTTTATGCATATATTTTTTTCAATTAACTTACCGGAAAATGCTATCGGTACAAGAATTTATAATACAAATGAATATCTTTGTTTATTTGTTTAGTGAAAAGTTTGGAAAAACACATTAAAGCTAATTGTGAGATGTTGGTATTAAATTCATAAACATACATCTAATCATTTTGAATAAGTGAAACACAACTGAAAATAATAACTTACACGGTCGCATAGATCAATCAGCAATTAAAGTTCATAATCATCTACATCAACTGCCACCGACTGACACTTACTTTGTTACATCTCATGTACATTATGCAGTTCATTTATATATGTAAACATATGTATATATAGTATGAATAAATTACACTCACACCATATCTACATTAGAGTGCTCTAAGATTGTATGGCCTAAAAACGAATTAAAACTACAAGGCGTAACACCCAGTAGAATTTATCTTTGTTATGTAAAAACATATTCTGGAAAATATAAAATTCCATCTACTCAAGAATTTAAACTTATGTAGACAGACGGTCGGGTGACTACATTTATAGTCACCCGACATTTATATATCTAAGTGTATGTATAAATACTTATATAAGTATATGTCAAAATATAAAAAAAGTATTTTTGACACTTGTCAGTTTTTTTTTTTTTTTTATTAAATTTGAATGAAATATTCTGAATTACTTATTATGAATTTTTTGTGAATCTAAGTTTTTTTTTAATAATATATTAGATAATTAAAGTTGAACTAAGGGAATAACACGATTTCAAAATAAGGAAAAAAAATTGCAGAAATTGCATTTGTCCTAAGATTGAAAACAACATTTTAGTATAAATTAGAAAAGTCATACTATTTTATATGACGGTCTGGCGATGCCGCACGTAATTTTGTGTACGATGTTAGCTACTGAGAACCTTAGGCTCTAATGTTGTGGAAATTTTTTAATCCAGTTTTTATCCAAACATACATACAAAAAAATAGGTAGTAATAATACCTAAAAACTTTTTATGACATTAACTAGGCAAAAGGATAGACAAGCAAAGGTAGACAAAGTTTTTTAATCATATGGAAAAATTAACAATGATATTAAAGTAATTTTATATATTTATTTTTGCTAATTTGCTGAATTTAATTACGTACACTCAAAATATTATGTAGGTAAATGTAAGCAAAAGATCATTATTAGTAACTATAATTCCATAAAAAAAGATTAGATTTATTTTTTATTAATAAACTAGATATATATATATATATATATATATATATCTATATAAAATATATATATATATATATATATATATATATATCTATATAAAATATATATATATATATATATATATATATATATATATCTATATAAAAAATATATATATAAAATTCGAACTAATAATACTCTTTATAGATTTTTCTGCATAAGAACGCGATTAACCAATATTAGCCACATTCTACATGATAATGATGACATATAATAAATACGGTAGACATATTTATAACATCTTATTGAAATTATGAATGTGTTAACTTAGAACTACAGCAAAATCTTATTTTTGACCATTCGCTATTAACCACTTTGTTGGGAAATTGATGACAATCAATTTCGCTACGTAAACTAGATATCAAGCTATTTTTTTTACCAATTTTTATTACAGAGTGGCAACTTTGCAGGACCTGCTTGAGGGTATCTTTATCTATCGAAGCGCCATATAAAGCAATTAGACTCAAAGTCACACGCAATCACTTAAATTCAGCTAGATACATATCTGCAGCATATTGACAAAAATTAAACTTTTCCGATTGTAGGGCTGAAATAAAACCAATCTTCTTAGGTTTTAAACGTATTTTCAAATTATAACTGTATTACCATTTTCAATTGGAAACGCATGTAACAGATTTCTGTCGTTATTTATATATATATAAATACATTGCAAGCTCGATTTTCGCGACTAATTAAAAACCAGACCTGTCGCGAAAACTGAATTTTCGCGATAACAGAATCCAAAATTTTATTGAAAAATTGTACATATGTAATTTTTAAAATTAGAATTGTTTTTATTGATATATTTACATTTTAAACATTTGTAAAGAAATTGGAGATTTTGACTTGCTTTTTTGGCAAATTATTTTTTAAAGTAACAGCTGATGTGATTGAGCTGGGTGATTGTATGCATATGTTTATCGATGTTATGCAATCGTCCACTTTAATTTTGTTTTCTTCATGACCAATATCATATAAATCCTCCGATTCCTTATCTGATAATTCCATTTGCTCCTCATTTCTTTCCACATGAAATTCTTCTTGAATATGGTTGTTTATGTCAGCATTCGTGAAAGGATGTTCTGTACCAATCTGAGCTACAAGTTTTCTTCCTGAATAATATTTTGTAAAATATTTAAGGGCATGTTATCCTCTCCACTTCATTCACTATTACTACCTTTGCCAAGGCCACATTCTGTTGTACGTACGAACTTTTTTAATGAATTTTCTTGCTTTATAATGCGGTAAACCGAAGACTTATGCAACTTGTAATTCACGCAAATTGAATTTATGGAATATCTACTTTCAAATTTTTTTTTAATCTCTAATTTTTGAGAAATTGTTGGCTTTAAAATATGTTGAACTTTTCCCATGTTACGAGATGTATTTACACAACAAATGACACGAATAAACTGACAAAATTGAAGATCAAAATCATCCAAAATGTTAATGTACCAAAAGACGGGGATTTCCCTTTTTTGGTTATAGACATTGTAATCCAATTTAACAAAACAGATAAAAGTCGGGAAAACAGAACCCGTTTTTCGTAAACTGTCGCTATTATAGAACCTGCAATTTTAAAAATTAAGCCGTTGCGATAACAGGGCCGTCGCGATAATAGGAAGTCGCGAATAAAGAGCTTGCACTGTATTTCAATATTTTTTTATAAAATATAATTTTAATACTAACTACTTTTCTACAAAGATATTTCCTTTTGACATTTAAATAAATAAAATGGTAAACAGTTTTTGTTTCCGAAGAAGATATTTAATTGCATTAGAAAAATTAACATGGTTTTAGGCAAAATATTTTCTATAAATAACCAATTCATTTAAATAATAAAAATTGGTATTTTATTTCCATACAAAAAAAACTACCTGAGCTGACTTAGAAAATAATACATCATTTTTTTTTTTAAGCCATCCATATTTAGCACATAAATATTAAAGCTTCTGAAGTTTGAAAATAATTTTATGTAGAGAAAGGAGAAATATTATTCTTATATTACACAGTGGGAAAGAATTTAAATTTTTTGGAAATAAATCTGTAATTGTACACTCCTCTGCTACGCCTTTATCAAATTTCATGAAAATTCAACCAGCCGATCCGAAGTTACAGATTTATTTCCAAAAAATTTCGATTCTGCCCCACTATGTATTATAAATAAACTTAAAAAACGAATTCTTCACATTAATATTAATACTAGAAAAATTTAATTGCCGAATGATTAAAAAAATCTCACATAAGCGCATTTTCAAATTTCAGAATAAGGAGATAATATTAATACATATTTTGCAAATAGTTTTTTTTACAACAATTCTCAATTTGGCTCTTTTGAAATAGAGTAATGTAGAGTATGTATATTTATATGTTAACTCATATGATGTAGCTCTGTTGTAATTTTATTTACTTATTTATTTATTTATTTAAGTAAGAGCCTCTATAATTTATAATATATAATATTATAAAGTTGTTTCCGTTTGCGATTATAATTTTAGCTTGTAGACTCATTGAAAAACTTACACTTGCGGACACCCTAACATGGGTCAGGAAGCGATTTCTCGACAATATATGCAACAAAAGATAAGTATATATCTTGAGATAATGGGTGGTACAACTATCTTAACAAATTTACTATATCGTCCTGAAGTATGGCGGAAACTAATAAACGTTAAATCGATCATAAGCTCATCTTATAACTCCAGAACTAATGATGGTACAAAAATGTATTTCAGCATTTTTTGTCTTATTTTCCTTCCATATCGTACTTTAAATTAAAAACATATAACATTTAAAAAAGACTATTTTTCAGTCACCTTAATTACTACTGAATAATGCTCAGTCTTACTAAAAATTTCGAGTCGAATCAATTGAAAAAATATTGTCAAAAATCATTATTTTTATCGCTACAAAAACCTGTAAAGAAAAAATATTTTTCAAGATTCGTATTTTGAAAATTATTAAATCGGACCCAACATAGTAACTCCACTCGAACTGTAGGTAATGTAGACGTATGTACAGTGTAAATTGAACTCACATAAAAAATATTTACATATATGTATGTATGTACATTAGACTGCACCAAAGTTTTGCGACTTTTGAGTTTTGATCGTAATTCCACCTGGAATCATTCTTTGAGTTTTACAAATATATTGTATGAAATATTAGTAAAATCGGATATTGGACCTGAGATTTTTAGGGTAGGTTTATATGGAGAAATTTTTCCTTTTTACAGTTTGTAGAAAAATTTAGCTACTAATAAATTCATTGTTTTAAAACCAAATACATACAATTATTAAAGACATCGAATTGGTTTTATTCGACCTGTTATGACCGGTTTTTTTTTTGGAAACTTTTCGGTTGGGTTTTTTATAATGCTGACTTCTCGAATATCGAATAAGCCGGTTTATATGCATCGAATACACTTTTTTTTATTGTCTTCATAGATTTTGCCTAAAAAAGTATTTTTTTTAATAATTTTCCTTAATTTTTTTCAATTAAAATCCAAAAATAATTACATTAGGTGTACAAAATATAACAGTGATCTTAAAATAAAAAAACATAAAATCGGCTAAGGAAGTGATTCTGTGTAGAACGGAATACTTTTAAGTTTTTTCAAAATTTGAAACTTTAGAAAGCCGGATTTTGCAAAATCCTAAATAATCGATCTCCTTAATAATTATCTATCAAACAAGATATAAAAGGAAAAATCGGTTAAACAATTTTAAGGTTATTACGATTTCCCCAGACCATTCACTTGTTTTAGACTACTTGTATAAGGAGTGTCCACTAGAGAGGGTCGGTTCATGCAAAAATAAAATAAGTTTTGCCAGAACCCCCCCCCCCTCGTAGAGTGAAATAATAGTTCCAAAATAGTTTCCAAAAAAAAAATTTTTTGCCACACCCTAAAACACCGCACTTTTTGTTTTAGGTGTATAGCGTCGTTGTTAATGATTTGACAACCGCTTAGATTTTCTCTTAGGTGTTTTTTGAAACAGACATCAAATTCTAGATGTCATTTCATGGACACATCCCCCTAATGTCCAATTATTTTGGCTACGTCTAATGTACATGTACAAGTTCCCAACAAACCAAGAAACGATACAGTATCATTAATGATATAATTTTAAAATTATATGATAAAATATGGAATTATTTTTTCCTTAGTAAAAAACATTTCCAGCGAAATAAAAATAAATTGAAAATTTTTATACAAAAAAAATTAGCTTGGACTTTAAGGGGAACTATTTTCGGATTATTTGGAGCAGGATGAACTTTAGTTTAATATTATTTTTATTATTATTATTATTATTATTATTATTATTATGTATTTTAGTTGTTAATAAAATAATTCAATCTTGGTATATATGTATATATTCTTTAATATATTGCTAAATTATAGCGTTGCTTAAATTCAATGATATTATTACTAATATCGTTATTTTCAAAAATTCTGATATCATTTTCGAGTGTACCTTTTAGAAAGTAACCTATATCATTTTAGAATTACAAATAATATCATTATCGGGCTTCTTTATCATCGAAATGATATCTTTATGATATCATTACGATATCATTTGGTTTATTGGGTTATTGTATACGTTAGAATACTAATAAGAATAAAGCTACTTTTAGTTGAAAGATCCATTAAAAAACTCATTTAATGAAATAAAAAAAAAAAAAAAAATAATAATAATAATAAACAATTCGGGGCAAATTTCTTACACAAATACACAAAGTAAACACATTGCTGATCAAGTATACATATACATAGAATTTTAAACCAATTCGATGAAAAAATTAGTAAAAAAAAGTTTAAAAATTTTCTTCGGTTGAGCTGAAATTTAAACTCGTATCAATATAGCGCTATAACAACGTATTTATATCAGAACAAAATACTGACTCCAAAAAAATTTAATTAAAATTATTTAATTTAATTAAATTTAGCCAGCAAATAAGAAAAAAGAGCTTAAAAAGTCATGATTTTAATATTGTATTGTCATTGGAAGGAAGTAATTTGTGCCGAAAAAAAGCTGCAAAAGATATTTTTTTAACTCATGATTGTCATTGGTAGGATGTTCTTTTCATGATTTTTATGCATTGCTTTTGAAGTTCTTCTTTAAAAGTATGTTTATCAAATATTTTAATAAAAATACTGTTTTAGCTTTGTTTAAAGATAACAAAGATATTTTTAAGTTTGTGAAATTTTAATTTTCTTAGAAATTATTAACCTTTTTTCCTGCTAAAAATTTATTTTTTATTTATTTTATTTATTTATTTTCAAAGTACAAAATATGCACTCAGTTCTACTTTAGAAGTGGTGAAGATGTTCTTTTTTGGAAGCAATTACTCGCTATTTGCTTGGTAGTAATATTGATTATATATTCTAATGAAGTTTACTAAATTTTATCTATGCAATTTGTAACGTCACTGATTTTCTATGCAACACAATTTTGGGTTCTAAACCGTGAAGTACAACTTTACCATTGATTTGAATACTTATATGATTATATTTTAGCCAACTTTAAATATCATCCCTAAATGCACAATCATTTTGTCATAACTTATCACATTTATTCCCTTCTATTTCACAACTGGAAATAATAATTTAATGCAACTTATTTTCTTTTAAATATTATTCAAAGCAAAACATTTTTTTCTTTTTTATTGAATGTTAATTTAAATTAAATTATAGGAAAAATTATCAAAATTTTCAAAGTTATTATAATTTAAAATTTTTAACAATAATGTAATAAATTTAAATTTTTATATATTAGTTCAATTTGTTGTATAATAAAACTTACAATATTGACTAGATATCCAACGATGACATGTACATATCAGCATCTGAGAAATCTTGAATGTCTTGTAATTCTTTTTTTAAATTAATAAAATAAAATTTAAACAAATTAAAAACAAATAAATTATTAAACAAATTAATTAACACAAACACAATTTTAAGTTATTAAAAAAAATTAAATTAGAAAATGAAAAAAAAATTAAATTATTAATACGAAATAGAATTAAATTAAAAAAAACGACACAAAATTATAATTAAATGAATTTATTCAGCATGAATTTTTTTTCTTTTTTTTACAAATGAAATCTTCAATTTATCCATAAATTAATCAGCACAGATTAATAAAAACAACACTCCATATGACTAAGCATTAAATTTTCCAAAATAGTTGCATTTATTTCAGTAATTTAAATTTTTTTTTCTTTTTTTGCAAATTAATTTTTTTTTTTTTATTATGTTGTACTTTGTTCAATGGATCTTGATTATTTTCTCTTACTCTTTGAATTATCCTTATTTTGTAGTTTCTTTTTGTTTTTTTTTTTATGTTTCATTAACGGCATTTAAATTTAATTTTTATACATTATAAATTTTGAAATATAAGTATGCTTTATGCGCACATTATTTTTATTACTTTTTCTAAGTCCTTCTTTTCCACTAATTTTTTATATCCTTGTTGTGTCCTTTTAGTTCACACTATTATAATTTTTTTTCTATATCCTTGTTATCTAACATGGATTTTTATTCGTTCTTACTTAAATTTTAAATTTCGCGCACAAACACAATTGTTTATATCTTTTTTTTTTTTGTTCCTCTCAAGTGCTTCGACTTTTCAAAAATTGAATCAATCTCCTCTTTTTTTTCAAAAGTAATTTAAAACAAAATTCTAATAAATTCCAATTCTAATTTTCCAATTTTAAAACAATTTACCTACATAAAAATATTTCAAAAAATTTTCGAAAAACTAAGGCAACAAAATGAAACACGAAATTTTAAAATTTAAATCAAGATACCTAAAAAAATTTAATAAAATTTAATCAAAACAAAAGATAACTCAATTAAAAATGTTGCATCTGAAAAATTTAAATTTGAAAATGAAATTTAAACAAGTGTTTTAAATTAAATGTATATCCCAACAAATTTTGTATGTGTTATAGTGAATTTGCCGATAAATTATTTTTTATTATTAACAGAATGTGAATCTTTCAAAACATTCATACTAAAATGAGTGCTTATCATAGAAAAACAATTTTCAGTCAAGTATAATTTGTTAGAATTGAACATAATACTTCTGAGTCAACCGTTTTATGTTTAAATATTATCATACTTATATATCATAAATATGTAGATGTTCTTACAAATCATATCGAATTTCATGAAGATCGAAATACATTATCAGTACCGCAATTCCGTAATTTTTTTCATTAACCACCAATATCGTTAACTAACGGAAAATTTCGGTTGTTTTAGCGATTTTGCTATTCTCTACTATAAGTTAACGATTTTTTCGTCAGCATATTTTAACGAGGAATATCGATAGAAATAATAGAACGTCATTACTTGAAAAACAAAAATTTTAAGTAAAAATAGAATTTTTATTTAAAAATAAAACTATTTTCTTGAGAATGTGAAAAAAGTGTAAATATTATATAAATGTGAGCAGATTGTCTACCAGCAATTTACCAATATGTATGTTTGGTATGTTGTTGGAAATATTTGTGAAATTAATCCGTTCATTGAAATTTTGTGATAAAATTATAAATAACATAACAATGTGAAACTTATTTTTAAAAATACCTAAGGAACATTTTTCACTAAAAAAAAGAAGGATTTTTCATCAAATATTCTTCTATTTCTATAAAAATACAAATTTTCACAAAAAAAATATATAATTTTGAATAAAGACAGATTGAAGAAAATTTCTACAGGACAATCTAGTATGTATTTTTGTTGACATTAAAAAAGGAAATTAACCTTTAATTGTGGACTTTAATTTTTTGTAACACAATCCTGCCTTTTTCATAAAATTTTCTTCAAATAAAAACCATCTGTTTACGTTATAAATACCTTATAAGTACCAATACCTTTAATTCGTTTTGTTCGGCCAAAATTCATATTTCTGTAACATATTTTATGCAAAATTCTAATTTTAACTTTATATTTTGAATTATCGCATAACTAACAAATTTACTTTGACGGGAATAACAAAACCTAATTAATTATTTTTATTTAAGAAATTAATTTGTAAAGGTTTTTGTTTAAGACCCCATAAAGTATATGTATGTATGTATGTATGTAGCGATTTGTTAATTTTTAATTAACCTTACTTCTGTAAAAATGGATTAATTTTACTAAAAATAAATATTTATTCCATTGAGATATTTTTACCATTAATGGGTGTATTAAAGATTCGTCAAGCCGAATATAAATTTTTTACTTATTTTTTTATTATTATTTTTTTAAGGAAATTTTGATTAGTTTTAACTAAGTAGATCTTAAATAGGGAAAATTTAAGAAATACTTAAAAAATTTTTAATAAATTAACAAATTTTTAACAAATTAGGATAGAAGATTAGTGTAGAAAGGAGAGCTTTCGTTACTTTTTTTTAATAAATATTTTAATAAGTTCAGCGTAAATATTTAAAAATTATTTTGAAACTATTGTTTTGAACATAGCTGTATTTATCTTTATGTAAATAAATGATTTATTATTGAATGAGTGTGAATGGATTCTTTTCTGGAATGGGTTGATCTTCGTCATATGCGTCATATTCATACATATAAAAACGCACACTAACATCCTCGTACATACAAACGCCAATAAACATATATAAATATTATCTTTTTCAAAAAATAAAACAAAAACACAAAAAGAATCATAAAAAACGAAATTTTAAATAAAAAATAACAACTGCCACTGGATTTTTTTCGTAACTAAATACTACACACAAAAAGAAACATAAACAAAAAATAGAGGAAAAAAATAATAAAAAACCACCCAGAACCATTTAATTTTATAAAAATAAAAACTTTGTTTATTTATTTTTTAGGACTTACAAAAACGAAAAGAAATAAATTTACTGATTTAAAAAATTTTTTTTTTAGATTTTTTCTTAACAACACAAATCCAATTTTCAACAGAGGGCACAATTACGAAACTAAAGATGAATCTAATACAAAAATTATCGCAATTTTTTAAAAACCTGTCCAAAATGTATGTATGGTTACACTTTTTGTATAAACCACTACAATTTATTTCAAAATCATTTAATTTAATTTATTATCGGTCATTTGCAACAAGAGGTTCAGAGCAGAGACCTGCGCCGAACGGCTGAAATTCGGCTAAGCCGAGCCACCGAGAAAAATTTGGAAGCCGCCGCAGCCGTAAAACTTTCGGCTTTACTCGGCTTAAAAGCAGCCGCCGTTTTTAAATTCGTTTTGAAAAAATATGTTGAAAACCAAACTTTCTTATTATTTTAATGCAGTATTTGCCATTTATGTTGCATTTAAATATGAAAGAAAAATATTTGCATCATTTTGAACTTCAAATAATTATAAATCAATCAAGTATTTTTGGTGACTTATAATTGATTATTTTTTATGCTAATACTGTCAAAAAATAATATTAACAGTTGCTAATAAATTTTAATCAATCTTAATCAAGATCCTGCGAGATATCTAAGAGAACTCGTACACCAAATTTTGTCAGCTAATAAATTACTTCTATTCACTAACGATATGTGGTTGGGAATTATCAAAATAATTGATATAAATTCCATTATTTATTGTACTTTTTTATTTCTTTAGCATATCTTAAGAATTGATATTTTTTCATATCGGAGGAGACTGTTTCTTATTCTAATATGCAAGCAATTATTCTAATATTTTATGTAAAAATCCAAAAATATCCTTAGATCACTCTCATATTTTTTTCAATAAATTAATAATTCTGTTTATACTTTCGTTGGAAAAAACCTTGTCCTATTTTTATGAACAATGTTAATCAATGGGTCATGAAAATATAAAATTTTTAGTTAGAAAAATATGTGTGTAATATCAGCCGGCTGACAGCCGATTTTAAGCCGCCGCCGAAGCTTTTTAACACAAGCCGCCGCCGATAAAATTCCTCGGCGCAGGTCTCTGGTTCAGAGCTTAAAAATATATTTTTGAGGTCAATGTTTTTAATAATTCGATTAAAGCATTTTTTTTTTAATAGTTTTAATCGAAGTCAGATATTTTGAAAAATAATACCTGGTATATGTAAAAAGGATTATTGAGTTATTAAATTTTTGAAATGTTCTATGTGCAGCTTACCGAAATTTTTTATTGGACCATCAGAAAGCTTTATTGGTCATGTATTTTTCTATTTTCAAATAAGTATCAACAGAATAAAAATGTATGTAATTTTGTATGGCTTTCAAAGAAAAAAATAATAATAAAATAAATTGTTATTTCGCTCTTGCGACAATTTATTTCAAAGCACTTAGGATTTTTCAAATCCAAAATTTTTGTTGTGACCCTATATTGCAAATGAGTGAGCGAAAAAAAAAAATAATAAGCTACAGGACGTAATTTTGCAAAATATTATAGAAATCAGATGTGGTTAACACGTGTTACGTCGGCTCTGAATTTTGTAGAATATATATATATATATATATTTTTTTTTTTACAATCCAAAGAACAATTGTAGTGGGAATTTTGATAAAAAACGTCATAATATACTTTTTTGAAGCACTATAATATATTAGCATAATGTTTTTCAGAAAAATTTTTGAAATGGCCACTTTGAATATGGATGGTCCACAGCCAAAGACGAAGGATGCTACCGTCTATTTGTTTCGTGGTCTAACAATTGTCGGATATTTGCCTCCAAAGTCAAATGTAGTATTGTTTTATATATGGACTATATTAATTAATGCATTTGTTACAGTCTATTTGCCAATTGGATTTTTATTGAGTTTCATGACGCATATAAGCGCTTTTAGTCCAAGTGAATTCTTTACATCACTTCAAATTTCTGTAAATTGCATTGGTTGCAGCTTAAAAATGTTCGTATTTCTTTTTCTCTATAGAAGACTTTTAAGGGCCACAAAATATATGGATAAACTCGATTTACGACTCAGTGATTCTGAAGAAAAAGACAAAATTCGACAAATTGTAGCCTTCAGCAATCGATCTCACATAATGTTTGCCACACTCTTTTTATCATATGCAAGCAGTACTTTCCTGTCCTCATTTTTCAACGGAAAGCCACCGTATCAAGTCTATAATCCATTTATAGAATGGACTGATAGACCTATGTATTTTGTTATTCAAGCTTGTGTAGAATATTTTATGATTGATTTTCATTGCTATCAGCAAGCTATTTTAGACTCATATCCAGTTATATACATTACAATCATACGAACACATTTACACATACTTTCCCGGCGCATCCGTAAATTAGGACAAGATTCAACACTGAATAGCAATCAACGCTACGAAGCCCTTATACAATGTGTTTTGGATCACAAAAATATAATGGAGTAAGTGTATATGTATATAGTATATAGTTACCTTTTTGTTTTTGTAAAATTAAATTTATTGTAAAAAAAAAACAGCGATTAAAGGATATTTCACACTTTGTTATTTTGTATTTGTTACCGAAAAATATTTAATTATCGTAAGCATTATCGTTATTTCCATCTCTTAATCCTAGATAAATTAATAACAATTGTGTAAATTCTTTTGTTTGTCATCTTTAAACTAAAATTATTTAGCTTCACGAATTCTAAACACAAAATATTTATTTTATACACCATTTATAACATACTAACGCAAAATTTATGATTAAAATTGAATAAATATGAATTAATAAATTTTCACTTTCATAATTTTAAAGTGACAATTAGGTCTTAAAACTTGATATTTTATTTAACAAATCTTTTTCTTACCCATATTATGGCGCAATATGCAAACTTAAGTACAAGTTTCAGCTTTTGCAAAGATCCGGATGAAAGTAACATGTTGACCTACTCAAATGTCTTAGTTGCTATATCAAAACTTGTTGTGACGCCGATAATAACGCCAGCAATACCCAACATATAACATAAATCTTTATGATACGATAGACTTTTTTGATGATTTGATTGACGCACATATACTCCATCAAACATTCTCGCAAGAATTATACACCTTATGCTAAAATGCCTGGCATGACATAAATATGAGAAAACTGATGCAACTACAACAATTAGAAGAAGAAATATAATTGAAACAGAAGTTTTTATACCGTGGTATAAAAAATTTGCTTTTACAAACTGTACATACCGATTGTTTAAAGATGTAAAATTTACTGTAAATAGTTAGTAGTATAATAGATTTTTCAGCAATAAATATACCACTGTGCGTACAAGATAATCAACGAAACAAAAACATCAACAGTTAACAGTATACTTCTAAATTTCTAAACCCAAATATGAGCCAAGAAGGAAGTATCAAACCGACATGAAAAAAATAACAAATTTTTGACCTATTTTGACTATATTTAGAGATTTGCCAGATTTTAGTGGCAGTCCTAGAGAATGGCGCCGATATTATTAGAACGCTCAACATGTATTTTAGCAGACCAGAATGTATTATAAAAGCGTTTATCAAAAATAACAATTCAAAGGGCTATACTAGATCCTTAAACGATTTTGCATTTGCTGTCAAAAACTATTTATGCTACAATCAACGTTGCCAAAAAATCATAATTTTGCTATAAAAGTCATCAAATTTCTTATTTTGAGTATACATGGTTATACTCCCCATTATTAGAAAACAATTTTTTATATCTGTATGATTATGGAGTATACTGATATGAAACAAAACTTTTCAATGTATAAATTAGTGCGAGGTATTTTTTATGGATTCGAATTTCACCCTGTGACTCCTTTCTCTATAAAGAATGTTTTCAACACCCAAACTGAGTGATAGATTTTCTGTAAAAATCTTTTGAGAAGTTTCCATTTCATTGTTTTCAAAGCCCCACAAAAATATATTATAAATTAATATTGGACAAAAATCAGACTCACCGTTCTAAACAATACAAGAGTAACAAAAAAGCAATATGAGAGATCATATCATTTGGATTGCAGATTATGATCGTTCAAATTTTAAACCCTTAATACGTCCTCTTGTATGCGCATTAAATCATTTTTCATCGAGAATTGATTGACATTGGACAAATAAATAAATATTTGACCCAGTGGAGAACCGTTTAATGCTATATTTGGATACTGGAGGGGAAATAAATTAAACAAATAGTAGAATAATAAATACTTTTATATATTTCCTATATGAATATAGAGGTTATCTAAAGGATTTTAGTCGTGTACTTCTGGCATATAAATTTTTAACTTTGTCATTCAATTTAAAAAAAAAAAACGTTGCCTATATGATTAAAATAACAATCATATTTAGTAGGAAAAAATCATAAAATCATATTTGGATTTAAAAATCATCAAAAAGTTGATAAAATCATCATTCTGGCAAAGCAAAAAGACGTATAAATATAGAAGTGTTTTTTTTTTTTTTTTTTTTTTTGTTTTCCCGCATTTTTTCTTCTTTCTATTATTCTTTATAAAATAATAACATGGATAAACCACCAAATACACGTGGGGTATCCAAAACTGTAATAATAATAGACAAAAACAAAACTCTTAATATAACAACCCTTGGGCCAAAATACCTGGTCATGTCAAGAGTTAAAAGTGACGAAAGCCTCTCGAAGGTATCACCCTTCTTAATTAAAAAGGTGATTCACTCGATAGGTGAAGGTTAATTTATAAGTTGTAGTAAATTAAGAAATGAAACAATTTTAATTGGAACAAAAAATGTGCCTCTAGCTAATAAATTAATAAAACTATGATCTCTTTCCGCCTCAATTGAGGTAGAAGTTTCTGAGCACTCATTGAACTACTCCAAAGGTGTAATATATTCGAATGATCTGTGTAGAAAACCCGAAGAGAAATAATGCAGGAATTAAAACAACAAAATGTAAGTAAGATAGAAAAAATAAAACTAAAATCTTCTGGAGGCAAACTTGAAGAAACTGGTTTGATTGTTCTTACCTTTACCATGATATATCTACCTTCTGTGATCTCAATTGGCTACGAAAACGCAAAAATCCTCACGTATATTCCATTGCCTCCCCGCTGCAGAAATTGCCTGCGTTATGGCCACATTGGGAAAACATGAACAAACACTAAATTGTGTTCCAATTGCTCACAAGAATTCCATATATGTGAAGAAATTGAGGAAGTTTGCGAATTAACAAAATCATGCATTAACTGCAAAGAGCAAAACGAAGATTCCAATGTCCAATTTTTTTCAAAGAGAATGAAGAGAAGAAAGTAAGCAAAAATAAACCACTCAATTTGTATAAAGAAATCATATTCTTCGGTCTTAAAAACTCCAATCTCCCCAAATGGTACACCTTCCAATAATTATTTCACAAAAAACAATTAATAACTACAACAATATTGTAAATATCAATAAAAATAATATTTTAAATCAGCTGATTTAAAATATTATCTTTATTTATTTACAATTTGTAAATGTAAATTCAGATTTAAAAAAGCCAATGATAATTGAAGTAGCTAATAATAATACTGTGCTAGTTGCAAATTTTAAAAAATTGGGCACCCTGCTGGTAAAACTAATTCGAGTAAGCTGAGATCAATATTGACGGACGTTTTTCGAAGTTAGCGCTCGTATTCGCGATATTTGGGTTTAAACTTAATTGTGGAAGTAGCAAATTATTTGAAAATAAGAAAAAGAAAAAGGGTCATTATTTATGTATATTAAACAATAAATCGTAAATTAAATCAGTTTTAGAACGATTTGAAATGTTTTTATATTTTTATTTTAATAGTTGCTCATTGTTAACACTAGTTACTTAGCTTACTGAATTATTGTAATATTTTTTGCCAGTTTAAAGTTTGGTTTCAAATATATTTGATTTAATATATATTTGATAATAAGAATTCATTACATTACATTATACATTTCAATGGAATCTTAGTTGTTTATATTGTTTAAACTCAAAAACTTAACCTCTGTACTCACAAACAAGTTTTAAATTTAAAACACATTTTAGAAAATTTTGATTTAAAATGCATTTTAAATTTAAAAGTTGTTTGTGAATATGGTGGTAAATTATTAAATTTATGCTAATAAACTTAATTTTCCTAAACCCTTTTTTAGGCTTTCATAATTAAATATCTCAAAAACGAGCGCTTTTAAAAATGGTTAGTTAACACTACTAAATTTATCGTCTTCGATTGAGTTTAACCTAATGGGTGCTGACATTTTTAATATAGTCTTATTTTCGAACATAGTGCAATTGAATAAAAAACAAAAAAATACAACTTAAAATATACTTTTCTGACATATAGTCCCTATTTAGGTCATCAACTTTATTTATTTATTATTTTCTTTATTACTTATTATTTTTTAAAAGAATAATTCTAACATTATATAACAACATTGGTCCTATTAAACTTAAAAATTATTAATTTATTCATGAACGTTTATTTCATTGTGATCGAAATCATTAATATCATTAATATATTTGAAAGATAGTGGAAAACAAATTATAAAATATTTTTTACATAAGTATTGTAAAATATATTTTTTTGGGATAAAATTTCGTAAACTAAGTTGATGCTATTTAAGGCTCTTCATTTTGCTAGATAGGCAAATACCAAAAATAGTCGATTTCTAGTAAGTACTTAATCAAATTTTAAAAAATAACCAAATGGATGGCGATTTGCATCATGTTATATATCGACATGTCGTCAAATGGAAAATTCTGTCGCCAAAAGCAATTAAAAATCGCCAAGTTTGGTGAAAAATCGTTACATCTGACAATCCTGATAACAGGTTCCCGTAGCAAAAAATAAATAACCTCTCTTTAAATTATGGAAAATTCAATTTTAAATGTCAACATTATACTCTTTTTTCCGATATCATTCTTCAACAACAATCATCAAATTCTTTGTATCGTACATTTTGTAATTGTAAATTAATAATTACTCTCTTATTTATATCACGTTCTATTACACTGTATATATTAATTTCAACTTTTTATACATATTCAAAATCATTATATACAACAACAAAAACTTATCTTATCTTATTTTTTAATCATTTTTTAATATTTAAAATTCATTACATTTATAAAGCAATTATAATACTTTTATTCTTAACTTTTCTCATTATTCTACATTTCCCATATATATCACAGCCAACAATAGTTAAATTTTGTCTAACAAAGTTACTGCTAAGATTACTTTTACTTGTAAATTAATAACCATGCTCTTATTTTCAACACTTTTAATTTTTAATACACCAACAACAATATTTTTTTTTTCAATTATCAACAATTGCTAAATTATTTAAAATCTCTTTATATTTTTAAAATACTACTGAAAATATTCTCTTATATTTTAAAATATATAACCGCTCATTTATTAATTTATACTCCACAATATTTTTATATCTACATAAACAATTTATTAGTCAACCTAATTATAGCATTAACAAATGTGCAATTATACATTTATTTCAAATTAATAATGTCGTATAAAATAATACAATGGAATATAAATGGTTATCTTAATAACTATAATAAATTGTTACTACTAATAAACCAATATTTCCCTATAGTCATAGCAATACAAGAAACCCATTTACATTCCCTATTCCAATAAATTATAATTTATACTCAACAAACTCGTCGAACACTAGATATGGAGGTGTTGGAATTTTAATCAATAATTCCGTAGAGCACAAATACATAACACTGGAAAAGCACTTTGATACAATATGTTTTGAAGTAAAATCAGGAATAAGATTCAACATCATGTCTGCATATATTCAACCACAAATCAAATTACGAACTGTTCATCTGAATAATGTTTTTGGACACCTCTCCTCACCACCTATTATTTCAGGAGATTTTAACACTTGGCACAGGACTTGGGGATACACGTAAAAGAATCTTGGATAAGTATACAACAAACTCTCCTTATGTTATCTTAAACGACGGATCAGCAACGCATTTAAGCACTCACGGAAGTCTTACCCACGTAGACCCTACCTTTTGTTCATCTTTAATTGTCCCAATGGTCAGTTGCAATACTGAAAATAGTTTATTTGGAAATGACCACTTCCCTATTATAATCTAGATCCATTTTTAATAAACACCGCAGTTACATATATCCTATAAACCTATATTTAAAAACAACAAGCAGACTGGAATAAATTTAGCAATATATTCTCTAGATTGAATTCAGAAAGACCTATGGATAATGAAGTTAACAAAGAAAGAAACTGCAAGTATTCAAAAAATTATTATTGAAGTAGCAAATTGTTCTATTCCACAGAGTTCAATAAATATCAAACCAAAACATGTCCCACGCTGGAATCAAAATCTCGAAAACCTTAAAAACTAAGAAAACTGCTTGGAATTTATTTAAAAGAAACATAAACAACCAAAATCTAATTAGATATAAAAAACTTACGCATAACTTAAAAGAGAAATAAAAATTGAGAAAAGAAAGTCGATAGAAAAATTTACGGTAACTATAAACCCAACATCGCCAATAGAAAAATTTTGAAAACATATCAAAAGATTCACTGGATACAAAGGTAATTCTAGTATACATAGCCTATATACAAATAACAGTTATTCAACACTGTCTACCAACAAATCAGAAATAGCAAATACCTTATGTATGTTTTGACCAGATAATTCAGCAGACTCTAACTTTCCAGTAGAATTTCAAAATTACAAAAACATGCCTTCATCAGATTCAATAACTCCATCAGCAGCAGCCAAGGCTAGATCCGATCTCCTATCTAATTTTGAAACAATTGAAATATGTAATGAAAATTAGATTACTCCATCTTTTTAATAACATATTCAACTCTAAAATTCCACAACAAGTGTTATAGTTCCCATACTAAATCCAAAATCGGACATGATAACGCATGCCGTCCAATATCACTAAATACTTGTTTATCAAAACTTCTCGACAAAATCATAGCAAATAGGCTGTGATGGCTTGTTAAGGCACACAAGCTTCTCGATAGTCGACAGTTTGGATTCACGAAAGGCAAATCTACAATAGATCCTCTACTATATGTGGATTATCAGATTGCAAATAGCCTTTCCCTAAAGAAACACCTTACTTTAATATCACTTGACTTCGAGTGGGTTAACATTATTCTAGCTGTCACTCATTATATAATGGAATTCCCCAGGGATCACCATTATCTGTAATATTGTTTTGAATTGCTTACAATAAACTCTGTTCTACCATATCCCTGTACAACAACATAGCATAGAGATCAGATCGTAAAAATAATCCAATAATTGATATTAATGAAATTTTCGTAGATATTTATGAGTGGTGAAAATACTTGGATTATATATTAACAGGAAATATAACTGGAATTCTCAGATAGATTTCATTTCAGCATCAATCTGAAAACAACTCAGCGTCATAAAATGCAAATCAAAAATTTAATTGTAATACATCTACACTAGTATCAATTATGAAAACTTTGCTGTTATCAAAAATAAACTGTGTTCTTCCTTTTTATGGATATTCTTCAAAAACATGGCTTAGAAAAATAAAAACAAAAATTAACGCAGCTATAAGATCTGCATTGGGAGCTTTTCGTACAACACCTATTTCTAATATGCTTTTTGAAACCAATATACAACCTTTGGAGATGCAACGAGATTTAGTGATAGATAAACATTTAAAATGTTTATAGAATAATTAGGACTCCCCACTTTACCCAATTATTAACAAATGTAAAAAAAACTAAAAAAATTAAAAAATGCCTTCTGTTGTACTAACAGTTATAAAAAAAAAACTGTAAAAAAATATAATTTGCCGATTACAAGGTAAATATATAGACATGTTATCAGTCCTATATATTTTGCGATTGGTACCAATTCCCTATCTTCTTTAAAAGCAATTTTCAACACTACAAACAACAATTTTTATGCCACATATATAAGAAACACACTTATTACTAAATACCCAAAAATAATTCTAATTTGGACACCAGGCCACAGTCAAATAGAAGGAAATAAATTCGTAGATAAAATAGCAAAAGAAGCAACCAATGCCCCACTAGTAATGACAAGTAATTACAACACATCAGATATTAACAGATTTCTAAAGAATCAGTATATCAGAACCAATTACCTATTTCAACAAACGTCTAACTGGTATAGAGCGATTAACAGCAAAAAACTATATATAAACGACTTTTTTAAATGCAACAATAATTTTATAAATAAAAAAGTTATGATTAAATTTGAAAGACTGCGTTTAGGACACTCAGGGTTGTCAAACTTACACTTAATAAGTTTACCTCCAATCCTAATTTGTAATTGCAATATAAATCCTTCCTAAACAATTGATCATATATTTTATACATGTACTAAGTATACAGTTTAATTTAAATACCTAATAACTCATAGAATTGAAACTAAACATAAATCAAATATCTTTTGTATACACCATTATATGTAAATTATTGACCCTAAAGCCCAGATGCAATGATCTATTATACATTAGTTAATAATTTGTAATTATTATCTAATGTTGTTAAATAAATAAAATAAATAAGATCTTATAATAGGTACTTTTATAATTTGATATGAAAATTATAATAACTAGTTTGCATCATGAGAAAAATAACGTGTGTTTCATGCAACCCGGGAAAAAATTGGTTTCAAAAAAAATGTTTATGTTTAATAGACCTGCATATTTAGGTTAGGTTAGGTTAGAAAGGGTGGCGTATTTACGCCTACACCCAGAGGCCGAACGGCCCATTGTGATCCCTTTATGATAGAAAGAGAGAGAAAAGTGGAACCTATACCCAATCAATCAGTTATGATTGTTCCTAAGCCATTTTACTCCCATTACAAACCCTATGAGGTTGACAAGTCCTTTGCCATTAATCTCACCTAGTTCATGTAGTGTATGGCTTCCAAACTACTTCAACCTATTACGCTGAAGCCCTACACAGAGTATGTGCTCCACTGTCTCTAGCTCCTCAACATCATCGCACGTTCTACAAAAGTCTGATGTGCCAATGTCCCACTTACTCATCATATTCCCTATTGAGAAGTGACCCGTAACCATACCTACTATGACTCTAAGACTACCACGACTCATACCTAGAAAATGCTTGGAGTTCGCCAGTTTTAAGCTAGGCCATAATGCCCTAGAAACTCTGCAGTCCGATCTGTCACTCCAGGCTCGATTCGTGTTGTCCAGAGTCCACTCCCTTATGGCCCTAAAGAAGGACCCAATTGGAATCTTAACAGATGACTCTATGATAGGTCTAGCTCCGAGCCACTGCGAGCTAGTTCATCGGCCATTTCGTTGCCAAGAATGTCACAATGACCAGGAACCCAACAGAGTCTCATCATATAGGAATCCATTAACCTTCTCAATTCCCTTCTGCACTCAAGTACCCATCTGGACCTAACAAAATGACTAGTCAGAACCAATAACGCTGCCTGACTATCAACATAGATAGTAATCTCATACCCTCGTTCAACATTCCCCTCAATCAAGCCAAGAGCCTTATAAATGTCAAGAATCTCCGCTTGAAAGATACTACAACTGTCAGACAATTTGTAAGATCGTCTGATATCAGTTCCCATAAAGTATACACCTGCACCAGTGCCAACTTCCATTTTTGAACCGTCCGTGAAGACCGCACACCCTCCATAGAGCTTTTCTACTCCATCCCAGAGGTCCCTGCTAGGTAACACCAAAGCGGGAGTAGTCCCGAAGTCAATCGTAGTCCCGACATAATCCGTAGGCTCAGCCAAGGATAGTGTCCGACCGTTGAATTTGACTTCATCTAGTATGCTGACGTGCCCCGCTCTAGAAATACCTAATAATCCCAGTTCCTTCAATCTAAATAGGCCGCGGACAGCCATATCCCTCACAAATTCCTCAATTGGAAGAAGGTCAAGGTTTATGTCCAGCGCCGCCTGAGGTGTACTTCTCCTGGCACCTGAAATGCCAACTGAAGCACACCTCTGAACTTTAGAGAGAAGTTTCCTATACGTTTCTTTACCCAATACCTTCCACCAGACTGTACAGCCATAAGTAAGAATCAGTCTTACAACCGAAGTGTAAATCCAGTATACAACTTGCGGCCTAAGGCCCCAATTCTTACCTATAGAGTTCCTGCAGGTGTAATAGGCATTGAGTCCCTTCTTGACCCTCTCCTGGGTGTTTCTCCTCCAAGACAATTTACTGTCCAAGTACACACCCAGGTATTTGGCCTCACTTGATAATGCAAGCTCCATCCCGTTCAATACTGGCAAGCTAAAATGCTCGACCTTGTATTTCCTGGTGAACAAAACTAGTTCCGTTTTCTCGGGGTTTACCCCTAATCACTTACTGTTGGCCCAAAGGGACAGATCACGTAAACCTGTCTGCATGACCTCACTGATCGTAGATAAAAACTTACCAGAGACCATTAAAACAACGTCGTCGGCGTAGGCCACAATCTTCCGTCCCTTAGCATCAAACTGTCTTAAAATGACGATCACGGCCAAGAGCCACAGTAATGGAGAAAGGACCCCCCCCCCCCCTTGCGGTGTGCCCCTTGTCACGAGTTTCCTCATACAGGTGCCTCCCATGTTTGAGTTGATAACCCTGCTGCTAAGCATCAGAATTATCCACTCAACAACGTGCTTACTTATATTCAGCGAAACAAGTGATTCCTCAATAGCCTCTATCGTGATATTATTGAAGGCCCCCTCTATATCCAGAAAAGCTGCCATGGTATATTCCCTCTGCAGCAGACCCCGCTCAATGTAACTCACAACGTCATGCAGAGCACTCTCAACGGACTTACCTTTAGGATAAGAATGTTGAAACTCGCTAATGACCTGAGTTCCTATGCTAGTTCTAAGATAAAAATCGATCAGAAAAAACGATAGGCTGATCGGTCTGTAATCCTTCGGCTTCGAGTGAGTCGTCTTACCCGCTTTGGGTATGAAAATGACCCTTACCTCTCTCCACCCTCCGGGAATGTACTTCATTCTAAGACATTCCCTAAAAACCTCCGTTAATAGAGAGATGGCTCTTTCATCGACATTCTGTAGCATGGCCGGAAATATTCCATCCGGGCCAGGAGATTTGTATGGCTCGAATGAATTTACCGCCCATAATACCTTGTCTCTAGTGATCATCTCCCTTATCACATCGGTATCCCCAGCATCTGATTCGGGTTGTAGGTTATCACTGACGCTACATGTCCCTCCATCAGATTCTATATCCTTACAGCCTGGAAAATGAGTCTCCATAAGTAAACTGAGGGACTCTGAGCTAGACTCTGTCCACGAGTTATCCGCACGTTGTATGTATCCAGGTGCCACTGGGTCCTTGGATAATACTCGCCTAAGCC
Organism: Protocalliphora azurea; assembly: GCA_932274085.1. Classification (NCBI taxonomy): domain Eukaryota; kingdom Metazoa; phylum Arthropoda; class Insecta; order Diptera; family Calliphoridae; genus Protocalliphora; species Protocalliphora azurea. The sequence goes on along the minus strand of OW026521.1, from coordinate 55,897,494 downwards.
TAGACAACTCGTTAACAGAGTCCACCGATTCACAGAAATTTACCCATGAAGTCCGTTTCGCTTCCAATCTATCTTTCTCGAGTTCCTATAGGGCTGCTCCCTCGCTCTCTCAAAGTTGAGACCAAAAGATATCATGCTATGGTCGGAAAAAGAGTAATCCAAAACTACTCTCCAATCCCTAACATAATTTCCCCCACGGTTAGCCAGCGTTAGATCTATAACAGTTTCCCTATCTTTCGTTCTGAACGTAGGAGTACTACCCCTATTACAGATGTGTAGATCATAACAAGTTATAAAATCGTATACCAACTCACCTCTTTTGTTGATGACCCTGCTTCCCCATTGATAGCGGTGAGCGTTCGCATCACATCCCAAGACCATATACGCGCCTATCATCCTAGCGTGCTCCGCCAGCTGCTGCAGAGCGATACCTGATGTATCGGCTGCCTCATACGGCATGTACACAGCCGCCATTATAAGCCCGCTACCTCCTGCGGCTTCTTGTTGGACGACTGTAAGGTCCCCACTGCTAAAGGAATGAAGAAAATTAATATTTAGATTATTCCTTGCCAGTATACATATCCGTACCTTTTCCGTTGTGGATGGTATGAACAGGTTGTACCCCGTGACCCTCAGACCACATACCCTGATGTTGTTAATCCAGGGTTCCTGTATGAGGGCCACGTCCACGTTGGAGTCAATGAGGAGTCTTGTCAGTTCGGTTGAGGCTGCCTCACAGTGATGCAAGTTAATTTGCACCACTGACAGCCTCTTTGGGTTTATCAGATTTGTTGTACCTAAACCTGATCACCCCAAATCCGAAACTGACAACTCCCCCAGTGACTCCAGCTTCTTCAGAGACTCCTGATCCACTGCGAATCTGAAGTCTCTGCCTTGGTTCTCCTTACAGGTCATGGTGTTCACCAACTTCCATTGACCTGTAAGAAGACCCTTATTCTGATTTTCCAATACTGTCAGAATGGTTCCAACCTCTAAGATGGGTGTAGGGAACCATGCTGTCACTATTGGACGCAGGGGCAGCTCAGATGCGAGTATCACCTCAATCTTCGCTCCTGGATAGAGAGTGTCGCAACTAGCAACTGCGTTCCTGAGAAATTCAAATGATTTCTCGTTCCCGCAGTTAATAGTCTTGACGCCCTTCACCCAGTCTGCGCCTTTGAAGGATACCTCATCCGGCCTTCCTTTAACAAGGGCGATTTCCTCAATGAGTTTGTGTTCAATTTCTCGCCATTGCTCAACGCTGATCCTCCCATCCGGATTAACCCTGTCAATGACAGCAGCTTGAATACAGTTCTGCAATACTGATTCCTTCGCTCTTTTCGATGTTGAGGGTTGTTCACTTCCTGATACAGCTCTCTTAATGAGCTCCTTAATGTGGCCCTTACTAGAGCTGTTTGGCATGTGAACAACCTTCTTGGCCATCGGAGGTTGTTAGTCATCCCCAGACCTGGCCCTCTTAACAGCCCCCTTATGAGGGCCTTTAAGAGAGCCGGATGGGTTTTGACCAGCGTTCTTCGATGTACAGGGCTTCACAATCGAAGCTCGTACAGCCCCACTACTGGAGCTGACAGGCTTCGAGAGTGAAGTCCTCTTACTAGTTGATGGCTGATCATCTCTAGGCCTAGCATCTCTGACAACTTTTTGTTGGTTGCCAGGTTTGCTGTATAGTGTATAACCAACCATTTCAATGGTAGTTGTTGGCTTACCAGTCACAATCGAAGCTCGTACAGCCCCACTACTGGAGCTGACAGGCTTCGAGAGTGAAGTCCTCTTACTAGTTGATGGCTGATCATCTCTAGGCCTAGCATCTCTGACAACTTTTTGTTGGTTGCCAGGTTTGCTGTATAGTGTATGACCAACCATTTCAATGGTAGTTGTTAGCTTACCAGACGTTACCTGCTGTTTCTCTAGGACTGCAGGTTTGCCCGGGTTGCCACTACCAGAATAATTCGCTCCGGTAGGGATTGATGAAGAGGTTGGCTTTTCTCCTGTGCTCTCACGAGACACTTCTGGAGTGTTGCCAGCATCCACATGCAATCCTTCAGGATAAGACATTCCCAAAGAGGCACAGACAGGACCGTAGATTCGTTCGAATCTTTTAACGTTCCTCCTGTGCTTCCTGGTAAGGTACTTATCCTTACCTGTGAGTGGCAAAGGGTCTCTCTTGGCTATCTTGTGCAGATATCCAAGAGAGGCTCTTGCGCCACTACGGGCATTCTCCTCTTCAGTTCGGCTTATATCGTCGGTTGTCGCATCAAGCATTACCGCGTCTTGCCGAACTAAACCACTGCCAGACGAATGACCCTCTGAGTTCGTCGAGCCATCCCCCCGCTCAGACCCCGCCTCAACACTCGAGTTCTTCTCCAGACTCTGAGCGTGAACTGAGATCACAGTGATCTCATGTTCATCTTCAGAGCCGAGAGTAAGATTCTCAAGTTTCTCAGTGGCGCTGGTCCCAGTGAAGGAATCCCTCGAGATACCCAGAATCTCATCCGTCTCTGATAGCTGGCCCAACAGTTGACTTTCCTGAAGAAGAATGTCACGTTGGACCCCTATCATCACATCATCATCGTCCGTATTCACGTCCGTTTCAGTCGTGTCGCCCTGTGACTGTCCGTTATCCTGTGTCCGATTTTTAAAATTTTTAAAATTATCAATCTTGTCCTACGAGTATGCCAGTAAAGGGAAAGGACCATCTCGCGCAGTGACGGCGTGCACGAACTAGGCTAGAATTACAACCAACCCGTGCCATGGGTGTTGGAGGGGAGCTGTTAGCTGTTAGTTTGTTTAGGCACCAACTAACCATTCAGGTTCTCAGCACTACTGCCTACCACCTTGACCTTAAAGTGCACTACATTTATTTGGTCCGCGAGAAGCTGTAAAAGCCCTAAGATCGGAGATAATACACATGATATATACCCCCATGCGATGGGCCAGAATGCACCATTCAGTAGAGTGTGTATATCATGTGCCTTACAACCAATCCCCCCGATCCGCCACCTGGGGACGCGTCCGATAGGAGTAAATGTAGCAAAGACTCCAACGGAAGACCTGCATATTTTCTGTGCAAAATTTTTAATCAAAAAATTAATTGAAACAAATAGACTTTTATCTGGACTATATTTTTGATTTTGTCTGCGTTTTTGACAGTTCTCATATTTTACAAAGGTCAAACCAAAGAATAGAAATATAAATAAAGAAATTAAACTTTTCAGTGTGTATATATTTCCATTCTGTATCAAAATTATTGCTCCCAAAGGTAACTGCTGACCCAAGCAGTTGAAAGTGAAATACGTGCAAACTTTTTTTGTAATGACTTTTTAACCAAAAAAGTAAAACATGACGTATAAAAAGTGCTAAATTTAATTAAAATGTTATGATAGAAAATATAATACTAAATTGCTTTGATTTCCATCTAAACCATATTCCAAAGGAGAATTTTTTTTCTTTTTTTCATATTTTGATAATATTGGCCAATAAAAGTAAGTTATGAAAATTTCCATTCATACAATATAAAATATTTTCTTATTCAAATTTGCAACAGAAAATTACACAAGCCCCAACTTTTTTTCTTAATTTGATATCTAAAAGGTTTCCTCTTTTTAACAATACCAAACACTCATACTAAAACTTAATAGTTTAGTTAATGACAAGTTTTGTTCAGGGCTACCCCAGTGTGCAATGTGTACTATGTAAAGAAAACCCAGTTAAACTATTCCTTGAAGTTTAACGATTTGTCTACAGCCAAAAGATGGGAAATAGTTATTGGAAGTGCTGGTTTCAAAAACAGTGCGATATTAATGGTTGCATCACCGTCCAGCATAATTCGCTATTACATAACGAAGAGCAGCCTTATAGTTCTCTCAACAAAAGTGAGTGTGAGTCTTGTTTTCGGATAGTACCGATGGCTAACGCTTTTAGACTAGAAGGTTGCAAAAGACTGCTAGCGTAACCCGGTGTGAAGACAGTGCTAAATGAATGAACTTAAAAATGTCTTTCTTCAACAAATTTTAGTCACAAAATATTTCCAAGTTACGAGGTCTACACCGTGAAAAATGTAAACTTGTCGCGTGAAAATATGGTCGTCGAAGACCTTAAAAAACAATTTCCATATATATAAAACATTGCACTAAAAGGTTATACAAATGTGATTCCATCAATGATAATTGGTACCAATAACCCTAATTTAAAGTCATCGCTGAAAATCGTTGAAGATAACTGGCCTCATAAACTCGACTATGGTGGAAAGTTTAAAATACGCGGTAAATTAAATTTTCACAAATGCGGATGTGATAAAATATTTAAATATGCTTATAAATAGGAATCGCAGTTTACCGGAGCTTTTGATTTCCCGGAAAACCGGGAAAAAATTGTATGACTTCCCGGGTCCCGAATTAAAAACTATGCAGGTTTAAAACAGGATTACAAATGTACTGAAAAAAATCTGATCAATTGCTTAATCTACGGATTCTTCAACTTAATTTTTTAAGCAAGTTTCATAAATCTCTTTAAAAATTCACAATTTTAGAATTTAATAATAAATTCTAAAAGTAGTGGCTGATGATCGCTCTTTCCGAAATCCTTCTGGATGATTCAATCGTGAGATTAATCGGCATTAAAGCCCTTACGACACTAGCTTTATTTTTGATTTTATTGATATTGGATTGACAGAATGAGACAACGAATGATAGAAAGGAACAAATAGAGAAAAACAATACAAAATAGACATACACGCAATGTTGCCCACTTCATTTCCGTAAAACAAAGCGCTGAAACCAAAGTAAAGAATGCTTAAAATTGCTGATTTCATCTATGAACTGCTAGAGTGGGCAAGACTTTCAAGAATTAATCTCGAAATGTCAATTTTAAGTTACCAATTTTTACATAATTTGTCATATTTGGATTTTTTTTTAATATAGTTGTACTCTTTCCGCTTAGTAAATTGTTCTATTGCAGTATATTTGCACTGTTCATTCAATAAAAGGAAAATATTAAAAAAAGCTAGTGTCTAAGGGCATAGAATACAACTAGAAGTTTACGTGTGAGACAAAATCCTACTACAGTTGTCAAAAACCTAATTCATGCAACAACAAAATAAATGTAGTCACATATATTTTGTTTTTGTGTTTTGAAAAAATTAGTAAATATTTTTGAAAATTTAGATTAAACTGCCCCTCACATAAACTTCTAGTTATATTCTATATCTAAGGGCTTAAATTGTTTGTAGCTTCACTAGGGTTGTCCAACATTGTATATAAATAACCTGAAATTATGAAAGGGAACTTCATATATAATATCCAAACATATATGTAATAGTCAAATTTGAACTTCCTTCGTTGATTGAAACAGGATGCTACCCGTTTATTTGTGTTGTTGTTATTTTTTGTCTTCATTAATAAAATATACATGAAACGATAGCTTAATAAAAACAAATAAATCCATATTTCATAAACTTTCCAAATAAAGTTTTGTGAACAAAAAGATACATTTTATTTATTTATTTTTCTTTTTTGGAAAATCCTGAGGGATCATGTGTTGCTAACTCACATATCTATAACAGCGTTCGAAACGAACCAACCCGACGCATGTATGAAAGAATTGCTCCATCTGATGTCAATATCAGAGAGGTCTGATAATACATGCACAAATGGACTTCCAAAATTAGCAGACCTGATCTCGGCTGATCGATACCTCGATAGTCCCATGATGAAGTTAGATCGAAATTCATCATAATGGCGTCATATTTGCCTCGAGGTTAAACATATGGATTTGTTTGTCCATCTATCTTTTGCAATCCCCAACAAGTTCAGCAGAAATATTGAAATGCAGGCCGAAAGCGGTACACCAACCAGTTGGTCCATATCTTCACCTCGAAGAAGGGATTCATCTTTGGCTAGCACATCTGCAATAAAATTTTCCTGGGTGCTTGAATGACCTCTAACCCAGACCAGCTCCAGGTTTGAATGTCTCGCCATCTTATTCAGAGTTGTCCGGCATTCATATATCAATCGGGACGTCGAAAAGGCACATGACCGCAATTTAAACCCCGGCTTAACTGTCTGTACAGATTTGGATATCCGCTCCATATACCCTATAGTACATTAACCAGTTCACCGCCCTCTTTATGTCCTAAATCTCTGCATGAAGAATGAGGCAGTTATCTGGCAATTTAAAGGAAATGTTTTTCCTATAAACGGGATATAGATATATTAAGGAATCCCAGAATGGTTGCATAGCCGAATCCACTATCACTATACCGGCTTTGAGGCTCTGGCCCGTGTATTCTGGAGCCAGGATAGTTTGGAGAGCAGTATAAATCCAAGGTACTTCGAACTATTTGACACATTTAATTCAACACCGTTTAGGCGTGGAAGTGTGAAAGATGTAATATTTAGAAAAGAAGACAATTTCCGTTTTTCCTGGATTTACGCTAAGGCGACCAATTATACTCCATATGCTAATTAGCCCCAGAGCAGTTTTATTGCCTCCGGAGTCACATTATTAAAGGCCCCTTCTATATCAAGGAAGACCACTAATGCATATTCCTTATACTCGAGAGCTTTTCCAATATACCCTACGAGCGAATGTAATGCAGTCTCAACAGAATTGCCCTTCATGTAGGTATGTTGAGACGCTGAATATAAGCACGGAGTTTTAAATGGGCAAAACTCTTCAGAGCCCATCTCAGTTCATTATCCGTTATGATAATGGGAACATCATTGATGACCTCTGAAGACATTACATAGCATAGGAGGCTGCCAGGAAAGTGCGCGTTTACGTTGTGGTTTACTCCTACCGCTGCAGATTTGGGTCCGCATGCAACAGAAGTTGCTGTATCAAAAGTGTTCGTTAGCGTTTTGACACAGGACTCAATATCATCACAACCGTTGATGGTCGGGTTGCAGTAGCTAATAATACTTGAATAAAAAAATACAACTTAAAATATACTAAAAATAGTCTATTTCTAGTAAGAAAATTTAATAGTTTTTAATGAAATTTAATAAAATTTTAAAACCTAGCTAAACAATAAACCACCTTGTTTACAAATCACCAAAATATTCTCCACGTCACAGAACGGAAAATTCAGCCGCCAAAAACCAATTAGAACGTTTGGTGAAAAATCGCCACATCTGACAGCAGAAATTTGGCTAAGATGTGAAAAATTAAAATTTCGCTCCACCCTAAGTATAGACTAAACTAGATCAATGATAACCGACCAGGGCTTTTCACATAGACATAACACGAACGTCAAGGAAACACTTAGCTAGTATCAAATTGCTGTTTATATTTACAATCTTTGTTTACATTTTTTGTTTACTTTATAGGGCGAAGTCGTCCGGCTCTAAGTTGGCGTTTAGCCTCACGAGCGCCGCTGCTGGCTCTTGCGACTTTTATCGGCTGACATTTATAGCCAATTGGTTTCCTTTAGTTTGATTTTTTCGCATATTTATTAATGAATATTAACAAAAATATGCACTAAAATATTAAAAACGGTTAAGTTTTAATTATTTTATGTTATTCACTAAAACTTGCCAGTAATTACTTTTAAAAATTGGCAAGTCACTTGCAATCAGTGTTGATTGGATTTTTTTATTTCCTGGAATTTGTATTAATGAAAAGAGAAGTGGACTAAAAGAATTTTTGAAGCAAAATGAAGACTAATATTATTTGTATTTTATTATTCTAATTCAAGTAACAAGTTTCAAGTTTATTAGCCTAGAAAGACTTTCTAAACTTATTTTCCAAATGTGAATTACGAAATAAAAAAATCTAAATTTAATCTAAAAGAATTTATTGTTATATTTTGTTTAAGTTTCAATCGGAATTTAATTTTTCTTAATTTTATTCTTAAAGAAAAGATTTAATAACCACTACTAAAATGAAAACTAATTTTATTTGTATGAAAGCTAAAGGACTGAATTATTTTTAAGTTAAGAACTAAATTCGATTTATTTTGTTTTTTGTTAAAGAAAAAATTTAATAAAAAATATAAAATAAATACAAAATGTTTACTTTCAAAAAAAAAAAAAAAAAGTCAGCTTTAAGCCGACTTTTAGCCGCCGAACTACTTTTGCTAAGCCACCGCCAACAATTTTAACTTGAGTTCACCCTCTGTTTATTACTTATTCTACTACTTGAAATGTCAATTGTGTTTTTGTTTTTTGTAAACAAATATGTGCAATGTCAAAATTGACATACGAGATTTCAATGCAAAAACAAAATATATGTATTTTTTTTTTGGTGTTTTAGATTTTTCGATACTTTTATTGTACCATGCCTTACTTCTTGTACTATGAGCAAAACAAAGAAAAAATCATTAAGTAGCATGACAGAGTAAGTAGATTCATGTCACATTGTTTTTTAAAATATGTATAATGTGAATCTAAGTGGAAAATTCTTATTTAAAAAGTACAAGACACTAACACATTCTCATTTTAACGCCTCTCTTTTTGATGATCGCCAGTGTTGTTAAAACATGTCCCACTAGATGGTATTAGAAAACCTGCTAGAAACCGCTTACACTTTAAGTAAAATCGATGATTTTTAATGCTAAAACTAATAAAATGTTTTTTTTTTTTTTTTGTTAGTTTTAAATATGTTAGAAATGAATGCCTATTTCCTCAAAATTTAAACATATTTTAGAGATTCCAATCAATCAAATTTGAAAACTTGTAATCTATCTTTTTTACATTTTGCTATATTGTGATATACATATAGAACAAAATCGGCTATGTATTTTTTTTAATTTTGTTTCCCGCTGATCTTCATACTGTAAAACATAAAACCAAGGGATCGAACTACACAAGAATCCTCCAGTGAACAATTGGCAGAATCGAATTATTTTTTTTTAAATAAATTTCCATATAGTCATAGCAGAGGAGTTTGCAATTTTAGGTTTGGAAAGGGGCCTTACATACACCTCAGGAGCGGATATATTGGGGTTCAAAATAGCGTACTTCTGGCATAGAAAATTTTAAACCTCTTGTCAAATTTTTGTTTCTAATGCGATTTCAAATCGGATTATTTTTGGACTCGAAAGAGATATCGACTTCGGGTTTCTTTTGTTCTTCAACTAACTAAGTCAAAATTTTAGAAAATCGGATAAAAATATTATGCTATACATTGAAAAAACTGAACCAAAAAATGGCAAAATTGAAATAGTTGAAATTTTAAAAGTAAAAAAGTACTTACTATACATACATATTGTCGCACTGTTTAGAAGGTACTTGTTAAGGCGAATTCAAAGAGGTGACCTCACTTAATCAGTTGATTATTTTTCAATTCTTAGAACTGTCAAACTCCATGTGTAACAAAAAAATGAATTTGTCGTATTATTGTCTTTGTAGAAATGCTGTCACCTGTTTCATTTCACCATGGTATTGGTTTTCAAGAATTGTTCATTTTTGGCCTTAAGTTCTTTGTATATTTGACCTATAACTTTTTTTTAATAAATAACCTCATAATGTTCTAAATAACACCAATGGAAAAGATTTGAATTATCTCAATATGTTGAATGGAAAACACATTGTTTTTAAAAATGTCGTTAGAAACATAAAAGATTTTTTTGGCTTTCTAAAATGCTCTAACTTTTGATTATTGTTTTGGAACTTTTTAAAGTTTTAAAATTTATAAAAAAAAATTGCGACAGCCTACCTTTAAATTTAGTCACACTTGCTCTTTTTGTGAAAAAAGTTTTTAATAATATAATTTTTCATCTTAAAAAAATATTTTTTCAAATTATATAGATTTGATTTAAATTTGCGTTACAAAAATATTGAACAATTATTGCATACCTGTAGCCATTTCCTTTATATTCATAAGTAATTGCATTTATGAAATTTGTTCCTGAAAACGTGATTTTTTAATAATAAAAATACTTTATACAAAATTATATAATATCCTATAAAAGTAATTGAGCTGTGGTTCAAAAATAATGCAGGGCTAAATTATATCAAGTTAACTTAACAACTTAATGTTGTAATTTAGAGACAACTTGCAGTGTTGCTAGGAGATGACTTTAAAATTTGAAAATTTATTTTTTCTCCCTCTCATTACCTAGTGCCTACATTAGGCAAATTTTTATCAAGACAAAAGTTAAAATCAGTGCGTATATATACAAAGTAAAAGTTGTCAAACTGCATATATAAAAAACAATAATGAATACGCCATTTTGTTGTTTTTGTGCAACTGTTTCCACCTTACACAAATTCGTGTTAAGTTTGACGTTTGTCTTGATAAAAAGTTGTCTAATGTAGACACTATGTTAGTTTTAGATTTTTTTTAAAGAAATTGTAATACATTTATGACATCCAGCAAAGTGACTCAATGGAAAATCGCCCAAAATATTCACACACATTTATACACACATTCATAGGAAAAATAACGCAATGTTTTAAAAGTGATTTTCGCATTAATAAGATGTTTTTAAAATTATTTTCATAAATAGTTTCTTCTATGGTTGATGAAGTATATTAAGAAATAATTATAATAATCGACTTAGTAATTGCATAAATTCGGTTAAGGCACGGAAGCGAAATTAAATGTAAATAGTTCCGATTTTTTGTGCGAATAAATACACAAAAATACTTAGATGGATGATTCTGTAAAAATAAAATTAGTAATATCAAATAAGAAACTAGTTTCTTCGTTGCTGAAATAAAATATTTTAGCCTTTTTAAGGTAATTTTAAGAATCAAAAATGGCTAGAAAAAAAACTAGAAGTGAAATCGAAAATTTTGAGCATAAAAGCAAAATAAAGAAGCTAGATTTAGCCTTAAAAAGGCTTAAATGGCGGCACCGCTCACATGGATGAACAGACGAAGACAGAAAGTGATTCCGAATTGATTTGCAGTTCTAAAGCATGAGTAGCACCATTTTGTTTGGGCATAACGTAACGTAATTTGTTATACAAGCATAAATAACATTAATTTTTATTGTTATAATATATTTGTTTTTTAAGTCATTTGGCTTTTTTTTATTTCGATTTAACTATTTCGTTCACGTGAAATAATTAAGCCGATCAACAGTGTGCATAAAATTTAACCTCTTAATTTTTAACGTATGATAGAAAAATTAAATTAGTTTTCATTCTCGCGAAATTAAAATTTTAGAAAAATTTCCTAATATATTATTTTAAATAATTTTTTTTATTAAAATTTGAATATCTTTGACATTTTATATTCATATTTTATATTTTATATACTATTGATATATATATATATATATATATATATATATATATATATATATATATATATATATATATATATATATATATCGGTAAAAAAGAAGTTATACGTGACCCGGCGTTTCGCTGGGTCAGGTCTAGGAATCGAGATATATCGATTTGAAGTTAGTAACTATCATATAGGGGAAATTATGACCTTTGGTGGTCTTTTTTTTTTTGACATAACTCGAGAACCACCAGTCCGATTTTTTGAAAAAAATTTAAAAAAATTAGGAATTACAATTCCCTTAATCTGTTCATACAACGTTTCGCTACATAAGCAACAGTTTCGCAGTTATAAATAAATGTATGAAAAACAAAATATTTTTTGCCTAAAAATTTGAATTTTTTTATTTTTAATTCATAAAAAATCCAAACCGGTAAAAAAAGTGTCAAGTCCTATTACTTTCACGTAAAGTCACATAATCTTTAAACAAAATGAGACATAGATCATGAAAATCGATGGACGCGTTTCGCTTTTATTCGCAATTAAGTGAAGGTATGAATTTCAAAAATTTGCTCGAGATATGCTCAAAATTCCTTGGAAAAAACATTGATGACTTTTTTATGATTGTCAGAATTAAAAAAAAAAAAAATAATAAACAAAATGTTATTTGATTTTTATGGTAGCGGTAACAAACTAAAAAACGGTCATAAATGTGCGTGGACAATTAAAAAAAAAAAAAGGAAAGTGCACTTTTTTAATTATTTGGGTTTTTTCCGTTGGCTACCTGCATGATTTTTTTTACACAAGTTGCACCCACATTTATGAGTGGTCATGTTTTAGAACGTTTCGAAAAATTTAAAACGCACACGAATCAGGTTTATAGCCACCCTTAAAAGATGCGTGAATTCATAAGTACCTCTCAGTAAAATATTGAAACTTACGTAGTATTTATAGGTGTTCACTGATCGATTTTTGTCAACAAGTGTCTCCGAACGCGTAAAGTACGGTTTTTTAAAGTGACGAAAAAGTAATAAAAGTATAAAACCGAAATGAGTGCAAATTGTCCAGAAAATATCAATTTATTTTGCTACGTTTGTGGCAAAAGAACTTTTTCAACAAATGCTGCATTACTCACTGAGCAAGTGGAGCGCGCTTTTAAACTTTATTTTGATTGCGAAATAATTCGCGGCGTTTCGTGGGTCCCAGACAAAATTTGTAAAACGTGCTACAATGGTCTTAACATGTGGATCCAAGGGAAATGCAGTTCACTTCGTTTTGGTGTACCAATGATTTGGACTGATCCAGGAGAGCACAATTCCGACAACTGTTACGCTTACGCAAACAAAATATGTGGAGTAAATCGTAAAGGCCTTAAACGAAGAGTTTACATATCTGTTAAAAGTACACAAATACCTCTACCGCATTCGGATGAAATACCAATTCCACCGCTTCCAAGTCCTGACAGAGAAACTTCTTTTTCTATTGAAACAATGGATCGGATTTCACCTATAAACCAATACCTGAAGCCGGCCCATCGAACAAAATAATTCCAATATCACAAGCAAGAATGAACAAGATTGTTGCAGAATTAAACCTTTCTCAACGTGAAGCAGAAAAACTTGCCCAGCTTTTGAAAGAAGGCAATAATTTGGAGCCTAATGTCAAAGTCACCGGATATCGAAGAGGACAATTGCTATTCCAACGGTACTACACACTCAACGAAGGGAACACATTTGTTTACTGCCACGATATAAAGGGACTGATGGAGGCGACGCAGCTGATTGGCGAATGTTCACCGATTCTTCGAAATTAAGCCTGAAAGTCGTTTTGCTACATAAATATAATAAAAAACCAAGCATTCCCATTGGATACAGCACAGACATGAGCGAAACATACGATTCCATGGATATAATTTTGGATAAAGTTTGCTACACTGATCACATGTAGCGGCTCAGTTGTGATCTGAAAGTCATGGAGATGCTAAGAGGTCTCCAAGGAGGCTATACGAAAAACATGTGTTTCTTGTGTCTTTGGGATACCCGATTTAAAGGAAACCAATACGAAACGCATGAGTGGCTTGCTAGAGATCCAACGGAGAAAGAACACAACTGCGTAAATAATCCACTGGTGCCAATGGAGAACGTTCTCATGCCCCCTCTCCATATCAAACTGGGAATCGTAAAAAATTTCGTTAAGGCCATTGTGAAGCAATCGAAAATTCTTGATTGTTTGGAAAATATTTTCCCACGAATCAACGAAGCAAAATTGAAGGAAGGTGTTCTGAATGGGCCGGATATACGAAAGCTCATGAAATCAAAGGAATTTAAAGGTGCTTTAGACGGTAATGATTACTTTGCGTGGAGGGCAGTGAAGAAAGTCATACGATATTTTTTGGGAAGTACGCGAGCACACAATTACCCCGCTCTTGTAACCAAGATGTTGCACTACTTCCAGAAAATTGGAGTGAATATGTCCCTCAAAATTCACTTCTTGCATCACCATCTCGAATACTTCAGCAAGCAGCTAGCCTCAGAGTCGGATGAACATGGCAATGCCAATGGAAACGCGACATAAAGGCAAAAGGTTCGATTCGCTGGTGGCTGAAATTTGTTGGTGGTCGCAAAAGACGTACGATCCCGACAATGAAGATGAAGAATATACAATGGGAGTTTCCTCCGAGGGTAAGTTACAAAAATGAAGTTAACTGACTGATTAAAAACAATTGATTTTTTCCAGATGAAGACAGATCCTCATCCGATACAGACTCTGAACAAGTGGGCGAACCACCATGCAAGAAAGTAAAGGGTGCAAACAAACGAAAATAAGTTTTGCGTTCATCGATTTTTATAACCTATGTATCTATGTAATAACCTAATAATTACCTGTAATAATTTTTAATTTTACGTGTTAATAATTATAATAAATAATATATAATAAATATTATCCAAATTCATTGAAACATAAAATCAATATTCTTGTCAAAATGAGATACCTTCACTTAATTGTGAATAAAAGCGAAACGCGTCCATCGATTTTCATGATCTATGTCTCATTTTGTTTAAAGGTTATGTGACTTTACGTGAAAGTAATAGGACTTGACACTTTTTTTTTACCGTTTTGGATTTTTTATGAATTAAAAATAAAAAAATTCAATTTTTTAGGCAAAAAATAGTTTTTTCATACATTTATTTATAACTGCGAAACTGTTGCTTATGTAGCGAAACGTTGTATGAACAGATTAAAGGAATTGTAATTCCTAATTTTTTTAAATTTGTTTCAGCAAAATCGGACTGGTGGTTCTCGAGTTATGTCAAAAAAAAAAAAAGATCACCAATGGTCACAATTTCCTCTATATGATAGTTACTAACTTCAAATCGACATATCTCGATTCCTAGACGTGACCCAGCGAAACGCCAGGACACGTATAACTTCTTTTTTTTACCGATATAACATTTCCCGTTGGTTTCATCCCATCCCGATTTTGACTGTCGCATAGTGTAATCAGCTGTTTAACTAAGGTTACCATGTATATATTCGCACTGATTTTGACGTTTTGATAAAAATTTGCCTAATGTAGACACTAGGTAAGAAAGAGAAGATTTTATTCTTAAATAATAATGCAGATAATGTGCTGTGTAGCAACAACAAATAAAATTGAGAAAAGTGTAGAAATGAAAAAAAGAGTTGTAACAAGTGAGTAAAAACAAAAAAACGTAAGCAAAAACCTATCCTTAAATAAAATAATATTGCAGTTGGTTGTGGACCAACAAGAAAAGAAACGTTGAATAAGATAATACAGTAGTATGTGTGTTTATATGAGTTGTTTATACAGAAAAAATTGTGTTTGCTACGGCAATGGAACAGAAATAATTCTAGTTGTTGGAATTAGCGTAGAGAGTGAAATGTTCTACTGTTATTGTGGAACGAAACAAATAAAACGAGATTCGTTGTCGCTAAAAATAAAAAAAGCTGTGTTGTTGTAGAGTGAAATAAACAAAGAGTTTTGTTGTCGCTTAAAAATAAAATGTGTTGTTGTGGACATGGTTGTAAGATTTTTTTTGAGGCAAATTCAGCTTCCACAAAGCCAATGATAATTGCAGTAGCTAATAGTAATTGAATAGAAAATTAATTATAATTTAAAATGCATTTTTCCAACATGCACATATATGTATCCATTTGAGGGTAACAACTTTAAAAATTTATTGACATTTATTTAAAAAAAATAAATAAATAAACAAATAAATAAATAAAAATAATTCTACGATTGTATAACAGCATTTGTTTTCTTATACTGAGTTGAAAGCAATCCGTTTTTAGCAAGAAACCTAAAAGCGTTTCTTCTGTATTGACTTGTTTTTGCATTGTTGAATTTTCGACATTTCGAATTTTCTCAATCTATGTTGAAGCTAAATTTATAAATTAAGATCCTTCGTGTTGCTAGATAGGAAAATACAGAAAATAGTCGATTGCTAGTAAGGATATGTAATCGTATTTCTCCACAAATACCTATTTTATAAAATTTTAAAAATTAGCCTAATAAATCGCCACCACTTTATAAATCGCCAAAAGATTCGCCATGTCGCCAAAAGCAATTAAAAAACGACACGTTTGACAAAAAATCGCCACATCTGACAGCCCTGGTTATGGAGCGAAACAAATGGAAAGTGTTGTTAAAAAATAAAGAGGTTTTGTGCTGATACATAGTGTCTACATTAGAGATTTTTCTATCAAGATAAACGGCAAATTTAACGTGAATTTTTGGAAGGTAGCAACAGTTGCACAAAAACAACAATATGGCGTATACATTATTGGTTTTTATATATGCAGTGTGAGAACTGCAACGACCAAAATAATAATCAGTAGTTTAACTAAGATTACCTTGTATATATTCACATTGATTTTAACGTTTGTTTTGATAAAAATTTGCCTAATGTAGACATTAGGTTACGAAGCAAGAAAACTTGTGAAGCAAAAACTTGTGTTGTTGTGATACGAAAACTTGTGATGTTGTGATACAAAAGCTTAATATTTTGCCTAGTAAAAAACTCGTGTTGTAGAGAACAGAACAAAACTTGTTTTGTTTGGAAAAATTAAAGACAGTGTAATACTCTAGTGCCATTGTGTTGGAAACAAAATTTGTTGAAAGCAAAGAAAAAGACGTTATAAAAAACTACTTGTATTGATTATGTGAAAAAAACTTCTTGTGTAGTCAAGTAGTGGAAAAAGTTGTGTCGTAATCGGGTGATGGTAAAAGAAGAAGAAAAGAAGAACTATATTGTTGTTTTTGCTAAATGAAGAAAAAAGTTTTTATGAAAAAAGCATATTATTAGTTGAAAATTATTTATTAAATGGATATTTTTAAATATTCAATAACTGCTGTAACAATAGGTACATCAGCAAAAGGGAAGATGTGCGTTTTTCAAGTCCAAACAATACCATGTATGCGACAATGGTGGTTACTTGCACATAATAAAAAATATTCATGAAATAGTTTTCTCTTTTCATTTTTGTGGCAACGCTTTTTTGCTTATTTACAAAGAAACAAATATCAAATAATTGGCTTAAAAGTAAAAAACAAAAAATATTAGAGCGAATTGGAACTACCTCCTTATATTTACATCATGGTGCAAATATATTAAATATGGTTAAATTTCTTCAATTTTTAAGTATATTTTTGAGAAATAATGTTAATATTTGGACCTAAATAAAATTAAAACGAGTAGAGGTATTCTAATTAAATCTCGCCAAAATATGAATAAATTTATTTTAAAATTAGAGAATTTTCCACTCTTTTATACCAAAATACCCAAAATTCCAACCCGGAAAAAAAGAAGCAAAAAATGACTTTCATTCAAATGGTCACCCTATCATTATAAGAGGCGTCCATCAGAAAATATATTTTGTGTATTTACCCAACATATGGTGGTATTTAATAAATATACTTTTTTTTAATCCCAACCTTTCGTTTCGAAAATTTTACAAACAAATTTGAAAAAAATTGTGGAAATTTGCTTTGCACGCATCTACTTTAAGATTTCTCTTGAAATTTTTAAACAAATTATAACCCAGAACAAAAAAAAAAAAAATATTTTATAAGTGAAAAATTTTGCCACCTTTTTTGAAAAAGACCAAAAAAATTAAAATTTAAAATTTTAACTTTAGATTAATATAGCTTTTTATTGGATATATATATTTAAATGATTCCTGCAGCAATATTATTTAGAATTTTGTAAGAAATTTGGTGAATATTTAAAAAAAAATTAGGATCAATATTAAGCCCGGCAAGCTAAAAAAAAAAACTTTAAAAAAGAGGCTAAAAATGTGAGAAACATCGCGACCTAAATATCTCTTTGTAATTTGAGATTTTTTTCTGTCAAATCACAAATTAAGGTGGGACGAAAATACAAGAAACGATCACCGAAAAGAATCCTCATAACCGTGGAAAAAGTTGTTTTACAGACTGTATGATTGCAGTCAAAATAATTTGATTTAAAAAAAATCCACATCTTTGTATGGAATGTGACTAGGGTTCGAGGTCCAGGAATTCCCGGAATTTCCGCCAAAATACTGCCGGAAACTAGCGAGAATTTTGTTTAGAATTTCCCCGGGAAAACGGGAAATTAAATATTCACGTAGTTTTAGAATTTAATATAAAAAATATTGACATTTTAACACCTTATATCAATAAAAGATTGCCAGGGTACTTGTAAGACTTTATCTGAGAGACGTTAATGTTTCATTAATTAGGTTTTGATAATTCAATTTTATATATTTTAGTCGTATTATAGATTTGTGGAAATAAATATTAAATAAGTTGAACTTCGAAAATATTCACTATTATAAAAAAATTACTTGGCTGGGAGGGAGATTTTTCATTCAAACTCAACATTTTCTTTTGAGATAACATGTCTTATTTAACAATGGAGCTGCAAATGTTATTACTTCAAAAAAAAAAAAAAAAAAAAAAAAACTGGGAATTCAAAAAATCATCTCATACTGTATTCATACATATATGATATTTTTTCATCAGATTTCTGAACACTATGATTGATCAAAAAAATATTGCTGCGAACCAGTTTTTAATATTTTCCAAATTCATTAGTTAAATATTTATAAAAAATTGCCCGATTTTTTTATAAATATTTTTTAAAATTTTTTTTTTCTGATTTTATTAACAAATTTTTTATTTATACGTTTTTCTTTATTTATTGAATCTGCCAACAATTTGACCTAACAATAGGTATTTAAATCTTATAACTAAAATTAAACTAAAATGTTAGTTCTGATTTGAGAGCTATGAAGGCTACTAAGCCTTGATGAGGTTTAGGTTCTGGTAAGTAATCTTGGATTAGGGTGAAGTAGTAGTTTCATAGAGTGTCTTTCATGAATTTTAATAAATTGGTCTTTTACCAATGTTATTTCTAAGTCTTTGTAGATGTTTCCATGTCTTATATACCATGGTGCTCCTGCCATGGTCCTAAGAATTTTTGATTGGGTTCTCTGTATAAGATCTATATTGGTATTGCTTGCTGATCCCCATAATTGGATTCTATATGACCAAATTTATTTTAAGATGCTTTTATACAGGATGAATTTACAGTCAAGGCTTAATTTTGATTGGTAGTTGATTAGCCAGTGAATATTAGAAACTTTATGTAGCCTCTTAGCTTCGATATGACAGTGGCAAGTAAGATGTCTGTCCAAATGTATGTCAAGGTGTGCCACGGTCAGACTGTGGGATGTTTGTTAAGCGTTACAGGGGTGCAATTTCTCATCCTGACTGCAAATGTAACGTCTTTACTCTTGAGTCCGTTTACTTTATTTTCCAGTTCTTCAAATACGTATCCACACATCTTATATAGTTATTGAACTCTCTAGATGCAGTGCATGGGTCCACATATGAACTAAGGGTTGCAGTATCATCTACAAATGTGGAGCTAATCAATTATATCAGAGGTGTAGATTAAGTAAAATGTTGGTCCGAGAACACTTCCTTGTGGTACACCAGCTTTTATTTCATAATCTCTTGACACGTGTTCATTATACTTTACCCTGAATAACCGATTTGATAGGTAAGACTCTAGAAATCTATGTGTAGTAGGGAGTAGAAAACATTTAGTTTTAGGTAATTGACCTTTATCCCCAACTTTGTCAAATCTTGCGCCACATCTAGGAAAATAGATGAGCACTATTTCTTTTGTTCAAAAGATTTTCTTATCTCTCCAATTATGTGATTAAATTGTTCGATAGTGCCATGATGTTCATGGAAGCCAAACTGGGATAATACAACGATCATTCAAAAATGATATGATTTTTCTTTGAAATGCCTTGCAGCAGAAGTATTGGTCGATGTGAGGATGGAACTGTGAAGCCTCTTCATGGTTTTTTAAACATAATGATCTGGAAGATTTTCCAATTTTTTTTGAATACTCCTGGAGTTAAGCAATGAAATTAGAACAATTATAGCACATTCGGTAGGTTTTTTATCATTAATGGTATAATTAAATCATACTTCTTCAACTTGATATGCTCCCACATAACTTTGCTAACATCCTTAGTACTTAAGATTAAGTTAGAATTTAATACGCTAGGTGGATGCTGCTCACCTAAAATAAAATCATTTGTTGAGGGGTTAGGTCTAAAGACATTACTCAAGTGTTCAGCAAATAGTAACGCTTTCTCTTTTTCATTTCGTGCCCAGGTATCGTCAGTTTTTCGAAGTAGACTTTGAAAGAAAGAAATTTGTATGTTTAGTGTTTGTCAAACTTTCAATGAAATGTTTGTTTTTGCGATCCTCTTCTACATGAAGTGTAGCTCTCAGCTTTATGGTTGCGTCAGACAGCCTCTGCTTAGCTGCAGGCGATCTACTTTGTTGCTATTCTCTTCTCCGCTTTCTTTTTTTCAAGAAGAAATTTTTCAATCTCTGAATTTAAAATATGTTTATTACTTTCTGAATTAATTTGGCACATAGAATAGTTTAAGGCCGAAAGAATTATTAATGTGAAGTCATTGAAGTATGTAGCTAATCTTCCTTACATTCTAGATAAGGATCTGTGTGGATATGACTGCTAATGTATTTTCTATATTTTAGCCAATTAGTTTCAAAACGAATATTTTTCAAGTGACTTTCATATATGTTGTTGTTCGCGTAGAAGATAATTATTACGGGCGAATGGTCAGAAGATCATGTGATAATTCAATTTTCATTGAATTGCGGTTTAATTTTTTTATGATTTCAAAATCTATAAGATCAGGAATTTTCGTAGGATTAGTAGGCCAGTATGTTGGTTGGCCAGAGTATATAAAATCCAAGTCATTTTTCTTATCAATAAGGGCTATGTATAGCTGTCTACCTCTAGGATTCATAATTCGCGAATCCCAGAATATGTGTTTTGCATGCCAGGAAATAATATCCTATTGTGCTCAAATTTTTCCTTAGTCATCAAAAATCATGGGAGTCAATATATTGAGCTTACTGTCAAATCTCCTGTCGAAGATTTGAGGCAGATAGTTGTCGCTTGAATATATTTTTCCATAGCATAATGTTTAATTCTTGTCCTTATAAGTATAAAGTTCCATCATGAGCTTTTGCATCCGAATGAATTATATAACAGAAGGTCAAACCAGAAATATGAAAATTATATCTATTTAAAAAATGGGTCTCTGAAATTAAAATTATATCGATTTTATTTTTTTTAATGAAATTTGATACTTCGGATTTATGTTTGTTCAAACCTTTCGCGTACCAAAAAGAAATTCTTAAAAAATTCATTTTCTCGTTAGGAAGATTTGAATCATCAAGATTTGATTATGCGCTCTCAAAAGTTCTTGTGTAGTGTTTTGCATGTACGTCGTAAAATTTGTCATATTTTGATTTAGAGAGATAATATTTTGTGTAATTGTTTGCATTAACGTTTCTAATCCTCTCTTTTTCAGGAGAATATTAGATTTTTGGTTTCCAGATTTTAATGTATTGACATAGAACGTACTATTAGACCTAGCGTGAAGTTGTTGTTGATTGACTTACGCTAAGAGATAAAGCTCCAGAATTAACTGGTCTAGAAGTAGTGTTAAAGTTTTTACTTGCCGTTTCAAGTATTTCTCGTTGTCTCTCTCAAACTTTTTAATAAAGTCCTATAAACTGAACAACCGCGGTAGTTTGTAGAGTGATCACCTCCGCAGCACCACACTTTCTTTTGAGACCTTTGTCAATTAATTCACATTGTGACGACGGTGCAGATCTCCGCTTACAACACATACAGTGCGTA
Organism: Protocalliphora azurea; assembly: GCA_932274085.1. NCBI lineage: Eukaryota > Metazoa > Arthropoda > Insecta > Diptera > Calliphoridae > Protocalliphora > Protocalliphora azurea. The sequence continues at coordinate 55,876,031 of OW026521.1, read as the reverse complement.
ATGTAGAATAGTTTTTCGTATGCCCAAACTCTTGGCAGTTACTACATTGCACAGGACTATTTCAACAGTAATTCTTCTGTTTAATAAATATCTCTATTTGTATATGGGATGAAGCTTATTTCGACTCTAAATAATGGCTGGGGATTTTTATCTCTGTTAGAGATGTTGAGAACAATTTTTGTGTTATAGACAAATTCATTTAGGGCCTTCTAGGTTTTGTCGGATTCTTCACTGGACTCTATACTTTTTATCACCACTATCAAACCTTTAGTACTTTTAAGCTGATTCTAATAAAAATTTATATTATTAATGTTTAAGTATTGAGAGATTTCCTCAGTGTATATATTTTTTTTTGTTTCTTGCATACCACCTTTTCTTATTGGAATGACGTGATAATTATTTTTCCAATCATATTAATTAATGCTTTAACCAAGTTATTTTAACTAGGTTCACGGAGGAATATTACCGGTAGTTTTATTGGTATCCGAATTTGATTACCATTCTTAATCTGATTGATACTATCTTCATCTTTAGAGACTTTTCTCACTTTTGGGGGCTTAAATGTCTTTTATTTATAATTATATATCTTAAAATATCTAGTAATACTGTTGATTAAATTGTACCTTTTTCTTTTCCCATTTTTGGTATGGCATCCTTTAATGAACTATTTTCAATGCCTGCGGTTCTTACGGGGTTAAGAACGCAAGAGCTCTCACTCGTTTCTATTTCTAGTGGTTTATTACAAGCCTGCATTTGTATATACATATCATTTGTTTTTAGCACTGGTTTAATTGTTTCTTTTGTTATATTTTGCATATTTTATTTTATGTTATATTCTTTACAAGAATTATTTGGTGATTTGTTTGTATCGCGGGGAAACAAGAGCGAGCTCTCTAACAATTGGATTGGCGGTTAAATAATTTTTGTTGTAATTGAGATCGTTCAAATTTTTTTGTGCACACTCCCCGGTAAGGAATATATAAGCATTTCTACCGTTTAAACCAATTTTCTACCGTTTAAACTAATAGCAAAATCTAATATATATTTTCAGCATAGGCCAAAGTCAAAACTTAAATTCGCCTACACCTACTACCACTACGTGAAATTTTATTGAAATCGGAAACTGCAGATTTATTTCCATTTAATTTTTCAAATCGGACACTTTGTGTCGTTAGAAAAGACTACTTCCTATTATTAGAAAACACAGCGATTTCTAATTTTTCTGGCCTGAACTCTCTTCTCATTATTAAAAAAAGTAACTGGGTGGTATCAAAGGAATGGTGCTGCTATATACCAAAGGAGGCCATTACACTAGACTGTCCAGAACTCTGTCCATTTCCATTGTATGTGTCACAGTAAAAAAATATTTAAAGAATACTTAAATCTGACTAAAAAATAAAGTAAAGTTTAAAAAGAAATAGAACCATTCCAACAAAAAAGTAACTAATAATAAATTAATTTTTCTTTTAAGTTTAAAACTTGAATATAATAGCCTTTAACAAAATCAAAATTTCAAAGAGATTGACCCATTGGTTTCATTTTTATAAGCTGAATTGTGTGCACTAAGTTTTTTGTGCACAGTCCTTGTCTCCGTTTAGAAATAAATCTTTACTAGAACTTGCTCATAGAGATATTTGTGGACCAGTAATAGGACATTTAAAAACTTGTTTGATTGTCAAATATTGTTATAAATATGTATATATTTTATTTTATTCAATATAAGCGAATTCTTCTTTCAGAATTTACAATATATTCTCGCCAGTGATATCTGGAACAATGTTTGTACAATTTTTGATCATTGGTCTTATTTTGGGTATTACAACAATACATATTGTTTTATTTGCTGATACATTGGCCATAATAGCATCATTGTTCTACGTTGCGTCCATACTTGCTGAAACATTTCCATGCAGTTTTTTGGCCAATTGTTTGATGGACGATAGTGATAATATATCATTGGCCATATTCCATTCAGATTGGCCTAGTGAGGAGCCGCGTTACAAACAGATGATAGCGTTCTTTTTGCAACATACTCAGAAGACCTTGATTCTTACCGCAATGAAAATATTTCCGATCACCATGAATTCAAATATTAATGTAAGTATGTTTAGGATTTATGTATTTATTTATTTTTTTTTTTCAATGTTAGCTTTAAACAAATTAGAGCATTATACTTTTATACCCTTCACATCTATCAAATAAAAAAGTAATAGTATGCTTTAACATTTTCGCATTTATACTTAAAAAAATAATACATACATGCATACATAAATAAATAAAATAAAAAAAATAAATAAATAAAATACACACATACATTTTTTACACAAGCATAGTTTGCTTAATTAAAAAAAAAAAAAAAACAACTTTTATGTAAGCTTACACATAAATACGAATTATATTAAAGCCGCTGTTGTCAACTAAAAAGCTAGCTTATACAAAAAACAGCAACGCTAATACCCAGCTATTCAAAGATATGATTTAAAAGTTGCGAATGATTTGAATAGCTTTTGTTCTCAACATAAACGTTTGAGAATGAATTGATAATGATTTGAGAACAATAGCATTCTCAACAAAAAAAAAAAATAAAATTCTCCAATTTTGATGCAGATTTGAATTAAGGCTTGAATAAACCTTTGATATCATAAAAAAAACATAATTTTTCAAACTTTTGAAATATGATGACTCTGTGCCTGTTGGGTAGTTATAGCAATGTTTGAACAAAAATGTTTGTCTGTCTATATTTTTAACAGATTTTTTTCAGTTTTTGACCTACAACTTGGCTACTTATGAACCAATTTGGTTGATTAATAGAACCGAAAATTTATAAAAATATTTACGACCGACATGCATAAAAACGAATTACTTAGCTTAAATAGGGGCTCCAAAAAGCTGAAAATGCATTCTCGCCATGTCGGTTATTAACGGAGCGTTTTAGTTTATTTCATTTCCGAAATTTGTTTACCAAAACGAAAATATATATATGTATATATATATATGTATATATATATATATATATATATATATATATATATATATGTATGTATGTATATTATATTATATAATATAATATAATATAATATAATATAATATAATATAATATAATATATTATTATATAATATAATATAATTTAATATAATATACTATAATATAATATAATATAATATAATATAATATAATATAATATAATATAATATAATATAATATAATATAATATAATATAACATAATATATTATAATATAATATAATATAATATAATTCAATATAATATAATATAATATAATATAATATAATATAATATAATATAATATAATATAATATAATATAATATAATATAATATAACATAATATAATTCAATATAATATAATATAATATAATATAATATAATATAATATAATATAATATAATATAATATAATATAATATAATATAA